>CM069437.1:74461583-75661583 GCA_035610365.1 Aquatica leii | reverse complement strand
ATCAGACATTGGTATTAGTCTGTGTACAGCGGCTCTTTTAATAAAGCTTTTTATTAAAAGAGTAGATCAAACGATAAGTATCTTTGAAACTTAGATTAAGTTTATAAAACAGGTGGTTTTGCCAAGTTTACTTACTTTTGTCATTATTAACAGCTTCTACGGCAAGCGGCAACGCACCTAAAACAACTTGCGTTTGTCCGTAAGCACCAAGAAAACCGATAGTCACAGAATCTTCAATATTCTCAATTCCGGCTTCAACATAATTGTAAACAAAAGTAAAGTCTTTAGAAGAAGTAACATTGTTTGCCATTTCTTTGGAGCAAAAAGTTAAATTTTGCACAAACTTTATATTCGATGTGTCATTTTCGTAAGTTGCGCATGATATAATTAGGCGAAGAAAAAATAACGCACGTATACTATTCATGATTTTTTGTTCTTAAACGCGTAGCAAAAACCAAACTACGAAAAGCAATACCAAAGCAATGGGAGTGGTGCTTGTGCAGCTTTCAGGAGGATCGGTTGACGCGCACTGAAATTATTCCTTCAGGCACAAGGATAATATCCTGTTGATCTTAGTCGTAATAAGATTTTAGCACTGATAACGCATGCGTTAACGTTAAAATAATATTGTTTTTTTTATAAACGAAGTATTTTTTTTTTATTCATTAACGAAAATTACTTCGCAAACGATTAGTCAAAAACTTCAATAAACGCAACGACACACTTTTCGTCTCTCATATTTTAATCTCAAGAATTTTTTAATTGTTTTAATTAGACAACGACGGAACTGAAAGAAAATTAAAAAAATTGTTTTTGTAGACAATAATTTAATTAAATAAAACCACTTTACATAATGTGTTTGTTAATGGATTACTTCTTTCTAATTACAAATTTTAAGTAATTTATTGATTTCAAGTTGTTTACGTTAAAAATTTTATTTGTTGTAAATTTGTATTTTAAGTATCTACGTATCTACAATGTAGTCAGGTACATACGTCTCTTCAAGAGTTCAATCATGCGTTTATAATTTACTTTGTATTTGCTGCATGTTGAAAATAATATCAATGCAACTTTGTAATAAATGCTAAAAAGGACTAAAAACTCAACGTATAAGCTTTTTTATGCTTTTTTTTAAATTTTACGAAACGAGTTTTTGCGTCGCACAATAATTAAAGTGGTGAAAGTACAAAAAAACAGTTTTTATTTTTGAATTGAAAATGTGTTTGTTATTATATAGTGCATCCCGGAAGCAGTGTAAAAATTCTATTATTTCCCTATTGATTTTTTTCTCGAAAATTTGCTGAGACACGTTAATCGAACAAAATATCATTTTGTAATCCAAATTTTACAGCTTTTACGAGATGTATTTGCAAGTTATGACGTTATTAGCATTTTTTTTAATACTGACCTAATTTTTTATTACGCAATCTTAAAAATTGCAGTTTTTTGCACATATTAATGTAAATTGTAAAGTAAGTTAAATCAAGTTTTTTTTTAGAAAATTTTAAACTAAACAAAAAATGGAATAAACTAGAATTAACAACACAAAACTAAATTTAATGTTGAAAATGACCTCCATTTACAGCTTGACAATGCTTCAGATGATCATTAAACTTTGTAACCTGAGCTTGAATGTATGTACTTTTTGGCAAACTCTCGTATCTGCGATCGTTTCAATTTGACGTATGCTTCTGGTGCTTAAATATCCGTGTGCTGTGGTTTTGACAATTGCGTATTTTCTTTGCATTAATAAATTCATATTACATTATGATTTATGTTTTCAACAATTCTTATTTAGTTTCTTTAAAAAACAAATAATTTGATATTTATTCAATATTATCTTCGATGTGAAAACTTGATACTAAACTTACGTAAACTTGCGTGTCGTTTCAATTTATCATTTTTGTTGGTTGCACTTTTATCATAGAAGATTTTTTTCTTTGTAAACGGTAGTACGTGTATCGTTGATAAAAAAATCGTTTTTTAATTAATAAGGCAGTTGTTACGTGCATAAATTTAAATAATGCACTACCCTGTATATTGGTTTAATTAAAAATTATTTTTCTATTTCTCGACGCCATCTATCGGGTTCGTTGGTCTCTTCGTATTGAGTAGACGATATCCGGTGAGATACGGGCATTTTGACTTTAACATCGTTCATGTTATAACCTATGTCTGCGTGAATTAAAAATCGTTTTCTCAAAACATCCACGTGTTGGGACACGATGGGTAATAGAAGTCTTTTTAATTAACTAATTTAATCCACGCAGGGTAAGTGGCTTTTGTTCTTTCTTTGATTAAAGGTCTTTTTGTTAGCGCCATGTGCTACCTCCTAAATATAAGTATTCTTGTCGTAATTTAAAATCTACAAGGGAAAATTATAATCTCATTACGATCGTAAAGTATTCGAGTCGTCACCGGCCGTTCCACCACGATCTGGCACATGTTCTTATTCGATACCGAATTATGAGGGATTAACATCGACAAATACTTTCATGGGACGATTATAACTATCTATAAGGCCTACGGTTAAAACTAAATAAACCGAAGACAATCACATTTCTGCGAGATTTTACTCATGCGGCAAACACCTGCGAAACCAACTGTCATCGAAGGTGTACAACAGCATTCGACAACCGGGTTATATTATATGTACTTTCTTTAACATTAAGTAACCATTTTTGTAGATCTTGATTTCGTGAGGCATTGGTTTGACACGATTTGCGACTCAAATTGATTTCAGGCCCACTTGCCGGGGAAAGCGCTTTCTTCGACCAAGTAGGAGTTACTGTATTGGGGGTAAGTTGATTTATTTATTTGTTCGCTGTCAGTAAGGTCGCTCACGAAACTGTAGCTAATGTTAATTCCGTAATTGCTAACATTGCTTTATTACCATTAAGGTAGTATCATTAGTATTTTGTATTTTTCGCACGATGTGTACAACCAATAATTATTACGAAAGTTTAATATTAATTCAGTAATTATTATCACTGTTTTATTATCAGTAATGTCGTATTATTAATTACTTTGTGTGTTTCGCATACTGTATAAACAATATTTACTACAAACTATTCTTCGCTGTTCATTTCAACGTAACTTACTTATGTATTGTGTGTTGCCGATACTACTGGCATTCCTGTACTGAAAATTTGATATATCTGTGATAATCATCGACGATTCTAAATTAAAGTTGTTATCTTGGTTACTCTTTCTTTTATGGCAACATACCTTTCTCTTTTGATCGTCGTTATCTAATAACAAACTTTTTGCTACTCGACCATCAGAGTGATAAGGATTACGAACCTCCAATTGTGTTACAAGTTTGGACCATCTGTCGTGAGCGAGGCAGAAGTGTTATCTTAGGTCAGCTCTGGTGCCCTTAAGCATACTTCCTATGAACCTCCCCTACTTCCCACTATATGAGTTCGCCGTGCAAGGTTCGTAAAGCCTGAAGCTTGTAACACAGTTGAATACAACCTCTCTCAGAAAAGAATAAGATGCGGTAGTGCCGCGGTTTCTCTAAATTCAAAGTAGCAGTTCAACAACTTTTAAGAACATCTTTGGCTACTATACTTAAAGACTGCGGTCAACCAGAACATGCTCCGAAATTATAACAAGTATTTAAAGTAATATGTTTGCCGTTTTATTTTTTATTATTAACTTTTTTAATACATTGTTAATAACTTCCGTTGGTAGTCTGTAATTTAAATTTTAAATATTTTTGAGTTTGTTGATGTATACTTTGCTTTTTAAATAACCTCATAAAAAATAGTTTGGTAGTGTCAAATCCGGTGATCTAACAGGCCACTCTAATGCTCCTCTTTCTCTCGTAACTTTTTGCAAAACCAGGTTCAGAAATTTAGTTAAAATAAAAAAACGGTGTTAAAATGTCAAATTTGACAGATTTAGTAACAAATCTAGTACCAACATTATATTTCTAGTAATTTCAATTTTTGTTTTAAATAATGTAATTTTACAAGAAACAACACAAAAGATAATGTACGTTACTCTTATTAAACAACGCTTGACGGTGAGTGATGTTTTTCTTTCTTAACTATTCTATTAACAGTAGACCTAGACAATATGTTTAATGTTGCTCTATCCGTGTTACCTACATACTAGTTATCTTCTACGTACAACAAAATAATCTAATTTATCATCTTTGCTTGTATTTACTTAAATCTCTGACATGTCCCTGTTTTTTAAGTTTCTTCTTTATCTTACTACAGTTTTTGAGGTTAAGAGACGATCTGGATTCAATTTTAAACAACTGGTCTACTACTTTACACATAAAAATCCAGCAATTAGTATTTTATTTACAAACAAATTGAATTGTTTTTTGGAACATTTTATCAAAAAACTATACAATTTACCAAAACGTACAAAAAGAGTAAAAAAACGTGATAAATCTTTCTAATGTAAAAAAGGGCAAACGAAACACTACAATTGTGTTTTATGAGCGACGTTTCGTAGGACAGTGTGTCCATTTCTTCAGACTATTGCCGTTTACTAAAAAAATAACAACGTAATTAGTAAGTAATCACAAAAGGACAAATAAAGTTAACAATTAGATTATTTATATCTGTCTTAAAATTTACATTACTGTCATGTTTAGTGATAAAAATCATTTCAGATTTAATCTTTTGTCAATAGTGTGTCACACCAAAATATATTCCTAATTATACAAAATATTAAAAAAATATTCATAAAAATTGCATAGTCCTTAAAGTTTTTTTACATTTTGACATTATTTTTAATTATATAAGGCATTTTATAATATCAGGACAACACAAACCTAATTTTTTTTAAATAAAACACCCGTATGTTAATACGTTTTTGAAATTCTCTTAAAGTATGCTTTACAATGATAAAAAATTATAAGGATTTTAAGTTAGAATGTCATGGTTTGAAAAACAAAAGCTTGTATCAAAATGATATTTTGTCACATTGAAATATTTTCAAGAAAGGATGTCACTCAAAATAAAATTGCGCTTATATGCAATTTGGTCAAGAAGTTCAGATTTACGTCATTGGACTGTCATTTTTTGCGGGTCTTGGCGTAACTAATTTTAGAGCAATTCTAGAAATATGATCAGATTTTGTTTAAATACGGTTGGGTTAAATAAACACACTGATAATAAAATAAACAATTTTTATTGCGTAATCTCTGGCAAATGTTTTTCAACATTCTAACTATTTGGCGCGCATTTTGAAAAACAATAGTAAAACAAATACGATTATTAGATTTTAGTCAAGTTTAATGTTGGTTCACAGTTCAACAGTTTCTAAGATTATGATACGATTTGAGTTACGTTTTCACTTTTTTAAATGGAAAAGTGTGTTTTTAGAAATTTTCATTCACAATTCAAAAACTGGATTTTTTCAACGGTATGTCGCATTTGCAATTCCCTGCCTTTGTCACATCTAAAAAAAAACTTACAACAAACTTGACTCATAATAAAACATCTCGCGACGCAAAATAATTAATACATTTTTTAAATCAAGGCACGGAGGTGTTCTCAGCGTCATGTTGTTATAATGTTTGTACTGCATAAAATTTATCCCCGTAACGCCTACTTTCCTTAAAAGGCATTGCTGTCAATTTGTTAATGTTTAGTGACTGTGGTCCGCTTCGCATATATGTTCTAACGTAAATGCTTACCGAAATTTTCACTTCTAATTGTTTACGCTTATCTATGGTATAAATAGTTGTAGTATTTTCGCTACTTTCTTACTTTATGTTATTGTGATTTACTTAAGTTTTCTCGTATTGTTATTAGTGGTTTTTGGATACCCACATGTTTTTCCATTGAGGGGGAGATATCAAAACCTGTTTTGTTTAAAATTCTTATGATAACGTTACGTTACTTTATTTGAAGATGTCAAAACCTTTGCTAAACTAAGATAATTTTAAACGTATTCAAAACCTCGGCGCATTTGGTTTTTTCATTAATTGTATAAATGAAATGAAATTTACTTGTGATAACACCGTATGTACGTGTTTGTTATATTTTAGCAAATTTTCAAAAAAATCTGGGAATCTGCCGATAACTACTTGCATTCTTCGAAGAAAAACTAAATTGGTAGTATTATATTTCTTAGTTTAAATGTTACAATATTATTAATGTGCTTGGAACAAGTGATAAAAACTGTCTGTTGGTCAAAAGAATGTACCTAGCGGAGTTTGCCAAAAGAAACAAATTATCTAGAAGGTTTTTAAAAAATCTAATAGAACTTTTTAAACCAATGGAAAATGTAGCGCAAGAAAAAAAACGTTAGAACAAAACGATCTCTAAATAAAGAAAATAAATTTATTGTACTTTTGGTTGTGACTGCGAATCCCTATGTATGTGATAGAGACTTATCGCAGATAAGAATTATTTAATTTTGCTTTCGAGAAGTCTCAACTTTGAAAGCCTTTGCGAGGTTTTTGTACATTTTCAGAACGTATACCGAAAGATATCGAACATTCGAAAAGGATTTCCAAAATGTATAAATGCGGCACAAACAAATCAGAGGTCAGTTATTTCTAGTAATTCTTAGACGGCAGTGTTAAGAAGATTACTCAAGTTTAAATAAATAAGTGATTAACGCGTGCGAGATAAATAATCTAGTACATGACTTTAACGTAAACAATAAGTGTTAAGCAAGTGTGTGAAGTTATCCGCGGACTTTATCTTATCTTTGTGTCAGTGATAGCGCTATATATAAATTAGTGTTTTTATTAAATATCCTTAGATTTAATTAGTTCGGTTAATAATAATAAACGTGTACATATTTTTAGTAGAAATAAATTAGTTTTAATATAATTTGTTACATTGGTGTCAGGTGTGGGGTACTCGACCATCAAGTACTAGTAGCCGACATTACGGAAGAAGTTATCTTGGGAATAGGCGTGATAAAGAAGTATGTGTTCCATTTGGATATATTATTATTTATTGTTAATTGTTTAGCTATTCGGCCTTACAATGGGTTACGTTACCCTTACATCATTCTCTTAACATAATAATATAATTTGTACAGAAATTTGAAAACTAAAAAACTTTCTTCCCTAAAATCTTGCCATCACGATCTTACTATTCCAATACTTTAGACCTAACCCTCCCCTCTTATCCTTCTTTCTTTTAATGCTTTCATCCAATCCAATCCTTCCCCTTTCTTCCAAAGCAAAGCCTTCCTACCCCTCATTTCTTCCCTTAGCTCGCCACACTCCTCACTCAAGTGCTTTATGTCCTCCCATCTCTCCCCACATAATCTACATATCCTCATTACATCCTCCTTCCAATACTTATTTAAATTCTCCTCATTTCCGCATCTAAACCTGGCTATAAGTCGTTTCTCTCCTAAGCTTCTCCTCCCCATCAGATACTTAGGAACCCCCCTGGACACTATATTCCCATACCTTACGTTATACTTTCCTTCCCTTATCTTTCCTTCCCTCTTTTGCACCTGCAAATCTTTATCTCTTCTTACTATCTCCCCCGTATTTAACCTTCCTGCCTCTCTCTTTCTTTCCGCTTCTTCTCTTGCGAAACCTCCTCGTTGATAGTACAGTTTCCTTTCTTCCTGCTCATATATGTTTTTGCTATCTTTTATTGTCCTCCAGCAACATTGCAAAATTTTACATTCTCTCCTTTCCTTCATTTTCTCTTCATAACCCATCGCCTTTTTCCCTGCTTCTATTCTAATCTTCTCTAACTTCTCCTCTTCCTCTATTATGTACCCTGGCGTCTCCCTGTCTAAACCTAGTATCCATTTCCAATATTTTATTTGTACTCTTTCCAATAGGTTCTACTCTTTCCAACCCCATACCTCCACCCCGTACATCATCACACTTTTAATCAATTTTTCAAACAACCATCTTCTCTTCTCGATCTCCTTCCCAAATACTCTTTATCTTAAACTCCATACCTGCCCTAATACCCGGTTACCCTTCTTTGCTAACTCCCTTATATGCGCATCATCTTTATTATCATACCTTAGCCAATATCCCAAATATGTCACTTCATTCACTGCCTCTATCTTCTGTTCTTTCCAACTTAACTCCTCTTTTTTCTTCCCTCCTCTCCCTTTTTGAAAAACTACCATCTTAAACTTTCTCACATTTAAACCCAAGTTTTTTCTTTCCAGATACCTCTTTATCGTATTTATCATACCTTTCATCTCCAACTCATTTTTTGCCACCATGACCATATCGACTGCATATGCCAACACCCACACTTTAATCCCTCCCTCCATGACAACCCCACCAAACTGACCTCCCTTCAACACTTCTTCTATGTCCCCTATACACAGTTCAAATAAAATAGGGCTAAGAGGACACCCCTGCCTTAGCTCCTTCCTCGTCCAAAAACACTTCACTAACACTATCCCCTATTTTTACCCTATTCTTAGTTTCTTTATATATCCCTTCGAGTTTCCTCACTAGTTGTTTTTTTATTCCCTTTTCCTTAACACCCTCCATAGCTTTTTCCTATTCACATTATCAAACGCAGCTTCTATGTCCATAAAGAACGCGTATACCTTACGCCTTTTCTTATCTAGCTCTCTATTCACTAACTCATTCAATATATAAACATTGTCTATTGCCCTTCTTCCCACTTTAAATCGCATCTGCCAATCTGGTAATAGTCTTCTTTCTTCAACTTCCTTTTCATCATCATTCATCATGGCATACAATTTATAACTTACATTAGTGACACTAATTCCTCTATAATTCTTTACCCTCCTTCCTATCCCCTCCTTTATAAACCGGCAGAATTAAACTTTTTTTCCAACTTCCTGACAATTCCTCCCCTTTCCATATTGTATTAAAAATTTTCCTTATATTTCCTCTCACTTTCTCCCCTACATATTTCCATTGTTCTCCTTGCGTACTGTCCGTTCCTGCCGTCTTCCTTAATTTTAGTCTATTTATTGCTTCCTCCATTTCCTCTTTCGTTATCTCTCACCCCTCTTGTATTGCATTTACCCCTTGCAATATCACCTGCCCTGGTCCTTCTATTGTTACCTCCAAACGCTCCATACAATAACCCAGTCACACCTTTATATCCGTTAAACCTCCCCTCTTCTTATCTCTTCCATTTGGATATAAAAAACGATGTCCTAAAGATCGAAAATGATGAAATTCCTTTTCATTCCTCAGCCGTGCGAGTCTTATTGAGTGAAGACGTGACTCTGCCTGCAAGGACTGAAAATATGGGGATAGCATGCCTGGATGGAATTCTCCGGGAAGATTACATACGCGCGATTGAACTGATGGAGGGCGGCTTAGTTGAAAAGGGACTACTCGTTGGCAGAATTTTAGTACGAGTAAAAAACACGATGCGAGTAAGGGTCTTAAACATAAACTCAGATCTTGTAACGTTGAAAAAGAAGACCGTGGTAGGCACGCCAATATCTCAAATTGTGAGATGCGTGAAATCTAACGAAGATTCGTCGTCGAAGAAGTGTCCACAACATCTATTGAACATTCTTACCACCAAATGCCAAAACCTCAGCCAAAACCAGCTGGCTAAAGTTAAAATGTTGACCCAAGAGTATCAAGATGTGTTCGCGCTAGAGAGTGGTTGCAAAGAGAGAACTAACGTGGTGAAACATAAAATTGTTACCGGAGACGCTCGGCCGATACGGCAACATCCATGCAGATTTTTTTTTGGCAAAACGAGTGGAAGCCGAACAAATAATTACGGTAATAGAAAGAGAAGGCGTGACTGAACCTTCAAGTAGCCCATGGGCATCCCCAGTGGTACTCGTAAAAGTAGTGGCAGGTAGAATTGGAACCCAAGGATCGTGAAAAAACAGCTTTTACGATTGGAACTGGTTTGTGGCAGTTCGTTGTGATGCTCTTCGACCTGTGTAACGCTCCTGCAACGTTCAAGCGTTTGATGGAGACCATCTTGCGCAGATTGTCTTGTAAGACGTGCTTGGCTTACCTGGACGACGTGATCGTGGTTGAAAGTCGTTTGAAAAACACTTGAACAACATGGAAGAAGTGTTTCAGCGACTACGTGGAGCTAATGTCAAACTAAGCCCAAAAAAGTGCCACGTATATAAGAAGGAAGTTCAATACCTTGGCCACGTCGTATTTAGAGATGAAGTATTGACCGATTCAGACATAATCCGAGCAGTGCAAGCATGGCCAAGACCAATCAACAAACATCAGGTCCGAAGTTTCTTTGGGTTGTGCACCTATTATAGACGATTTGTACCCGGATTTGCTAATATTGCCAAACTTTTGACGAAATTGACGAAAGACAGAGCAGAATTTAGATGGAATGAAAACTTCGAAAATTCTTTCTATCAACTAAAACAGATCCTAGTCAATTCGCCGATTTTGAGTTATCCCAGAGAAGATAGAAAATTTGTTTTGGATATCGACGCAAGCAATCTGGCTATAGGCGCGGTCCTTTCGCAGGTTCAAGATGGACAAGAAAAAGTTTTCGCGAATTTTAAGAAGGTTTTGTCCAGGCCAGAAAAAAATTATTGCGTCACTAGAAGGGAGCTGTTAGCAGTCGTCTAGTCCATCGAACATTTCTACAAATATTTGTATGAACGAAAATTTTTACTGAGAACAAACCACGCCGCTTTAAAATGGTTACTGCAGTTCTGTAACCCGGAAAGACAAGTGGCAAAATGGATCGAGAAACTGCAAGAGTATGACTATGACACAGAACAGTGTGCCGGAACGCTAATGCCTTGCTTTGGGCAAAAACATCAAAGCGTACTGGGACTCTTTGATAGTAAAAGACGGTGTTCTTAAGCGAACCTTAGAAAATGTCGGGGGCACGGAAAACAGACTACAGTTAGTAGTGCCAAAGAGTCGAGTGTTAGAAGTGTTGAAGCATCTCTACGATGGTACATCAGGAGGACACTTTGGCATTAAAAAGACATTGGGGAAAGTTTGAGAACGATTTTACTGGGTGCGCGGTCTGCGCATCAGGAAATGGTCTAGCGAAAAAGCGCAAAAGACCCATGAAGCAAGACAACGTAGCCCTTTGGAAAAAGTATCGATTGACATAGCAGAGTCGTTCCCAGAATCCGATTCGGAAAATAAATACATCCTGGTGGGGATGGGTTATTTTACGAAATGGACGGAGGTTTACGACATACCGAATCAAGAATCAGCTACAGTCGCAAACGTATTAGTAAAAAAGTTTTTCTACCGGTGTCGCATCCAGTCTCCTGTTCCTGTTTCTGTTAAATATCCTTATTTACACTAATTTATATATAGCGCTATCACTGACACGAAGATAAAATAAAGTCCGCGGGTAACTTCACACGCTTGCTTAACACTTATTTTTTACGTTAACGTCACGTACTAGGTTATTTATCTCACACGCGTTATCACTTATTTATTTAAATTTGAGTAATCTTCTTAACACTGCCGTCTTCAAATTACTGAAAATAACTGACTTCTGATTTGTTTGTGCCGCATTTATACATTTCTTAAATCCTTCTCGAATGTTCCATATCTTTTGGTATACGTTCTGAAAATGTACAAAAACCTTGCGGAGGCTCTCGAAGTTGAGAATAACGTTTCAAGGTTCTTAGGATAGTTTCTATTTTTGAAGATAAAAGTCATAAAATGCTTTGACCCAAAATACGAGAAATATAGAAAAAGATGTTAATACTACGGTATGGCAAGTGAAAACTTAGCATAGGTACAAGTAGCAGATAATAAAGCAAACTCCAAAACTAAAAAAAACTGATAATATTAATTAACAAAATAAAAGGTTTTCAAAATAAAAAATTATATGACGAAAATAAGCAGAAGATTTATTCATTATTTATAGTTAATCAAAATTTTGAAAGATTGATATATATCGTAAAATAACAAAAATAGAAGTTATTTTATTGACTAGAAAATTGATAACAGGAATGTGACAAAATAGAGGTCATCCATTACAATTTTTAACAAATTTATCAAGATGTATTTGTAGAAAATTTTTATAAATTATAAAGATTTTAGTTAAAAAATTGAATAAAAAGCAAGGTATTGAATAAAATTAAAAAATCAAAATAAAAGTGTGTCGATATTGTAACTGAAAATTGAAAATTTCGGTTACAACAATGACACGATTCAAACTCAAAAATATATTTGTTTTTATTTTCTTGTTTTCTCGCACTTTTCACTTCAAATCTAATTTTACAATAGGGCTGTTTCTTTCTTATTTTTATAAAATTGCATATATTCTTACCTTTATTTTTAAAAAAATAATTTTATTTATTTACAAAAATATTCATTGTCATAAAATAAATTATCTTTGTTTCACTTCATCACTTTTAAAAATAATTTTAAATTTTTGCCTTAAGTTTTAACAATTTAATTTTATTTGTCACGTAATTTTTTTATTTTTTTTGTTACTCTAAAATTATAATATATATTTTATTTTTTTATAATTTTCTCAGATGCAAATTAAATCAATACGCTAGCGTTTTTCTTAAATAAAGTTTGATCAGTTTATTAAAAACTTTTCAGTTTTTTTTTACTTTAATTTGATAGTAAATGAAACTATGTATGCAATTCTATTTTTTATTCTTTTTGTTTTTAAATTTTTTTATTTTGTACTACAAAATTTTTCAGAAATTATTTTTAAAAATTGAAATCAGTAGTTTTTTGATTTTTTTTACTTCTTTTTTATTTAATCTCTTACATAATTTTTTGTTTACAAAATTATTTCTTATCTATCTATTCTTTGTTTATTTTGTTTCTTTAAAATTTCCAAAAATAAATTTTCATATGCTATTAACATTTCTAATTTTTTTTTCGTTTTTTACCTTATTTTATTTTTTTTTATTAAGATTTGAGAAGCTTAATGCCTAGACGACTGCAGGAATGCATTGATAATGAATGAAATAATACCTGTTAATAATTTCATATTATTTAATGATATTTATAAGTTCGTTATTTTTTTTATAATAACTTAATTTAGTTATTAACGTGTGAATTTTTATAAGAATAATATTGATCGAAACAAGATTTAATTATTGAAATGACATTAGACAATATGCTTAAACTTAAGAAGAATAAAGCTAATTGAATTCTACGGTAAAAAAAAAGAAATAACGGCAATATTACAATACAAAAAATTGCAAATGGTTTAATGAAACAAATGTTTGCAAATTTATAATAAACTTGAACATTTTGTTATTTTTTTGCAATAAAATTTACAATAATTTCAACATTATGCCAAATGTGTAAAATCAAAAAATTGTTATTTGTAAGTGAACTTTAAAAAAACCTACCAAAAATTAATTACTTACGTCTATTAAATGTAACAGTAACATGTTTATATGTTTGCTTTTATGTTTTATAAGACTAATTTAAAAAAATTAAATAAAAAAAGTTGTTTTTCTACTATATAATAACGATTATATACTTCTCAGAAATACACAATGCAAATATGAAAAAAAAACAAATTCTTTTATTATTACGTTTAAACACGCAATTTTTTATTTGTATAGAATTGTTAAGTTTTCAATAAAATCTGACTTTTACTCCAAGTTATTTATGTATAAAAAGTAGTTTTTAAATGTCAGGTTTGGTTAAAAAAATTTAACATTTGAATAGGAAGCCAAAAAACTAATTTATTTATTAATAAAGTTGATATACAATTGCCTGATTTTAACGCAAATAAAGACTATTGTGTATCTGGGTATTGATTATCTTCTGTTTTTATATTAAAATTTACAAAGTTTTCTCTCGTAATTTTTTGATTTTTATGTTATTTGTTTAAGCGAAGCAATACGTTTTGCTTTACAATTGTTGTCAGGCTTTAATTACCAGTATAAATTTAAATTATTAAAAATTAACATTAAATAACGATTGACAAATTAAAAAAAAATTAGTCAAAATGTACAGATCTAAATTAAATAAAAATAAAAATTAATAAAGCAACAAATACAAAAAAACTGGTGTGGTCACCACACGACTTTTCTATAAGAAATGATAAATGAATGTCTACATATTTTTTAAGGTTCTGTTGTCATAAAACCGTTTTGAAGTGATATGTACACGTTTGTATTGATTTTCTAGCATGCTATAATTTTTTTGAAATTTTTCTTCTCGATTTCATTAAGATCATATCGACTAACCTTTTTATTTGTGCGCCTCGTTATTACTTACCCCTTTAATAAATCATTAAAAAAAATCATCACATTTGTGAATTCATTTTAAATTACAAATTAAATATCTGATAGACTGTTAATTTTTGCTTGAATGTATTAAACAATGTTGCTTGATGCGAAGTAATAACATTCTGCTGAACTTTCATTGTTTATTATTTTGAAACGAATATACACAACGTTTCGATTGCTGTGGTATCAGCAATCGTCATCAGGTGAATACTAACAAACTTAGACACTACTGGAGCTTATATACTAAAGACATGTTCGATGAAGCGTTCAAGCGTACAAAATCAACTTAGCGTAACAGATTAATTAACAAAATTACTTAGTGAAGTTTAAGTTGTTTTGAAGGTTCGATTAGTGGTTTCCATATGTTGCTTATCTCGACACTTTAAAACAACTTAAACTTCACTAAGTAATTTTGTTAATTAATCTGTTACGCTAAGTTGATATTGTACGCTTGAACGCTTCATCGAACATGTCTTTAGTATATAAGCTCCAGTAGTTTCTAAGTTTGTTAGTATTCACCTGATGACGATTGCAGATACCACAGCAATCGAAACGTTGTGTATATTCGTTTCAAAATATTAAACAATGAAAGTTCAGCAGAATGTTATTACTTCGCATCAAGCAAAATTGTTTAATACATTCAAACAAACGTAGGAAGACCGGTATGGACCCGGAATCAGCAATAAATTTTGAGACTACGAGAAGACAATGATCAAGATTACGAAGGAAGAGACACACATTAACTTGTTACGGAGGGCAAGAGACAACCAAATTATACCAGATGGCTTCCGAGTGAAATCTCCGATACCAGGAACAAAAGCCCTCAAGATACTGGAACGAGCAAGTTTTGCGCTTATCCGGGCACAAATCAACCACCATCAATGGAAGAAAATTTTATTACTCCAAGACGTCACACAAAGATTCGAGGAGATAAAAGAGTTCACATTGGAAGAAGATTACACACCAATATTCCGCAAAATAGACGCTACTTGCGAGAAGGTACGACAACTACACCAAAAAAACACACGACAAAAAATGGGCTAAACTTATACGAAACCAACAGAAAGCAGCCAACAACCAAAAAAATGCAAGGAGAACCATAGTCAACATATCGACACATCCACTGTCTGCTACAGAAATGACTCTATATGAGAAAGGGTTCAATTTTTCGATAACACCAAAACACGTGCCTGTACTAGACATCATTGGTGCCGTCGAGATAACACGTTTGAATCCAACACAAGCAGAAGAATTTAAGTAGAAAATCAGAAGTGCTCTAGGGAAGAAAAGAAAACAACATCACTAAACATGAGAAAAAAGCTCTCACAAATTTACGGAAGAACAAATGCATTAAAATACTTCCAGCCGATAAAGGGGTCGCAACTGTTATCATGGATGCCACCACCTACAACCAAAAAATTGAAGACGTTTAAAATTAAGGGAATTACCGCAGACCGAAGAAAGATCCGACAGCAAGCTTGGAGAGGAAGATCTATCAAGTCCTAAAACTCTACGAAAGACATCTAACACCAAGGATGACAACGACGCTAACACCACACTACAGCAAACCGCCGCATCTATATGGACTACCGAAGATACATAAAAACAACATGCCACTTCGATCGATAACTAGCTCTCGTAATAGACCCACATACCAGTTATCCAGATTTTCACTAACAATTGTGCAACAACTACAGAAGAACAGCTCGTCTTTTGTCAAAGACTCCAAACATTTCGTTGAGATTTTGAAAACAATAGAGCTACAACTACGGGATCAATTAGTCAGCTTCGACGTAGACAGCCTTTATACTAATGTGCCAGTTGAAGAAGCATTGAAAATCATCCAAACGAAGCTCCGAGAAGATGAAAAACTCCAGGAAAGAACCACGCTGCCGGTAGAAAGAATAATGAAGCTCTTAGAATGTTGCCTCAAGAACTCATACTTACAGGAGAAAGACAGATTCTTCACTCAAGACGAAGGATTACTAATGGGTTCAGGTTCATCTCTATCACCAGTAGTCGCCAACATCTACATGAACTGGTTTGAATCGCAGGCTATAGAGAAATCAAAATTCAAACCCAAAACATGGCTTAGATATGTTGACGATACTTTCATAATTTGGAACCACAGTAATCGGCAACTAGACCTTTTTCTACAACATCTGAACAACATCAAACCATCCATCAAATTCACTATGGAAAAGGAAAAGGAGAACTCACTTCCTTTTTTTAGACGTTCACGTAACAAAGAACAAGGGAATTATGGAAACGACTGTCTACAGGAAACCGACACACACCGGTCGATATCTTAACTTTGAATCCAACCATTCTACATCTACAAAGAGGGGAGTAGTAAAATCGCTAATCGACACAGCGTACAGGTTGTGCAACACAGAGAAAGGGCTACGAGAAGAAATCAAAAACATTAGAAACGATCTAAGGCAGAATGGTTATCCAGAAAAGATTGTAGGAGAGCTTTTACGGAAAACGCAATTGAACACCAAGGAACAACCTAAAGCAGAAGAACTGCCCAATTCACTGCTGAGCATCCCATATGTCAAAGGTTTATCAGAATCAATAAAACGTATAGGGAAAAGGTACAACTTAAATACAGTGTTCAAATCATCGACCACCATTAAGAGTATAATTTCCAACACAAAGCCACAAACAAGTCGAGATTCCAAAAACTGTATTTACCAAGTTCCATGTGAATGTGGCAAGTCATACGTAGGGGAAACCAAACGACCTCTTGACATTAGACTGAAAGAACATCAGACGCACACACAGAAAGGAGAGACTTCTAAGTCCGGCATCGCGCAACATTCGTGGGATAACCAACATCGAATGAAATGGTCGGAAGCAAAAATCATACACAGAGAGGAACATTGGTACAAACGGAAATTTAAACAAGCGGCATTCATCAACAACAACAAAGAAATTTTCAACCAGCCAAGTGTCGAGATAAGCAACATGGAAACCACTAATCGAACCTTTAAAACAACTTAAGCTTCACTAAGTAATTTTGTTAATTAATCTGTTACGGTAAGTTGATTTTGTATGCTTGAACGCTTCATCGAACATGTCTTTAGTATATAAGTTCCAGGAGTCTAAGTTTGTTAGTATTCACCTGATGACGATTGCAGATACCACAGCAATCGAAACGTTGTGTATATTCGTTTCAAAATAATAAACAATGAAAGTTCAGACTGTTAATATTAGAAATTTTTTTATTTGAATAAACTGTTAGAAAAAATTATCTCTATCAGAAACTATAAAAATAATTCGAATAATTTACATAAGTACAAAATTATATAAGAAAATTTGTTAGAAATAATTTTTATAAAACCGAGAAAATATGAAAAACCAGCTCCATACCAAAATTCAAGTTACTAAGGCTTTTGGTTCGAGAGTTATTGTGGGTACATACAAAAATAATTTAAATAAGATGAAGCACTCCGTATATAAATAAGTCAAAAGAATATAGAGAAAAATAGTTATTTTTTAACGTATCTTGCTTTCCCCTCAAGATATGGAACTTTTTTCTAAAAAATTGTCATGAGCAAGATTCGAACCTAAGATTATATATGAAATTTACTTTAAATTATAAATTAAATATCTAATAAACTGTAAATGTTTTATTTAAAAAAATGGTTAGAAAGAATTAACTCTATAAGAAACTGTAAAAATAATTCGAATAATTTACATAAGTTTCTTTGTCAAACCGAGAGAATATGAAAAACCAGATCCATACCAAATTTCAAGTTACTAGAAGTTATGGTTCGAGAGTTATCGTGGGTACATCGTTACACACACAGACACCCAAATTTTTTTTGTCAAAAATACATTTTTTTGATTCAGAAGACCTTGAAACGTAAAATTATGCAATAAAAATGTTTTGAAAAAAAATTCCGATGGCAATTTTCTTATAGGAAAGTAAAAAAGGTTATTGAATTTGTTTAATGTTTTACTTAGATATACGGTTGATTTAATTTTTTTAGATTAAAATTATGGCGAGATTTTTAAATATCGTTATCAAACAAGAATTTTGATATTAAATTCTAAGAAACGTGGGTTTCAATATAAATAAAATGTAACTCACAGCGTATCAAAATGTACTTTTAATTTTTTTTAAATTAATTAATAAAGCGTTTTATATTAGATAAATTAGTCAACATAAAAATAGTTTTTACTTAATTTGAATAAAAATGTTTGTTAATTATTTATTTAAGATCGACGAATAAAAAATACAAATTCAATCATTATTGTGTTACTTTTAAGTGATGAATAAAAATTAATTTACTATTTTAATAATTAACTTAACTAATACTTAAATAACAAACAAAAATTTAATTGTTAAATTTATTCATTATCTAAATGACAATCAATGTTTATAAATTGTTTTGTTATATTATTGTAGTTTTTGCACGATTTTTTTAAAATTTTGTATTTGTGAAAATCTTTCTAGCTTTTACTATAAAAACTGTTTTTAAATTTTGAATATTTTGTTTAAAACAAAATCGCATTATTGTGCATATTGCATTTAGTTAAAACACGGTGTCACGTTTGTATCAATTTTTGTGCAAATTAACAGTTGTGTAATAAACAGTATAAAATAAATAATTTTGTAACCAGGTACTAAGCTACAAAACACATACACATAACTCAGGTCAGTATAAGAACACACCACTACCCTTATCAGCACTCCACAGAGGCCAATAAATACCAGCTCAACCCACAACAACAGGCATTATTTGATCATACGTTGTCCGATTACTATTAGCCTACAGCACTAGCTCGTATTATCGTTGTATGTGAATATCTTAGAACATAGTTCAATATAAGCATAAAATATATGTAAGTCTTTTAATTGTTGATAAAATAAATAAGTGTGTTAGTTATATAAGCTACGTACGTTTTATCGTGTGCACCGTAAGCACCGCATTGTCACGAATTAACCCGCAACAAGTGGCGCCCAACCAAAAAGTCAAATAACCGCACAAAGCCGACAGACGAAACGTTTGCTGTACCAGAAGAATACAGCGCAGGAGATGCGTGTTACCAAGACGACGAAGATACCGGCAAGACAACCCATCCAGCTAACCATAGAACAGCTAAAACAGCTCGTGGCCTTCATTAGACGTTCAGCAACCGGTTCATTCTCAAAACGCACTGTCAGATACTAAGGAGGAAATGACATGCTTGCTTTGACGAATGCATTCGCGTTGACTATCCAATGCTACTAGAAAAAGAAGCCGCGATATAGTGGCAAGGTATCAAGAATACCATTGCGACGTGGGATGAAGGAATTGAAACGCTCCGAAAAATTTTTGGGTCTACAAAGGAGATTTTTGCCACAGAACATAATGACTCCACACCAACAGAATGCTGTATACGCAAGAAATGAGCATTTCTGGCAGAACTTTTGGAAGATCAATGTATGCCTAGATACGATATACTGCCTACTGCACCGCTGTATAAAAAAAAACTTGCAAAAACGCAGTTCAACTTATATGAAACCATGATAACAGAGCTACGCAGGTTTGAAGAAGAACCGTTGACGCCGACACCCAAACCAAGCTAAACGAGACCAAATCCAAATACCACACGCAATAAATGCAATGATCGCAAAAACTTTGGCTGCACTGTCGAAGAGAGACAGGTAGCAGCCTCTGCGCCTACTACAGCTACTAGCGCACCGCTTGCCTGGTTTGCTTGCAAAAATCTGAACGTCATCAAAAGACAATGCCCAAAATGCAACGACAACCAAGCAGCGTTAGCACAACTTACATTCTATTAAACAGAAACAAGGGAATTGTTACCAAAAGAAACACGCAGACGACTGCGCCTAATCGTACACGTCAACGTCAGCAAAAAAAATGGGTGTGTTTATATTGATACAGGAGTACGCCAATAAAATCTTCAAAGCTCGGTTCACGCCGCATCAAATTAATCTAGTATTGGCAGACGGTCAAAACCGACCACAAAAAGTCCTGACGGCAAGGGTCAACATAATTCTTAAAAAAAAGCGTTGCCAACAGACTTTGTGATCCCACCAAATGCGAAGAACCGAACAGTGCTTAGGACCGACTTCATAGAAGACGCAGGCATCATCCTTGACCTCTGTGGCAGATGGTCGCACTTCGCTAGCAAACTATAAGTTACGTAAGATTTCGAAGCAGATAGAGCATCAGAAGTGAAGAAACGCTAACTTCTCATTTCCGTTTAAAAATGGCCCCATGGCCACTATACGACACACCAGCACCCAACAACCCGAAAACCAAGATTGTCAGAATCAATGCACTGTCTGGAGCAGACGATAGTAAGTGTGAAAAGGAAGCCGTTAAGTACTCGTTTGAAAAGCAGTACCCTGTGTTTGAGACATCAGCAGACGACATATTTTTTCCACTATCTCTATCCAGTATAGTCCCGCGTTCTTCAAGGAAGAAACTTTAACGAGTAAAAACCACAAGAACAGGAAAAGTTTCAACATATACTAGAAGTATTTTCGGACGTGTTTTCCTCGGGACATGAGGAAAACGCGTCCTTACGGCGAACACCAGATTGAGAGTGGTAACAACCTGCCGGTAGCAACAGAGTCATAGAGATTACTCTACTATGTTACTCGATGATCTCATCTTGCTGTCAAAATCCAGTGAAGACTACATGAAAGATCTACAAATCGTTTTACGACAGCTACATGATTAGAAAGAAGAAGTAAGTGCATCTTTGGCTGCAAACAAGTCAAATACGTGGGGCATTATATAAACTTGGAAAGCATCCAAGTAGAACCAGGAAAGACTATAGCTATCACCCGGCTATCGTAGTCAAAAACGGTCTAGCAACTAATGTCTTACCTGCAAACCCGCTTTTGGTATCGGCGTTTCACCCCAAAGTTCGCCGAAATTGCAAGACCATTGTCAAGCCCGCTAAAAAACGCAACATGGGCTTGGAGCCTAGACCAAGCAGCGGCATTACAACAACTAAAAACGCTACTCGCCCTGGGCGCCGTACTCTGTCAGGGAGAAAGTCCACCCAAAAAGCTAGTGAAATATGCAAGCAGCTCCTGCTAACTAAAAAAAATGATTCAACAACAGAACGGAAAACTTTTAATATTATCTAGAATGTAAACAAGTTCAGAGATTACTTGAAAGAAAACCCGGTACACGTAATGACAGACTACGCTAACGCTGAAGACGTCAACGAAAAAGCTTGCACGTTGAGCACTAGCACTGCAGTCTTATGAGATAACTTACACATAAACTCTATAGAAAAATGAACGTGGTAGCAGACAGGTCACGGCCAATCTGCCTATTCGAAGAAAAGAAGGAATGTCCCGCGTGTATGCTAGTTATTGACATCTTTACAAGATCCGGACTCGATATTCGAAAAGGACAACTTTAAGATCCAGAGCTACAAAAATTATCCAATGTTTTAAACAACCAGACTCTGCACCAATAGACGTCTTTCAAAAGGTGTTCTATTCCGGTACGCTCCCGTAGTCAATATCGAAAAACCAAAACAAGTGGTCCCTATTTTAGCGTATATATATTATCGGCTTTCGGAAGGTCATATTGGTAAAAAATGAAGTTTCATCACAAAATGTATTATTCTCTATCATTAGCAACTTTGGTTACTGACACGTATTCTATTAATGTTGGGATATTGACACATGTTTTTTCATACTGGAAAATTCCTATAATGACGTTTTAATTTACAGAGTATTGAAAATTGTGCTGAATATGTATTTAACCTACTTTAATTGAGAATATTAAAACCATTGTTTCAATTGCTACAATTCTGAGCAAATTGGAAAGTCTATTTATCGAAATACCTATAATGAATAATAACTTACTATGAACCTAAAGGATTTATTTGTGATAACGTTATATGTACGTAATAATTTACTTTTCAACAAATTTTAAAAAACTTTGTGCAAAATGCCGATACCTAACTGCATACTTTAAAACAAGGAGTATTTTTCTTCTTATTTAATTTTTTTTTCTCTACGTTGTCAGTCGTTTGCACGCACGACTGTACGTACATATTAAGCGTGTTGTGACAATTGAGTATAAAACTTTTTTATGTAATAAATTAATAAACGGTGTGCTCTGTTTTGCTTAATCACGAGATATTGGAAATTTGTGTTATATTCACCAACGTAAATTTGTTACTTTGGAATATAAAAGTTACACAACAAATTTAATGTTATATATAAAGCGTTGCTCAACCTACGGGGTTTGCATTAACGATATCTACCAATGAACTTTAAATTGATAACATCTATGTAATTCTACATTGCTTCTTTTTTTAATCCATCTTTGTTAAAATAAATGTATACTTGTTGTTATTTTTAGATTACTTTATGATTAGCACAGCGATACCTGCAATCTTCTTGCCGAGTTGTATTGAGCTAGCTGCCTGCATTTAAGTTACGGGCGAATTCTCGTTACAAAATTTTCTAATAAGAACTAAAAGAAGGAAAACAGTAACGGTTACATAAGCTAACTCGGTCAGGAATTTTAAAACGATAAGACAAATTTTAACCGATTTAAATTACATTAATTACTAATTAAACGGCAAAATTAAAAATTACAAAGTAATTATTAGAAAAATTAGTGTAGACGTTTAACACTTCGTCTGCAAACCTGGGTCGTTCGTGTCCTAGCGAAAACAATTTTAGTTTGTACCGGGAAAATAAGGGAAGAGCGGATGCTCCTCCTTGTCTGTAACAAAAGTTATATATGAAGGGGATCTAATGCCCAAGTTTCAAAATTTTAATACCTTCCAGGTAGTGGTGGCGAGCACACGAACTTTGCAGAGGTCACGAAAGACGCAGGTTTGCAGACGGCGTGTAGTAAACAGGTAAGTTTGTGAAATTTTTTTTTGTGTTTTACGGTATTTTGACATCAGTGATTAGTTAGTGTGCCTAAAAAAATTTTTGGGATTTTTTTCTCCAGTATTTTTTAAAATGGAGCAGCGATCGGCCGAAGAAATCACGCGCGTACTGCGTCAACGAGAAGTAATAAATTATTTTGGTGGTGAAAGCAGTGAAAAGGAAATAGACGCGATCGAAGAGGCAGATAGCGAGGCCAGCGAAATAAGTGTTTCGAATTTAGAATCGGCGAAGAGCGAGAGTGAAGTCGAGGACGAGCAGGAAGCTACTGAACCAGTTCTAAGCCGCAAATTTGTCTACGGCAAGGAATAACATAAATGGTGCCTTGACCCTCCGGAAACTCTAGGCCGCAGGTCAAGTCTAACGGTGATTTTACCGAAAGCCATTGGTGTAGTGGTCCTTGCGCGTACACCCCTCCAATTTTGGAGCGCGTTATTCACCGAGGATATGTTGGAAATAATCGTCAAATATACAAATGCTGAAATCAAACGATTTCTAGCAAGGAGCCAAATCGCTGATGATGCGTCATTCCAAACGCTCTAACCGAGTTGAAGGCATTTGTGGGCATTTTATACTTGTGCGGGGTCCAAAAGAACAACAAAGTCAATCTGACTGAAGTGTAGTCAACGTTCTGCAAGGTGACAATGCCACGGCGTCGATTCAAATTTATAAGTTGCCGTCTTCGATTCGACGACAAAACAACACGTGCTTTTTTTGCTAATAAAATGTGTGAAAACCAATATGCATCGTACGTAATTTGTTGCCTGTTTTCATGTCCAAAACTTAAGCACTTTGCTTTAAATAAATAAAACAAAATATTTTTTTCTTGAAGTTGCACTATTTACCTTTAATTTGCAATTTGAAAAATCCCGGTATCTTAATTTGTCTCTGAGTTGCAATTTTTTTTCCGAATTTCTTCATTTATTTAACAAAAAATGTGCAAAAAAATTAAATTTTCAAAAATTTTCCAATTGGCATTTCAAAATGAATATTTCGAGAAATAGCATGAATTTTTTCAGAATTTCCTGATTGGATTAAGGGAGTGAAATAATGGCCGGACGCAAAAGACCCACGTTTGCAGACGAGAGGTGCGAAAAAAACGTTTGCAGACGAAGGATTAACTTAGTATAAAAATGACAATTACACCAACTGCCGGTTTCTTAAGAGACCTGTTTTTTAATATAACCGAGAAAATATGAAAAGCCAGCTCCATACCAAATTTCAAGTTACTAAGGCTTTTGGTTAGAGAATTATAATGGAGACATCAAAAAATAATTTAAATAAGATGCAGCACTCCATATATAAATAAGTCAAAAGAATATAGAGAAAAATAGTTATTTTTAACGTATCTTGAATAACCCCACAGAGGCCAATAAGTACCAGCTCAACCCACAACAACAGGCGTCCTTTGATCATACGTTGTCCGATTACTATTAGCCTACAGCACTAGCTCGTATTACCGTTGTATGTGAATATCTTAAGACGTAGTCCAATATAAGCATAGAATATATGTTAGTCTTTAAATTTTTGATAAAATAAATACGTACGTTAGTTATATAAGCTACGTACGTTTTATGGTGTGCAAAGTAACTCTGTAAGCACCGCATTGTCACGAATTAACCCGCAACAAGTGGCGCCCAACCAAATAGTCAAATGACTACACAAAGCCGACTGACGAAACACTTGTCTGTACCAGAAGCATACTACGCAGGAGATGCGTGCTACCAAGACGACGACGACACCGGCAAGACAACCCATCCAGCTAACCATAGAACAACTAAAACACCTCTTGGCCTTCATTGTACGTTCAGCAGCCGGCTCATTCTCAAAAGGCACTGCCAGATACTAAGGAGAAAATGACATGCTTGGGTTGACGAATTCATTCCAAATTTATAGACTGCGAGCACCTAAGCAAACAAAACGCGTTGACTACCCAATGCTATTAGAAAAAGAAGCCGCACATAATGGCAAGGTATCAAGAATACAATCACAACATGAGATGAAAGAACTGAAACGCTCCGAAAAGTTTTTGGGTCTACAAAAGCAAGTACTTAAGGAGATCTTCGCCGCAGAATAAAACGAGTTCACATCAACAGAACGCTTCATATACGAGAAACAAGCACTTCTGGCAGAACTTTTGAAAGATCAACGTATGCCTAGATACGATATACTGCCAACTGTACCGCTTTATTAACCTTGCTGCGTCGTTTATTCCAACTGCACACACAAGCTGCTTGGGTCGAAAAAGACCCAAGGGCGCATAAAGTTATAATCTTGTTGTTATTATTAACTAATCTTTCAATCTGGTTTGGCAAGGCTATAACCATATTGATGCTACTTAGAAAAGACGATTCAGTATTGTAAAAAAAATTATATTTCAAAGTTATTTTTCATATAATATAAAAATACCAAAAATACATGTGTTTGTCTATTTCAAACAGTGTGTACAAATTTGTGCCAAATGTTTTTTGCAGCAAAATTGTTGACATGTGTTACACAAATTTGAACTCTTGTTATCTGTTTTTTTACATAAATGGCATCTACCTCTTTTCTTAGATTGTGCTACGAATGACTGCTGTTCTTCTTGTACTGCACTCTGAACAGCTGATTTTATATTTTTTACAACGTCTCTTGTCGGCTTTGCTCTGGGAGCATGAGTTCTTCTTTCAATTTTTGGCTTGACCAGTGACATTTCCAGGTTTTCTAAAAATATTCTTCTTTTCCGCAGATTATTATTTCTCCATGTTCCACTTATTTTTGTGTACAAAATATAAGCATTGTAATCAGATATGTCAAGAATATTATAAAAAACTATCAAAGGCCACCGGTTTGTTTTTCTTTTTGTCGTGTAACAAGCAACTGCTTTATCCATAGTATCAACCGAACCTTTTGTTTTATTGTAGTCCAATATAATTGCTGGCTTTTTGGCTTCTCCCTCAGAAACTTGTTTGTCAGAATGCAATGTACTCTGCAATATGACGTTTCTGTTCTTTTCGGGATGGTACGACACCAAGGTAGTATCAGAAGTAAAGGCAAATTTGGAGGTAAATTTGGGTACATTTTTGGTCTGTAACAATTCTAATGGAATAGATCCTTTATTTTTTCTAATAGTACCAATCATAGTTATCTTGCGTTTTAGCAACATTTGTCCCAGTTGATGCGACGTAAAGAAATTATCGCAAGTAAGATTATGTCCCTTTAGTCCATGGGATAAATCGAGAACAACTCTCATACCCTGATTTTGCTCTCTTCCATACATATGACGTTTCATTATCGCATAAAACCCAAAATTTTAGGCCATATCTTGCCGGCTTATTCAGCATGTACTGCCTAAATGGGCATCTACCTCTAAATTCGACTAATTCTTCGTCAACTGTGACATTTTCATTTGGATTGAACAATGTTGGCAAAATTTCTACCCACTTATCCCAAAGTTCTCTAATCGCCGCAAATTTATCACGAGCTCTTCTTTCATTGCGCGTAGACTTATTATCAAATCTAAGAACCCTGGACATATTTTTTTTAAATTCTAAAAACATTGTTGCCCGAAAAATACTTCGTCCTTTCTCGGCATGCCACAAACTTTCCGTTGATTCGTCATGAGATTTGAAAACACCAGACAAAATTAGTAAACCTAGATATGCATCTAAGTCTTCCATATCTAAATCTTTCCACTTTTCTCCATAGACACGACGAGCTTCTAGGTTTGTGTTTTCTAAAATTATGTTTCGAATTGATGGCGTCAAAAATAGAAAAAATGATGTAATTTCGTCTTCTATTCGAGAAATAGCATATCAGTGGGTCCAGGCGTTAGATATATGACATTTTGTGTAGGAAATCTTCCCCGATGCATTGGAGGATCTAAAGACCACTCAATCGTTTTGTCTTTAGACATAATAGTTTGAGAATTTACGGTCGCATTTTCGGGTTCGCTATCATCTGACTCAAGTTCTTTTGTTTCCGAAACGTGATCTTCAAATTCAGAACATTCCTCTTCATCAGATGGTTCCCATTCTTCAGATGAGTCTTGAAATTCACACGATTCTACGCCAGACTCATCAATTGCTTTCTGCATTTCGCTTTGCGTCAAAGCAGCTGAACGTTTCATTTTCTGAAAATTTATGACAGAATTTTTTTACATGAACAGCGTATAACTGTGGGTACAACAAAACAATGTGACGTAAAAAGAGATAATTATGACTAGTTTTATATTGTAGTAAACAAAACATTTTCATTCCTTTCGTGGTGGTAAAGAAGCTGAAGTTCAGGCTTCCTGAGAATCCATACTGAACACACACGACGAATAGATAAACAACGTGATACTAAACCATAAACTAAGTATTTGTAGACGAGTAACTTCAATTGAGAGAAAAGGAATAATGTTTTAACTTTTCCCCACAACCGTTAGAGGCCACTATGTAATAATTATCGGTAAAAAATACAAACACAGCAAATTTTATTTCCCTCTTTTTCGTACCTTGAAGGCTAAAAACGCTGAATTGCATTTCTCGAATAAAATCGACTAAATAATGCAAGTTATTTTTACACGTGTTGGATTCTAACGTTTATTACTATTTAAAAACTGAAGGTTTTCATATTCGTTTTAAAGAAAAGTTGTTACAATATTCACACGGTGTTGATTCGAATGAAACTAGAATTTATTTATATAGTATTTGTGCAAATAAAAAATGTTATATAAAATAAGTCGCTTTTTTTAATGCATAATTATAAAAAAGTGACAATTTTCATAACTATTCTTTCAAAAACAAGAAAACATTCAAAATAAATAATTTTAATAACAATGGGTGCTATCCACACCCACACATAAGGTTTAAAATTCGCGCTATTTGTTTTCCCCACAACCGTTGTAGGGCGCCATAAACTGTGTTCCAAGTTTATACACAGGAGATTCCCCTCTAAGTATATCTTCTCTCTGCACTAAACGTAACAGTTACAAATGAAAGATTCAGGGTGCAACTCCCACTACTTTTACCTAGAAGTGGGAATACTAAAGAAGATGCGCAAATGCAAGTTTCAACTTGTAATGATGTTTACGTATTCGAGACAAAAATGACCCCAACATCTTAAGTGTGTAAATTTTTATAGCGTGGAAATTCGAAAATATAACGAAATATATAAAACGTTAATAAGCACATATTAATGTGAAAAACAAAGTCAATAAATCTTAACACCCTAAAATAAATACCTTAAGCGTAATTCTGGAACAACTTTCACTTTGGGTCGAAAATGACACGAACAACGCAGCAAGGTTAAAAAAAACTTGTGAAAACGCAGTTCAATTTATATGAAACTATGATAACAGAGCTACGCAGGTTTAAAGAAAAAACGGGATTCAAATCCAAACAGCACACGCAATAAATGTAATTATTGCAAAAACTTTGGCTGCACTGTCGACAAGTGCAGAAAATTAAAGAGATAAGTAGCAGTCTCTGCGCGTACTACAGCTGCTAGCGCACCGCTCGCGTGCTTCGGTTGCAAGAATCTAAGCGTCGCCAAAACACAATACCCAAAATGCAACTACAACCAAGCAGCGTTGGCAAAACTTACACTTTATCTAACAGAAAAAAAAATGTTACCAAAACAGACACGCAGACCACAGTGTCTAATCGTACACGTCAACGTCGGCGAGACAATTGGGTGTGTTTATATTAATACAGGAGCACACTAATAAAACTTTCGAACTACAAAAAGCTCGGTTTAAGTCGCATCAAATTAATCTAGTACTGACAGACAGTCAAAACCGACCACAAAAAGTCTTTACGGCAAGGATCAACGTAGTTCTTAAAGGAAAAGCGGTGCAAACAGACTTTGTGATCTTACCAAATACGAAGAACCAAACAGTGCTTGGAGTTGACTTTATAGAAGACGCAGGCATCATCCTTGACCTCTGCGGCAGATAGTCGCACTTTGCTAGCAAACCACAGAATACGTAAGCTTTCGAAGCAGATCGAGCATCAGAAGTGAAAAAACGCTGACTTCTCATTTCCGTTTAGTAACGCCCTATGTACCAAGGGCTACCATACGACACACCAGCACCCAACAACCCGAAAACCAAGATTGTCAGAATCAATGCACTGTCTGGAGCAGACGACAATGAGTGTAAAGAGGAAGCCGATGAGTAGTCGTTTTTAAAGCAATACCCTGTGTTTGACACATCAGCAGACGACATCTATTTTCTACTATTTCTATCTAGTATATTCCCGCGCTCTACAAGAAAGAAGCTTCAACGAGTAGAGACACAAACAACAGGAAAAGTTTCAACAAATACTGGAAATATTTTTGGACGTGTTTTCCTCGGGAGACAAAGCAACGCCTTACGGCGTACACCGAAATGCGAGTGGTAACAACCTGCCGGTAGTAACAGAGTTATAGTGATTACTCCACTATGTTACCTCGATGATCCCATCTTGCTGTCAAAATCTAGTAAAAACTACATGAAAGATCTACAAATCGTTTTACGACGGCTACGAAATTACAAACTATACGTAAGAAGAAGTAAGAGCATTTGGCTGTAAACAAGTCAAATACTTAGACAAGTAGACCCAAGAAAGACTATAACCATCTGCTAAAAAACGCAGCATAGGTTTGGAGCCCAGACCAAGCACCGGCATTACACCAAATAAAAACGCTACTCGCCCTCGGCGCCGTACTCCGCCAGAGAGAAGATCCAGACGAAAGGCTAGTGGAATATGCAAGCAGCTCCTGTTGTCAGCTAAAAAAAACTATTCAACAACAGAACGGAAACCTTTTGTTATTATTTAGAATTTAAACACTGAAGTGGGTGCTAACGCTGAAGACGCCAACGACAAAGGTTGCACGTTGAACAATAGCACTTCAATCATATGAGGTAACTTACACATATGCCCCATGGAAAAATTAACGTGGTAGCAGACAGGTCACGCCTACTCTGCCCACACGAGGAAAAGAAAGAATGCCCCGCGTTTATGGTATCCATTCATAACCCTACAAGATTCGGACTCGATATTCTAAAGGGGCAACTCTAAGATCTACAGTTACAATAATTATCCAATGTTTTGAACAATCAAACTCCGCACCAATAAACTTCTCTCAGTAGACGAACCGATAATACAAGAGGTATTCTATTCCGGTACGCTACCGAAATCAACACAGAAAAACCAAAATAAGTGGTTTCAGCCTAAGAACACAAGGCATTTATGAAAGAATACTATGACATCCTACGACAAAAAAGACTGAACATTTTAGCGTATAGCCTCTACGCCGGGCCTCTCCCGGAAGGTCACATTGGTAAAAAAGGAAGTTTCATCACAAAAGATATCATTCTCTATCCTTAGCAACTTTGGTTACTGACGCTTGTTCTATTAATGCTGGGATATTGGCACCTGTTTTTTCATACTGGATAATTTCTATAATGACGTTGTAATTTACGGAGTATTGAAAATGGTGCTGAATATGTATTCAATCTACGTTAATTGATTAAAACCATTGTTTCAATTGCTACAATTCTAAGCAAATTGCAAGGCCTATTTATCGAAATACCTATAATAAATAATAATTTAATATGAACCTAAAGGATTTCTTGGCGATAACGTTGTATGTACGTAATAATTTACTTTTCAGCAAATTTTAGAAAATTTTGTGGAAAGTGCCGTTAGCTAACTGCATACTTCGAAACAAGGAGTATTTTGCTTCTTATTTAAAGTCTCTACGTTGTCAGTCGTTTGCACGCAGGACTGTAAGTACCTATTAAGTGTGTTGTGACAATTGAGTATAAAACTTTTTTATGTAATATATTATTAAACGGTTCGCTCTGTTTTGTTTAATCACCAGATATTATATATTTGTGTTATATTCACCAACGTAAATTTGTTACTTTAGAATATAAAACTTACACAACAAATTCAATGTTATATATGAAGCGTGCTCAACCTACGGGGTTTGCATCAACGATATCTACCAATGAATTTTAAATTGATAACATCTATGTAATTCTACATTGTTTCTTTTTTCAACCCATCTTTGTTAAAATAAATGTATATTTCTTATTATTTTTAGATTACTTTATGATTAGTACAGCGATACCTGCGATCCTCTTGCGCAGTTGTATTGAGCTAGCTGCCTGCATTTAAGTTACGGGTATATTCTCGTAAAAAAATTTTTTAATAAGAAGCAAAAAAAGGAAAACAGTAACAGTTACATAAGCTAACTCGGTCAAAAATTTTAAAACAATAAGACAAATTTTAACCGATTTAAATTAGATTAATTATTAATTAAACGGCAAAATTAAAAATTACAAAGTAATTAATTATTAGAAAAATTAGTGTAGACGTTTAACTTAGTATAAAATAATAGACTTATTCTAGTTCCTTAGCGTAAGTAAATAGTAATCATTCATCAACTGGCGTTTTCCAAACTTTCAAACGCAATAATTATTTAAATGCGAAAGTAGCTGAAGGCTGTAGAATGTACTCGACTGGAAGTAATTGATAATATAGCTTATAGTTTGATTCAATTAATATGTTAGATTAGCGAGGATTGAATTAGATCAAAACCTCTTCGTGGTCACCTGATGTCATCCGCCTATACTATCTTTTGCGGGATTGTGTACTAATTCACCAGAAATTAGACAAAAGTAAAACGGTATCTATTTTTACCTAAATATGACTCTGAACTTATCTTTGCTGTAAAACGTTAAATTTTACTCAAAAAAAAAAAAATGAAATGAGACGCTATTTTGTTTACCTGCACGTAATTTCTAACCATTTTTTACAGTACTTGACCTACGAAGTTTCAATGAACAAAATTCCTTATTCGTAACTCAATTTGTTAAAATCGTAATAGCAAAACGACGTTCAATTGAGTAAAATGGAAGTACATACAATTCAAGATTTTCAACGATTGCAAATTACCTATAGCTATTACTAGAGTACGAAGTCAAATAGAATCAATCAAAGTATTCGACAAAACATTCCTTACTTTAAATATTAAATTACGTAGAAATATGCAATTAGTAGTGTCAACGTACTGGTGACGTGGAAAAGAAATTGTGAACATACGAATTTTTAGTTAACAACACGTAACAATCACTATTGACAAGCAGTTGTTTTTACCTAAGGCACGATGTTCATTTACACAGCTTCCGCAAAAGTCTAATAAATACGGGCAAGGGTACTCGGTTATTGTCAATGTTGATGTTAGGTACGGTTAAAATGAGTTTCTCTGTTTTAGAATGGTCAAAAAGAGGACGGTTAATATGACTCTTGGGGAGTACGTTTCTAAGCAAAAAACTGAAAGAACACTCCACGAGCATAGTTGGTACTGTCTATCAAGTGAAATGGAAAATCTCAACAGATCTCTTTACACAACGAGAGTATATAAAATCGCCGACTTAACCTTCATAGTCTATTAAAGCAAATAACACAAAAATGTCTTTTTTGTTGAGTACTCTTCATCAGACCGTGAAATGTAACAAAAATGATTAAAAACTGTTGAGCTCTATAACGCCACCAAGTTTGGCTAAGATGTCGTTCATCAAATGGCCCACAAGTAGTCGCTGAAACAGGTTCCCGACGATAGCCTCTTCAGGTCTTTTGCAATATACTTGACTTTGCAGGAATAAAAATTTAAAAAAAACCTGTACGGGACGGGTGAAAATCCCACCAGAAGATCATTGACTCTGATAATGCTTAAAAAGTTAGAAGCTTTGCTAGTGGTCAAAAATCAGTTATTCGAAAACAAAAAATAAGGTGAATTTTAAGATCAACCAAAAAGTGCTGCACACAGGAAATGCCAAATTATATAAGAAGTCAAAATGACTCCTTGGGTGTTATAGGGTATAGAAAATGTTGGTCGTTCTAGCGTTAAATAAGCTCTTGTTTCGTTGTACTTTTATGATAAAAAAATTAATTATAAGTTAACAGATTAATTTACAAAACATAAAACGCAGTAAAATAAATAGTAAATAAAAGTAGCTATCAGTTATACACCCAGAACGACAAAAAATATCAATTAGGATTAAAAGTAAATACAGAAAGTATTTATTAACTTAAGCAAACCTCAGCTTTAGACTTAGATCAACTATTATAGAACCAACTCGTATTTATTTTGTATACGACGTTGGCAAATTAAAAGATAAGATTTCGGATTTATTTGTATTACACTAATGCGGTATTCTGCGTTAAGTCACGTGTAAAAATCTTCACAATTATATTTTACATTCTCATTCAAGCTTAATTTCGTTTATTTTCACTCTTACACTTACGTATAAATGCTTTTAAAAAAGTATAAGTTTAAAGCTTACACCTACTGTACACTAATTTATTGCATTTAAATTAAAATTAAAACTTTCACAGCTTCAAATAAATTAATTAAACTGTAAACTTTAATTAAATCTCACACATTCTGTATTTGTTGTGATGAGATTTGTTTAACCGTTTTATATCTAAAACCTAAAAATTACATTTTTTAAAGTTTGTTAAAGCTTTACTTATATAGAGTATTTAAGTGTATTATGTTTTTCACTATCTCACGTTCGTAAAATTGTCTTTTCTAAAAACAAGCAAATAAAATAAATCTTAATACTTTTTGCTTGATAGCCTTAACAGAAACGATGTTTATTTTTCTATTTAGAGCTTTTTAAACCAAATAAAATAAATTTTAGCTAATAAAACTATGGTAAAAACAACGCATCTAAAAATAAGCAGAAAAATTAGGAATTAGATTTAATTTGCATAAAACAACTGCTACTGAATTGTTTTATTTATTGCCCCACGTAATTTATTTACACTTTTGTAGGTTTGATTTTTAAAAAACAACACACAAGAGTATATATTACATAATTTAAGATTTCAAACCATAATGGAAAAAGTTTGTTTTTATATTCTTTGAAAAGTAATCTATTTTTTACAAGATCCAATAATCCAGTCTGTAAAATCACCTTTGTCACATTAATATTCAATTTGTATTAACGAAATCAACCGAAGTCTAAAAATATAACAAAAATTGCTATTACAGTACAAGTAATAAAATCATGATAAGTATCAAGTAGTAATACTTATTCTCTATTTCGACATGAGAATTAGCCATTCTTACACTAAAATCCGTGTAAGAATAAGCAAATTCTTACACGAATTTTAGTAATGTTAGTTTTTTCAAAGTTGGTATCTCTGCATCGTAAGTTGACGTTATATGAAAAAGAAATCAAAATTATTGGAATTGAACAATTGAAATTCCAATTTTGACGCCAAAATAAAATAAACACGTTTTATTAATTCAAATTTATTTACTTATAAAGGTATAAAGAGATAATTTCGTATGATTTTAGGTTAACACATAAATTTCAATATGTCAAAGTGTAAGTGTTGCCAATTCAATAAAATAATAAAGTTTCCCAATGTTGTTTTAAAATTAAAATTATACGAAAAATATTAATTATTGTATCAAAATAGAGAAAATAGTATAAAACACACGTCATAGAATACGTTTCAATCACTCGACCGCTTCATAAACTCACCGCTGCGCGGCTCGTGTATGAAACCCGGTCTCGTGCTTGAAGCGCGTTCATTCTTTAACTTGTGTTTTAATATACTATTCTAACTATAGTTACATTATAAATGTCACTGTTAAAAACGTAAACTTTTTTTTTATAATATCCATAGTAAGTTTACAATCTGTTCAAATACAGTCAGTAGATGGTTTAACAATTGATAAAAATTGACATAATAGGAGCTAGCCAGTGGGTTATCTCTAAGATTAAACTCAGATTGGTAAACCCTTTATTTTGTAGGAGAGGCTATAAAAACTACTTTATAAGTTTTCTTAGGGCGACGTTTCGTAAAACGGTTGTGTCCACTTCTTTAGGCCAACTGAATTTATTAAAAAGAAAACAACAAAAGTAAGTAGTACTAAGAAGCTGATTCCTATTTTAACAACATCGGACCTTAAAATAACAACCTATAATAACAATACTATTTGCAACATTATTTAATCCAACATTAAAGATAAGACCAAGTAATAAACAAACATAATGTTGTATATAAAATCGATTGTATGGATTGTAATAAATGTTATATTGGCCAAACAAAACAAAAAACGATTAACAGAATTGAGAACCACCAATATGATTGTAAAAATAAAAATGCAGAATCAGCTCTTGCTCTCGACCATGTTAATATACATCATAATTTTGATTTCAGTAATCCTTCAATGCTAGATGTAGAACCCAAATTGTATAAAAGATTAGTTGCAGAAATGATATTTATTACATAACATAAGAATAATGTTAATTTCAACACTGATACTAACAATCTTAGTACAGTTTATAATAATCTTATCTCAAAAATTTTTTGGGTTATATTTTCATTGTTCATATTTTATATCACACGACCATAAGATTGTAATGTTAGTGATTTAGTTTGTAGTAGTTTTCGTGTATTTTTACATTAATTGTTTTTTTTGTTATTTATTAATTTTGTATTAATGACGTTGTTTGCGGACCATTCTGTGTATTTGTTTTCCGTAAGTAATCATCTATTATTATCAAACAGCATTTATAATAAGTAGACGATAAATTGGTAGCATTCACCGAATTGTAACTGCCTTTTTACTTATGTGTTTTCTTTTTAATAAATCCAGTTGGCCTGAAGAAGTGGACACAACCGTTCCACGAAACGTCGCCGTAAGAAAACTTATAAAGTAGTTTTTATAGCCTCTCCTACAAAATAAAAGGTTTACCAATCTCAGTTTAATCAAGCATTGGGAAGTCTAAAATGGTTCTCCTGTAAGATCTTAGTATAAATAATATGTAAAAAGTACTAATAATATTAAAGTTTGACTACAATTTAAACGCACATTTTGCTTTATTCTGAAATCCAACAGCTCGAATCTTTTTAGTCTTTTAACAGTTGGTACATTGAGTAGCGCTCTAGCTAGCACGTTGGGATGTTCTTAAAGTCGATTTTTGTATTTAGCACTAAGAATTTTAATTTCACTTTTCACTATTTCAGCATGAAGGTCACGGTGTATCACTAAATTTGGGACACACCATGGGGCATCCACAATTGAATGCAGCACTTTTGATTGAAACCTTTGGAGTATGGAGATATTTATACTATGATAAGAATGTATTCCGGGTTTGGACCGTGTCATTGTTGTTGTAACCGAAGTTGCCAACGTTTCGCCCATTTTCGTAAGGGGCTTCATCAGGGCGTGAGATAAATCGCAAAAATTCAAACACGCAACCGAAATCTAACTAAGAACTTCTCAAAAGTTAGGTTATCAACTTGTGAAACAAGCCATAATCTAAACTCTGAAAAGGTAAGAAAAAAAACGATAACTTGAAAAAGCAAACTAAAATCTAACAAAGTGACTTAAGAAGAAATAGTCTCCGCATATAAAGGAGAAGGATCGTCACAGATGGTTAAGCTCGACTTTGATTGGGTTACGATTGCTAAGGGGCGTGTTTTCGATAAATGATCGCGATTGAAGTTATTGAGGTGTTTGATAATTTCTATGCTCTCTCGGAATTTCCTGTTGAAAAAGAATGGAGATTTGGCAATCAACGATACATTATCAAAATCTATCTTGTGACCTGTAGTAAAATTATGTTCAGCAACCTGCTACAAGCTTATAGGTCTTACGAACCTTGCACGGCCAACTCACGGAGGTACGGGAGGTTCAAGTGAATAATAATTAAGGGCGCCAGATGGTGCTGCTATGGGTTCTCCTATATCACCGGTTGTAGCTAACATTTTTATGGAACCCTTTAAAACGGTTGCTTTGGAATCATCAATATTAAAACCTAAAGTGTGGTTTAGGTATATTGACGACACGTTTATTGTTTGGCCTCATGGTCATTTCGAATTGTCTAAGTTTCTTTATCATCTTAACAATCAACACTTAGATATCAAATTTACTAAGGAAATCGAAAGTAATGGTTCTCTTCCATTTTTTGACTCGTAAGCCCGACGGACTTCTGGGCCATTCTGTCTACCTCAAACCCACCCATACGGACAGATACCTTCATGCTTCGTCGCATCATCATTCTGCACAGAAACGTTCTGTTATTGAATCTTTGATTCATCGTGTCTTTTCTATTTGCCAACCTGAGAATCTAGACTCGGAACTCCGTCATCTTACTAGAACCTCAGTGACCAATAGTTATATAAAGCCAGATATTCATAGAGTTATCAATCGTCGTCTACATCTACGTTCTCGATTACCTAAGAACATTTCTACTCACAAGGTTACAGATCAAATAGGGAAACTCCTTCGTAAGAATGGTATTAAACCCATATTCAACTCGACAGGCAAAATCTCTCAGATTCTTTCTTCTCCCAAAGACAAATTTCCTACACTTTTATCTCAAGGTGTATACCAAATTCCTTGTTCATGTGGCTTAGTCTACATTGGTGAAATCGGTCGTTCCGTCACTACTCGCATTTTAGAACAAGGTCGTTGTATAAGGAAAAGGTATATTTCCAAGTCTGCGGTTGCTGAAAATTATTTTACTATAGGTCACAAGATAGATTTTGATAATGTTTCGTTGATTGCCAAATCTCCATTCTTTTTCAAGAGGAAATTCCGAGAAAGAATAGAAATCATCAAACACCCCAATAACTTCAATCGATCATGGTTTCGAGCTAACCCCTCTTTGGTTCACGGTCATTAGTCATTTATCGAAAACACGCCGCCTAGCAACTGTAACCCAATCAGCGTCCAGCTTAACCATCCGTGAAGATCCTTCTCCTTTATATACGGAGACTATTCCTGCTTAAGTCACTTTGTTAGATTTTCGTTTCAAGTAACCTTTTTTGTTTCTTACCTTTTCAGAGTTTAGTGGGCGAAACGTTGGCAACTTCGGTTACAACAACAATGACACGGTCCAAACCCGGAAGATATTCTTATCATAGTATAGATTTCGGTCGTGAAAGCCTTCGCTATTACATTATGGAGATATTCGATTCACTAGCTGAACCCCACAACTGTATTCCGTATGTCCATACTGGCTTCAGGATTGCTTTGTATAATAACGTTTTTTTTTCTAATAACATCTGAAATTTGCGTGCCATTAGCCAGTACATTTTAGACAATTGAAGACCAAGTTGTTTACGTTTAGTAAAGATGTGCGTACCCCAAGTGAGTCGCCTGTCAAGGTGCATGTCCAGATATTTTACTACGTCTTTTTGGAGAAATATACAGTTATTTAGTTGGACAGTTAGACAATTTTTCTTTTTAGTGTAAAAGTAATGTGGGTTGACTTCGTTTCGTTAACTTTTATGCGCCAGTGTCTAAGGCAATTTTGAATTTCATTTAGATGCATCAGCGAAGGTGGCGATCGAAGTTAATCTAATTTTTGGCAAATCTGCTGTATACAATAGGTACAGGGTTGGTCCGAGGACGCTGCCTTGAGGTACTCCTGCCTTAATCAGCAGTAAGATTGTCAGTCTGTCAGTTTCCAGCTTGTGTCTGATTTTTTCGCAGCACGATGCATTTGTTCGATCGTCGAATGTTTGTGTCTGAAGCCAAACTGCTGTTTGGGAATAATTTCTTTGTCTTCGAGTATGGGAACTAGTTTTCGCAAGAGAAGTTTTTCAAAGATCTTAGATTATGCTGGTCAAAGGCTGATTGGATGATAAGAGCTTACTTATTCTGCTAGTTTACCAGTTTTCTACATCATTATAATTTGTGCCACCTTCCACTGTGATAGAACGTACCTCAACCTGAGGACAGAATTGCATATTATAGTGATAAAATAGAATCTACAAGTAGGTAATTCTTGGAGAACTTTTCCCGTGATTAAATTATATCCAGGCGCCTTTTTGGTATGAGTATGTTTAATGATAATTTTTTTGTCTTTATCCAATTTGAACTTTTTTATCGGAAAATCCATTTGAAATTGCGCTTCAGACATTTTATGAATCTGTGCTTCTTTCTCAGTTGTGAGTTGTGAAAGGAACGGTTCAATTTTTTTGTCGCCTTCCATAAAAAATAATCATTTGCTTCTGTTGCAGAAAGGCCAGCTAAATATTCTTGGATTTCACGATTTTTGTTATTACCTAATAATACTTTAACCTGCTTTGTGGCTTGATTTAGTTTTCTTTTATCCTCCGGGATTCTGGTAGTTTGCCATCGTCTCCTAAGTCTACGATTTTCCGTTATAATTTCTTTTATGTAAGAGGAGCACGGTTTAGTGTTTGATTTTATATTGGTATCTGAAGTTGTTTTTTATGCTGCTTGTTAGATAGACCGCTTGAATTTCATCCATTTCGTCTGGTATTTTTAGCGGTAGGTTTAAGGAAAGGTTTTTGTTTCCCTCATTCCTGAAGATTTGTTGTCTTATTGTGATTAAGGACAGTGCTGTTATAAATTACTTGTATACTAACATTAGCTATTAACGGTAAGTGATCAGAAGACATTTTGAAGCAGCACCTAATTTCTAGATAATTGCTCGAAATGTTTTTGGTTACACAGAAATCTATGGCATCAGGGTTTTGGTCAAATCTGAGGGCCAATATGTAGGTTCTGTAGTGGCTAGGTGATGTAGATTACTGTTTCTTATTGTTTGGAATAATGGACGTCCTCTAGGTGTAGTTAATATCGACCCTTATAAAAAGTGCTTTGTATGATAATCACCCTCTGCAATAACCCGGTGGCCAAGCGTTTAAAAAAACAGCTTAAACTGGTCTTCTTTGGTTATCGGTTTAGGTTGACAGTAGACGGCAGACATGACGAGAAAACCCTTCTAGTCTCCTATTGCGTATAAACTCGTAATGTTTGATACTATTGAAACGAGAAGTTATCTGCAAATTCAAGAGCCTTCTGGAAGTTGTTATCCATCTTCTAGAAGATATACCGAAAGATAGGGAACACTCGAGAAGGATTTCCGAATGTGTATAAATACCGAAGAGACAAATCGTAGGTCAGTTATTGCCGAAATGCGAATACAGCAAAGTTAAGAAGATTATTCAAGTTGAAATAAATAAGTAGCGTGTGTGTACATAAATATACAGAGAATAATCTCGTACGTGATTTTTAGTGTAAACAAGTGTGAAGCTATCCGCGGACTTTATCTTATCTTAATTAGTGTAAGTGTTTTTATTAAATGTTATTAGATTATTAGTTCGGTTAATTTACAAGTGTACATATTTCTAGTATAAGTAAAACATATTTTTAGTCGTTTAAATAAATTAGTTAATAATAATAAAATTCGCTACAGTGGTGTCACGGTGCGCGGTTCGCGACTTTTTTTTTAGTGTAAATATCATTAAGTAATATCGCTCCCGTAATAAAAACATTGATTGCGTGAATAAATAACTGTTAAGTTCGCGATACGCGTGTTTATTTTATAAAGTGTTATCATAGCTAAATTCGTTAAAATTATTAAACTTTTTCTTTTAACAAGTGCGTGATCGCGATATTAATTAAATTCGTTTCCTAGTGGTTTAATATTAACAAGTGGATCGTTATTAAAATTTTGTGTTATACAAAACTGCATTTTAAAAAGTAGTGTATTTAAACTTTATATTCGTGGTTTAAATTTATGCCGATAACGCGTTTGCAAAAAGTGAAGATGGATTCAAAAATATTTGAATTTTTGGAATCAATCAAAATGGCCAAGAATCGATGAATAGAAAAATGGAAGAAAAGTTTTACGAAAATTCGCAGAAAATGGAGGAAAATTCTAGAAGTCTAAAAAAATAGATACGAACGAGCATAGAAAACCAAATTAAAATTGTTCAACGGGAAACCTAAGCAGATATGCTAAATTTGAAAGAAGAAATTTGCGAATCTGTGAATGAGACAATAGAAGCAATAGAGGACAAATTAGAAGACAAAATAAAACTGATTGAAGAAAGAATGAAGCAAATGAATTGTCACGGCGAAGGAAGCGTCACGAGTGAAGATTTAATAATGGACCATCGTGAAGAAACCACTCACAAGTTTAAAGTTGTTCCACCAAATTTTGATGGTAAAGCTCCATGGTCAATCTACTAGAAGCAGTTTGAAGCTGCAGCTACAGCTAATGGTTGGAGCAACAAGAAAAAAACGACGTTTTAATTGTGTCTTTACGTGAAGAAGCGCTTGGAATTTTACAAACTGCTCCTGACCACCTGCAAGAAAATTACGAATTCTTAATTTCACGATTAGAAATGAGATATGGAGATGCTCATCTTCAACAAGTCTATCAAGCTCAAATTAAAAGTCGAGTTCAAAAAGCTGCTGAAAGTCTTCAAGAGTTTGAGGCTGACATCGCCAGATTAACACTGCTTACGTATCCCACAGCACCAGACGTCTTCTTGGAGCAATTGGCTATTCAAACCTTTGTAGACGGCCTCCGAGACAACGAAACGCAGCAGACTTTTCGGTTAGCTCGACCGAAGACATTAAATGACGCTTTAACCCATGCTTTGGAGTTCGAGGCAGCGAAACAAGCGTCGCACCGAAGCAGCCATAAGCTCCGTTGTGCTGCAGAAATACCCTCGTACTCAAAAGAAAGCATAGAAGACATAGTGCGACGTGTATTTCGGGATCAAGTAACTCGAGGAAGAGATGTGAGGTGTTGGAACTGCGGAGGAGTGGGCCACGTACGACGCCGTTGTATTAAGCCCAAAAGAAGACCAAAAGAGCGTCCGGAAAACTAGAACAGGTCGGCCGAATGGGGCAAAAGTCGACCTCAACGAGCCATGTCCCGGAAATAACCATTCAAATAGCGTCGCCTTGGGAGCAATTGCATAGCATTTATCTCGATGGCAAGATCAATGGAAGAAGCGTCCAGTTACTGGTTGACACGGGAGCGACAAAAACCATCATTCGTCCTGACATCTTAGTGGAAAACGAGAAGACATCACCAGTAACAGTACGACTTCGAACGGCAACGAGCGACGAAATACCTACTTACGGATATGTCAAAGTAAGCATTGGTTTGGGAAATGAAGTACTCGACCATCAAGTACTGGTAGCCGACATCACGGAAAAAGTTATCCTGGGAATGGACGTGATAAAGAAGTATGGGTTCCATTTGGATATAAAGAACGATGTCCTGAAGATCGACAATAAAGAAATTCCTTTTCATTCGTCAGAGAAGGCAGCCGTGCGAGTCTTATTGAGTAAAGACGTGATTCTGCCTGCAATTACAGAAAGTGTGGTGATGGCACGCCTGGATGGAAATCTCCGGAAAGGCTACATACGCCCGATTGAACCAATGGAGAGCGGCTTAGTTGAAAAGAGACTATTCGTTGGCAGAACTTTAGTACGAGTAAAGAAGACGATGCCAGTAAGGATCTTAAACATCAACTCAGATCATGTAACGTTGAAAAAGAAGACCATGGTAAGCCAATGCACGCCAGTATCACAAATTGTGAGATGCGTGAAGTCGAACAAAGATACGTCGCCGAAGAAGTGTCCACAACATCTATTGGACATTTTTACCACCAAATGCCAAAACCTCAGCCAAGACCAGCTGGCTAAAGTTAAAGTGTTGATCCAAGAGTACCAAGATGTGTTCGCGCTGGAGAGTGGCTCCAAAAGAAGAACTAACGTGGTGAAACATAAAATTAATACCGGAGACGCTCGGCCGATACGATAACATCCACGCAGACTTTCTTTGGCGAGAAGAGAAGAAGCCGAACAAATAATTACGGATATAGAGAGAGAAGACGTGATTGAACCTTCAAGTAGCCAATGGGCATCCCCGGTAGTACTTGTAAAGAAAAAGGATGGATCAACGAGGTTTTGCGTAGACTACATGCAGCTAAACGACGTGACCAAAAAGGACAGCTACCCTTTACCCAGAATTGACGATACGCTAGACACCCTGTCAGGATCCCAGTGGTTTTCTACGTTAGATTTAAAGAGTGGATACTGGCAGGTAAAATTAGAACCCAAGGATCGTGAAAAAACAGCTTTTACGATCGGAACTGGTTTGTGGAGGTTCACTGTAATGCCCTTCGGCCTGTGTAACGCTCCTGCAACGTTCGAGCGTTTGATGGAGACTATCTTGCGCGGATTGTCTAGGAAGACGTGTTTGGTTTACCTGGACGACGTGATCGTGGTTGGAAGGTCGTTTGAATAACACTTGAACAACTTGAAGGAAGTGTTCCAGCGATTACGTGGGGCTAACCTTAAACTGAGCCCAAAGAAGTGTCACGTATTTAAGAAGGAAGTGCAATACCTTGGCCAAGTCGTATCTAGAGATGGAGTAAGGGCTGACCCAGACAAAATCCGAGCAGTGCAAGCATGGCCAAGACCAATCGACAAACATCAGGTCCGAAGTTTCCGTGGGTTGTGACTTATTATAGAAGATTTGTCCCCGGATTTGCCAATATTGCCAAACCATTGACAAAATTAACCGAAGAAAAAGCAGAATTTAGATGGAATGACGACTGCGAAAATTCTTTTAATCAACTAAAACAGACCCTAGTCACTTCGCCGATTTTGAGTTATCCAAGAGAAGATGGAAAGTTTGTTTTGGATACCGACTCAAACAATCTGGCCATAGGCGCGGTCCTTTCGCAGGTTCAAAATGGACAAGAAAAAGTTATCGCGTATTTTAGCAAGGCTTTGTCCAGGCCAGAAAGGAATTATTGCGTGACTAGGAGGGAGCTGTTAGCAGTCGTTAAGTACATCGAACATTTCTACAAGTATTTGTATGGACGAAAATTTTTACTAAGAACAGACCACGCCGCTTTAAAATGGCTTCTGCAGTTCCGTAACCCAGAAGAACAAGTGGCAAGATGGATCGAGAGACTGCAAGAGTATGACTATGACACAGAACACCGTGCCGGAAGGAGTCATCGGAACGCTGATGCCTTGTCCAGAAGACCATGTCCGGCGGACTGCAGCCATTGTTCGCGACTGAAAGAAAAAGTCGAATATCTCCGGACAACTGCTATGGTTGATGATGAGTGGGAACCTAAGCAGTTACGTCGCGAACAAGAAGACGATCCTGAAATAAGACTACTCCTGGACTGAAAAGAAAGCGGCCGACGACCAAGCTGGGAAGAAATGAGTGCTTTGATCAGAAACATCAAAACGTACTGAACGCAGTGGGACTCCTTGATAGTGAAAGACGGTCTTCTTAAGCGATCTCTAGAAAGTGTCGAAGACACGAGAAACAGACTAAAGTTGGTAGTGCCAAAGAGCAGGGTGTCAGAAGTGTTAAAGCATCTCCACGATGGGACATCAGGAGGACACTTTGGCATTAAGAAGACGTTGGGTGAAGTGCGAGAACGATTATACTGGATGAACTGCAAAGAGGACGTCATAAAATAGTGCCGTAAATGCACAGTCTGCGCATCAGGAAATGGTCCAGCGAGAAACAATACAACGTAGGAAGCCCTTTGGAAAGAGTAGCGATTGACATCGCAGGGCCGTTCCCAGAATCTGATTTGGGAAATAAATACATCCTAGTGGCGATGGATTATTTCACGAAAGAAACGGAGGCTTACGCCATACCCAATCAGGAAGCAGCTACAGTCGCAGACGTATTAGTACAGTTTTTCTGCCGGTTTAGAGTTCCGTTGGAATTACACTCCGATCAAGGCCGCAATTTTGAGTCTGGGCTGATTCAAGAAGTTTGTTGACTGTTAGGAAGTAAGAAAACTAGGACAACGCCTCTCCATCCTCAACCTGATAGCATGGTTGAACAAATGAATCGAACAATGGGCAAGTACTTAGCCAAAGTAGTGTCCGAACACCAAAGAGACTGGGATCAGTACTTGCACCTTTTCCTAATGGCATACCGATCATCCGTACACAAAAGCACAGGCCAAACACCGTCCTGTGTAATGCTCGGTCGTGAAATACGATTGCCATGCGACCTTCAATTTGGACGAAGACCGGAAGAGGAAGTCGCTGGAGAAGATTACGTCAGCAAACTGGCCAAGAGGCTAGACGAAGTACATGAAGAGGTCCGTAAAAACACACAAATTGCCAGCAACAGGATGAAAACAAGATATGACGTCAAGGCACAAAATGGTGGGTTTTAACCTGGCGATATGGTCTGGTTGTATAACTCCCAAAGGAGACGTGGTTTGTCGCCGAAGCTGCAAAGGTAATGGGAAGGCCCTTATGAAGTCGTGCAGCGTATTAACGACGTCATATACCGCATCCGAAAACCGCCCAGAGGCAAGCCAAAAATGGTCCACGTCGATCGTCTAGCCCCGTTTGCTGGCGATAACCACAATACGCAAGTCCAGGTCCGAACCAGAGTAATAAGTAGCAGAATCTGGAATCCAATCGAAGAAATGGAGTTTGAGAAGTTTATGAACTTATACGGAGGTTCTGGAAAAGCTAGATTCGGAGTTACCACCGAGGAACAACAAGACCTGTTTCAGACACTAAAAGATTACGCCATCGCACATTGTGTGAGCGAGGATCTTGACATGTCCAGAGGGGTTGCAGTCGTGTTTAAAAAGAAGTTTGGACAGCTAGATGAATTACGAAGACAGCAACCGGCAGTCGGAAAAGTTTTAGGACTACGTGGTAACAGACGTTTCGTTTTCTATATGGTCACCAAGAAATACTCACGTGACAAGCCGTTATACAAAGATTTGTGGCGAACATTATGGAATCTCAAGAGAGAAATGGAGTTCCACCATGTTAAGAAATTGGCAGTACCCAAGCTTGGTTGTGGCTTAGATCAACTGAATTGGAGGACGGTTCGAAACATGTTAGAGGTCGTCTTCCGAGGAACAGGCGTCCAAGTGTTGGTCTGTAGTTACCAACCAAGGAGAATATTGGGTCAGGAAAAGTCCATTGACTGTTACTTTTATGGTCAAGGAAGTTGCCGAAATGGAGGAAGCTGCCGCTATCGCCACGATCCTTTTTACCGGTGTCGCATCCAGTCTCCTGTTCTGGGACAGAACAGTCCTAAGAAGGGGGCAGTGAAACGTTCGAGAAGTTATCTGCAAATTCAAGAGCCTTCTGGAAGTTGTTATCCATCTTCTAGAAGATATACCGAAAGATAGGGAACACTCGAGAAGGATTTCCGAATGTGTATAAATACCGAAGAGTCAAATCGTAGGTCAGTTATTGCCGAAATGCGAATACAGTAGTGTTAAGAAGATTATTCAAGTTGAAATAAATAAGTCGCGTGTGTGTACATAAATATACAGAGAATAATCTTGTACGTGATTTTTAGTGTAAACAAGTGTGAAGCTATCCGCGGACTTTATCTTATCTTAATTAGTGTAAGTGTTTTTATTAAATATTATTAGATTTCATTAGTTCGGTTAATTTACAAGTGTACATATTTCTAGTATAAGTAAAACATATTTTTAGTCGTTTAAATAAATTAGTTAATAATAATAAAATTCGCTATACTATTTTTATTAATGATCGCAGTACCTCTATGGCCTGTTCCATCTGCATGTTTTGTATTGTATATGGTGTAATTAGGGATTTTTATGTAACTTCTGTCTGTGAGATGCGATTCAGAGCATTAAGTCGATATTATGTACACCTAAAAAGTTTTTGGTCTTTAGGATATGGTTTGTTAAGCCATTAGCGTTCTAGACTACAATTTTTAAATGGTAATAGCATATAGGAGCGTAGCGACAATAGAGGTGAGGAGATTTAGGAGTACGTCCATTTTCTCCATCATTTTTGTTAGAATAGTTTCTAGGCTATTATTTGACAATTGTTGAGGGAGAACGAAGACTTGACTGCTTTGACACCTTTCTTGACTCAGTAATTGACTGTTGCTACTAGCAATCAAGGAGTAAGTATATCGAAGCTGCCGAAGTGTTGTATTAAGATTATATTTTGGTTGCACCGGTACAGGTGTTTTCTTTTTCCTTAGGACAAGAAATTAGATTTTTTGTAGTTCCTTGTATATCCTACGTCTTTTGTAATTTGTAGGGTGGTTTTCTTCACAGTTGGTGCATTTTACGTCGTTCTTGCGTTCTTTTCTGGAACGCTGGGATGTTGCATGATTTCCGGTGCATTTAACACAACGTGGGTTTCTGTAACAGAACTTTTTCGTATGGCCATAGCGCTGGCAATTCGTGCACTGTCGCATCTCGCGTTTTGGGCGGGGTGGTTCAAATTTGACAATTTTGTGTAAAAGAGAATTATTTGACTGTGCTCTAAGTTCGACGCGAAAAAATGGTAAAGTTATTTTTGTTTCGCGTTGGCGGATATTAGATACATTCTTAACCTCATGCCCTAGTATTTCGGTTTTCAATTGTTCTATGTCAGTGGATGGATGCATGTTCCGCAGAACAACTCAAAACGATCTATTTTCCTTAAGTTGGTAGGTGTGAAATTTAGTATTTTTTTCTTTGAGAGCTTTTATGATAGCTCGATAGGCTTCTTTTGTATTTGCTTGTATCTTTACTTCATCATTATTTAAACATTTTTCAGTGTACTGGTTTGGTGCAACTTGTTTAAGCAAATCTACCAGTGGCTGTATACATTTTCACATACGAACCAACATTTTTACTCTTCTTTTTTGTACTCTCCTTAGGCCATCTTTGCTTCTTCAATGGTTTGACAGGCAACAGTATTACATCGGGTTTTCCGGGGTGCTTAGTAACAGCTGACAGGTAATAGACACCAAGTAGTTTCTTGGGTCTACCAATTTGATGAATTTAGTGGGTGGTAGCTGTCATCTTAAGGATTTGATAAAAACCATCTTGCTTCGGCGTTAACTTAACGGAATATTCTGCAACAGCACTACTTACTAGGTGACACTGAACCAAAATTTTATCTCTATTCTGCGATGCTTGTCCCCATAATATTTAGATCTATCTTGAGCCACTTCTTAATTATGACACGCTTGCATCAATGTTTCACTCAACATTTGTAGATGTGGCGTTATCTCTTTTTTAAAATTATTGTTTTTCATCACCTGTCGTAAATCATAGTGCACGTGTTCGTAATTGGCGTCCATAAGATGCTACAAACTTATAAGTGTTACCAACCCTGCTCAGCCAATTTGCACTAGTCGGAGATAGAAGAGGTTCAAGTAAATAGAATTTAATGGACAAATGTGACAAAATCAGGTTTGTAATCGTCAACGGAAAAAAAAAGATTTGTATAACAACTTTAATTTAATAACATTGATTATTAACAACAAGCACAACAATTTATCTATGTTTAGCAGCATGCGACACACAAAATATCTAGATGGTATTGAAACAATTGATGTAATTACGTAATTCAGAATAAAAAGAAAAATTTTCGTGATAGACTTTAATGACTACGCAAATGTAATTAAATAAGACTTACCTACAATCTAGTACTTGCCCGAAAAAAACTTCTTCCTCACTGAGCCGATCTAGAATATTAATGAACAGAACAAATCGTGTCAGCACAATGACCCACAAAAAAAGCAAAAATCTACAACACTATTAATTAATGCTAAAAGGAATTAGAAATAAAACCGGTTATTGAATGCTGTTGCAGTTATTTATATTTAAATGTCGCAGTCTATTGATTCGTAAGGAACAGTACATCGGAGAAAATTTCCTTCTCAAAGCTTCTTTTTTAGATTTAAATTAAGCCTTCCAAATAATATTATTTTAATTGAGTTATTTGATCGATATTAAACCTTCATTGGTGGAGAATACATCGAATACATGTGGACTAACACGTGTCGGGTCGTGCTAACAAATAAACATGAAAATTACAAATAAATTATAAAAACTAATAGTAAAACCTTACCCTGTGATGAATAAACTAATAGAAACGCGTTGTCGTTTTATATCATAGCCTCAACACAAGCCGATGATGTTAGAAAATTAATTTAAACATCGCAAGCACGATTTTAAGTTATGAACGGTTTAACGTCTTGACAGGCACTAGAGTAAAAACAGAACTCGCTAAAAGTCGTCAAAAGTAAAAATCTAACTTTAGTGTAATGAATATACGAGGTAGTACAGTAAGGTAGAAATTTATGCACGTAACAAAAAAAAACGCAGGGCTTTACTTCTTCTTTACTTAAATTTGGTGCACTATTCATTGCAAAACGAATGGCCAGTACGGTATTTTTCCATTTTGTGTAATGATCTTCAGGGTTTGTCTCGGAATGGTAAACAAAAATTAAATTTTACTTAGAACCAAGACAATAAACAACCTGTTGCATAATCTCTCCAGCAAACTGTGTACCATTATTGCTTATTATAACCCTTCTTGGAACTCCGTATTGCATAATCACCTCAACAACCAATATCTTTGCGCAAGCCAGTAAGCTAGCAGATTGTAGAAGAACGAATTCTATCCAACGCAAAGCAGTGTTCTCTGCAGCAAACCCATCGACAGCCTTAAGCAACGAGCCAAATAAATCAATCGCAAGAACTTAAAATCGTTGGTTCATTCCCCGGAGTTTGCAATAAGCCTGCTGGCTTTATGTTGTTGGGTTTATAACGTTGACATTTTATACAAGTTTTGACGTAAGTGATTATATTTTTGCGCATGGTTGTCCAATATAATTTTTTTAAGACTCGTTGATATGGTTTGTCTATTCCATTTTATACTTGATACTCTTTCTTTTTATAATTTTATTAATTTCTTTTCAAATGAGAGTGTTCTTATATTTAATGTTGCTATATTTAGTTTTGTTTGTCAGTCTACCGTAACCCGGGAATTCTAACCACTTCCCATTCCACCGTTACCATATCTGCTGTCTTGACCAGAAATAGTGGAAATGCCGGTAACTAGGGGCCTTGTGTTTTGTTTGTCGATTTCATTGATACGATAATAAAAGTTTGGCCATTAACTCGCCGCGATAACAAATGTATGTAGTTGTCCCTTACTGCAATATGAAGTGCTGGCATTGACCCTATCTTTGGTTCCGGTTTTGCCACCATTTGCTATGCCGCTCTTTCATTTTTAAAGGACTTTTATCGCACTAGACCATATCTAAGCTTAACTGCTTAGCAGCTCTAGTGCAAAGCAGGACGTTTGGGCGCCAGGCGTTTGAGCGCCGGGCGTTTGGACGCCGGGCGTTTGGGCGCCGGGCGTTTGGGCGCCGGGCGTTTGGGCGCCGGGCGTATGGGCGCCAGACGTTTCGGCGCCGTAATTATGTTATGTAAGAAAATTTTACCAACGCACTTTCAAAACGCTACCTTACATTACCCTTTATGTTATTAAATATTTAAAGTAAATTTTGCAATATCAGTATTTTCTTAATTGTTGTATCTAGAAAATATTTTAATTATTCTCTTGTCCTATGATCAGAAAGTAATTAAGAAGATTAGTGTAAATCCTAATAATTGGAATCATTAAGCACCCATTATTATTTGCAAAGCTTTTGTCGTGTGTTCAAAAAGCAATTAAGAAGATTACTGTAATTAGAAAATTTTAGTATTAAACTTACTCTTCCACATCAGTCTCTTCAGTTGTCTGCAGATATTTGTTGCCATAATTTTGTGAGCGTAATAGTGTCCAAGTCTACATTTAATTATAGAATATACTCAAAGTAAGCGGAACAAAAAAAAGGTGTCTTACGTACGTGTTCGACAAGGCAAGCAAAGATAGAACAAAAAAATTTGGAGATGTGAGCGAAAAGCGGACAAGTGCCTAGGTCGTGTTCATACAACAGTAGACGACAAATATTTGTGCTCCTCGGGTAACCACAATCATGATAACTATGCGGCATGCGTAAATGTTTCTAAAATAAAAGTTGATATTAAAAGACGTGTCGAACAAATCATGAAAACTCTTGCCCAAATACTTAACCATGCCCTGGAGGGCACTGTGCCTGCAGTTCAAAGGCAGTTGCCCAACAAGGATGCTATTAGAAGATTGTGTCAGCGGACGCAAAACCGTATCGCTACTGCACCCCCAACTCTGATAGATCTGGAAAAGTTAGTAATTCCGGGAGCGTACAGACTATACGAATGTGCTCCTGGACAATCCAAGATGTTCTTATTGAAGAATACCGGATATCGGCGCCAAAACGCCTGGCGCTCTAACGCCGTCGCCCAAATGTCGTGTACCGGCTCTAGTGAGAGTAATGTACTACCCGTAGCGGTCCTTTCACTTAGTTTTGCATGTGTGTCTACACAGTTTCCGGGATGTGTTCGCTGTGTTCTTGTATACACAGATTCTAGAAATCATAGGTGACAGTCGGAATTCATCTGGGAACTAATATTTCAGAATGATCTCGTGCTGTTTCAGAGATTCTGAAGATAGAAGTACTATTTCTAAATGCACTCTCTACATCTCAATTAGAATTTTTTCACTTTTCTATAAGAAAATTATAGCAATCGCAATTTTTTTGCAATTAACGTTTAAAGGTCTGTTAAACTAGAAAAATGTATTTTTGACAAAAAAATGTTGAGTGTTTGTGTGTGTGTGTAACAATGTACCCACGATAACTTTCGAACTAAAAGTCCTAATTTGGTTCTATCGAAAGATGGGTTTGATAAAGAAACCGGAAGTGTGTGTAACCGCCATTTTTAACAGTTTCTCTTATATGATTTTGTACGTATGTAAATTATTCGACTTATTTTTACAGTTTCTTATAGAGATAATTCTTTCTAACATTTTATTTAAATAAAACAAAATTTAACATTTCAAGTTTATTAAATATTTTATTTATAATTTAAAATGAATTCACAAATATAATCTAGGTTCGAATCTTGCCTGCGACGATTTTTTTAGGCAAAAAATTCATATCTTAAAGGAAAAGCAAGATATGTTAAAAATAATCATTTTTATTAATTTACTAAAAGGAAAAGCAATGTAAAGGCGCAAAAATATAGGGGTTAGTTAATATGACAACATAAGCTTAATTTGCCATATTTTGGTTATATACTTAATTAAATCGAAGAAAAAAAATTCAAAAAAAATTTTAACATGCTAGGAATGCAATGCAATCGTGTACATATCACTTCAAAGTGGTTTTATCACAACATGTTACAAGCTTATAGGTCTTACAAACCTTGCACGACCAACTCACGCAGTCGGAGATAGGGGAGGTTCCACTAAATAAGAGTTAAAGAGCGTCAGATCTTTTATAAGTAAAGCTTGTATCTCTATCAGGACAGAAGGTTCAAGCCTGTAACGAATTCCAGGTTCGTAATCCTTGTTGCACTGGTGTTCGTGTAACTAACCACAAAGAAAGATGGGTTACCATAAAAAAAGATAAAACAGGTATAATAACTTTAATTTAATGAGGTGGAGTATTTACAACTATGATTCAGCAACGTAGAATATTAATAGGAACGATTCAACAATGTAGAGTATTAACCAGTATTAATTGGTAACGTAGAATATTTATAAATATAATTCAATAATATAGAGTATATAAGAAATTAAATATAAAAACCCGATATATCAAATGCTGTTTCTTCTAATTATTAAAAGGTGAGTATTGCAATCGACTGATGTCAAAGAAGTAACATTCCTTTTTGGTGTGGATAATTAATAAGCCTTCAATTATTTATCGATGTTCATTACTCCTTGTACTTAATTAATTAAATTGGAACATGTGGCCAAAGCGTGGCGGAACGGCTATCAAATTAAGAAAGAAATTACAAAAGAATCCTAACAAACCGGATGCAAATATCTTACCCTGTGCCGAATAAATTACGTTAAATTTGTAATTAACTTATAATTTCCTGTTGGATGTACTTTTAATTTTTTGGATTAGACCAATTCACAACGACACCGACCATCTTAGGTAGTTGACAGCTTGAAAATAAATTCCGCAACGTCAGTAACCAGAAAGATCGGCAGAGGGCGTCAAAACCGGAATCTAATTTTAACTCGATATACAGGGTATGAAACGTTATGAAAATTTTGAACGTAACAAACATAACCTTAAAAAAATATGTAGAAATTCCTTCACCATTCTTTATAGAAAAGCCGTGTGGTAACCACACTACTTTTTTTTAAATTATGTACAACATTTTATACTAAATTTTTACCGTAAAAAATAAAGCGACGTAGTTTTTATCTGTTTTTCTCTCAAACGACAAAACATCCTTTCAAAGGTTTTCTTATCAGGAATTCTTCACAAACTTTTTGACTTCTAAGGCATTACATGATGCAAACCCATAAATTTAATACATGTTGGCATATTTAGTAAACGTAAACTGCATTACTATTTAACTAACGACGTTATTGTTGTGTCTCTATCGTACAAGATGTAAAAAAACAGCAGTCCGTTTCTGGCTAACTAAGTAAACCGAATGTGAATAAAACGGTTCATGTTAACTTAAACTTAAAAAGATTTTTGTCTAAGAGACTTTCATAGTAACCAACAGAAATCCACGGGTTTTTATCCATCCGACTTTCGTTCTGCGCAAAATCGAAATGGGCGATTGAAAATGTAACCACGCATGTCACAATGAACAGATGACGTTTTTTATGTATATAAAATATTTCTGAGACAGAATACATACAATACCAAAATTACATCAAAATATTTTTAACATAACAAACACTCTCTTCTCTCTAGCAACGCTAAAATCTGGGCAATAGACACTACATAAAATAAAATACAGACATTTAAGCATACGCTAGGAACAGAACCCTAAAATCCAATAACTCCCAACTCTAGAAAAAACGCAAATGAAAGATGTTTTTCCAGTTCGTTAAGTATCACCAATCAAAGTGTTCATAAGTCGCACAAAGTAGAATGATACTTCAAAAAACACAAAAACAGAAATGAAGTATCAAAAAAAGTACTGGTTGAAAGTCGACATCATTCGTTACGCAGTTCTATAAACCTCACTAAAGAACAATCTTAAGCAAACCAAAAGAAAAAGACAGATGTATGGAAAGAAAAAAGTCTAGACCACGGTCAAAGACAATGCCTTAAATTCCATAAAACCTCAGACAAAACAGACCCAAACCCACAAAACTAAGGAGTAACTCCAAAAATTCTATTACAGCCTAAGGTTACCTCGTTGAAGTTCCGAACAATTGTGTGGCATTGAAGTCTTTAACACATCTCAAACCTTTGCTACAAGAACGAATAAGACATTGTTGCCCCCCTCCCCCAACGTTAGTTCACACAAGCGCACGTTACCGCAATCAGTACTCGCTTGACCACAATCATCTTCCTCCTACCCAAGAAGAAATCTAATCTAAGACCAGAGGAAACAAGATCTAGAAAATCCCCCACTTTTAAAGTGACGTCGCAATTTCTCTACTGTAGCCGGAAGTAGTGATTCATGTACAACTACAACATTCTACGTACCGGTTAAGAAGAATTGGTCACCCCCACTAAGCCCTATCAAGTCCGCCGTACGGCACCAATAAGATATTATGCCTGGTTCAGCGTTTGAGGCTACCGGGTCAATGACAACACTCTAACTGAGTAAAAAAAACACAAAAAAACATAATTTTCCACTATAAATTCAGCCCTACACAATAGATACTCACAAAGACGAACATTGTATTTACCAAACAATTAATCAAACAAGCAAAATACACTAAAAAAAGAGTAACCCAAATCAAAAACAAAGTTAATCGTTTAAAGAAGCCACAGACGATCTAGAACGTAGTTTACGTCGTTTACGCCTACGAGGATATAATAACGACTAGTTGACGGACCGACGGTTTACTTGGTGTGGGGTTTTTATTCGAATCAGAGCCCGATAAGCCTTGATCTGGTTTAAGATACTTAGCATGCCAGATACTCTTACGTCTAAAGAGATTTAGCGGTTTTAATAATAGAGAGTCTTAGAAGCTAACTAACTAACTACCGAATATCCAACTGCATATCGCACATGTCGACGACAACAATTATTTTTATCTTACGTTTTTGTGTACGCTTTAGAATGTTGTTTCAGAATAAGCGTACGGATAATGAGACACTAAATGAGTAACCTTGAGTTCTGAAGTAAGAACATCCGAACAAAATGAACCGAAGAAGAAAAAACGTTATCCAAAAAATACAAATACAAATAGTGCAGTCAATCTTTAAGAAGTTTACATCACTTTAAACGCCAAGTAGTGTTTCTTAAAAGACTTCTACTAAATAGCACAGTTCCTTAAAAAGAACTAAACTAATCGTTAAGCAAAACTGTACGACTAAAACTTAATTCACAATAACAGTAATTACAAGTAGTAGCGATGGTAGCGTAAGTTTGGCTAAATGTCTTTGATCGTAAGTCAAAAAAGCATCAACGTGAATCGTCGGTATGTTAAATCGTAACAAACGTTGACTCGTAGAGTTATGCATTTAATCAAAATCTTTTTGCAATTAATAGCAAACTAAACAGTATAATTATTACTTTAAATACTTGGTTCTAATCATGATTCTTGGATGACGTATTTTTTTGATTAACGGCAATCTCTAGGTGAAGTAGTCAAAAATGTTCTCAGAGTTGCTGTGATAATTTGGTGCAATCCGCTACAGAACGATGATGAATTACGGAAATGAGAAACTAAACATTCTATCTATAACCGTACGGAAATAATTGGCTGTGTTTGATGAACGATTAAACCCGTTAACCAAAACAAAAACTAAACATTAAACTTCTAACTTAAATATTTTACCAATACATTGTTATACAGCAAATATCCACCTTGAATTAAAAAAAAACCGCACCACTATTCCATCTTAATGTTTTCCAAAATTAAGTTAGAATTTGACTTGAGTTGACTTGATCCAAGCTGTTACATTTTATCCATTTTTTAATTTTGGACATGTTTCCTCTTTGCGCTTCTAACTTTTTTTATATATTGCTTTTCTGATATATGTTTTTCCGGTCATTCTTACGATGCTGTCCGACTATCTTGCCTTTGGGCGTCCTACGCTACTTCTTCTTGCATTAGGTCGCCACTCCGTCAATTTTCTACTCCACTTTTCATCTTGACATCTAGCGAATTGTCCTGTATGTCCTCTATGTATGTATGTATAGGGTGGATAGGTATGTTAGATTTAGTTATACTTTTTGATTTTTAAATTTTAGTTTAGCATTACTGTTGGTTCTTCAGGAGTATGTGTCAATATAACAACATGATCCGCAAGCCCGAGATAAGAACGACGTACACCGTTTATGTTAATTCTTTTCTCATTCTAATTCAGCAGTTTAAAAACGTCTTATAGTACATTTGTAAATAATGTTAGAGACAATGTGTCTCTTTGTGTTATTCGGGGCTCGACGCTAATAGATTTAGTGTTTTCAAATATTCTAATGATCATAGTTGCATTTTCGTAAATTACTTTCACTAACTGAATATACCTATACTCAATTCTGCTTCTCATAATCATAATCCACAAAAACCCAGCATAGAAGTAGGTTGTATTTGTTCAACTTTTGTATTAATTGCCTGTGTGAATATAGTTCATTGTGCTTAATCTTTTAAATACAAATTTCAAATACATTTGTAACGTGTTTTTTGCATTTTATATTTTTAATCACTGGTCAGCATGAAAATCGGCCCTGATACCATTCTTGACAATTCTTATGTAAAATGACCTCCTGAATCCAAAAATGAGCTCCGTTTTTACCCACCCACCTATTTTGGGGGTACCCCATTTTTATTTTATTTTTTGCATTTTTTTTAGAATTTTAACTTATAGCCGTTAAACATCCCAAAGCAGGTAATAAAATTTATACCAAAGTATATGGCAAAAGTTTTGCTATAAAATGTATATAGAAACAACAATAAAATACAAATATATAAGAACAGTAAAAAAATATCAATAAACAGTTAGGAAGATTCACTACACGACGTTGGCGATCTCAATACCACATGCAGGTTTGAACAGGAATCTTCGACAGGCTTGAACTTGCATTACTCTTCTCATTATAGTATATTACATTGTTTGCTTAACTGCTTCTATCAGTACATCTATAGCTGTTGCAGAGTTAACTTGTCGACGTTTTAAACGTGCTGGATTTTGTGTTCATTTGTGTTCATTTGTGTAAAACACTAAAACTACTTTTACTCCGGATTTTTTCAAGTGACTAAGTGTGATTTGTGGTTAATGTCGAATGTTGAATTACTGTTTAATTATGCCACGCGAGTGTAAAAATCATCCCGATAGCTTCTGCTATGTCTGCGGGGAATTCACTTTAAAAGCGCAACGAAAACCCCTTTCTCCGCTTGTTAAAACAGCTTATAAATTGTATTTTGATTGTCAAGTTGGCGATCAGGACAAGACTTGGGCTCAATCAGTTTGCTGTACGACTTGTTACAGTAGTTTGACTAAATGGCTCAAAGGTACCGTTAAATCAATGCCATTTGCTGTGCCCATGGTTTAGCGTAAACCTCGCTGTCATCTTACAGATTGTTACTTTTGTATGACTTCCATCGTCGGGTTTTGGAGTAAGCATACAATTACAATATTCCGTCAGCTCTAAGATTTGTTTCTCATAACGATACTTTGCCAATCCCAGAGCCCCCAAACACTTATACTCTAGAGCCGGAAATTGATTTAAAAGACTCTGAGCCACAACCTGGAGCTGCAAATGATACGTTCAATGATGATGAAAAGTATTCCGCAGATTTAGTTTCTCGGCAACCTTACTTCCTCACTCAATAGGAATTAAATGATCTTCTCAGAGATTTGCAGTTACCCAAGACTAAATCTTAGCTCCTAGGATCGCGATTTCAACAGTGGAAACTCTTAGAAAAGGGAGTAAAAATATCTTCTTACAGGACCAGACAAGCAACCCTGAAATGTCTTTTCTCAGAAGATAAAGGTTTAGTGTTCTGCCCTAATGCAAATTTATTAATGACAGAGCTACACATGCCATGTGACCCAGACAAATGGAGACTGTTTATAGACTCATCAAAAACAAGCTTAAAAGTTGTCCTGTTGGCAAATAGGAATGACTTCCCATCAGTTCCAGTTGCATACTCTGTTGATATGAAGGAAACGTACGAAAACATCAGAATCCTTGATAAAATTAGTTATCATGATTATAAGTGGAAACTTTGCGCTGACTTAAAAGTTGTTGCTCTACTCACGGGCCTGCAATCAGGATTCACAAAATATTGCTGCTTCCTTTGTAAATAGGATAACCGAGCCCGAGATAAACATTACATCGTACAGGACTGGCCTCTGCGAGAAAATCTTATTCCTGGTCAGAAAAATGTCGTCCACAACCCTTTGGTTCCGAAAGAAAATATTTACTTACCACCTTTACACATCAAACTTGGATTGAGCAAGCAGTTTGTGAAAGCAGTGGACAAGACAGGTGGCGCGTTTCAATTTTTGAAAACTAAATTTCCTCGTCGCAACGAAGCTAAAATCAAAGAAGGCGTTTTTGTTGGTCCCCAGATTAGACAACTCTTCCAAGATTCAACGCTTATTCAACACCTAAATCGAAAATAAAAACGAGCTTGGCTTGCATTTCAAAACGTTTGTAAGAACTTCCTGAATAACCACAAAAGTGAACTGCTTTTAGCGTACAAGGACTTAGGATGTAACATGTCTCTTAAAGTTCACTTCCTTCACTCGCATCTGGACTTTTTCCCTGAAAATTTAGGAGCAGTCTCGGATGAACACGGGGAACGGTTCCATCAAGACATCGCTAAGCTGGAGAAGAGATTTTCAGAGAAGTGGAATGCAAACATGTTGGCGGAGTACTGCTGGTTTTTGAAACGAGAGAGCTGTACCTCAGGGTATAAAAGAAAAGCAAGCACCAAGTAACGATGAATATCTTTTTATTTATTACTGTTTATAGCTAAAATAGTTCTTTTTCCAATTTAAATTAAATTCATGTCTATATATTTATTATTATAATAATTATTATAATATTATTATTATCGTTCGATAAATAAATTATAATTAATTTATCGAAAAGTGGTAAAATTAGAGATTTGGGGCTCCCTCGAAAATGGTGGGTGATGGAAGAAAACGGAAGACATATTTGGATTCAGGACGTCATTTTACATAAGAATCACCCGGAATAGTGTCGGGGCTCGGTAAAAAATATTTTTTTGCAGACCAGTGTAATTAGAGTGTGTATTTTGTATTTCATATTTCAAACACATTTTTTATTTTGCCTGTATTTTTATTTTGTTATTTCTAAGACGTTTTTTTTACTATAAAATAAATTGTTACAATAGTTTATTTATTTTCCGAAAAAATAATGCCAAAGTAACGCTTGTAAACAAACGTCCAAATAATAATAAAAAATGTTAGAAATATTTATTTGTTTTTGTTTACTTTTTAATCAAAATAACATCAAATTGTATTGCTGCTTACGTTTTTTTGTACTTTTTTATTAACATTTTCAGATTATCGCAAAATAAATTTGTTCGTTCAAAACTTTTTTAATAATAAATAATTCGCTCAGTTTTTTTACAATTATACAAAGATAGTGCAAAAAGTTTATACACAGTAAATGTTTTTTTTTCGCATTGTTACTGTTTTTGAAAAATATCAAAAAATAGCTTATATTCAAATTTTCTTTTTTAATTTAATTTAGAAATGTGTTTGTAAAAATACTTTTTTGAACGGTAATTTAGATTTAGCTGAACACTGACTTTATTTATTTAATGTTAATATTTGACTTGAATTAAAATTAACGTTACGCTTGAGGCAAGTAAGTGACGCTAGACTTTAGTTTTAAATGTTTGTTTTAGAAAACTAAAACGAAATTTGAATTTTAAATGTTGGTTTCAACTGTTTAATTTATATTTAAATTTGCTGGTTTGTACATACAATTCTAAATTGCGTATTTTTAAACGTTTGTTTTTAAATAGTTTACTAAACTAAGAAATATCGCAGTTGTTAATTACAAATAATTTTGTTTACATTTCATTGTTATTACATATCGTTAGAAATATTATAAGCTAATTAATTAGGTTAACAAGCTTGCAAACTTCAGAAGTTTGTTGTATCATGCGATCGAAACTGAAAAAATGCTGAAAGCAACTCAACTTTTAATAATGTTACAAGGAGTAACGCGTTTAGTTCTAGAAATTAATTTTAATAAAATGCTTGTTTTAATGTATAGGAGACATTTTTACCTTTAATATATCTGTTTAAGTTGCAATTAATAATTCTTCAAATTATAATTTGTTGACTTGTAATTAATAATTTTTTGTCAACGTGAGTGTATATAATTGTGATAATAACAGTTAAGCCAAATAATTACAGTTGGTACAATTTTTTCAAGTATGTCAATGTAGTCGTATATAATCTATGAAAAAATTGAAAAAAATTTGCGAGCATTGAGGAAATACAAGAAAATTTGGATTATTTTTATCTATAGCCTTAAAAAAAATTTCAATAACACGAGTTTGATGTACAAGGGAAGAGTTGCGTTTTTTGTTCAAGTATCATATTTTTTTAGGCCAAATAATGATTTTCACTCACGTAAAAACAAACAAAATTTAGTACATCTTAGTTGAAGATAAAAAAAAAGTGCTACCGAATTGTCGCATATATTCCATGGATGTTGTTAGTATTGTATCTTCTATAGCAAAATCTTTATGTTGTCATACGTCTATTTTATATGGGCTGAATAATCAACAGAAATTGAAAGATTTGCATTTCTATTATAAATAAACGCTACTGTCAAACTGAGTATAGAGAAATATATAAACAACCTAGGAATCATGACTGTTTTCTTAGTCGCTTAATAATGAATCAACATCAATTGTAACCTGCGTTGGATATCCGAATATAATCCACGACCGTCTCTATTAAGCTCCGACAATACTTTGTTTATGCTACCAGTTTAAAACAATTTTTGTTTTAACATCTTTCGCATGTAACATAAATATTTGGGGTCCAATGTGGGGCTATTTTTTAAATTTTAGTGTGCAAGGTTTCTGGCAAGGACGAAATCGTAGAAGAACTCATTAAAAGCGGTGGATAAGGATTACTAAACATCTAAAAATTTTATTTAACAAATTGGAACTATGCTACAAAGTTAGATTACGCATATACAAGTTACTGACGAAAGTTATAAATAACAGAATATCAACTCGATTAAACAAATTCCAACCCGTAGAACAGGCAAGATTCCGTAAAAGATTAAGCACAATAGACTATATTCACACAGACAATTAATACAAAAGTTGAACAAATATAACCTACTTCGATGCTTGGCTTTTGTGGATTATGATTATGAGAAGCAGAACTGAGTATAGGTATATTCAGTTAGTGAAAGTAATCTACGAAAATGCAACTATGATCATTAGAATATTTGAAAACACTAAATTTATTAGCGTCGAGCCCGGAATAACACAAAGAGACACATTGTCTCTAAAATTATTTACAAAGTACTAGAAGACGTTTTTAAACTGCTGAATTAGAATGATAAAAGAATTAACATAAACGGTGAACGTCGTTCTTATCTTAATGTTGCGGATCATGTTGTCATAATGACACATACTGCTGAAGAACCAACAGCAATGCTAAACCAGCTAATTGAGAGGACGAAAACAATTAGACTCCATATAAATATTAAAAAACAAGAAGTATAACTAAATTATTAACGCCATGACCATGAGTCAGCCTTCCAGCAGTTTTTATTATCCTCATTAGGGACTGCTCAATGATCATGTCGGTCCATGTTCCACACTATGTGCTGGTGCTTTGTACTTTAAATCCACCACTTGTAAACATTTTATATTTCTGAGCGCTCATTTTATCTTTCAAGCTGTGCATGTGTTGTAGGTAAAAGTGGTAACATCTGGCATACAAAAATTGTCCCCCAGCATGGAAGTACGGAAGAATTTGGTAGATAACTTGGAGAAAGAAGTTTCACTTCTCTGCTCGATCGGAATTAATAAATAACTTAACAAGCATAACCATTTCAAAGTATTGAATCCATAGCTTTGAAGTAGCACCATGGTTAGCTATGACTTAAAGTTGTGCAGAAAACTTGGATTTTAATTTCTCTACATACTCTATTTTGTGTAGTAACAAATAATAACAGTAATCTGTCTATCATTAAAGAATTCTACAAATTTTTTTTGAAGGTCTGGGGTTAAATCCATTATCTAACGTAACGTATGTGCTTTAATGGTTCTTGAATAGGACTGTTTTGTCAAGATTCAACTTCTTCAACCCACTACCATCCATTAAATAGCCTATAGCTTTTAAAAACGACACTAGCAGGTGAGACCCATCTATTCTAACGATGACATTATGAAAATCGGGATCTCCTTGTTAGCAAGCTATTATAAGTCTTGCATAGAGGTTGATCGAAAGTGTCCCGAGCACATTTTCTACTTGTCATAAAACCAAATCAGGTCTGTCAAAAAAGGTGTAATAGTATCAAGTGAAACAAATAGCTGTTTGAGATCCTTCTCACTGATTAAAAAGTTTAAGAAACAATTTTATGAACTGAAAACTGGACGCGTTTGTCCAATTGTATTAAGACATTTTATACTGACCAACGCAGCAAATTAAAATACAATTAAAAAATAATTTAAAGTGGACAAAAAAATTCGTGGTTAATTGAATGCAATTCACATAAAACAATAATTATTGAGAAATTGACTTTATCGAACGTCAAAATGGTTAGTTGGTAATAGCAACATTGGCACGAATAAAAATGTTACGACACTTAAAAAACCTCATCGTAAGATTAGAATCTTATTAATGATCAGGTTTGTTTTCGTCTTCTTCTGTATCTTTGTTTCGGCGTGGTCAAAACGGATTTTTTAATAACCACATCAGAAGAGCGTTAAGACCACGCCGAAATAAAGATACAGAAGACAAACAAACCTGATGCCACAGCCTTTCTTCCATACATAAAAGGTACCACAGATAAGATCAGCAAAGTTTTAAAGAAACACAACATTCAGACCATCTTCAGCACAGTAAACAAGATAAATCAAATTCTTCCGAATCCAAAAACTTCTTACATGCCAAAATTAACACAAAGTCACTGCCTGCAATGTAGTAACATAAACGGGGGTGCCACTAGCTCAATGGAGAAGGGGGTGGGTTTTATTTAAAAGTTTCGTGATCGAAATGGTTTAACTTGACGAAAACACAAAATCGATAAATAATAATGTCGAAATCAAAGGGCGCCAGGAAGGAATAAAGCTTAATGGACTTCTGACCTTTACCAACCACAAGTCCGCTTCTGTAGTATACACCCCTAACGGACTTACCTTAGAGGGTGCATTTCGCTAAAACCTAAAATAAACTAATAAAGTTACACACGCGGAGGCCGACGGAATTAAAAGCTCTTTACAATTTAACAATTTATTTGGACAAAATAAAACAAAATGAATAAAATAATAAAATAATTGAATTGAGATTATCAAAATAAAATACACAAAACAGTAGCAAAATAATAGAAAAATAATACGTGAATGCACGTTTGATCAAAACAAATTTACAGTTAATGGGATAAATACACAAACCAAATAATAAAATACACAATACAGAATTTTAAAGAAATAAACAGCACAAATTAATCAATTTTAAAACATCTATGATCACGGCCTTGTCGAAATAATTCAAGACAAAATGAAATATACTTATAAAACTAACATATAAATATAAAATTTGAATCGATAATTCGGTTTCGTATAATAAATTTATAATCCTGGGGATTATAACAGTACCGTAAAATACGATCATTAATTAGTTACATTAACGTTAACTTCGAGACACTTGTAATTTTTACTTGAAAATTCAAAGCTTTTAACACTTAAAACACGTAAATAATATCTTCACGATTAAATAAATGGTGCAACATAAATACCTTGAATTCGTCGTAACTGCAGGAACGTACTTATGGTTATGGCCGAAGTGGTCAATCGAAACGGTACTCCAAATAATTTTCTATGCCGGCGGAAGAATTTCCTTTTTAACACTTAATCCGCACAAAGGCGAAGACAGGACACAGTACAACCTAACGATTGCATATCCAACTTGAAACTTGAGTTATAATTATGGACACCGTGAAATTTGCTTAACCCGTAAATTACGAACTTGGAAAAAAAAAGACAAAAATCAAACTTTTCCACCACTACACTTTATTTTCACGGTACCAATTTTCTTTTTAACTTCCGCGGTACGGCATAACGACAGGGTTAACGTACCCTTACCACCCGGTAACCGGTACTTTTAATTGCGACCAACGATCGATTGATGATTATTCACCCCCAAAAACCAAACTCTCTCATATTTAACACTTCGTCTTCCCACCAAATTCCCTCCGCTTGCGCGGTAACATCTACGTAAAAGATAGAGCATCAAAACAAACGCACTTAACAAAGACGGCAATTATAATTAGCCACGTGAATTTCCATTGCGTCGACCTTCGACCGGAATATTTCCCATCGAAATCCTTAGCTTGCATAACTGCAGGTGTCTCATGATTGCGCTTAATCTAATAGGATTCAGACTAAACAAGAAAAATGTATCAACTTACATTCCACAAAGGAAGTCGTAAATTATATTGAATTGTTATTTTACGAAGATAACTAAGTAAAGTACTAAATCAAAAACAAAACTACGGATCTTTATGCATTTAAAAGAAAATACCAATAATGATTGAAAACAACTTGAAATATCATTAAACTCAAACCACACAAACAACAAGCAAAACGTTCTTGATGCTAATACTAAACTAATCAATCGAAACAAAAAAAAACTTACGGGATCTTTTACAAAGAAAATCAAACGCAGGTTACAAACTAAGATTGATTTGGAATCACAAGAGGTCAACAAAATTCCCTGCAAAGATTGTGATGGCTGCTACGTGGAGCAAACCAACAGAAGGGTTATGATAAGGCGCGAAGAACACCGCAACGCAGTAATAAAACAAGAAATGAAATCAGCTTCGACAAAACAAAAGTCATTGCAAATGTTGAACACAAAACAAAAAGCATCATCAGAGAAGTAATTGAGATTGAAAATTTGCAAATAGTCTCAACACTAGAGATGATAGACTAAAGGCGGGTTGCACAAAGCAAATCAAAAATGTAACAACTGATTATTTTTCAAAACAATTGCTACATAGCCAATGAAACCACGTTTATTGATGATGTAACAATTGATTTCAGAAATAATCACTTGCTACATTTTTGATTTGCTTTGTGCAACCCGCCTAAAGACTACCAACAGCATGGAAACCAGCACTTGCATCAGTTATTATAAAAAATCTATAAAAAATAGCTAATTAGCTTTTCTTGTAGGTACCTTTTGATTAAATTAATTAATATAATAATCAGTAACTCCACCAGAAGTCATAATGCACAATGAGAAGAAATACTCATTATCTAAAAAATATATAACAGAAATATACAAGAAAGTTTTTACTGCTTCTAACTGTTTATACATTGTTTGCTCAAGGTCGACAGTTTGCAATTTGTAGTTTTAATACCCCATGTAAATATTTTAATTGTATTTTTGTATCCTTCGTCTAATATGCACTTTTCTTTATGCCACTAAGTTGTTTGCAGCAGGTACTTGGATTTAACGTAAGTAATTTTTTTTATTATAACATTAAATTTGATTTTTAATTGTATAATTTGTCATATTTGCAGTTTTTAATTTGGGTTTACTCAGGTTTTAATAAAAACACTTTTTGGTTTGTAATAGTAATTTAATTCTATAAATAACATTATAATAAGATTAATCCATTAAATAACATTCATTAACATAAACAAATCTCAATACCTGCTTAATATATCAAATTTAATAATTAAATTATCACAAAAATTTTAAATATTGCTCCTACTAACGAGCAAATTATCAGTTTCAAGCTATTGTATGCAATTAACTGCCGATGAAAATTAAAGATGTTGACGATTTAGAAGAACCAAAAAAAAAACATTGATAGGTTGCAATTACTGATTTTAGAAAGATATTTTGTTTTTTTTATACCGATACGAAAAAACTCCAAGCGATAGCTTTATATTCAAGTTTTAGAAGAAAGAATAAATGATCATTTTGTAGTACAATAAAAATTTACCAAGTTATTTTGGGTAAGCTGTAAATGCCGATTCCAATAAGTGCAAGACAGAAATATTTGAAAATCTTATCACTGATGTTTATGGCAACCACTGCGCTGAAGAAAAATAATTATAACTTTTTAGTTAATTTTATGTATTATTGTTTTTGTATAATATTTAAGGATTTATGTTTAATTTAATTTGATATAATTTTTGTTTTTTATTTTTATCTAATTCATTACTGAAAATAATAATTTTAAAACATTGTTACGTGCATAAATTTAATTAATGCACTACCCTGTATATTGGTTTAATTAAAAATTGCTTTTCTATTTCTCGACGCTATCTATCGGGCTCGTTGGTCTCTTTGTTCACGATATAACATATGTCTGCGTGAATTAAAAATCGTTTTCTTAAAACATCCACGTGTTGTGACACGATGGGTAATAAAAGTATTCTTATTTAACTAATTTAATCCACGCAGGGTAAGTGGATTTTATTCTTTTTTTGATTAAAGGTAATTTTCATGTCTTTTCGTTAGCGTCATGTGCTACCTCCTAAATATGGGTGTTCTTGTCTGAGTTTAAAATCTACAAAGGAAAATTATAATCGGAAGCTGTAGACCTAAGAACGCTGCGATAGAAGGGCAGTATTTCCATGCGGAGCCAATTATTACCGTTAATTATTTCTTCTTCTTGTTCGGAAGAGCCTAAGTACCGGACACGATTGAATTTCTCTTCGGAGGCAATAAATTAATACCATCGTAGACGAAAAGACATTGTAACAGCATTCGATAAGTTTCGGTTCTATTACTTTCTTTTAAATGTTTTTTTTACCTGTTATAGTTTGTGAGTCGCCAGGTAGACATGATTATTTTCAGGAAGTTTAATTAAATAAGGCCAGTAGGAAAACGTTTTCTGAAGGTATACCTGAATCTTGGTAAGTCAATTTTTGATTTTAATTATTCGCTGTCGCTACGGTGCTACTCATAATCATATTTACTAATCGCGTGGAAACGTTCGACTTGATTTGCTTCTTATTATTGTTACTCAATTAGTTTAAGTGACTTACTATCGCATGCTGATTACATCAACTGTCAATTATTATCATTATTAATGTAATTTACTTACGAAGATTTTTTATATGTTGTGATGGTACCCTTTTGTTTTAAGTGTAGTGTAAGTTGCCGATACTTCTGATATTTTAGTACCTGCTTATATTTGTACTTGGACTAAATTTAATCACTGTGATGCTATCAACTTATCTCATAATTGTTATTCATTCAAATTTTAATCTATTCATCATTCTAAAGTAATTAAAGTGCAATTGTTGTTAACGATTTAGTTTTGTTCTTCGTTTCCTCCAGCTATACGAACCTTAACAATTTTGTACAAGCTTCCAGCCTCCTGTGCTGATCTAGCAGGAGCTATTTCTGCAAAGAACAAAAGATCTGGCGCCCTTTAAAATAAAGTCACTTGAACCTCTCTTCTCTCCGACAGGTATGGGGTCAATCCTACAGTGAGTTGGCCGTGCAGGTTCGTAAATTACTAAAAGCTTGTAGCAACATGTAAAAAGATTGTCAATATTTTTTGTAGACAATAAAGAATATATACGTAACTAAATTATTATAATATTTATTACTAACAACTAATATATTTAATACAAACTAAAGATTGGTTTTGAATCTAGAACTATTGATGGTGACCAATGTAGGACAAATACAGGTCGCCAATAAAAAATATAAAATTAATACGTGTCACCAATGTAGAATAGATGTCGGTTGGCAATGCAGGACTAATATAGGTTATCGTTCCAGGTAGACCAGGCTGTCCAACGATGACCTTCCTGTCCGGAAACCGGATTGATGGTTCACCAACTGGTTGTTCCTCTCCATGCACCAAACAAATCTTCTGTTTATCATCGATTCGAGCAGCTTACTTAGACATGACGTGAGGCTTATAGGTCTATAATTTTGAGCCACCGACCGGTCTTTGTCGTTCTTTAGTAACGGGAGAACGATGGCTTCCCTCCAACTCGAAGGGTACGTGCCCTCGGTCCATATCCCGTTAAAAGTTGCTAGCATGGAATTCTTAAAAGGATCGTCGGCTTGTTTGCTAAATTCGTAATCGATCTTTTCTTTACCGAGACACCTTTTTTTACATTTTGCGAGCGCTTGGTCTAACTCCTGTTTTGTAAAGAGGGCATTGTAGTCGTAGTCTACGTTGGAACTAAAATCGAGGTTCCGTTCTAAAATCAGTTTCCGTTTGCACAAGTTTTCGTTGAAGTTTTGTGAGCTGCTGACCTGCTCGAAATGGTCCGCAAACTTTTCGACTACCTCTGCTGTGTCGGTTAGTATTACTCCATCCGCTTTCAAAACAGGAGAACGTAAGGGCTGTTTATATCCGGAAATCTTACGAATTTTCTTCTACACTAGCAAAATCGAAGATTCGGCATTAATCGAGGACACGTACTTTTCCCAAGATTCTCTTTGGCTCCGCAATATTGTTCGACGCGCTTCTGCTCTGGCGCGTTCAAACGCAATCATATTGCTTGTTGTTTTGTGCCTTTTGAAAACATTGAAAGCTCTCTTTTTCTGTTTAATGGCCTCTTTGACATTATCGTTCCGCCAAGGAACCTGTTTTTTTCTAGAATTATAGCCTCCACATTTCGGAACGGCAATTAATGCTGCGTTCTCCATGTGTCGTATCAAGAGAGTTATTTCGTCGTCAATGTTTGTTCCGGCTGGAACAACAACGGCGGGTAAATTTGATCTAAAAAGATCCCTATCTGCCCTATAAATATTCGATCTTTCAGGAATATAACTTTCTAGAAGATGTACATTCCATTCCATCGTGATAGGAAAGTGGTCGCTATCATACAGATTGGTGAGAGCTTTCCATTGGATTTTAGGTGTGATAGTTGCGGAACAAAAAAAGAGTTCAATGGCTGAAAAATTGTTGGATCTGGCGTTTGGAAAGGTAGGTGAACCATCGTTCAGTAACGTTAGACTGGAGTTATTATTTATGAAACTTTCCAGCAGTCGTCCACGAGCGTCTAGCTTTTCCGAACCCCAGATGGGATTATGAGCGTTAAAATCGCCAACGAGCAAGTACGGATGTTGCAGCTGGGTAACTATGTATTGAAGGTCATCGAGGGTCCAATCAAACCGAGGTAAGTATACGTTGCATACGCTTAAAACGAAAGGGTGCGTGATCATAACGCACACAGCTTGTAGATTGGTAGTAAGAGGTATACGTCTCGCTTTGATATCCTTCGAATTGCGATGACTACCCCACCACTTGCTCGTTGAACGATTACGGTATCTTGTCTGAAAAACTCGTATTCTTTTAGAGAATACGGTTGCCCTGGTTTCAAATGGGATTCTTGTAAGCATAGACAAATAGGTCTATATTCACTGACTAGAAGTTTCAGGTGGCAGTAAGGTGTTATGAGGCCGTTACGATTCCACTGGATTACGTAAGACACAAATAATAAATAAAATATAATGACATGTAGACAAAAGTGTATAAATATAACAATGTAATAAATAAATAAATATATACCTCTGCTAAATCTAAATAAAATACGATAAAAATATTACAGAAATATCACAGATTTTTCTCTAACGAGAAAATCACAGTCACGTGTCGTCACCGCTCATGGACGGCTTTTGCTTGGTGAACTTTCGTGGTTTGCCTCTCGGCCAATCCTTTTTTGTTTTATTGGACATTTTGCTTGCATCTGACCCTTCGTCTAACGGAGAGGGAGTCAGGTCGGATTGTTTACGTTTATCGGCAGTCGCCAACTGCAGATCGACTGTAATGCCTGAAGAATTGTCGTGTGAACTAGACGAAAAGCTAGCTCTAGTATTTGGTGGTGGCATTATTGTCGTTTTTGAAATAAACACGTCTTTTAACACAGTTACCAAAGTGGGCACTAGTTCCTGTACTAGTTGAGTGACATCCACTTGTGGTTTATTTTCGACAATTTTCGCATATGAAATGCCTTGTTGTTGTGTTAGAAGGATTACTTTCCTTCGTGCTTCAAGGTAGGACAGATTTTCTTTTATTTTGACCTCTTGTATGGTCGTTTCCTGTTTGTATACAAGACAGTTCCTCGAAATGGCTTTGTGTTACCCTTTACAATTAACACACTCTGTTGGTTCTTTACACGGTTCCCCTTCGTGTCATTCTTTACCGCACAATTGCGTATTGTTACACCGTTGTGCGGTGTGGCCAAACTTTTGGCAACGGAAGCATCGCATCGGTGCTGGGACGTACACCCAAATGGGCACTGAAAGGTACCCTACTTTAATTTTAGAGAAAAGGTTGGGGTGTTAAAAGTCAGTATGTGATTAGGCGTATCTTGAAGTTCACCTTCTACTCTTTTCTTTATGCGTCTGACTTCAATTACTCCTTGACTCTTAAGTTCGAAACATATCTCCTCCACAGTACACATTAATATGTCCTTACAGTTGATTACTCCTTTACAATAATTTAATGTATTATGAGGAGTAACCTCAATTTTGGCTTTACCTAGTCTCTCTGTTCGTAGAAGTTTGTTTGCTTGGGCGACGTTTACAGTTTCTATTAGTAAACCGTCTTTTATCTTCCTTATATTCTTGACGTCGCCAATCAAACCATATAATTGTCTTTGTATGACGAAAGGGCTTTCTTTACTGAAGTCACTATTGACTTTCTTCGCGACCAGAAACCGGGGTGTTACCGCCTTTTCCTGGTTCGTAGCTAGGTTTTTAGAAGGACCTATACCTTCACTCGGGTGCTCCTAGAGATTCAAAACAATTGACATTCATTTTATTTCCACAAGTTGGGACGGACTATACGTCGAGTGCAGCAGTGCGCCCTTACCACACCAAGGCTATTTACTAGAAAGGGTCGACAGGTACTTTAAAAACAACCGTTCACGACTTCGTAACGTGAAGCAATTCATCCATCGGCACGGTACGTATAACACCTGGGATTAACGGATTTTTTACAGAGGTTTACTCCTCTGCGGGCTAGGCGGTAAAGCCAAGCCCCCCGTCCGAGCAGATACATGGCCTAACTCTGACGGTGTATACAAGGAGAAGAAAAGTTTCTTCTTCAGGTCCATTGGGTACCACGGGTTTGGCGATCTCCGTACTGCCTATGTGAAAATAGACAGCCCCTGTGGGATTTTTGATTCAGGGTTTACTCCTGATCTGTCGCCTTTTGCAAAGCAGGGTCGCCTCCTGCAGGATGTAGCCGGAGCTACGGGCGAACGGTCTTGGACACTGAGAGGCTAAAACGGGTGTCGCCGTTGGCTGCACATCCTTGTATTACGCTTCAAATATCTCTGGTCTACGACCTTGACCCCCGTTTTATATTATGATAAGTATTATCAATGCTCTATTGATTTTTAAACTTTGTTAAGAACCGTCAAACGGGGTGAAACGGATCAAAATTTTCGATTTTTGGTATTTTTTCATACTTTTTTGGAAAGAAAAAAATCTGGAAAAAATATATGTTAAACACACATATCTGGGGCACATATTACTGGAACAATTTCCCAAAATGACCTATTAGATTTTGGAATTTTTTTTTTCAAAAAGTGATCCGTTTCACCCCGTGTGTCGGGGTGAAACGGATTAGGTGTTTAAATACCGTTATTTTGCTTTTTAACACTCTTCAGGGTGAAATGAATCACAAAAAAAAATTTTTAAATATTTTGCAAGCGGTTTTTATTAGAAAAGTTAAATAAAATACGCGTTTTTAGTACATTTTTATTAAAGAAATATAAAAAAACTTAAACTAGGTAAAAAGGTATGAAAAATATTATTGATGCTTATTCTAAATTATAATTTGAGATTGTCTTAAAAGTAAATGTTCCTCTTCTTAGGGGAATTGCGTAAATTTTTTTTATAATTTGCTCTTGCTTGACCACTACGATATCGTCAATTTCGGGATAGGCAAAAGTTATTTCTTTTTTTGACGACTTCTTCCTTAAACATTTAACTGCAGCCTCTTCACCTAAAATTTCTTCAATTTTAGCAGCAAAAAATCGATCTCTTTTGTTCGTGACAAATTTCACAATAACAAAGTCTCCAAGCTGAAAATGTTCATCAATGCTCACAGGTAGTAAGTCTTCTGAAACGTCGTCATCTTGCACGTCTGACAAACTCGCATCAATGCCATCTTCCTCCTCTTCGGAACTTTCTTTTTCTTCTTGAAGGTCTTTCGTACAAACACTTTTTCCTGCTATGACGTTAACTCTTTTTCCCCTCTTTGGATTTTCGCCCGAGACCGTTCTTAGTTCTCTTAAATGATCAACAATGGTGTTCGCCCATCTTTGCTGTACTCTTGCTTCCTCGTTCTCTTCATTATTGTCTTCTCTGTTCTTCAAGTGTTCAATCTTTTTGAGGGTGTGATCGGGATTAAATGGCACAATGCCACACGCTTTAAAACCTGCTTTGGTGTTTAAGGCCGATTGCAGTCCCACTTCTTCTATTGCTTCTTTTACCAATGCAGGAAAAACGGTTTTTGGAAGAACACCTCTGTGTTTGATCTTCCACTTTGTGAGAACATTGCGCCAAGCACGCTTTAGGGGTCGAAAATAGGCAACATCAAGGGGTTGCAGTACATCTGTAGAATTCGGCGGTAAAAGTATTAATCGTATGTTATTTTTTTCGCACTGATCAATGACGTTAATTGTAAGGTGGCTACGTAAATTGTCTCCTATCATGACCTTTGAGCCTTCTAACTTTTTAAAGTAGGACAGAGCAATTGATATGAACCAGTCCTTAAATGTCGTACTGTCAAACCAGCCATTCACCGATCTGTTGTACCGTGCACCTGGAAAACCCCTTTCTGCCCACCCTTCGTACATATGTTTTGCCCTATATACAATGTAAGGCGGCAGGAGTGTTCCATCACCAGCAACCGAAAACATGACGCTTGTACTGGTTTTCGATGTATCGATAACTCGATGAGCGTGTTTAGATCCCCTTCTTACGACGACTTTTACAGCTCCTGGGTCGTCTGTAAAATTGGTCTCATCATAATTAATGACATTTGATGGTGGAACACCTTCCAGAGACTCTCCAAGATGCCGAAAATACTGTTCAACTGTTTCGTAGGAGACGGCAGCCCTAACTCTTTTCGTATTTTCAGCTAATTTTACTGTAAGATCCTTGTGTCGCTCCATGAATGTTTTGAACCAATCTGTGCCTGGCATGTTGTCTTTGAATCTATTTTCAGTTTTTCCTGCTCTGTTTAGATATTGCTGTACCATATACCGAATGTCAATACTTTGTAGAGGAAATCCCCAATCCGCACATACTAACAAACATACCACCAGCTTCCTTTCCTCGAGGTCAAAAAGAACTGGTTGTCCCCCAATTTTTCTGGACTCTCTGTTTGCGCGATATCTCCGCTGCAAGGTCGTGTAAGGGACTGCATACATCTCAGAAGCTGTTCTTATAGACATACGACCATTTGCAACAGCAGCCACTGCTCGTTCCATATAAACTGGATCATAGAGAAATTTTCTTGTGGGTCCTAATTTTTTTATATATTTTCGAGGCATGGTGCAGATATCTGTAAACAAAAAAAAACACGTGTTCACAGATAGGTAGGTAGGTAAATATGTAAATTACACGGACTTAGTGAGGCAGGCATAAATTAAAAACAAAATCCTAACCTTACCGTAGAGGTTTGGACCACCCTTGCTATATCCGCTTCCAAGAAACCCCCCCCCCCTCAATAATTCTTTTTCATGAAAGTAAATAATACTAGGTTAGTAGTACATTTTGATTGTTTTTTACTGCTGCTTTTTTACTAGGTACCTACTAGGTTACGTTCCTCGCAAAAGATGATCCGTTTCACCCCCTAAACTTGAAATTTTTTACACAAATAATTCTCAAACTTGAACCACAAAAGATTAAAAAAAAATTTTTTTTAATTGATGAAGTCGACTAATTAGGTAACTCAAAAAAACTTACCAGAACTCTCCAACGTGTACCGCTTACTCTGTGGATATCAACGTTTTTATGTTTTGTAAAAACTACGCATGTATCACTTTTTCTTTAGTCGTTAATAAGAATCATACGCAACGCGACCGACCTATCTCGTCACACTCTTACCAACGACTGATCTTCCCCACTACATGTTATAACGTTTATTTGCCGAATATCGTAGGCATACTATCAATCCTAAAAACATTCCGTAAAAAAGCATCGGTGACCCGTTTTACCCCTTATGATCCTTTTCACCCCGTTTTACGGAAATAATGTTGTGAATCAATTTCATATGTATTATTTTTATAGTTATTATTTATTTTTTTGACGAGTGTCAATACAATTTTGTATAATTACTACAAATAAAATAACATTTAAAAAAATAAATAAAATAAAAAATACAAACCTTTCAACAACACAAAACGAGCAGTATTGGATAGTTTGTAAGAGCTTAAATTAACTACCAGTTTGTCATTTTTATAATCAATGTTCTTATAAGACATGTTAACCCGTATGTTAAATAAGTTATTAAATGTACTTATCTGTCTTGGTTAGGTAACTTTTGTATAGTCTGCGGCAAGGTATATATTGGTGAAACTGGTAGAACTGTAAATACTAGTATAAAAGAACGCAAAAAACATCTTCGTTTACTCTAGCCAACTAAGTCTGCCATTTCCAAAAATGCTTTGACAAAACTAAAACAATTTCTAATACAAAGAATTGGAAATTAAGACAGATTAGTGAAGCAATTGAAATTATTAAATTTCAACAGAAATAATGGTTACGAACTATCTGACACCTGGTTACCCGTTATTTCCTAATCTTAATTTTTTTACTAACTACACTTAAACTACGTCTAGAATTTTTATAGTGATTCTCTTTTAGACTTTCGAGCAAATGCTGTAACTAAGTAATCTTGCGTCAATTATCTAGTTCTTTTCCGATTTATTGTTTTTAGGTACCTTAATTTACCATTACCATTTACCCTAAAAAAATATTAATATGTTTCCTGGAGAAAAAAATTAACAAATTATATTTATATCTAAGGTTATTATTTTTCAAAAATCATATTTTGAATAATATTTTATTGCAAAAAAAATGTTTTAGATCAGAACATAGTAGTTTTTGGGCAACGTTCGCAGCGCTTTAATAAAACCTCGAAGAAAAGCACTTTATGAAAATTTTCAATCGTAATAATTAAATTGTTTCTCTAATTAATCAATTGAAACAATTTATAAATATGTGTTTACTGCTTTTATTTAACGATAGCATGCAATAATTGTTGACGTTGTTAAGGTAATCACGTGTAACAGCTTGCAATATCGCTTTCTGACAAATTTCCTATGATAATACATAACTATAATTCTTTATAGCATGTACAAAAATTACATATAAAGAAAACAAAATGTCGTACAGAAACAGTGTCCAAAATAATTTAAATAATGTTTTTTATAAACATTGCTGTTTCGGTAAGTCTTTAATTTTTGTTGTTTACCTGTTACTGATTAGTGTCTTTTAGGATGGATGCCGGCCCGATTAGTTCTGTATTTGCTTTCTTTAAGTGGAATATCGGTTAGTTTTATAATGCGAATAGCAATTAATCTAACTATTTTGGCTATGGTAAAAGAGAAACCTGCAGTTGAAAATTTTAACTCTTCCGAAACATGTTATGAAACGACAAACACTACTAACGCAGCAATTGTAAGTTTACTACTTGAATCTAAAGTTAAATTAAGGCGCAGATAACAAAAAATTCAAAATTGTTTTTTTAACATACATTTATAAAAACAATCAAACCACATCCGTAGAATACAAGGTTACAGTATAATTCTAACACATTTTTTCCTGTATTTTTAATTTGTTTTTTGGTATTTTTATCACAATGTTTTTATAGTCTTTACAATCCGCTTTGTACTAACTTTCTTACAAAATAGAAATATATATCTATACGCACACAAAGAATTTTTAAAACTCTTACTATAGAATTTGGACCTAATCTAAATTTTGTAACGTTTTGTTTTGACCAATCAATCTGAGATATTTTTATTAGAAACTTATAAATAACCTGGATAAGGTTGTTTAGTTTGATACTAAAAATATTTAAAAAAAATCTTCATTAGCAAGAATATTAAATTTTGTCTTGTTCTTGATCAAATTTTCTATTCTAAATCTCGCACCTTCAAGGCTTGATGTGTGTTGCTAACCTTTTCACTGTTAGTCTTGGTTTAGCAATTTAGGCATATATTTATAATAATTGTTAATAGTAAGTGTTCTTTACAATGTCTTTAAGTTCTTTCTGTTGAATTCAAAACTTCTGATAAGTTTGTATAGGAGAATGTCAGGCAAAATTGTACACTTAAGGCTTTACATTTTAAATTTTAAGAAATTAATAATCAATTGCTCTAATATTTGCATTGGTAAAGTTTATTTTTCTCATTTATTTAACAAAAAGAAGTGCAACTAAGTCGTTAAACACCTTACAATAAAACAATAACATTTCAATAATCAAAGTTTACTTGTATAGTATTAGAATATATTATTTATAAATAAAATCTATAAATATTTACAAACGTAATAAAGTAGGAAATCATGATTAATTTTAATCAATAAAAGTCCGTTATATATATAATAATAATAAAAAATTACTGAAAGCTATAATTAATAATCATTTAATAATAGGTATATCCACCATCACTTCTAATAGTTTCTTACAAATAATTAAGGTCATGTTAAATATTGTCACAGGAGATAAAACACATATTATTTTGACCGAACCATTCAGTGACCATCCGTACCTTGAGAATTGACGCATTATTCTATAACGATAAGAGAACCATACTTTAGAATAATGCTTTTATTATCAAATGTGTATTAAATACCTGTTAAAAAAGATAAGCATTTTCGGGATTCAATGCATTTACAGTAAGATGCATTATATTACCAAGCATGTAGAGATACTGTTGAATATTTAAACGACACAAGTTTGGATTTTCGTTGTCCTTGATTCTATATTTTAACAAAATGTTATGTAAATTGTTTACACTTCTATCAATCCATATTCCATGGAATTATTCGTCTTTAGTTTTACCGTCAGATGGCATACTACATTTATATTATTTACCTGATTGGTGCATTTTCATGAAGTTTACTTGCCGTCAACTTGCTAAACTTTGAAACCTTAATTTCTATAAAACTCGATTTATTCGGATATAAAGTGGATGTTTCGAAGAACTGCTGTGTGTCGAAGACCTCTGCTATCTGCAGACATTCACCAGACGTACTCCTTTACGGATATTTGGACTTTGAAAGTACCACGTGTGCCGCATCGTTGCTTAACTGACGCCGGATTTGACGGGTACGTACTTACGCATTTGCTATACTTTAGTATTATCCAAAAGTGTTTGATGGCAGAGCCATCTCATAGTATAAATTTACTATGTGATTAGAATTAACTGTAGATAGCTATAAACGATGGTAAGTACGTTGAGTTAGTTTAACACCCGCGAAATTCAAAATAAGCTTTGAAAAATTCGTCGGGATAAAACCACAACGTAAAAGGACATTGGGGGTGAGCAATGTCAATGCAATTGTGTAAACGCCAGTAAGTGAACTACAGACAGCTGTTTCGCCCTTTTGGGGCTCATCAGTAGTAGGAGATACACTCTAATGTTGTTCCCACAATTGCATTGACGCCCCTTATAGCTTTATAATTAAGAACGACGAAGTTACCATTCAAAAGTGTTTGATGGCAGAGCCATCTCATAGTATAAATTTACTATGTGATTAGAATTAACTGTAGATAGCTATAAACGATGGTAAGACATTGCTCACCCCCAATGTCCTTTTACGTTGTGGTTTTATCCCGACGAATTTTTCAAAGCTTATTTTGAATTTCGCGGGTGTTAAACTAACTCAACGTACTTACCATCGTTTATAGCTATCTACAGTTAATTCTAATCACATAGTAAATTTATACTATGAGATGGCTCTGCCATCAAACACTTTTGAATGGTAACTTCGTCGTTCTTAATTATAAAGCTATAAGGGGCGTCAATGCAACTGTGGGAACAACATTAGAGTGTATCTCCTACTACTGATGAGCCCCAAAAGGGCGAAACAGCTGTCTGTAGTTCACTCACTGGCGTTTACACAATTGCATTGACATTGCTCACCCCCAATGTCCTTTTACGTTGTGGTTTTATCTCGACGAATTTTTCAAAGCTTATTTTGAATTTCGCGGGTGTTAAACTAACTCAACGTACTTACCATCGTTTATAGCTATCTACATTTAGTATTATCTTTTCTCTTTTTTTTCGTCACTAATTTTGGATATTTACCCTTAGCGTTTTCTACTTGAGTTGATCTACTTTCTGTCAATTTTCTACGCCATTCTTTAATCGCCGTGGAGCCGCATCCATCGATCCGGGTTTTCATACCGATCAACGTCGAGCTGTTATCTTTATTTACATCGATTTATGGTAAACCAAAGAAATCCAATATCAACGTATTGTACTAGCTTAACCTACATTCCTTTCACTTCAACACCGTTAATTATTTATCTTTTAACTGTTAATTAGCTTGTCCGCTGAAATTATTCATTTTAGTAAATACTCATTTTTCTTTTTACAGTTAAAATTGTTGCTGAATTTGTAAATCACATTTACCTTAACTCTTTGTTTGTTTATTCAAACATAACTTATTCACTTAACTTCAGCATTCGAACTTGTCGGTACTCAGTAAGTAATTAACGTATTCATTATACGGACAAACTTATTGTCTATGGTCCCACTTGTTATTACTTTTCCATCTAGCTCGCATCGCTTCGGCCAACGTTACTTGCGCAAGGAAACTACACCGAAGGATAATTATTAAGGTAAGATTGTTTTTTTTCTTAATTGCTTGCGCACCTCGAGTAAATCGAATCCTGAATAATTTGCAACTATAACATACTGATTCGGAACATTTTGTTTAATATTTTCAATAAGGTAAATTAGATTCAATCATCCTCATTATACTTCGTTCCTATTGTAACAATTGTTATAGTACCATACATCCTCCGGGTACATATTTTATTTGTCCCGCTTATATTTACGTTACCATTCAGTTTGTTTTTTATTATAATTTAATTAACCCTATTTTTGCGTATTTATTTCGTCGCTCATTTCTACGCTATCAGTTGTTTCGTACTTGCGACTGAACGCTTTAACCAACCAAGTATGTGGCGCCCATTCTCTTAACTAGTATTTACGCAATTATTGCTTACCACCTCATACTTAAAAACCTAGACTTATTAGCCCACTACCAATATTTGCCTACTGGTACTGAGCCACCGTGCCTTTGCATTTTAAATTTTGTTACCACCAAAAGTTACCGTAACTAAATTTCTTTGGCGCCTAACGTGGTGGGGCCTTCCTTTAGTTCAGCTTGCCTTCTTATTGTTCACTAACCATGTTCTCATTCAAATTAGATGTCAACCGTTTACATACAACCGAACTCGAATATGAAATTGCTTCCCGAGGTGTTAAACTACCTACTACTACTAGTAATTTGAGAAAACTTGCACGAAATGCTATTGTGCTTGAATTAGAAAAATCTTTACGTGCCATTACGCATTCTATTTTTTTTTGCTGATGATAATACTGCAGTTACTCAATATATTAAAGAAATCGAAACTTTAACCGATAGGGCTACAAACGATTCTAAATCAAGAAACTTTCTCCGCTTGAACAGTTTACTCCCTCACATAGAACGTCGTTGCTCGTTAATGAATTCTACCGATGATACTGAAACAGGTCAACGTAACACATTGCTTTTAACCATCGCTACTTTGAAATCAAATTTAATACAAAAAATTAAAAAACTGAACCGTATCACATTTACAGATTTTAACAAATTACCCTCATCTAGTCCTAAACCAACTAGGTCAAATGATCCTAATGCAGCTGAATTCACTGATCGTGATTCTAATCCTTCTACTCCTCCACTACTTTCTTCTAGTGAGGTTGAACTTAAACTAAGTGAACCCTTACATGCTCTAGCTTCAATTTCTGAATCACTTTCTTTTACTAAACGATTAGATATCTCAAAACTTGGCTTAACCTTCTCTGGTGAAGGAAAAGTTTCTCTCTTAGATTTTCTTACTCGCTTGGATGAACTAGCTTCTTCTCGTGGGATTACTAAACACACGCTTTTTGCTCATGCACCTGAATTGTTAACAGGACGTGCCTTACTACTGTACAGATCTAGGAAATTTTCTTTAACAAAATGGAAAGAACTTGTAACTTTACTAAAAACTGAATTCTTGCTTATCGACTACGATGAAAGGTTACTTGATGAAATTAAAAATAGAACTATGGGTCTTTCTGAAAATAGGAGCTCGTACCTTGCTGTAATGTATAATCTCTTTCAACGTTTAACTACTCCTCTCTCCGAAACAAAATAATTATACTACATTAGACAAAATTTAACTCCATTTTACCAGAATGCCTTAACCTTAACTCCAATTTCTAGCATTGCACAACTTTCTACCTTAGGCAAACAGATAGAACAAAATCATTACTTTGTCGAAACATTTAAACCTCCACCTTCAAGAAAATCATCACACTTACTTGAACCTAGTTTCGCCTATTTAAGTATAGCTTCTTCGTCTTCTGATACTGATGTTAGTAGCTCACATGCTTCTAAACGTCATTCAAATACTTCTAAACTTGCTGCTGCTTCTGTAGTGTCTACTCCTAAGAGAAAGGATACTGCAACTGTTTCTAAAACCGTCTCTTCTACTGGTGCTAATACTACTGCCCAATCTAAACAAAAATTTGCTTCGAAACCATCGACCGCATCTGTTTCTACTTCTAATAACTCACCGATTACCTGTTGAAACTGCAATAAAATTGGCCATTTCTCTCCAAATTGTTCGAAACCCTTAACCATTCATTGTTATGGTTGCGGAAAACCAAATGTTAAACCAAAATGTCCAAACTGCAATAACGCTTCTTTAAACTAAACTTACAGTTCTCAGACCGAGTCGAGTCCTCTTCGCTATCTCTTATCTCGGACACTCCTTTTACTACTCTACCTGACCAACATAAACACGTATTACATTTCTTACTAGCTAATGTCCGCGAAGATAAACGTCCCATCTTAATATCACAATTTTTGTCTACTTTTTTAAAAGTTTATTAGATTCTGGATGCTCTAAAACCATCTTAGGTCAATCAGGCTGGAACCTCTTAAATACTTTAGGTCTTTCGTTACAGAAATATCGCTCGTCTCCTAAATCATCTTCTGCTTGCTTGCTTGCTATTGGTGAAACTTGTTATATTCTTGGTACTATTAATCTTCCTATCACTCTACAGGATAAGACCGTCACTTTAGAAGTCTTAGTCATTCCAGAAGTTACTCAACCGCTTATCTTAGGTATTGATTTTTAGAAAGCAATAGATTTTGTCCCTAATTTTCAGACTGGTACATGGACTTTTGGAAATTCTGATGATATTTGCTCCTTATCCACTACGGATCATCTAGTTGATAGATCTAATCTCTCTGAGTCTAAAGAACAATCTCTACAATCATTATTCAATTCTCCTGTACTAAATTCTACTGAACTTGGCTGTACTAGCTTAATAGAACACCATATACGTACAACCAGTGAGCCTATCAAACAGCGTTACTACCCACTCTCTCTTGCATTACTTAAGATCGCTAATGATGAACTTGATTCTATGATCAAACTAAAAATTGTTGAATCTTCTGCAAGCCCCTGGTCTAGTCACATTGTTCTCGTTAGAAAAAAGCATCAATCTTACGTTTTTGTATAGAGTACCGAAAAGTTAACGCAGTTACTGAAGCGGATGCTTACCCTCTTTCTTACATAAATACTATTTTAGACCGCCTTCGTGATGCTCAATTTTTTTCTTCTCTGGATATTCGTTCTGCTTATTGGCAAATTCTTCTAACTCAAAATTCTAAACCCATAACTGCATTTACTATACCTGGCAGAGGCCTATATCAATTTAATCGCATGCCTTTTGGCTTACAAAATTCTCCCGCTACTTTTCAACGTTTAATAGATCGAATTCTTGGCGCTGATTGTTACGGTCAAATTTTCTTTACGTACGCCTATGTTGTTACGGACGAAATTTTCTTTACGTACACCTATGTATTTTCAACGTGAAAGTAGATTCGGGTTTACGCCCTCTAACGTTCGTTTCTCGGTGCGATTCATTTGACGGAAATTCGTCACACGGGCATGATATAAAATGGTCTGGACGCATTGAATCGTTATGTTATCTATTACCAGCTAGAAAACCAATTATAATTAGCGAATGATCTAATTGCTTCAACGCGTTACAGGGTAAGCTATTGTCGTCTTTTAGTAACAATTTCGTTCGTAATTCTGTCTTCCTTTTAACAGCCATTTTACGTTCCTTTCTTTAACATCTGGTACCTTATCGATAAATGGCTATCGTAAACGACTGCTAAATACGTCAGCACGTTGCCGTACACGGGCACCAGCGTAAGGCGATTTCCACGCCACGAAATTGGGGGTCTTGCGGAGCCTTCCCGGGCAAAGAGTGCTACACGTGGATGACACGCCGTGACCTGTATTAACCACCTATTTGTGTTCTAACGATATTCAGTATTCGATACCAATTTACTAAGGAATGAACCTCGACAAATATTTGGATGGGACAATGCTAACTTTTTCTTTATAAGGCTTATGGCTATAACAAATTAAACCAAAGATAAGGGATACCACAGCATACGACAACCGGTTTACATTATTTATACTTTCTTGTACCTTAAGTAATGATTGTTGTAGATGTCGATTTCGTGAGACATTAGTTTGACACGATTTGCGATTCAAATTGCTTACAAGGTTACGTGTCGGGGAAAGTACTTTCTTCACACCTGTGGAAATTCCTGTATTTATGGTAAGTGCTTTTATATGTTTTATTTCGTAGTCAACCGGGTCACTCACGAAACTTTTGCTATTAGTTCTGTAATTATCGATATTGTTGTTTACCAGCTAGGTAGTAAATTTTACTTATGTTGAGTTGCGCATGCTGTGTACTACCAACGATTGATTAACGTTAGTGCTATATTAATTCCGCACGCTTTGTTACGATAAGATAACATTAACGTAGTAATTTATTATTACTGTGTTTGATTGTCAGTAATGCCATATTACTAAATTATTTTGTGTACTTCGCATATTGTATGCAGACGAAATTTACTACCATCTACTCTTCGCTAGTCATGTCAATGTAATCTACATACGTGTTGTGTGTTGCCGATACTTCGGATTTAGTTATACTCGAACTAAAATTATTCTGGGTCCTGTTATCCAACTGTTATCAATTCGAACGGTAACCTATTTATCATTATAGAGGAATTAAAGTGAAATTGTTATTAACGATTGAGTTTTTTTTCTTTCGTTTCTTTCAGCATTTACGAACCTAACATCTAGTTACAAGTTTATTACCACCTGTCTTGAGCGGGACAGAAGTGACTTTGGATAAGCTCTGGCGCCCTTAAATATCTGTTCGTTATTATCTAGAAAACTTCCCCTCTCACCGACTATTGGGAGTTGGCCGTGCAGGTTCGTAAACTAGCAAAAAGCTTGTAACATGATTTAGAACCGTATTGCTTCGCATATCTTGACGATATTATTATTGCTACCCCATCTTTTGAAAAACATTTAAAAGTTTTGACTTAAATTTTTGATAGATTGTCTACTGCTGGTCTTACTTTGAACAAAAACAAATGTCATTTTTGTCTCCCCGAATTAAAATATCTTGGCTACGTTGTAAATCGGAACGGTTTACTTGTAGATTCTGATAAAGTCAGCGCTATCATTTCTATTCCTCAATCTTCTTCGGTCTCTGAAATTCGCAGATTACTTGGCATGGCAAGTTGGTACCGTCGCTTCTTACCTAATTTCTCTACTGCTTCCGCTCCATTAACTTAATTAACTCGCAAAAATACTCCATTTGTCTGGTCTTCTGAATGTGAAGAAGCCTTTTCTTTTCGAAAACAACAGTTTACTTTTGCTCCAATACTTTCTTGTCCAGATTTCACCTTGCCTTTCACTATTCAAACTAATGTTTCTAATTATGGCTTAGGTGCTGTTTTAAGTCAGGAAACCTCTGATGGTGAAAAGCTCATTTCCTACATTAATCGCGCATTAACTAAACCTGAAACCAAATATTCTACCACAGAGAAAGAATGTCTTGCTGTTCTGTGGGCTGTTGAGAAATTTCATGCCGGTATCGAAGGTGCTCACTTCACAGCCATAACTGACCATCACTCACTTATCTGGCTAAAGAAACAACAGAATCCTTCTGGACGTCTGGCTCGTTAGGCCTTACGCTTCCAACAGTATAACTTCTGTATTCTACAGTGTAAAGGAAAAAATCACGTTGTTCCTGATGCTCTATCACGAGCTGTACCTGAATTATCTTCCGAGTCTCTTTCACAACTTTGCGAAATTAACATAACTAATACTATACCTTCAATTACTTTACCTATTACTGATCCCTGGTACTGAAAAATGATTGGAAATGTATCTTATCATCCTAAAAATTTTCCTCTCTGGTCTCTTGAAAATAATTTGCTTTACAAACATATTACTTCTTCTGATTTCGCTGATATCTCATTGGGAAATTGGAGAGTAGTTGTTCCTAAAAACCAACGTATTGCAATCATTCGCCAATATCACGATCCTCCTACTTTCGGTCACTCTGGTGTCACTAAGACTTTAAGTGGCATTAATAAATTCTTCTACTGGTCAAATCTTCGTGCCGATATTGCTAGTTATATTTATAACTGCCATATCTGTGGTGCTCACAAAGTTGAACAAAAAGCACAACCCGATTTATTCTCTCCTATAGCAACTCCCTCTCGCCCATAGCAAGTTGTGATATTATCGGTCCTTTACCTCGCTCCTTTAAAGTTAACTCCTACATTTTTGTTGTCGCTGACTATTTTACTAAATTTCCATGTTTCTACCCACTTCGTACTGCTACTGCCTCAAAAAATTGTAAGATTATGGAAGAACAGATATTCTTATTATTTGGCACTCCTCAACATCTCATCGTTGACAATGGTGTACAATTTCGTAGTAAAGAATTTTCTAAATTATGCTCAAACTATCAAACAGAAATACTATATAAAGCTAAATATCATGCTAGAGCTAATCCTTCCGAACGGGTTAATAAGGTTTGGAAAACCATGTTCGCTTCATATATTAAAGAAAATCAATGTACATGGGATGTTAACCTATCTAAGATTGACTGTGCCATAAGGACTTCAAAACATGAGATAACTGGTTATACTCCTTACTTCGCGTTCTGTGGTCGAGAACACATACTCTTTGTAAATATGTTTAAAACCCGCCTCTAAATTTTTAGGTCCTTTTAAAATAAAAAAGGTTATGTCTACTTAGACTTATGAATTAGCAGATTCTTTAGGTAAATCTATAGGCATATTTCACGCTAAATATTTGAAACATGTTTACTCTGATAACTTGAATGTTACCTGACATTTTGCTTTCTGCATTCTACAACTTTAACTTGAAAAATTTGTACACTAATGTTTCTGTGGAAGAAGTACCAGAGATCATTCAAAAGTAGTTCCAAGAAAACAAGGAAAAACCACACTACTAGTAGAAGGAATAATGAAGTTACTAGAATGTTGTCTCAACTCATATTTTCAGGAAAAAGACAGATTTCTTGCTTAAAACGACGGATTTCCAATGGGTTTATCTTTACCACCTATCATTGTTAACTTCCACATAAACTGGTTCAAATCTCAGACAATAGAGAAAGCTAAATTTAAACCTAAGAAATGGTTTGCGTATGTAGACAATACGTTTATAATTTATAATAAAACCATCAATCAAATTCACCATTCTTGGAAGAAAAACAATAAAAAGATTGAGACAGTTATTTACAGGAAACCAACACATACTGTCCAATACCTGAACCATGCATCCAACCACCCAACAATAACAAAAAAAACTAAAACCTGAAATACAACGGCTATTCAAAAAAGGTCAACCAGCAATAAAAAAAACTAACCAACGCGCAACGCGTTACTCAACATCCCATGCGTCAGAGGCTTATCTGAGACGATAAAACGCATAACCAGAAGTTACAAAATCAATACAATATTCAGATCATCAACTATTATTAGTAGTATGATCTCTGATACAAGACGATAGACCAGCCAAGACCCCAAAAACGGTATCTACTCAATTCCATATGAATGTAGCAGGTCATACGTGGGGAAAATTAAAAGAAGAAGTATCAAAATTTGGCATCGCACAACACTCCTCGGAAGAACAACATAGAATGAAATAGGATAAGGCAAAGATCATACACAAAAAAAAAACATTAATACAAAAAAAAATTAAAAAAGCAGTAGTCATCAACAACAACAAAAAAGTTTTCAACCAACCTAATTTAGAAATAGGGGAGTTGTGCCTAAGATGGCACAACACATATTTATATTTCGCGCTTAAAACGCGGTGTACGTTTACAGCAGTTGACAGCGAATAAGCGGTTGCGTCGGTCTACGTTTCAGTGTCGTATTTTACCACCGACAGATTTTTTGTGAATAAACAGGTGAGGAAGTTTTTGTTAGTAGTTTATATTAGATGTATTTGTAAATTTATTACTGTAAATGTGACCTGTATAACAAATTAAAACGTTTCATGGATCCCTAACCTATAAGTTTTTATGGCGCCAAAATTTTTATTCATATGGTACAGCAAACAATAAAATTAGTTGTGTATGATATACTATTCGAGCGAGTTGGCATACAATGTGTCAGCTCTAGACGGCATAGCATGCCGACTCGCCCTCATCGTCTGTCATCCGAGTATCGCGCGTATAAAACGTAACATTGAGGTAGATTTTATTAATTTTTCTAGATTACTAAAGATGGTAGAACACTGCCATCGAAAAAGTAACCGGCACGGCTGGAGAGAAGAGGATATGAAGGCAGCAATAAAGGCTATTGAAGATAAAAAAATGGGTTGGCTGCGCGCTTCAAAAACTTTTAACGTTCCTTTTGGGACACTAAGAAGACGAGCTAATAAAGTTAGTGGTAACCGATTTGCCACTGGTTTTACGAAAGATTATATAGGTGGCAAGAAAACTACTTTTTCAATCGAGCACAAACAAGAGTTAACAGAGCACATTAAAAGTTTAGAAAATAGATTTTTTGGAATAACAATTGAGCTTCGTAAGCTAGCCTACCAGTGGGCTGAAAAAAATAAAATCTTCCACACATTCAACAAAAAAAAGGAAGAACTTGGTTGGAATTGGTTAAAGGGTTTTCTAACCCGGAATCCAACATTGTCTCTTAGAAACCCTGAGTCCACATCGGCAGCAAGGGCTCGTGCTTTTAATAAACCGCAAATTAAGAAGTACTTTGAGTTGCTCGCTCAAGCTATGGAAGATGTAAAGTTTGACTGTACAAAAATATTTAACATGGATGAAACTGGCCTCTCTACTAAACCTTCCAAAAATTCTAAGATTATAGCTTATAAAGTCGGTGTTCTTTCAAGCGCTGAACGTGAGCACCATCTTACAGTAGTTTGCAGTTTCAGTGCTGCAAGAGTCTGTGTGCCACCAGTTTTCATTTACCTTAGAAAAAATATGAAAAAAGGAGTCATGGACAACGCTCCCGCTGGTGCAGTTGAATTTACTCAGGAAAATGACTAGATGGACAAGAACATATTCGTCAAATGGTTACAGCACTTTGTAAAGCATATTAAACCAACAAAACAAGATAAGGTCCTGTTGATGCTGGATGGTCACATAAGCCATAAAAGCCTTGAGACTCAAGAGTTTGCTATATCCCATGGAATTGTTCTTTTTTGTTTTCCGCCGTACTGTACTCATCGAGTACAGCCTCTCGATGTGGCGTTTTTTGGACCGCTTACAACCTATTACAATCAAGAATTAAATTTATGGCTAAAAACCCACCGAGGAAGAACTGTAACGCACTACCAGGTGGCTGAACTTTTCAAAAATGCGTACTAGAAGGTAGTAACACTTTCTAATGCTGCAAAGGGGTCTTCCACGGCAGGAATATATTTATTCAACCTTGACATTTTCCCAGACTGGATGTTTGCTCCATCGGAAGCAACAGATTTAGAACAAACCTCCTGAAAGTAATTCTTCTGAAAAGGAACCTGAGGTTTCACTGACTGATGCTGCACAACATGATATCCTTTTGGAAAATACTGAGGCTTCGACATCTTTTCAAAAGCCTTCATCTTCTAACTGTTATGTTGCCATAACAGATATATCTCCACTTCCAAAAGCCACATTTTTAAATCGTAAAAAGCGTTCTAGAAATATAGGAAAAACTGGGATACTTAACAGCACTCCCGAAATAGAAACCTTAAAATAAATAGTGATACAGAAAGAAGAAACACAACGAAGAAAGTCTGCTCGCAAGACAAAGAGTTTTAAACCTAGATGAAAACGAAGAAATTCACCAAGATAAGGGGGAATTTGCTGAAGAAACTGATGATGATGAAAATGACGCCGTATGTATTTATTGCAACGAGCTTTTTTCGCATTCAAAGCGTAACGAATGGTGGTTGAAATGTCAGTCTTGTCTAAAATAGGCGCACTGTGAATGTGCCGGATTTCCGAGAAATGCAAAAACGTTTATTTGTGAAGTGTGTGTTTAAAAAGTTATTGTAAAAAAGTAAATTAAGTTCTAATAAATGTTTTCTTTTGACAAATAAATTACATAAATCTTCAATAAGAGCCTGGTTTTAAATGCCTAAACCAAACTGTATAGAGATGAGGTGCTATGCCGTCTCACCCTGGTTGGTCAGGTGAGATGGCATACTATCACATTTTTTTTATTCATAAAAAAGATACTTTTTATTAAAAAAATAGACTTTTATTGACTACATATTGTAATAGTAATGTATCTGTGTTAAAATGTTTAAACTCAGGCACAATTCCCCTAACAACGCGTGAAAGCCGCTAATTAGACGCTTGAAAGAACTAAAGCTTTATTAGTAATTCCATTAGTTAATTTTTCTTTCGCTTAATTGCTTTTTGTACGCTTTATCGTTTCATTAATTATGCCTTTAGTATAAAAACTTCAGTAATCTCTAAGTTTGTTAGTATTCACTTGATGCCAATTTTTGTTAAAATATAGAAATAAAAACAATAAAAATCCAGACTTGTGCTATTATATCAAATACAACATTGTTTACCTCATTCAAATAATAATTTAATATTAAATTTTTTATTTGTCAGAATTAATCATAATGAATGAGTAAAAATTATACTCAAAAATGTTTAAAAAAATGTTCAAAAAGAAATAGAAAACTTGTTATCATCTAAATCCAGACAAAAATATGAAGAAAAATATTATTGTTTTTGAGGGCGTAACGGACCCATAACACCTTCTCATTATGAGGCTTATGAGTTGCAAAAAAAAGTTAAATTGTATTTTGTTTGTGACGATAATAATCATTCGTTGACACTTTCAAATAACTTCTCACGTTTCCAGCTTAATTGGAAGTGCGTACTACTTTAGTTTTTCAATTTTTTTTACATTTTTTCATAATATTTCAAGTTTTTATATATCTATATAATATAATTATTTAAATATTGTCTCCACGGGTATAACAAAGTTTGGTCGTAAATCGCATTTAGAATTTCAAAACTATTTAAATATAAACTTAATTGTCCTCAAAATACGATTTATTATAAAAAAATATTATTAGAATATTAGGTACATACCTGCTACAAAAGTGAGAATTCCTAATTCTTAAAGATTGTATAGATAACAGACAATACTTTTAATGTTCAAAATTAATAATTTTCTGTTTATAACGTTTGTAAAAAATTTGTACATTTTATTTAAAAATAATGAATTTAAATACTTCGAAAGTAAATTTTGATTACTAAAATGTTATTGTTTTATTGTAAGGTGTTTACCGATTTAAATAACTTCACTTGTATTTCCTGTTTTTTAATTATACGGAGTTCTAGTTGTAAAAAAACATAATATTATTGTGTAATAAAACGTGGTAATTTGTATTTGGTTTCCAAAATAACGTAAAAAATTAAACTTTGCTAATGCATATAGTTTTGCATTGTTAGTTTTGAAATAATCAAGAAAAGCAATAAATAACTAATTTTTTTGTGTGATGATGTAGGTACATTGTGTTTTTCTCATGAACATCAAACCCAACCCAAACTTACGCTCAAACTGGGAATTGGGTATAGACGTATCCGTTTTAAGAGTAATAACAACACATGGTGCAATGTAGGCACTTACACTGAGTTATCAAACGCTATGTCGATGCTTTTAACAAAACTTTTTAAATTTTTTATTAAAGTTGAGCAAAATTGCTTGCAACGGTTGAAGCGATAACAGACAAAAATCTTCAATTTAATATTTGGAAACTATAAAGCAGGATCTTCTTGTGAGTTTTAATGTCACTTGGCTTTTTGCTAAGATTTTTATTGAATATTCGTTCATTATCATCGAACAGATTCTCTCTTACCATCGCAAAGATTTGTGCACTTACTTCCAATTTGATAACAAGTTTTTGGTGCAGTTATGGGTTCTTTTTTATCTCCTATTGTAGCTAACATTTTTATGGAATCTTTTGAAACATATTTCAAATTTACCAAGGAAATCAAAAATCATAGTTTTGTTTCATTTATCGACGTTCTTGTTACTTGTAAACCTGACTTTTGAGCCATTCTGTTTATTCCAAACCCACTCGTGCAAACAGATATTTTCATTGTTTGTCTCATTGTCATCACCCTGCTTAGAAACGTTCGGTTATGGAATCTTTGGCTTATAGCGTTTTTTTATGGAGCTAAAATCTAGACTCGGGACTCCGCTATCATACTTGGTACAAGGATTTTTTCGTAACTAAATTGCTGGCCACTATCTCAGTATGATTCGGCGAGCGGTTCGCAGGTTTCGATGTGCTAATTATAAAGTAAGATTTAAATTTAAATCCAAGAATATATTTTTATTTTATCACAGAAAGAGATGTTAGAAAAGAAAAGCAAAGTAGTACATAAATGCGCCTAATTGCTAGTACCTAGGTACAGATTACAGACAATAATTGTTAATGTAAACTCTCTTTGGTTGAGCAACACGTCGTATATACAATTAAACTTGTCGGCTTAAATTTTACATTCCAAAAAAAACAAATTTACATTGGTATTGGTACATAATGCAAATATGCAATATCCTAACAATTAAGAGAAACACAACGCATCGTTTAATAATATATGACAAACAAAAAAGTTTTATAGTTAATTGTGACAACAACCTAATACGTACGTACAGTTATGCGTGCAAACGACTGACAACGTAGATAAAAGAAAATTTGAATAGAAAATACAATACTTACAATTCATTTTTTTTCTTTTGAAGTATGAGGCTAGCTAGTAGCACTATCCCCAAAATTTCTATGAGAAAAATCAAAAAAACCAAATGCACTCAGTTTCTCCCAGATTAATGTTGATATTTTGGTAAGTGTGTTACAAGCTTATAGGTCTTACGAACCTTGCACAACTAACTCACGCAGTCGGAGATAGGGGAGGTTCAAGTCAATAATAATTAAAGGCGCCAGTTCTTTTATAATTAACACTTCTGCCTCGATCAAGACAGACGGTCCAAGCTTGTAACGAATTTTTAGGTTCGTAATCTTTGTTACTCTGATGTTCGGGTAACCACAATAAAAGAGAAAGGTATGTTACCATAAACGAAAGATTAAACAGCTATAACAAGAGTATGTCTAATTCTCAATCCATAAATGCCAGAAGTATCGGCAACACACAATACATAAGTTGAGTCGAAGTGAATAGCAAAGAAAATTTCGTAGTAGATATCGTTTGTACACAGCATGCGATACACACAAAATCATTAATGAAACTACCTTAATGGTATTGAAACAATGATCGTAATGACGGAAATTAACATAAGCACAAGTTCCGTGAGTGACTTTTCTGACAGCGACAAAATAATTAAATAAACTTACCCACAATCCAGTACCTACTTGATCGAAGAAAACGTTTTCATCGGTGAGTTAGCCTGGAATAGTTATGAATAGCAAATCGTGTCAACACAATAACTCACGAAGATATGAATCTACAAAACTGTTAATAATAAAAGAAATTAGATATAAGAACCCGATATATCGAATGCTGTTATTCGCAATTATTAAAAGGTGGTATCGCAATCGACTGACGTATAAGAAATAACATCTCAAAAGCAAATGTTAGTCAAGACTTTGTTTTCGATGTGGATAATATGCTTTCCAGAATCCTAATCGTATAGTGAAGATATATTTATCGATATTAATTCTTCATTGTTCGTTTATTAAATCGAACACGTTGCCAAAGCGTGGCGGAACGGCTATTAAATTAAGAAAAAAATTACAAAAAAATCCTAACAAAACGGATGTAAATATCTTACCTTGTGACGAATAAATTACTGTAAATACGTAATGAATTTATAATTTGATTTCTATTACAGAGGATGTTATTAGAAACTTCCAGTCTTTAAACGAAACAGGTTATTTTATGCAGTTGTCAGCTTAATGACAGTCACAAGAAAAGGTTGGCAGAGGGCGTCAAAACCGGAATCTAATTTTAATTCAATATACAGGGTATTACGTTATGAAAATTTTGTACGTAACAAGTGGGCTTTTCAATATGGTTATAATTGTAGTAATTAATTGACGATTTCGATATCTTTAATCAACGTAGGTGCAACACCGTTTTCACTACATCGTGGATTGTGACGTCATTTTAAGAATTTTCCCAATATGAACGAACAGGTGTTAATATCTCCGCATTAATAGAATACGTGTGGGTATCAAAAATTAATAATGACAATTACGAAAAAATCAAATGGAATCACAAAAATAGAATTAACTCTTACCCCAGAAAGACTTTCACATAAGCAGCAAAAGTACTAGGCTTATTTATAACGTAGATTCGTTTGAATATTTAGACATGAAAGCCTCAACGGGCGCGTACGTTAGAGAAGACACTCTCAATGTAGCAAAAGTGGGCGTTCCGGGACGAAACTTATACGGTACAAAAATCACACCAAAACACTTAATAAACATACTAAATTTTTGTTCAATAAAGCGAAGTATTCAGGTAGTTATTAATCGTGGTCTACATCTCGGCGTCATCACCAAATAGAGAGATTTCATTGTAAGAATGGTATCAAACCCATATTCAACTCGACAAATAAAATCCCTCAGTTTTTTCTTTCTCTCAAGAACGAATTTTCTACACTTTCATTTCAAGGTGTATATAAAATGCCTTGTTTGTAGTTTAGTTAACAACGGTAAAACTAGTCGTTCCGACATCACACATATTTTAAAACATGATTGTTGTATACGGCTAAGTCGGAGATTACAAAGTCTCTATGGTTCTTCAATAGGAAAACCCGAGAGAGCATAGAAGCCATTAAATATCCCACTAACTTAAATCGTGACCACAATTTTGAACTATTGCCTCTACGCTCTGACGAAGCTAATTAAATTAAAATTCTTGTTTTAGTATATAAAGTTTGTTTCCGTCAAGATTTAGTTCAGGTGCCGTGTTCTAGTATGAAAAAAAAAATTAGGGCGTGTACTAGTGTACACATGTAAGAAGTGAAACTTCTTTATGGCCTTATTTTTTGCAAAATGATCTACATGCAACTTTTCAGAAATTGGTTAAATAAAGTTAAATTAGATAAATTTTAAACAAAAGGATTTTATTATCATAGACATCAATACAAATTTTTGTAAATCAATTAACTAATTTTTGTAGATTCAATTTCATATTTCAGTTACCATAAGCCATTAATTACAAAAATATATAATAACGATGACAATGATAGTAATAATTCTATTACAATTAATGAAATGCTGTAATAATCTTAGTAGCAAAAAGTTAAAGTGAAATAATTGTATTATTTGTATTCATGTCTATGATAATAAAATCCTTTTGTTTAAAATTTATCTAATTTAACTTTATTTAACCAAATTCTGAAAAGTTGCATGTATATCAATTAATTGATGTTCATTAAATTAGCAGTCTTATTAATTAATAAATACTATTTTAATGAAATCATATACATTGACCGATAGTGACAATAAGAAACTGAGGTTAACCTTAAATATTTTAAATTTAAAATTAGATAAATTTTAAACAAAAGGATTTTATTATAATAGACATGAATACAATTATTTCACTTTAACTTTTTGCTACTAAGATTATTACAGCATTTCATTAATTGAAATAGAATTATTACTATCATTGTCATCGTTCAAATACAAACTGCGGTTAACCTTAAATCTATTAAATTTAAAATGTCATCGTTCAATCAGAAACTGAGGTTAACCTTAAATATATTAAATTTAAAATGTCATCGTTCAATCAGAAACTGAGGTTAACCTTAAATATTTTAAATTTAAATTAATAACATATTTCAGAATTTATACTCTATGTCAATTAATTCCACCCAAGTATTAGAAAAATAGATATAATTACTTACTTTTGTTAAAAATCCACTGGAATTAGAATTAAAATAAAGCCTTTGATTTTGTTGATCACTTTAGTATTGATATATTATTTATCACGTCGCTATTGCGTTTCAGAAAAAATGTGACGCGTAACCGAAAAAAAAATGTGACGCGTAACGGAAAAATGTGACGGTAAATTTTTTTCCAACGCCGATAAAGAAGTTTCACTTCAAAAATTCGTTTTCTAACAACAACACAGTTTCGATATTTTAAAACCGAATTGTGTGGTAACTACACAGAATCGATAGTGTTTACTTTGGAAATCACTGAACATATTAGAAACATATTAACAATACATGTGTTATATGTGCATTGTGTAAATATTGTAAATATTTACACAATGCAACTTTTTATTTATCTAAATAACGCTTTAGTTTTAAACTTTTATAACAGAAACAGTTACTCTGCATAACATTAAAGACAGTTTTTGTCCAACAGTACAATTTTTGAAAAAATTACATTTAAAGATTTAAATAAACTGCATTTTTAGTAAACAAGTTTTTTTGTAACATAAGCAAAATCTATTTCAAAAACTTATCACGTGTTATTTGTTATAACAAATAAATGGCACGTGCTTATTTTTACTAATGGTTTGGAAAGAATAGTTACTGATGTATCCGCCTAGGCAGATAAGTCTTTATTTAAAGACAAGTTTACCATAGTATTTTAGACGTGTACCATAAATAGAAAAATAACTTGTAAATCTGCACGGTTTTTATCATATAAACAAATGCGTCTGAATACATTTTTCTTCTTTATTTTCTTTAGGGCAAAGTATACAATCTAGCAAATGCAGGACCTATATTCGGTCGCTGTTAAATTACTCACTTTTTTACAGGATTACGGAGGAACTCTTGATTGGTCTATAGATGTTCAGTACTATATTTTAACTTCATTTTATTGGACTTACATATTATCTCAAATATTTGGTGGAATTGCTGCTCAAAAGTTTGGCACAAAAAAAGTATTTGGCTGGTCCTTGTTTATAACGTCGATTTGCAATTTGTGCATACCTGTTTGTAGTAGCATTCACTACGTAATTGTCATAATCCTTCAGGCTATACATGGACTTTCTCAGGTTTGTATTTTAAAGAAAGTTTAAATTCAGTTTTGGTATTCTTAATAGACATTATTTTAGGGATTTACTTGGCCGGCTATTTACGCTGTTATTGGTCATTGGATTCCAATTCAAGAAAGAAGTCGATTTGTAACGTGCTTCCAAGGCTTGTCATTAGGAACAACTTTGGCAAATCTGATGTCTGGTTTCATAATTGCTAAAATTGGTTGGGCCTATGTTTTTTATGCCATCGGAACCATAGGTCTTCTATGCTCGTTATTATGGTTTTTGTTGATACACGACAAACCTGAACAACACCCACGCATATCAAAACAAGAATTGCGTTACATTCAAGAAAATAGGGAACAGTCCTTGCATTCTCAAAAGAAAATACCATGGGTTTCTATATTAACCTCACTTCCAGTTTGGGCTATTGGAATTACATCTTTTGGTAGGATGTGGCTTTGCTCCGTAATATTAGTGTACGGCCCTTTGTATTTGAAAACAATAATAGGTTTAAAAGTTGAATTGGTACGTATTAGAATCATCAAAAATTAATTTGATAGACATTTTTTAGAACGGTTTATTATTAGGAGTTTCATCTTTCGCCGCCTTTTTATCGGCACTCTTTTTTTCTTTTATTTCAGATAAATTAGTGGCACATAAATTAGTGTCTCTGAGATTTAATCGAAAAATGTTTTCAACTATAGGACAAGTTATACCAGGAGTGTTCGCTATAGTAATAGGTCACTTAAATTGCAATATCTCGCTGATTATTACCACATGGTTTCTTATTCAAATATTTCTCACGGCTGGTTTTCCAGGATCTATGACCAATATTGTAGATATATCACCAAGTTATACTGCACCAGTTAGCGCGTTTGTACAATGTATTTTATTGTTACCCACGATTTTAGCGACTTTATTAGTTAAAACGCTGTTACAAGAAGAGGTTAGTAACTTAAATGTGTTATATTACGTTATTTAGGTGTGTTGCAGAACTCTTCAAAATCATGGAGGATAATCTTCTACATAAGCAGCGGTGTTGTTATTGGCACAAGCCTATTTTACACTATTTTTGCATCAGCCGAAGTAAGTAAAAAAATGTACAATTGCTTCAATATAACATTTCTTGAAGGTACAATCGTGGGATCGCTCAAGAAGTCTAAGAAAACGTAATAAGCGCAAAAAAGAAAAATTAGATAATGATACAATTGAACTTTACGAATTAGACGATTTAACTAATCAAAGTACTCGATTTTAATAAAATAATGCACTGTCGTTCATGCCTTTAATTTGATAATAATCAGTGTGTAAATTTTGTTTTTAGAACGCTCTATACATATATCGTGTTCAAATACTACAGTTAGCAACTCTTCATGTAATTAGTTACTTTTTGCTTCGGTGTCACAATCTCTCGTTTTCGCTTTGGAACAGTATGAAATGTCTCTTACCCAAAATCATTGTAACGTGCACTTGGCTAAAGTGCTTCAATTAACTTAACCTGTAATAAAGTAAAGGCAACGGCAGACTTGATATCGGAGAGTGGCGTGGGTAAAGCAATTAATACAAATCAAACTTCAATGTGCAGATAAATACCGATTAAATAAGGCGCCATAACAAGAGTAACTACAGGTGTTTTTTGGCACCTATACACAAATAAAAAAATTCAAGTACAACACTATAAGCCAACAAAAAATAAATTTATTTTAGAATCGACGTCTGTAAAATATAAAGCCAACAATATTCGTGAATATCACAATATCACATAACTGGTGGTTAAATAAAAATGGCGCACAGCAAATCAAGCGCCAAGCTTAAATAATATAACACCGATTATTTGTGATAACAAAAGACAAATACTCTGTCGTAGTTCATATCGTCGATAAAAACAGATGACAAAAAGCAAAAGATTACTAACGGTTTACTCCCTTTCTAGTACTAGTAAGATGTAACCATAATCCTAAAATCTGAAATTAAATACACAAGTATATCGCACTGGTATCACAAATACGACTAATTAGTTCACAACCAAATCTGAAAAAAGACGTGCACTTGACTTACCATTCTCCAGCTTTATAGTTAAAATTTAACTCAAGTAAAGGTGCATTGATAGAATTTATAAACGAGGTTCTTTGTCTCTATTATAATGATACACCTGGCATATTGAGCGTCGAAGATGGTCACAAACTTGACAATTCTTGCCAGTTTACGATAAGTGTTTGCGACGACGATTATCTAAAGGGACAGCAATCATTCAATCCACAAAGTGTTGAACACGTGATTTAGTAGATACGGTCATAAATGTTTAGCGATTCTTTCCATGAGCATAGTTTGATTTTACATTTGATTTTTACTATAAAACGATTGGGTGGCTCATAATTTAGAAAGCTCCGCTGTGCTTCACTGAGTGGAAAATAGCAAACTACTTTGTGACACAGTTATAGGTAACACTAAATGCAAAGTTGCGAACTGAACTGAATATGAATACCAAATAAGTAAAAATAATTTAACGTAATCTTCCCACATATATGTATCAGAAATGTCTTGAAAACGAGTGTTATACGTGTTAACATAAATACGCGAAGAGATCTTACTGACTGAATAAAAATAGAAGCAAGGAACGTTACCGACACGTTTCACAAAGATTTGTGTACCCAAGACCAACTCGCCTTTTATTGATTCTCTGAAGGTAAGCAACGGCGTATAAATTTTTGTAGAACATTAACATACCATTTGTAAAAGTATGACTTTTATTTTATAAGTTTCTCTTTATTTATTATTCTTAGTTTAACTAAATCGTTGAATTCATCGACTAGATCTAGCCGAGGAAATTTTGCAGTAAGTACCTTCACGAGATTGTTTAATTTTATTGTATGATCTTCGGTTGAGTCTACGGAACAGTGCGTTGGTTCAATAGCGCTCTACCTATTTTGTGTCTTATTTATTTGTTTACACTTTTTTTTGACATCTATTTTTTGCGAATTTCAATTATAGTGACAAGTACGCTTATTCCATTGAGCAAAATTCTTTATGTTTTGTCCACGCAAACTACCTTTGGCGAAAAGAGAAGTAGCCGAACAAATAATTACGGACATGGGGAGAGAAGGCGTGATTGAACCTTTAAATAGTCCATGGGCATCCCCACTGGTACTCCTAAGGAAAAAAGATGGATCAACGAGGTTTTGCGTAAACTACAAACAGATAAACGATGTGACCACAAAAGGCAACTACCCTTTACCTAAAATTGACGTGAAAAAACAGCTTTTACGATTGGAACTGATTTGTGGCAGTTCACTGTGATGCCCTTAAGCCTGTGTAACGCTCCTGCAGCGTGCGAGCGTTTGATGGAGACCATCTTGCGCGGACTGTCTTGAAAAACGTGCTTGGTTTATCTAGACGACGTATTCGTGGTTGTAAGGTCGTTTGAAGAACACTTGAACAACTTGAAAGTGCCACGTATTTAAGAAGGAAGTGCAATACCTTGGCCACGTCATATGTAAAGTTAGAGTAAAGGCTAACCCAGATAAAATCTGAGCAGTGTAAGCATGGCCAAGACCAATCGACAAACATCAGGTCCGAAGTTTCCTTGGGTTGTGTCCCTATTATAGACGATTTATACCTGGAATTGTCAATATTGTCAAACCTTTGACGAAATTGACAGAAGAAAGACCATAATTTAGATGGAATGAAGACTGCGAAAATGCTTTCCATCAAATAAAACAGGCCCTAGTCACTTCGTCAATTATGAGTTATCCAAGAGAAGATCGTCAAGTCTATAGTACATTTCTACAAATATTTGTATAGGCGAGAATTCATACTACATACAACACCGTGCCGGAAGCAGTCATCCGAACGCTGATGCCTTGTCCAGAAAACCTTGTCCGGCGGACTGCAGCCATTGTTCGCGACTTGAAGAAAAAGTCGAATGCCTCCGGAGAACTGCTATGGTTGATGAGCAGTTACGTCGCAAACAAGAAAACGATCCTGAAATAAGACTACTTCTAGACTGGAAAAAAAACAGCCGACAACCAACCTGGGAAGAAGTGAGTGTTCTGGACAGAAACATCACAGCGTACTGCGCGTAGTGGGACTCTTTGATAGTAGAAGACGGTTTTCTTAAGCGATCCTTAGAAAGTGTCGAGGGCACGGGAAACAGACTACATTTGGTAGTGCCAAAGAGACGGGTGTCAGAAGTGTTGAAGCACTTTTACGATGGTACATCAAGAAGACACTTTGGCGTAAAGAAAACATTAGGAAAAGTTCGATAAAGATTCTACTGGGTGAACTGCAAAGAAGACGAAATAAAATGGTGCCGTAAGTGCACAGTTTGCGCAACAGAAAATGGTCCAGCGAAAAAGCGCAAAGCACCGATGAAGCACGTAAGAAGCTCTTTAGAAAGAGTAGCGATTGACATCGCAGGGTCGTTCCCAGAATCTGATTCGAGAAACAAATACATCCTGGTGGCGATGGATTATTTCACGAAGTGAACGGAAATTTACGCCATATCCAATCAAGAAGCAGTTACAGTCGCCGACGTATTAGTAAAATAGTTTTTTTGCCGGTTTGGAGTACCGTTGGAATTACACTCCGACCAAGGCCGCAACTTTGAGTCTGGGCTGTTTGAAGAAGTTTGCCGACTGTTGGGAATTAAGGTAACTAGGACGACGCCTCTCCATCCTCAATCTGATGGCATGGTTGAGCGGATGAATCAAACAATAGAAAAATACTTAGCTAAAGTAGTGTCCGAACACCAAAGATACTGGGATCAGTACTTGCACCTTTTCCTAATGGCATACCAATCATCCGTTCACCAAAGCCAGTGTTGTGACGTATCTAGATACAAGTATTTACATACAGTATCTAGATACTTTTGGAGTATCTAGTTACATATCTAGATCCACTGAACAAAATGTAACTATATCTCTATCTAAATACATTTTTCGTAGTATCTGAGTGGTTTAGATACTTAGATACTTTTTCTTGCTGAAATTGTAAATTATACAAGTTTTTACTAAACACCGCGGTAGTTTTTTCTGTCAGCTCATCATGTACATTACAATTTGAATTTGGAGACTTTATATTCGGTGTTTTATGAGTTCAATTCTTTCAGCGTCGCCAATTCTAGTGGAATTCTACCAAAATTGGAGATTTTGTGTAGTAACGGGTATTTTGTGGGTATTATAAACTGTTGGAATTTTGAGGAAAACCGTGTATGAACTTACATTTTATAGAATCTAGTATTACTTGAGAAATGTAACGTGTTAGCATTTATGCTAACAAACCAAATTCATAATGCTTGAAAAAAAAGAAAACAAATTTCAACTTTGTAGAACTTTGAGTACAATTGTGGTCATTGTGGAACTTTTATAGTTTATGCAGGGAATCGCAAAAAAGTCAATTGGCAACACTGAATTTCTTCATCAGCTCAAATAGAGCAAAGAAGTGGAAAAACTTTTTAGTGTTTACTATTAACTCTACGTCGAAATATAATGACGAGACATTTAACTTGCTATTAATTTTAAAACAAAATAATCTTTATTTGTTAATTTGTATTTTTTATTGGATTAAGGTTGGATAAGGTAATGTTTTGCTTAATACCCAGGCAGCACACTGACGTCACATGACGACACTGACACGTTTTTTGAAAAAGTATCTTATCTGTATCTAGATACAATTTATGAAAAGTATCTATATCTGTATTTAGATACTAGAAAAAAGTATCTGTTACAACACTGACCAAAGCACGTGCTAAACACCACCCTGTGTGATCTCGGTCGCGAAATACAACTACCCTTATGAAGTTGTGCAGTGTATTAATGACGTCATGTATCACATCCGAAAACCACCCAGAGACAAGCCAAAAGTGGTTCACGTCGATCGTCTAGCCCCGTTCGCTGGCGATAACCACAATACGCAAGTTCAGGTCTGAACCAGAGTAATAACTGGCAGCACCAGAAATCAAATCAAATGAGGAGGAGGAGGAAGATGTGGACCCACCAAACCACCCAAACTTGCTTAGTACAAGTTCGCCACAAAATAGGATAGGTAAGAAAAGAACATGTTTCATTTAAAGGACAAGTCTGGTTAAGACTCGGTTGGATGGGCTAAGGTAACGGTACGTGCTTTGAGAGCACGCGGTTCAGCGAGGCACCTGCCTTTCGGCTTATCCTCGCTTCTAAGGCATAAAACCAAGTAGGTGGGAAAAGGAATTAGAAAATTTTGAACGGGAACTAAGAGAGGCAGATTCGTTTAGTAGCTACGGCGAAAAAAAAAACTAAAAGGTGTTACAAGCTTTCGGTGGTTACGAACCTGCACAGCCAACTCTCAATAGTCGGAGATAGGGATAGGTTTTCTAGAAATATACAAAAGATAATTAAGGGCGCCAGAGCTTATCCAAAAGTACGTCTGTCTGCTCACAACAGAAATGGTAATAAACTTGTAACTAGGTGTTCAGTTCGTAACTGCTGAAAGAAACGAATATAAGAGAAAAACTAAATCGTTAATAACAATTGCACTTTAATTACTCGATCAAATATATCTATATCTTATATATCTAAATATAGTCGACGTTAAGTAGCCACATCTCAGCAGACGCTAGTGAGAATATACAACATCGAATCACAGTAGGATAGGCAACTTACATGTCATAAGTGAAGAACATGGCGACGAATAGTTCGCAGTAAATATCGTTTACATAATTAGTAATATGGCATTAACGACAATAAGGCAAAATAATTAGTATAGCATTAACATCAAATTATCACAACAAATAAGCATAAACAGCATACGTAGTATAAGCAAATTTACTAACTAATGATATTACAATTACGGTAATCAGTACGAAGTTATGATTAGTGTAAGTTTCGTGAGTAACCTCGTTGACGACGAAAGAAAATTTATAAAAACACTTACCACCAATACAGGCGTTCCTTTTGTGCGGAGGAAGCACTTCCTGCGACACGTACCCTATAAGTAATTTTAATCACAATCCGTGTCAACCTAATAGCTCACGAAATCCAAATCTACAAAGTCATTACTTAAATTTTAAAATGTACACATAACACAAACCGAACGTCGGATGCTGTTATACCCTTTTTCTATGATTTAATTAATTCCAACAGTAGGCCTTATAAATATTTAGAATCGTTTCCAACACAATATTCGTCGAGGGTTATCTCTCGTCTTTCGGTATCGGATAGAATTCATGGGCCGGATGGTGGTAAGAATAGCCGGTGACGATACGAACACCCCGCGATCGCAACGAAATCACAAACTTTCCCTGATGGGCTTTAAATTATAACCAGAATGCCCTTGGTTATGAGGTGGCACATGGCGGCTAACCAAAAAGACATAAAAATTACCTTTAATTAAAGAACGAAATAAAATCACTTACGCTGCGGGAGCAAATTAGTTATTTAAAGAAACTACATAACTTCCATCGTGTCCCTAACACGTGGATGAATTTAGAGAACGAACTTTCACTCACGCAACCCTAGATATTACCAGGTACGATGCTACAGTCAAAATGCCGGAAACCTCACCGGAATGACGTCTGCTCAATCCAAAGTAACCAACGAACCCGATAGATGGCGTCAAGAAATATAAAAGCAATTTTTAATTAGACTGATATACAGGGTAATGCATTATTTAAATTTATGTACGTAACAAAGGGTTATTCAAAATAAAAATACTGAAATGAATGACTCTAACCAGTGCGAGGATGGCCTGAAGGAAATCGGGAAATGGGGTAACAATGGTTGACAGGGCACTCCGATCCTCATCGAATTTGCGACAAGCGAGAATCCGATGCGCCGGAGTGTCAGGAACGCCGCACGACGGACACCTGTCGTCATCCAAAACGCTAATCCGCTTTAGGTGACAACGAAATCCGCCGTGTGAAGACAGGATTTAGACGGCCTCTCGTCCGGGGACGTGGGGCATTCTGACCCAGGTAAGGATATCCGGGATAAGAGAGTAGGCATTATGGGAAGTGTCCCACAGCCGCTGCCATTCACCCAAGATCAAGACCTTTAAGTGACGCTTGGTCGCTGAAAAGGACGGAAAATCGTCATTTGAAATTGCACGAGCCAGCCTTGCAAAGAACTTTGGTGCAGTAGATTTCCTGCAATAGGAGATGTAGGGGAGGATGTTTAGAAATAACACAGAGGGTATCGACGGGAACGATACGATACGCCCCTAGGACAGTTCTCAGGAATAAGGATTAGAGCGAGGTCAGTTTCCTGACCACGTGGGAATGTCGAAGTCTGTGGTACCAAATGTCTAAGCTATATGTGAGCATGGGAATAACTGCATTGTCAAAGATATTCGCAAGATGTTTTTTTGTGAAGGTTCCATTTCAAACGTGACTATTTGTAGAACAAGTGCAAGACACTCTTACACTTGTCAACCACGAAAGCGCAATGTTTAACAAAACTCAGCTTGTCGTCGAGCAATAGTCCGAGGTACTTGAATTCGAAGACCCTACGGACAGGAGTATCGAGGACGTGCAGTGAAGGATTTTGTCTTAGTGTAGAGCCAAAAACCATGTACTTAGCCTTGTCTGCAGAAATACTTAGTTTATTGCTGCCAGCCCAGCCAGTCACAATATTTAGGCACGTGTTAGATTTTGCTTCCAAGTCTCGTCGAGAATTTGCGGACACTGTGACGGTTATGTCGTCGGCATAAGCAAAAATGTCGCAGTTTGCTGGTAACTCTTTGTTCAGGAGATCATTGACAACCAAGTTCCACAAAGTCGGCCCAAAAACCGAGCCCTGTGGACAGCCCTTCGTCAGTCGTTTCGTGAAAGTTGAACGTGAAACGTTCGCAGAATAAGTTATCGATCTATTCGACAAATATTTACGAATGATGCGCGTAGCATCTGCAAGTACTCTCATAACGACGAGAGCTCCGATTATATAGGGCCACCATACGTTGTTGAACGCTCCAGAGATGTCTATGAAAATAACTAGTCTGTACTTGGAAATGTTCGATTGTGCAATTGTCATTAATCGACGGGTGGCGTCAGTCTTTTTAAGAAGTGTTCTTTCGAAAAGTTTGCCTAGTTCGGATAACAAAGTTATCGGGCGATACGAGTTGGGGTTGGCGAGATCCTTCTTTCCGGGCTTGAGAATAGTGATTAGTCTACCAGCTTTCCAGCTGATAGAAAAATAACCAATTTTTATACATGAGTTGAACAGGAACGATCGTTGATGAGAGAGAATCTAGAACAACCGTTCGCAAAACATTACAATGTATTCCGTCAAGTCCAGGAGCTTTGTTTCTAGGAATTTTGCTAGCTACCGCGGCTAAATCGTCGCTAGTGACCACCCAGTCCTGTCGGGAATTACTTAGCAAAAGAGATCGGGATCTTATTTGGGCATGATGGGCATTGTCCGTCGAGGGATCGTCGTCCGGGAATAATGTGGAAACTATAACTTTGATCGTGTCTAATTCTAAAATAATGTATCTGTCGCTGTCTTTAACATTAGAGCACGGTTGGATCGACAGGAACTTACGGGAGGATAACCTGTAAACTAACCCCCAAGGACTCGTTGCCAGGCTTTTTTCCACAAAACTTTGCCATGAGCTATATTTCGCTGTCTTCACTGCCAGTTTGTACCGGTGAAGCGCGGCCTTATAAGAGGCAAGCCATTGAGGTTTTACGTCGGCAGGTGGTGTTTTCTTAAACAACGCATCGCTCGCGTTAACCTGTCTAACTTAGGACTCCACCAAGGTACACTAGCTCTAGATTTTAAGCGTATGCTATTCAAGCCATTTTGACAAGAATCGAGCATCATCTTGGTCAACTTATTAATGAAAGCGTCCACAGATTTAGGATTGTGGCATAAAGCACCACGTGGAAGATAAGTAGGAATTAAATTTACTATAGCCTCATTTAGGCGAACAGGATCAATGCGTTTAAAATCAAGGACTCTTTTAGGGATCGGTACGTGGTTAGGGGCCTTGACGGTTAATTCAAACCGTATCAGTCGGTGGTCACTTTCAATTACATCTGGAATGACGCGCCAGTTTGATATTTAAACAAGACTAAACAAGGAGAAGCTAATGTGACGCCTATATTAGTTGAACCTACATGGGTAGCGAAAGTGAAAGGTTGATATGGTTCATTAACAACACAGAGGTCGCGTTCACCCACGAGGTTCTCCACACATCGTCTTCGTTCGTCGGTCACCGGAAAGTGCCAAAGCGGCGATTTCGAGTTGAAGTTACCTGCTATAATAATAGGAGTGCCTCTTAGTTCATCAAGGAATTTATCTAAGTGTTGGAGATGAATACGAACATCCTCACTCGGCGGCCAATAAACGCCGACGATTGCAAAGGAGGTGTTTCCAACCGTAACCATAGTTACCGCATTGCAGTCATTAGTTAAATGGCTGAGTGTTACCACTCCGACGGGCTTCGAACTATTGAAAACAATAGCCGAGTAGTACCGCATAGAAGAGGATGCGGCAATCCTGTTGAAGGGTACAGCCGCACCCTAAGCCTGAACTGAACACGTATGGCTCTTGGGTCAGTAATACGTCAATGTGGTTGTCGGAGGAGAAACTCATCGCTTCGAAAGTCGCAACACGTAAATTGCAAAGATTCACTTGCGCAAACCTCAAAGTTAATTGAGTGTCCTCAAAGTCCATAATCGGTATTTGAAATCTTGGCGTCGAGCCGTTTTAAATACGCCGGGCAGGTGTTAGAGGTCGCCTTATGTTTGACGACGTCTCCTTTGTGGCCAAAGCGAACGCAGTTAACGCACGTCGGGTCCCGATCCGGGTTAGGGCATGTTTTAGTCTCGTGCTTTTCAGCACAATGGCCGCACTGTATGTCGCTCTTACAGTTCGTAGAATGGTGGCCGTATTTTTGGCAGTTAAAACAACGTGTGACCCGGATATGGTCATTGACCCGGCATGCATTCCAGGCGACGTACACACGACGCGATGCCAAAAGGTATCGTTGAACTTCCGGATGAACCTCAAGTCTCCAGTTACAATTTGCCCCTTCTCTATTGCCGAAGCGAAACAGCACTTTTAAGTGCTCATTTGCCAGATGAAGCACCTGATTTGAGGCATCGTGAAAGTTCTGAGAGACCAAAGCCTCTTTCACCTGCTCACGGAACAGGTTTCTAGGAACGTCTAGGATAGAAATGCGAGGAAACGATTTGCTTTGGGGTTTGATCACAAGGCCAGCTTGATCTAGGATGACCGCAGGAATTTTTGTCAAATCTGATTTCTCAGATTCCAGTCTGATAGAGCTTTTCCCCGTTTTCGTCACACGGTCTAGTCTTAGGCCATATCTTTGCGGATCCAAAACTTTCATGAGGGTCGTCTTGGTTTCGTCAGCGGTCTTGAGCGGACTATCGGGTTTTGGAACAATTACTACTGTCGACCTGGGAACAGGTGCGACGGATTTGCCGGAAGGTACCTTGACCTTTTCGACTAGTTTGGTTCGGGCCGCTTGAGCATAGGAGACTGGGGCGGGATGTGCAGCATCGGTTGTGGACAACTTGGCTGTAACAGATTGCAAGGCTGATTGGACATCAGCCAAGGCATTAGCAATGTCAGCAGTTTGCTGCGAGACACGACGGTTGATTAAGGATTTCCTGAAAGTCGCTTGAAGCCTGCTGACTATGTCAATCATTTCTGATTGACGAGAAGTGGTAATCTTGCAGGCAGAGATTACCTTGGTAAGACGAGTGATGTCGGCATCGAAGGAAGTTTCAATGCTGTCTAGGGAGGTTTTATCAGAAAGAATGACATCGTCGTCGTCTTCACGACGACGCTTGCTGGACGCGGACTCAGCCTCCATGGCGGAGGAGGCTGAGGGAGTAGGAGAGGCTGAGCGCGACAGCGCGACGCTCGTGGAGTGTCGGCTGGAGAAACAAACTGTTACCTGATACCCTTTTAGCTGTACACAGGAGCTTATTGCCAGAAACGGTTGGACTTATAACCTGTGAGTCGTTGCCCACCTTTAACCTCGTGGAGGTAAGTGTCTAAAGCACCGTCGAAAGAAACAACTTTATCACACAAAATAACAACGCTATTATAACAAATTACAAAATTACTTGTCGGCCTTAATAATCCGACTTCGCTTGATTTGCTCACAAAATGAATTAATCAAAGTCCTTTTGCTTTAGCTAAAGGCGAAAGATTTATTCGCAATCTGAAGAGAAACCAGAGTAAATCAAAGGAATGGAATTCGATCAGTTTATGAAAAGCTAGGTTCAAAGTTACCCCGAGCAAGGACCTTGACATGTCCAAAGGGGTTGCAGTCGTATTTAAAAAGATGTTTGAGCAGCTAGATGAACTACAAAGACAGCAACCGGCAGTCGGAAAAGTTTTAAAACTACGTGGTGACAGACGCTTCGTTTTCTATCTGGTCACCAATAAATACTCACGTACCAAACCGTTACGAAAATCTGTCGCAAAGATTATGGAATCTCAAGAGAGAAATGAAGTTCCACAATATTAAAAAACTGGCAGTACCCAAGCTTATGGTTGTGACTTAGATCAACTGAATTGGAAGACAGTTCAAAACATATCGGAGGTCGTCTTCCGAGGAACAGGCGTTCAAGTGTTGGTCTGCAGTTGCCAACCAAGGAGAACATCGGGTCAAGAAAAATCCATTGACTGCTACTTTGATGGTCAAGGAAGTTTCCGAAATGGAGGGAGCTGCCGCTATCGTCACGATCCAGTCTACTGGTGTTACATCCAGTTTCCTGCTCTGGGACAGAACAGTCTCAAAAAGGGGGCAGTAAAACGTTTAGCTTCGAAAGCATCTACAAAGCTACTATATACAATTAGAACGTTTTGAAAAGATGTAGAAAATTCTCGAAGGATGGCCGAAATATATAAAAGCGATACAAATAAATCATAAGTCAGTGTTTAGATAAATAGAAGTTATCCGCGGACATTATCTTGCAAATGATAGTAGGTACTATATAAATACTGTAAGTGTTTTTATTAAATATCCTAAGATTTAATTAGTTCGGTTAGTTATAAACGTGTAAATATTTTTAGTATAAATAAATTAGTTTTAAAATTGGTTACAGTATATTATAAAACTATAATAACTGGCTATATAAATTGTTATTTATGTATTATTTATCAAAAATGTAGGTAGCAATCAATAAGTTCATTTTTTGTTATTTATCCTTGTTGATATTGATATACCTACAAGTCAAACTAATTTTCACATTAAATTTGTAATCAGTAACCTCGAAATCTTCCATGTAGTAAATTTCATCAACTGATCTGCATACTAGAGGCGACCATATTAGATCCGCCATTTTGTTTATAGTAAATCTGACATTAGATTTGTATTCAGGGACCTCGATTACCTTTATACACAATTATTTACTCAAATCTAAGTTCGTTTGAAATTTTGGCCAACTTTTCGTAAATTTGCCCCACTGTGCAGCGTGCAAAAACCTTGTTTATGCTTCCGCTTCCGTTAGGGCGCGTAACACGAAAATGATTAAACTGACAAAAAAACATGTATAGGAGTAATATTGTAACAAATTTTCTTTTCCTTAATTTTTGATGACACATAGTTTTTAAAGTTTACAGAAACGGAGTTAAACGCCACAAAATTGATTTTATGTGTTACTTATTAAAGTTGGTGGACGCAAATTTAAGTTTGCAGTTAGACCCATCAAGTCTACAATCCTAAGGTTCAAGCCTCTTCAACCTTTGGCATTAAAAAAGTACCAAATTAAGATGTGATACAAGTAATAACGCAAAAAATCGAATTATAAGCGTATTTATTTAAATTTAATTAAAATTGTTTGCAAAAAAACAAGGAAGCTGTGCTTTTGTCAGTAACTCATCTGTCAAAAATTTTAATCCTAAATTTGTTGCAACAAAGACCAAAGTAAGTCTCGTTTTTACCAAAATTTTATAATTCAAACTCAACAATGGACTTGCAAAAAATCGATCTAAACGATATAGAAAAAGAGCAGATATCGTACTGGTTAAGCAAACCTAACGTTTCGACCAAATTTTACAAAGAGCCCGAATTGCTAGAATCGACTATACAAGTAGTGAAGTTAGTGTGCGAGCTTCTTAATCAAACCGACGAAGTGTTCATAACAAGCGTCGATATCCTCGAAATTTACGTTCAAAGAAAATCATTCAGTTCTTACAACAAACCTAACAGTATACTAATTTTAACTTGTTGCGTAGTTATAAGCAGTAAACTGGTTGGTTCTTGTACCGAAATAAAAATGTCGGTGCTTCAACAAGTGATACAAAAATTAATTAAAAAAGACGTCGATAAACAAACTTTAAAGGAGACGGAACTCGATATTATATTAACGGTCGAAAAACTACCTTTATCCACAACAGCTACCGATTTGTGTATGTTCTTGGAATATTACATAAAAAACTTAAAATTAAGAATCGATTTAAAGCCACTCTGCCTGGAGTTGTTGAACATCACTTATATTTCCAGAAAAAAAGTGTTTGTTCAGCTAAAATCTATCTACGTAACTTCTTCGGATGCTTTCCGTGTATTTCAACAACTGGTGTGTAATAAGTTTTATTACCCAGGGGGTATTGTCGCTTGCGCGCTTCGTATAACCAAATTCAGTAATTTTCTTAATGTTAAACAAATCATCGAGGACATTGCTAATATTGGACAAATTCACTACGATCACATTCACCTATTGTCTAATGTGCTTCGGCAACTGGTCGACACTAATAGCACTTAAGTTAAAAATAACTAGAAATAAGCTATAAACGATGTATTATATAATTAGAAATAAACTCCATCACACCCACTTAACAATGTAATAATTTTTTTTTCCTACTCTAATTAATGATAGATCGTTCGATAAACGATGTACTGATGGATTTAAAACTTCGTTTGGATTGGTTGTACGTTTCTGATTGAGGTAGAAACCACCTGCGGTAATTATACGAACTGCATCAGCTGAAACAAAAACTATGTGTTTAACGAGAACGATAAGCAACACACTAACCACTTGTTGGAAAACACCCAGCTTTCATAGCCATATCAAGCACACTCTGCCCAGCTTCTGATAGTAACTGAACCACGGAAGCACCTTCAAACATTTTAACTACTTCGTCAATTTTCATCTGCCCTAAGACTGATGTATTCCCTTCGTACAACGCTTTAGAAGCCATCAAAGCTTGTTCTAAACCTTCATCTCCATGCACCAATACGGTAACTTGCTCCGCCAGTCTCTTCTGTGCCAACCTAAGTTCAGGTTTTTCCACATGACGCTTCATCAAATCTTCGATTGAACCTTCACTATCGAAAGTGAACAGCTTCAGAAACCGTTCGACACTTACATCAGGTGTTCGAATCCAGAATTGGTAGAAAGTAAAAGGCGAAGTTTTTTCTGGAGACAACCAAACAGCATTACCCGCTGATTTACCAAATTTATCCCCAATTTCGCTTGTGATTATTGGTAAAGTTAATCCTAAACACCGTTAAATTAGTTACATCAAAGCTGTGGTACAAAACCTTACCATAAACCAGCTTTTTATGAATCCTTCCAATGAGGTCATGCCCAGACATAATATTTCCCATTTGGTCATTTCCACCTATCTAAAACCAAAAATTACGAAAATGTTCAATGCGTTAATTGAAAGCTGACCTGAAATAAGCAACCGTAATTTTCAAACAAATACAACCAGTCATACGACTGAAATAATTGATAACTAAATTCGGTGAAGCTCATTCCAGCTGAAGTTGCAAGGCGAGTTTGCACGCTGGTACGTGATAACAACGTACCCATTCGCAAGTAACGACCAGCCCCTCCTATCAAATCGATCGCACTCATTTTATCATACCACGTCTCATTATTTAAAATCCTACAAAACTCATTAAAAACAAATAACACCAGCCGAAATACCTACTTATATTGAGGTAACGGTTTATTCGAGTGCCAGAAATACTTTTGATGGTTACTAAACACATCTGTTATGTTTTTATTTAATCCTCTAACGTTAGAATGTACAAAACTCTTAGGTAAAAGATCACGTTCCGTGCTTCGACCACTCGGATCACCAATTTTACCAGTAGCTCCACCGACCTAAACTACCAATTACCCAAACATTAAAAATCAAATCCGCAGTTTCTTACGCACAACTGCAAGCACATTATGACCACCTCGCTGCCAATGCAACAAATTGATTAATACAAGCAGATTTCCCACATGCAAACTATCCGAAGTTGGATCAAATCCTGCGTATACACATTGCGGTGCACTGTTTAATAAATCCGTTATTTCCTTCCTACAAATTATTATTAAATTATCGATTAATTGTTAACGGCGAAGATTATACACTGATATATCGGGAAAAATTTCTTGGTACATTCCTCGTTCCTTCAATCTAATTACGTTTCGATTAGAATAATGCCTATGGAAACGTATTGGGCGATTGTGGCACAGTTTAAATACGTGTTTTATAAACATTTTTATTAATAAATTTAAATTTAAAGTCAGCAGTAATTTTAAGGTTAGAAAAGAAAATTGTAGTGTCACAATGAATGTCAACGGTATTTTACCACACAACCAGAGAAACATCTTGAAAAACCTGAAGTTCAAACAATTCATTCTTAAAAAGTATAAGATTATGCAAAATAAAACTAATAATAAAAAATGATGCAAGAACAACTAGACAACGTAATACAGCTATAAATTTATAGCACTACTGATCCTAGTTTAAATTTTGGCGTACTTTCTGTAGAGAAAGTGTGTGAATGATCTACAGTGAAAATACAAAATCCTCATCTCTGGAGTGACCGCCTGGGCATAACGTTGACGTTTTCAATGAATGTTCTGGCAAACATTGTACACTTTGCAGCTTAGCATAATGAAGGGCAATTTCAATGCAGAATGGCTAAATAATGGCTATAGCCTCTATAGTCTGTTTTTTAACTAGGAGGAGTAAGTATCAAAGCCCAATTTACACTATAGAAAATCACTAAAAAAGTTACTAGAATAATTTTGCGGGAAATTTAAATTTTGCGATTTATAATCTATGTTCTTATACAACTGTTCCTATTGGCATGTAATGTGGGTGGTATCTATAACATTATAAAAAATAAGATTTTTCGGTGTAATCCTAGAAATTACTAATAAAATTGTTACCTAATGATAGACAAGATCTTTTTGAGAAATATAGAATATTTCCATCATATACAAACTGAGAAATAAATAAAAGATTACTTAGTTAGAAAAAAATGTCAACAATAAGATTTATTTGCATAAAATAACTCAAAACTTTAAATTAATTTGTTTGATGAGAAACTATATAATATATAAGAATGTCCTGTACATTATGATTCCATAATTAGTAAACTTAAAACAATAATAAACTTAAATTAATTATTAATCTAAACTCTCAAATAAACTGCTCTCGCCAAGGGAAATAATTAATGGTTAGAATATAACACCCATTATGTCATCCAAACTAAACATTTTTTCTTCTTCTTTAATAACATGATCAACGCAATTTCTCCAGTCAGTAGGTGTAACATTTTAAACGGCTTGTAGAAATAGTTGCTTTACATCCTTAATTTAAAGGTGCAGTTTTTGGATGCAACTCCATTTTTTATTTTTACCTATATCAATTCTATTGGGTTTAACTCACCAACCTTTATACAATTATATTCTTCGTTTTTACCATTTTATCTGTTGCATACAAATCGAACTGTGGTTTATGTAAACGGATTAAATGTAGAAGTTCTGACCTAACCATATCTTATGAGAAGCTTATATTCTTTGATTGTAACTACTTTTGCATGTTTTTATTTTTTGACGATGATGTTGGAACTTGTTCGAGTTGACTGCTATAGTACAACGCATTGTTCATAACGATAACAGCATTATCTGGTAATTTATTCAGAATTTCGGCAAACTATTCTCCAAATACTGTAGCATTTATTTCTTCATGATAATCTGCAGTCTTTTTGCCTTCAAAAAGCAACAATCCATTGTCAACAAAACCTACTACAGCAGTTAAACATTTAATACATGTTTGTCTTTGATTCAGTACATCCACATTTTTTCTTTTGTGTGACCTTCATTGAACCATGATATGGTATATATAATAAATGGCTCGTTCCTCCCTTCTATATTGTTTAACAGTTTTTATATATTTTCTTCACCAACAAATTATATCGTCAAGTTCAATTAAAATACCTTTTCAGTTACGTGTCATATATCTATTATTAAAAAAAATTGTAGTCACCATGCTTTGGATTTAAGTACTACAAACTTACTTGAAATTTATCTGCTTCATTAATTTATATAACGACGAAGAAGACATTTTGGCAAATGCAACTGATTATGTATTTCAATTAAAACTTTGTTCAAAGTAGGAGTTTCATTCTTATGAAAAAAACTATGTACTATCTGCCGTACTCGATTTTTAGTAGATTTTCTGAATGTTTAATTTTGTTTTGAAAAAAATTTCACTTTTGTCGATACTTTTTTATTGCACCTAAAGAAATTCCCGTTAATTTGATACCAGAATTAAATTCTAAAATTTCTTACCTAACGTTTCACTAATTTTGTGTACTACATAAGAAATTTTTATTTTTGAAGCATCACTTAAAAATTGCTTGTACATATTTAATATGCACTGTTTTTCGGGTAAAAATAGGTGACCCAAATTCAAACGCCTACGTTTTCGTTATAAGAACTATTCATTCACTTAAGAATATCACAAAAAAGGTTTAAAGCGTTCATTTTAAAAAAATGTCAAATTTCTGTCAAACATCATTAATGTTTACATAGGTTATGTTTCCCAAATTATTGCAATTTCGTGTGTGTAAATCAGGGTCAGCGTTAGCCAATCATAAGTTTAAAAATTACCGGGAAATATTTAAAACGCTCCTCCTAGTTAAAAAATAGAGTATAGACAGATCTACATAATTTGCTCATCTCTTTTAATTTAACCCTCGCCATCAATATAAATCCACAAGAGTAACTCCAACATCCGCAACAGGTCTTCACAACTTCTTCTACAACATTCCAAAATTTTTCTCTCATATATCCACTGGACTTTCTAATCATTCTGTTATTACTCTCTTGTGTTCTGCAAATGTTCCCATCACAAATATATTCGATCAAGTTTCAATAACGTCAACTAACTCTCATCTTTTATTATTGTTCTTATATATTAATAGAAACCTAGAACTGCATGACTGCGAGAGAAGAGAATTATAATTTGATCAAACTCATTTTCACTCAAAAATGTAAAGCTAAAACCCCCAACGCATTGATCCCGATGCTGTAAAAAAAAGAAACAACGGACATCGACTACGAAAAAGTTAAAAATAAATAATCGACAATTTTAAATAATTAAAGAAAAACGAATAATGAAAAAAAAAATTAAATCATCAACAAATAAACTCACTCATAGATTTAGAGAATCATTATAACCTAAAGGCTTGGTAAAATGAGGTGTTTTTTTTAATAGTGGTCGATCTCGGCACCATGGCGAAGATTCTACTAACCACTTTTGTCTTGTTTTTTCCACTACTTTCCTCTACTATACGATTCCTTTTAGTTTTAATCAACCCCGTAAAAATGTACAACATAATTTTAACTTTGGTGTACTCGTCATAAATGAAGTTCCAACATCTCTTTTAAAATTTGGTTTTCAACTGTTCCTCTATCTCACATTATAAACTTATTTTTTTCACTGAAACTGTAACGCTCCAAAATTCTTTAAAAAAACCAGCTAAGTGTGGAGTCCCGCAAGAAAGAAAATTAGGCTTAAAATTATTTTTGACTATGATAAACAATCTGCCAAGTTTTGTAGTCACATGATATTCTTCTAATTCTCTATGCGCGGAGGATCTTATTATTTATGATTTTATTTAAAAGGTGGTTCGTCTAGCGCCTCTGCACTGCGGTCTCAATTTATTTTATTTATTACTCCCTTAGCAGTTCTGTTTTGTCAATGATTTTCAAAAGCTTATTCCAATGGGCGTTTTTCAACTTACCATCAGTTATTCTTAGTTTGACGAGAATGGTTTTTTTTAAGTGATTGATTCATTGTGACTCTGTAAGAAAGAGTTTTGTGTGCTTTATGCCTGAAGACTTTTTTCATAGTTTCTTATGTTCCACTGTTAGTTTACTGCGGATTATATCTTTTCTGGTATCTTAAGCAATTCCAAAGACGGTTTCACGTCCGATATATCTCCCTGTAGTGTCTTTTTTAGCTAGCTAGTCCGCCATTAGGTTTCCTTTTGCATTTGTTGGCGAGCTGCTAATGTTTCCAGACTGTTTATGCATGCCATAATCAGTTTGGATTTGGATTTACGTATATATGTTATCAAGTCAATAATGCACACCAGTCCGTAGTGCCTGCTTCTATATACTCCTGCACCGATACCGTTGCGATTTTTGGTCTGCTTCTTTTAACCGCGACCGGGTAAACGTTTTTTATCCACTAGTTTCGTGACGGTATTATAACTTTAAATTTCTTTAAGATGTGATAATCTTTTGTAAAGTCGGATATTATAGTTAAGATTGTTTCTTCACGTAGCACACGTTGTATATACTATACGCTGCTTGTATTGCTTTCATCATGGCAACGAGGTGTAATGCTGGAAGTGAAAGTAGTGCTTTTTTGCCATCCAGAGCGTTACTCCGTACATCGTAGATTGTTTTATGTCATTCGTTTTCCGTCGTTTGGTAAACGGAACGATTGCCTTTTTAGTTGGGTTCACTGATAATCTTTTTTGCACCATTTTTCGACGGTGTTTAGTGCACTCTGCATTATTTTCAATGCGGTTGCCCCTAACTTTCTGTTTTTTATAATGCTGACATCGTCGGTATATCTTAAAGCTAATATCCTTCCGCCTTCTAGTTCTTGTAGTAGGCCGTCCATGACAAAGCATCATAGTAGGGGTGACAGCACACCGCTTGTAAACACCCGCCAGCCACTTTGGTTCCTACAGTGCTATCGTACAAAAAAGCCGTTACCGTCCGATTCGTGAGCATTGAGTTGCCTTGTTTGCACTAAAGGTGTGATGCCTTTTTTCTTCATTGCCTTTGCAATTGAGGTGAAGGTGGTATTGCCAAATGCTCCTTCAATGTTTAGAAAAGCGCCTAATGCGATATGATTGTATTGGGTTGCATTTGCTTACTAGTTGGTGAATTACTAGTTTTCAAGATTTTCACGATTGGTATGCTTACTGGTTTCAGGCCGAAGATCTTACTATTAGTCCCACGTTAGATCGTCGAATGGAAGCTGGGGCTGTTGTAGGTGAAAAGATTCTTGCTTGGACCATACACAACAAGTTATAGATAAACTGCAAAAACCAGGGTATTCTTATTTGACTCCAAACTTTGCATGTAGTAACTGTCCAAAATCTCTCCCACTAAGATCTTTCTGAGATATTCTTGTCTAGTTCAGCGTTAAGATTTTGGAAGTCTAGTTAGATAGTTCTCTATCCAGGAAGGAGCACGTAGAAGAACTAACCTGAAAACTATACTTCGCGTTATATTTCTTCTGAAGAGGATAGTCTCTCCCGAGACATTACTCACACTGTATCTGACATTGTTTGTTACTATAGTGAGGTATGGTATAGTGTTTTGAGGTTTCTCATCTGATCTATACAAAGTATAAAGGAGTTTAAAAAATTAGTTAAGTAAATTGTCGATTCACCTGTTGGCTTAGTTTAAATTTGAAATGGACGTGGGTCGAGTTCCTAGTACTCAAATTCATTTGGTGTGTCGGTGCCTTGCCTCACTTTTTCTAGCAAGCAGAAAAAAACGAAAACAGAAAAAAGTTTGTACCAGGAAAAATCCAAACACGCAATCCCAATTATGTCTTGAAAATAAAACCACAGAAAGTTTATTATATATTATATATATTTATACACAAAATTATTACGATTTATGTAATATGGGAGAAAAGAAAAGCATTAAACCGAATGCAATCGCTAAATTTATGTTGTTTAACCGCGATTGCGCTAATACATTTTTCTTACAGTAAATCTCACCAGACCGAATGACGTCAAACGTGCAAACGAAATAAAAGTTTGGTTTATTTAAGCGTTCTAGTCACGTAACGTGTGCAACGTACTTCCGAATCTTCTTACAAAAAATTATGAAATCGTAATAGTAATTTACATGACAGAAAAGTAGGATGATCTGGAACTTATTCAATAATCGTTCTTTATATAATTAATTTGACTAAAACTAAAATACAACAAGGGGCAATACGGTATCTCCCTAAGGAGTACTGAGCCTCAGGCGCATAGCTGAGTTAACCTTTAGTTCCCATATGACGCTTGCTACAAGACCGTCCGTGCGTAGTGAAGAGTCCTGCTCGAGGTGACCCTGCTTTTACCAAACACTGCGGATCTAGACTAGAAAGTCAATAAACATCCCCCAATCCACAGCATACGCCAAGGATGAATGGCCTGAGCTTAAAAGGTTTCTAGTATGCGATCTTTAGATACTAGGCGCCATCCAGAGTATATGGTCTTATCTAGTAAGAGGCTCTGCTGGATATACAGTCTTATCCTCAATTACTCGTGAGAACAATATGAACCCTTCAAAAACAAACATAAATAAAAACAAAATGGAGGAGGAAACCTCTCAAACTCAAACCTAAGACAAGGGAAGCTCGCAGAATTGGTCACAGTTCGCTTAAATGTAGGCCAAAATAAGACAGGGTTGTGTGGCGCAGCCTTCAAAAGGTACAAGTATTTACTGAATGCAGAATACTCCACAACCAAAGCTAGGAAACTTGCCCTCCTGAAGAAAGAAGAATTCATTGTTCGGAAGGCAGCGGTACCCACCTCCGGTTCAAAAAAGACCAAGGTCCCAGGACTGCTCAACCAAAAAACCGGAAGCTAGGAAACAGAAAGACGCCGTATATAAATGTGTTTTAGTAGGTATCAAAATGGCGGTGATGTCTAGGAGATTTGCAACAGAACTCCTCACCATTGCCCAGATGGACCAAATCTGCTCAGCCATTATGAACACAGTGGAGGAAAGGTACACTGACACCATTAGAGTTCCTCATCTCTGTGTATAAGGCGGGCTGCCTGTAGTTTTCATGCAAGGACAAATCCACAGTTGAATGGCTCAATGCGGTGGGAGTTAATCTACACCGTTGGATAGGTTCAGAGCTGTGGGCTACCTAAAAGGCAGATAAATGTCAAGGTTGTATCTTACTGGGATTCTTCCCCAACTCTTTTGAAAAGTCGGCGGAGAAGGTATTACATCGGATTCATGGACAGAAAGATGAAGTCAACACTTTAACCTGGGGGGTAATAAGGAAGGAGGCGAAAGGTACATCCACCTCCCTCATCCACAACTTAACTATGGAGTGCGGCCGTCGTATGCCATAGGTTTGCCCAAGGCACTAAAATGGTGAGTCTAGTCCAAGAGCCATGGATAAATGGGGGACGAGTTTGTGGACGTACCAAGAACGGTAAGCTGATTTATGATAGATCTGTCCTGGTACCAAGGGCAGCAATTCTAATCAATAAAACCATTAATACATTTACTCTATCAGAATTCACAGATGCTGATACAGCATACAGGAAAAAAAGAGGTAATCTTGACCTCGGCGTATTTCTGGAGAAGAACTGGAAGGCGCACCAGACACAATGAAACGACTCATCAGCTACTGCGAAACCAACAGGAAACATCTAATTCTTGGGGTGGATTTCAATGCCCACAACACCGCCTAGGGAAGCAACGACACCAACGACCGAGGTGAGTCACTTTATGAGAACTTACTGACTACTAATATAGTGACGGCCAATAAGGGCAATCGCCTAACCTTTATAAACCTTATAAAGCAGGAAGTTCTAGACTTAACCTTAGTGTCGAGGGTGGCTTCAAATTTAATAAGTGATTGGAAAGTGCCTGAGGAGGCGTCCGTATCTCCTCACTGTTTGATCATATTCAAGACGGCATAACCAACCAAACATATATGGTTCCAAACAAGACCAATTGGGAAGGATACAGAAGTATCCTACATGATGGCATGAAATAAATACCAAACAAAATAATATCAATAAACGACTTGGAGAGAACAGTTAACCTTACAACGGAGGCCATAACGAAGGCCTTTGAGATTATAAGCAACTTTCAGCTTAGACCGCGTCGTAGTAAAACACCCAGACTTAGGCTTGGTCATAGTCTCTTCTTGAGAGCCAAAACAAGAAGTAGAACTTGGCCTTTGCCGTATTGTCGTTTGTGAACCCAAACTGACGTTTCGCAAGACATTGCAGCTTGCATCTTCAGAGTGGTAAATGTCACTGACAGTGACTATGACCAAGCCTAAGTCTGGGTGTTTTACTACGACACGGTCTAAGCCGAAAGTCGCTTATAATCTTAAACATATCAACCGCGAAAGCTTAAGATGTTATGAAGACCTTTGAGATAAACTGTCCTTTCAAAACCAAAAAAACTGAAAACAAAGGTAAAACATTGAGCTGAGCAAATTCCGTAGCAAAGCTAGAAGGGAGTTTAACAAATCAAAGAGAACTGTAAGGCTCTTACCAAGTTCAATGTAACACTTCGTAAATCAAAGTGAAATTCTTCGAGGACCTTTTGAGAAAACCTTGATGAAGCACTTGTCGCAAGCAGAGTGCAGAAGACTCTATCAAGAGGCAACCAAGATAACTCAAACGTGAAGATGACACCTTAACGTCAACCTTTTAGCAAAAGGTAGAGGTTTTGATTAAAAAACATTTTCCAGGGTATATAGCAGCTGGAGAAACAAGAGTGTACAAAGGACTCATAAGGAGTAGCACTCTACTCAAACGGAAACGTCTCCTTGTCAATAAAATTGCATCGCCTGAAAGGATTAAGTAAGCCCTAAGAACCTTCAAACCTTTCAAGGCTCCTGGCCCCGATGGAGTTTCTTGCTAGAGATAGTAAGCAAAATATTCAGATCCAGTTTGTTATATGGCCATGTTCCTCAACCATAGAGGAAAGTAAAGGTCATATTCCTACATGAGGGAAGTGTAAAACTCCTAGATGATCATATCGTCCAATAAGTCTCTCATCGTTTATGCTCAAAACAATGAAGAAACTAGTGGACCAATATATTAGAATAGAGATTTTATCAGTCAAACCTCTTTATAAATACCAATTTGCTTATCAGAAAGTCAAATCAACGGTATCAGCTTTACACCAAACTGTAAAAACCATAGAGAAAGCACATCAGTCAAAGAAAATAGCCCTATCAGTCTTTGCACATTGAGGGCGCCTTTCACAACGCCGCCTATAGTTCAATGACACAGTCCCTCAGAAAGAGAAGGATAAACGACTTTATCATTCACTGGATAAACAACATGCTGATGGGTAGACAGGTAATCACCAGCATTGGCAGTGCCACACAAAAGATAGGCACTACAAGAGGCTGTCCACAGGGGGGAGTCATATTTCTGCTGCTGTAGTCGTTGGTAGTGGATGAACTACTAAACGACCTGAGTAAAGAGGGGTATAACATTTTAGGCTATGCGGACGACATAACCATAACAGTGAGGGCAACCATGACTCCATGGTAGAGGAGAGAATTCAAAATGCCATCAACCTAACACATAATTGGTGCTTCAAAGAGGCCGTGACAATAAACCTAATTAAAACCACCATCGTTTATTTTACTAAACGAAGGAATTAAAATATCCCCAATATTCAGTTAGATGGGACTACCATTCCCCTCTTCAAGAAGGTTAAATACCTGGGGGTAAAAATTAACGTGGAAAAGTCACCTGTCTAAAACGACCAACAAAGCTATAAAAACTTTATGGTCTTGCCGCCAAATGGTTGTCAAAACGTAGGGTTTGAACTCCAGCATAACCAATAGGATCTACAAACAGGTCGTTAGACCTGGAGTTTTCTACGCGTCTGCAGTTTGGTGGAGAAAAGTACACTAAAGTACCGCACAAGCGAAGCTGGTAAAGGTGCAAAGGCTAGCATGTCTGACCACCATAGGCGCCATAAAATCAACACCTACCGCTGTGATAGAGATCCTTCTCATCTTGGACTCCTTACCACTGGCAATTAAAAAGGAAGCTTTCATAGCTCAGCCCTCAAACTACCATTTCAAAGAAGGCCACCTCAAAAGTCATTTGGAGATTATCAAAGCCACTCCTCTGTTGAACATGGCCGCAGTGAGCAATCAGATGAACTCAAAAATGATCTTTGATCACAAATACAAAGCCGAGGTCTTTCCAAAAATGGTTTACAGATGGATCCAAAATAGAAAACGGTGGTGTAAGGGCAAGAGTAGTAGGACTTAGGTTCAAAAAACACGTATCCTTTAGTGCTAAAACCACCATTATTCAAGCAGAAGTACACGCCATCCACATGGTGGCGGAACATCTGATTACCAAAAACCAATGCAGACAAAATATATGCATCATGTCGGACTGCCAAGCGGCATTAAAAGCACTGCAAATAAACAGCGTAAGATCACACATGCTTTACGAGTGCCAATTCCTAAACCAGCTGACGGACAAGAATAAAATTGAACTTGTTTAGGTGCCAGGGCATGAGAGAATAGGAGGCAATGTGGAAGCAGATCAGCAAGCAAAATTTGGTGCAAAAAAATTCTTTATAAGGCCATCTCGTATGTATGGCTCTAGCCAAAGAGGCTATCAGGGGGTTATCACCAACTGGGTCAACAAAGAAATTAACAGGACTTGGGACAAGATGCCGGGTCTAAAACATTCAAAAACGTTCCTTAGCTCTAACAAAAAGAAGGGGAAAAAAGTTATAAAGTTAAGAAGAAAAGAATTAAAACTTCTTTGTGGTATACTAACAGGACACATCCACTGCAGATACCACTTGAGTAAGATGGGACTGGTGAGTGATGACCCAAGCAAGTACTGTGGTAAAAAGCAAAAGCGTATGGACCACATCATCATGAAGTGCATAGCTTAGTGTCTAAAGAGACAAAAACATTTAGATTTCATCTTCATCTTGGCAAAAAAATTACTAAACCTTCCAACCAGGGGCCTGATCGAATTCGTCAAAAACATAGATCTCTCCAGAGTCCAACTAGAGGGGGTAACAAAAGATCTAATCTGGTCGCAGTGCAAAAGGTTTTCATAACACTCACCCTACTTCTAATAATTAAAAAAAAATACAAGAAAAAGACGTAAAGAAATAATAACTAATTAACACACTAACTTGAAATTTCGATGTATAAAATCACTGTGTGTGATAATTTTTTAAACCAACTTAAATTATCGCGTTTGCCTTTTATACTATATCCAAACGTCATCTAGAGCATTCCGATGTTCTCTATATCTCGTAGAACATTCCAGAACACTAACCAAATTCCAGAATGTTACAATATTACTAGTTTAATGCTTAGTTGATTTATTCATTACTATCTAACTTGAATTCCAAAGAGAAAAACACTTAGAAGCGCAATACGTATATTTATTTAATAATATATAATTTTATAATTACAAAACAAATTTTATACACATACAGATATGATATTGAAAATGTACATGATACAACGTTCGCTCACAAATTTTGACAAGAATGACGTACCTAATAGGTCTTCATCGGTAACAACAAACCCCAAGCATTTATTGTCAATTTTGACATCTATAATGTAATGAACTACTTTCTTAGGTTGATATGAAGATGAATGTGCCGTGTTGTAAACAACTGATAATATTATTTGAAAACAGCAACAATTTATAGAATATAATAGTTATACGATTAAAAATAATACTTTCTTTTTTTCAGGCAACGTATTGATATTTCGTTCGTGAATAATATTTTCTTTTATATGTGTTTGTACATTTTGTGATTAATTTTCTTAACTGCAATTTTCTAATTTGCGTTTGGGCAATAACCATTTTCGTGACCTATACAAAATACTCTTGGACTGTGCGTGCTGTCCCAAATGCCAGGACCGCATCTCATACAAAGACCTGATAAAGTGCACGGAATTTCTCTTAGTTGTCTGAACTGATGTAGAAGACCTCTTGCTTTTCGTGCTATTACTTGGCCGTCCATGTACATAGCTGAAAGTCAATAATAGTTTAATTAATTGGTTTTTTTAGAAATCTTACAAGTTAAAGACGTTATTGAAAAATGACTGCTATAGAATATAGAGTGCTTAGCAAGTTAGTGACTTCCAGAAAAATTGCAACACCTAAAACTTGTTGAACGGTTTTATTCAAATATTTAGGAAACGTGTATTTTCATGAAACAACGTGATGATTAAAGTTTGAATAAAATCTAGCCAGTAGTTTTTTGTTTTTTTCTTGTTGTTTTCATAGTAACATAGTAACAATAAATTTGAAGTAGTAGACCATTTAGTAATTCTCAAGTTTGCAAATTGTTGTTGTTTGTTCACAATTTCATTTTGAACTTGATAACAATGCCGAGAGTATGTCAACATCAACATTTTGTCCAATTAAGTGATTTTGATCGTGGCCGTATTATCGGTATGAGAGAGGCCAGACTTTCGCTAAGAGAAATTGCTCGTCGTATAAACCGAAATGTTTCATCGGTATTGAGATGTTGATCCAATTGGTCCGAGGAAGGGGTTCAACATCGTCGCTGTAGATCTGGACGTCCTCGGAGGACTACAGATCGCGAAAAACGTCGGTTAAGAGTTTTGGCCACAAAAGACAGATTTTTAACAACTCGATCAATTGCAAATGATTGGATGAGAGGTATAGGATGTCAATGTCATCTGTTTATCGCCGGATAAGATCTTATGGGTTGCGTTCAGAGCGTCCATTTTTATGTCTTACCCTTACACCACTTCACCGTCTACGCAGACTAGAGTGGACCAATGAAAGGCTTAATTGGGCGCAAGAATGGCATCAAATTGTGTTTAGTGACGAGTCCCGATTTTGCTTGTAGACCCACGATGGTCGTAGGAGGGTCAGACGGATGCGTGGAGAACGTAAAAATCCAACATTTTTTGTGAAACGCAACACATCTCTCACTCAAGAAGTTATGATATGGAGTGCAATATGTTATGGTAGCAGATCACCCTTGGTCTTTATTGACGGCAAACTAAACGCAGCTGGTTACATTGCTAATGTGCTACAACCATCTTCAGGGGCTGCAAAATCTCATTTTCTAACAGGATAATGCGCGTCCTCATACGGCAAGGCATTCAACAAGGTTTTTGAAAAAAGCTAACATAGCCATCCTCCCATGGCTTGCTCGGTCGCCTGATTTGTCGCCCGTTGAACATGGGATATGATTGGTAGGCGACTGGGTAATTTACCACACCCTCCAAATAACTTACACGATCTCCAGCTATGGATTTAAGAAGCTTGGGACGATATACCACAAGCAGCTATAGATCATTTGATTGATAGCATGCCAAGACGTCTAAATTAGTACATTACAAATGGTGGCGGAGCAACTCATTATTGAAAAAACTTTTTAAACTTTTGTTCGTTTCCTGAAAATTTCAATAAAACCGTTCAACAAGTTCTAGGTGTTGCAATTTTTCTGAAAGTCAGTATATATATATATACGCTAAAGAGTTTAAAGACAAAGAGTTGAAATAAATTTCTAAATAAAAATTTTAAAAGAAAAGTCGATCTGTTCAAAATATAATCGAATGCAAAAAAGTATTGTTTTAAAAAGAAAAAAACAATAAAACATAATAGAACGAAACATATCAAAGGGTAAAGTGGGAAAAATGCGTATCCGTGATAAATGCGTTCGCTTCTGATAGAATTTTCAAATAACTCTAAAATTGTTCGAAATCGATTTTTAAATTCCCGCCAAAATTCGATGCAACCACACAATGTAATTTTGCCACTTCTGTTAATCGTATGACATGGTAGAGAACATGTTGTTGCCCATTTGTTTTATAGTGTTACATCGATGTGGTGTGTATATTTTTAACACTTTTTTAATGTAGTTATGTTAATATTTATAAATTTTTTTCCGTTATTTTTTATCGTTGTTGAATCAAATTTTAAATTATGAAACAGATTTTTTCTTTTATTTGATTATTTTACAGATATTGAACGACCCTGCAAACTGTAATGAGTGATATAAGAAACCTGAATATAACCACCAAAGCAGCATTTCGGGTTCATAATCTCCCTGTAAATACGTTCCGAAATCATTTATCTGGAATAAAAAGTGCCAAAAAGTCGGGAGAAGCTTAAGAAACTGATATTTTTATGATTGAAGAGAGGAAAGTTGTTACGCTGATTTTTGTCTAAAAAATAAGCGACGGCTAACACGATTGTTCCCGGAGAGTGAGTCGCAGGTTTTGTGATGCTAGATTATAAATTAAATCTAAAAAAGCGCCAAAACGATGAAAGATTAAATTAGGGAGATATCGTTTAACTCTACCCGCAGCTGGCAAAGAACAAATAACACGACAGAAGTGATAACATAGAATATATTTATATTTATGTTCTCACAGAAGTAGTTGAAGAAGACGAAGACATTACATAAGTGTAGTTATATAAACTTTGCAAACACTATTACATGGGTTGATATCACCGGCCAAGTATAAGTTACGCCCTTGACTGGGAAACACGTCGCACATCGAAACGACCGAATCTGTCTAACTTTTACAATTAACGAAGAGATGACTTTACTTCCTTAAGTTAAATTACAAGAATACGAAAATCAAAAGTCTAGAGAATCAAAACGCACCAGATAAGTATGTACGTATGGCCATTTTAACAATCGACATGACCAACAAAGTAGTACTGGTATAAATAGAAAATGCAATACTGACAGTTGTGTAACATCCAGAGGAAATTAGCTAATTTCGTACCAGTATGACCTAAAACGTAATATGAATGAATTTGACACACAAGCGTACATACGGAGTTATCACAATCCTGTTTTTAATTCACAGGATAATTGAAGTAAATGAATGAGCCGAGCTTCCTTCTAATAAATTTCGCACTTGTGTAGATTCCAATAAAATGGTATTCAACCCCTAGACTTTAGCGACGTGACCTCATGGAAACTTTCCAAAAATCACAGGTGTTTTATCATCGCCACAGGTCACCAGGGATGACAATCCGCTAAAGAATTAATTTAAATTTTCAATACAAAAAGAAATTATATAAGCACATATTCCAAATTTGCTTTCAGTCAGACACAAAATCAGTTTGCATTATCACGTAGGATCGCGTGAAACAACTTGATGATAAAAGCCTGGTTGGGCGCAGACACTGCTAAAACAAAGGTCCGTGTATTGTACAAAACGTTACCGGAAGAAGAATGACAATCGCGCTTTTACACATTTGACAATCGATCACGAAAAGTGGGCGTGTCGAAGACAAATTTTATACCAAAAAAATTTTAACCTACGAACTTTTTAACATAACAAAGTGGCAGTTTTCGAACGTTGGCGTTGGAAGATTGGGTGTTGGTCATAATACAGCAAAATGTATTAAGCAATTAAATAAATACCCAATTTAAAGACGGAAAGCCAGGTGAAGACTAGTTCCTAAATTTAAAAAAAAGACATAGATTTTTGATTAAGGAACCCAAAGTAAAAGGGTTTCTAAGAAAAAAGGCAATGAACCCATTTGTGGCCAGTAACTGCTTTAAAATGTTACATGACACTATGAAGATATTGTAGGAAAAATCCGAGAGAATATTTAATATTGACTCACCGAAAACCAAAATTAATAACTCTCATAATCGCCTTTTTTTTACTTATATAATACGTCTTTAATCTTTTTAGATTACACTAGTACTGCTGTTCTCTCTTACTTCTACTAAACTTTCGCCACGGTGTCTCAAGTCGGACCTAATTCTACAGTCCGCCCCGGTCGAATAATTGTCATGTAGTAACCACGGCTTAATATATTCGGCACAGGTAGATGTCTTTTTTGAACCTTCAGTACCTTCTGTTTTTTCAACGTCATAGGTGCTGTTAGACTTCATCTTGGTAAGTGTGTAAAAACCCAAAAATTTTGTTCTAAATTTCATCTCTGAACTAAATTGAGTTCTTCTGATAGCGACCAAATCTCCAATTCAGTGCCTTCTTTCTCTTCTTATTGAATTGAGTTTTATTCTGGGTCCATTGTTTCTTTCACTCTAATACCATCATTATGTATTACCACTTCAGTTTGAGCTAGTAATTCTTTTCCGATGATCGCATTAGTCACAATACCTTCTGGAGCTATCTACACTTTGGTGTTTAATGTAACGTGATCTATTTCTACAGTCACTTCAATGTATGCTAAAGGTCGTACTGAACCTCTACCAAATCCAAATAGATTAACGTCGGTTGCTTTCAAGTCGAACCCAATCCCACATTACAGTTATAAAACTTCCTAGACATACCAGCTATACTTTCCAGCTTTTGTATTTGGTAGTGTTCAAGCATCTAAAATTAATGTGGAACAAAAAGTAGTAGCGACAGAACGCCGGTCGTCGAATCTCAAAAGAAGTTTTTTCTAATTTTATTGATAAAATCTGATGTGATTTAAAATTTCAAAAAAATGTTGTATGCCCATTTGTTGCTCAAGTTGTTTTGTGACGAGCTCTTTAAACTGTTCGAAATTTTGAACACTGGTCTTTGTTCTACCTGCAGTTCTTTCTCGCAACTATTTGATACTTCGATAGAAAAAAATCCGTAAGTAATCGAATAACGGTGTTTCTTTATCAATATAACTGACAACAACCAGTTGATGCTTTCTTTTCAGAAATTTTCTTCGAGAAGTTATTATTGCAAACGGTGAATGTAGTGGGACAACAACTTCCGTGAAAACAAGAAGAGGGTTGCTAGGTACTGCTGTACCTCCCACTAGCAGAAAAGTTGACAAAGAGAGTGCCAGTGAGAAAAAAAACCACATATCTCAATATGACGAATCTAACAATTGTGATTTTGTTGGTCAGTTTTCCTCAGAAGAAGACGAGGTCGCAGAGGAAACAATGTATAAAGTATTTTTAATTTTCTACAAAGTGTAATTGTTAAAACGCAATTTGATTTAGAGATATGTACATCTATTAAAAATTACACAACAATAACAATAATTTATGCGTCAACTTAAAATCAATATGGATAAGATAGAGGATACACAACAATTCCCAGTCAATGATAATAGAAATTTACAGTACATTGCACTTCTCTATTTTTTGAGAGAGCTGAAACAGTAGAAAAATCAAAGAATATGAAGAATCAATTTAAGAAAAACAGAAGTGCTAAGAACTTGAAAGTTTTGGAACTGCTTTACCACAAGTGGTTTTTAAAGCCACTCTTGAATCCTAGATTTGTCAATTTTAGTACGAATAATAACAAATTTGCATTCTGAGGAATTCCGTATTGTAGATTTTTTACACGCCGAGATTGTCGCAATAATGTTTCCAATTACTATCCGCAAAAAATTAGGAAATCTATTGAAATGTTTAAAAAAAAATTTAATAATAATCGAGGTTTTAGTTTTTCTCTACCGGATATTTGGAAACGAGTTTTATTGATTGAATCTATAAAAACATGATTTTAAGGCGCAATCAATTAGTTTATTTGATGCTTTAAAAATGTCCACTGCTATTTGCGGCACAATCCACCTTATGAAACACGAAAATTGTTCAGAATGCAAAATTGTAATAAATCTTGAATTTAGATGATTATGCACTAATCAACTTTAATTATATTGTTATATTAAAAGTGTTTGAGTATAATGTTTGTCCCTTGTATAAGATTTATTCTTGGAACGCTCACTTTTCGTCGCATCCGTAAGGATAAAGTGTTGGATTTTAAACACGGTTTATTCTTCCGGTAAAGTTTGAATATCGCAAACATCATCTAGCGTCGTATACGCCTAACAAGGCTTTTGCAAATATGGAATAGAATATCGTTGCAATTTCAGTTTAAGTCTGTATTTGGGATAAACATTTATTTTTTATGTTTGTGACTTAATTTAATTCTTCCGTAATTGTTTGTAGCGCGTTTCCATATCTTCACACGTTTTCTTTGTTTGTGGAGATAATAAGCAGATGTAATTGGGAAAAATTCCATAATGACGTCACGTTACTGTAGCTAACACCATCTACACTTTTGAAGGATTGGATGCAATCATTATCTTATTGCAGGAAACAATTACCGAAATAACAAAGTTAATTTAAGAAAAACTGCACATTCGCTTATTTTTAGTGTTTCTATGAATTAAATGGGTTTACTTGTGATAACACCATATGTACGTGTTCGTTAGATTTCAACTAAGTTTTATGAAATGCTAGAAAAGTGCCACTAGCTAGTCGCATGCTTTAAAAAAAGCTAATTGTAAGTATTATATTTCTTATTTTAATTCTTAGTATTGTGGTGGTCAACCATTGTGTCACATACGGTGCGCTTTGATTCTCTAGATCTTCGAGATTCGTATTGTTGTATTTTAATTAGAAAGTAAATTCGTTTCTATTCTGAATGTAAAAGTTAGGCCGATTAGGTCACTTTGTTATACGACGTGATGCTTATTTAGTATTTTGTCTGTGATACCGATCTACGTGATAGTGTTTGATAAAATTTATATACATCTAATTTAGTATTTTCTTCTAGCATGAACTGCTGTTTATGATACAATAAATACACTTTGTGTTATCACTATTGTTTTGTCATTTGTTCTATTTCAACTTCGGTTAGATTTAAACTGTGTCCTACCCTAGTCTTTCATCGTTTTGGCACTTTTTATTTTATAATTTAACACCACGAAACTTAAGACTCAATCACCGGAACAACTGAGTTAGTCATTGCTCTTTTAAGTTACGAGAAAAACCACGTAACAATATGCATGCAAATATGCAATCTAATTGTAAGTGAAAGATTTGAAAAAAAATTTTGCTGAGTGATTTCTTTTAAGAGATATAGCTAACTAAATTTCAAACACAAGATGACTAGATGGTTTTAAAGAGCAAAACAACCAATTTTTTAATTATTTGTGATAAAAGTGGTGCTGTTAATCTGTTTGAAGCTGAACAGTAGAAGAAAAACTGCAAAGAGATGATCCGACTCCACAAAAAAAACCAGATAGCGGCGATGTAACCGTCGATTTCACAATGTTTGGGATTCGAATTATCAAAGTATTACAAGTATAGTTTAAGAGGAAATTCAAGCAGATATTTACATTTAAGAGAGAAATTATGCGAAGTTCTAGAAAACGGAAAACAATCTATAAATGATAAAAAAAGACAAATTAGAAGACAGACTAAACTGCTTAAAGAGAAGATAAATCAAATTAACTGCCATAGTGAAGAAAATTTTAGGAGCAAAAATTTAATAGACCGTCTAGAAAACGCCACGCAGTTTAAAAATCTACTTCCAAGTTTTAATGGTAAGGTTCCATGGTCAACTTACCACAAACAGTTTGAAGCCGTCGCTGAAGGTAATCGTTAGAAGGACAAACAGAAAGCAATATCTTTAATAGTGACTTTACGTGGAGAAGCGTTTGGAATTGTGCAAACTTTTCCTGACCACCTCCAAGGAAATTACGAATTCTTAATTTCACGTTTAGAAATGAGATATGGAGATGCTCATTTTCAAGAAGAATACCAAGCCCAAATAGAGATTCGGGGTCAGAAAGCTGCGGAAAATCTTTAATAGTTTAAGGCTGACATCGCCAGATTGACACGGTTTTCGTATCCTACAGCAACAGATACCTTCCTAGAGCAATTGACTATTCAAATCTTTGTGAACGGCCTCTAAAACAACAAAACGCATAAAACTCTACAGTTAACTCGACCTAAGACATTGGTTGATGTTTTAGTGCATGCTTTAGAGTTTTTATAGCAGCAAAACAAGCATCGCACCGAGACAGTCATAAACTTTGCTGTGTTGCGGAAGTACCCGCGCAGACACTAGAAAACATCAAAAAGATAGCGCGACAAATACTTCGGGAAAGTAGAATGACGATTTTAAACTCCGTTAAAATAAGTCACGTACGACAAGATCGTACTAAACCTAAGAAAAAGATAAGAAGAGTGCTCAAAACTTTGGAACGACCTGAGCAAAAGAGATAAAAGTTAATTTCATCAATTGCGCAGTATTTATTTTCATGACAAGATCAATGGAAGAAGCGTTCAGTTACTGGTTGACACGGAACATAATACAGAAAATGAGTTTCATTTGGATATATAGAATGATATTCTGAGAATCAACAGTCAGAAATTCTTTTACATTCGTCAGAGAAGGCAGCCGTGCGAGTCTTATTAAGTGAAAGCGTGACTCCGTCTGCAAGGACTGAAAGTGTGGTGATGATACGCCTGCATGAAAATCTCGCTACATTCACGCGATAGCACTAATGGAGGCGACTTAATTGAAAAAGAAAACCGTAGTAGGCCAATGCTGACCAGTATCTCAAATTGTGCCCACAACATCTATTGGACATTGTTATCTCCAAACGCTAAAACCTCAACCAAGGTCAGCTGGCTAAAGTTTAAGTGTTGATCTAGCAGTATCAAGATGTGTTTGCTCTGGAAAGTGGTTCCAAAGTAAGAACTAACGTGGTAAGGCATAAAATTAATACCGTAGACGCTCGGCCGATATGACAACACTCACTCCAACTTCGTTCGTCGAAAAGAAAATAAGCCGAACAAATAATTACGGATGTCGAGGAAGAAGGTGTAATTTAACCTTCAAATAGTGCACGAGCGTCCCCAGTAAAGTTTTGCGTAGGCTACAGACAGCTTAACGACGTGATTAAAAAGGACTTTTACCCTTTACCATTGACGACACTTTAGACATTCTGTCAAGATTCCAGTGGTTTTAAAGAGTGGTTACTGGCAGATAAAATTGGAACCAAAATACCGTAAAAAGACAGCTTTTACTATTGAAACTGGTTTGTGGTAGTTCACTGTGATGGCATTCGGGCTCCTGCAACGTTGGAGCGATGGATAGAGACTATTTTGCAAGGACTGACTTGGAAGACGTGGTTGGTTTATCTAGACGACGTGATTGTAGTTGAAAGGTCGTTTAAAAAGCATTTGAATAACCGTGCATGTGTTCCAAGGACTACATGAGGCAAATCTAAAACTGAGCCCAAAGAAATGCCACGTATTTAAAAAAAAGTGCAATACCTTGGCCACGTCGTATCTAGAGATGGAGTGAAGGCTGTTTCAGACAAAGTTGAAGCAGTGCAAGCGTGGTCAATCGAAGTTTGCAATTTTCTTAGGTTGTGCACCTATTGTAGACAATTTGTATCCGGATTTACCAATATTGTCAAACCTTTGACACAACTGACTGAAGAAAAAGTAGAATTTAAATGGAATAAAGATTGCGAAAACACTTTCCATTACCTAAGTCAAGCTCTAGTCATTTCGCAGATTTCAGGTTACCTAAAAGAAGAGAGTTTTGAATACCGATGCAAGTAATCTGGTCATAGATGCGATCTTTTCACAGGTGCAAGATGAACAAGAAAAAGTCATTGTGTGTTTAGTAGCGTGACTAGGAAAGAGCTGTTAGCAGTCGTCAAGCCTATAAAACACTTCTACAAATATTTGTATGGACAAAAATTTTTACGGACCACGCCGCTTTAAAATGATTATTGCAGTTCCGTAATCCGAAAGAACAAGTAGCAAAGTAGATTGAAAGATTGCAAAAGCATTGGGAAAAGTTTGAGAAAAATTCTACTGGGTGAACTGTAAAGAGGACGCCACGGAATGGTGCCATAAGTGCACGGTCTGCATATCACAAAATGAACCAGCGAAAAAGAGGAAAGCACCGATGAAACAATATAACGTGGGAAGCCTTTTAGAAAGAGCAGAGATTCACATCGCAAAACCGTTCCCAGAAGCTGATTTGGGAAACAAGTACATCCTGGTGGCGATAGATTGTTTCACGAAATGGGCTAAGGGTTACGCCATAGCCAATTAAGAAGCAGTTATAATGATAGACGTATTAGTGAAAGAGTGTGTTCCAAGAAGTTTGCCGACAGTTAGGAATTAAGAAAACTAGGACGACACCTCTCCATCCTCAATCTGATGGCATGGTTGAACGGATGAATCGAACAATGGAAAAGTACATAGCCAAAGTAGTGTCCAAACTTCAAAGAGACTGAGGATTAGTATCTGCACTTTTTCTAACGGTATACCGATCAGCCGTAAGCACAGGCTAAACACCATCTTGCGTCATGCTCGGTGAAATACGACTGCCATGCGACCTCCAAATAGGAAATAAACCGAAAGAAGTTGCTGGATAAGACTACGTCAGCTAGCTGGAAAAGAGGCTAGACAAAGTACATAAGGCAGTCCGTAAAAACACACAAATATATGACGTCAAGGCACAAAACGGTGGGTTTCAACCTGGTGGCATGAGATGTTTGTATAATTCTCAAAGAAGACGTGGTTTGTTTCCGAAGCTGCATAGTATTAATGACATCATATATCGCATCCGAAAACTATCTAGAGGCAAACCAATAGTGGTCTACATCGATCGTCTATCCCCGTTTGCTGGCAATAACAACGTTACGCAAACTCAAGTCCGAACCAGGGTAATCACAAGCAAAAACAGAAATCAAGTCGATGGAATAGACTTCGATAATTTTATAAGCGTGTACGAGGGTTCTAAAAAGGCTAAGTTTGGAGAGAACCAAGGAACAACATGATCTGTTCCAAGCAAGAAAATCTTACGCCATCGCACATTGCGTGAGCAAGGATCTTGAAGTGTTCAAAGGCGTTGCGACCGCATCTAAGAAGAAGCTTGGACGGTTAGATAAACTACAAAGACTGCAACCGGCGATCAGAAAGGTTTTAAAACTACGTGATGACCAATGCCTCGTTATCTATCTGGTCACTAAGAAGTGCTTACAGGCAAAGCAAAGCAAATGGAGTTCTACAATATTAGAAAATTGGCAGTACCCAAGCTTGGTTATGGCTTAGATCAACTGAATTGGAGGACAATTCAAAACATGTTGGAGATCGTCTTCCGAAGAACAGGCGTTTAAGTGCTGGTCTGCAGTTACCGTCGAAGCAGAATATCAGGTCAGGAAAAGTTTATTGACTACATCTTTTATGCTCAAGAAAGTTGCCGAAATGGAGAGACGTGCTGCTATCTCCACGACCCTACCGATGTCGCATCCAGTTTTTTGTTCTGGGACAGAACATTCTTAAAAAGGGGGTTGTGAAACATTCTCAAAGTTATTGTAAACTTCAAGGCAATAACCGAAGAATGTAGAAAATTCTCGACACAGATAACTGAAATACATAAAAAGTATTCAAAAGGAGCTGAGTTTAATTTTTCGAATTGAATCAAAATGAATATTTTGCCGGTTTAAATAAATAAGTGATTAACGTGTGTGCTAAGATAAATAAATAAAGTGCTCGTGCTAGTAAAACATAAATACGTCGCGTACGTGTTGTTAACATAAGCAAGTATCAGTTTTAGATAAAATTAAAAAGTGCGGACCTAGTGATAATAATACATAAATTAATGTAAGTTTTTTTTTTAAATATCGTTCGATTTAATTGGTTACGTGTAGTTTTAATCGTGTAAATATTTAATTTATAAATAAATTAATTTAAAAATCGTTACAGTACATTTAGTTTATAAGGTAAAAGATTACTTTTAAATGCCTTTATGTCTAAAAATGATAAAAAATTTAGAGTTCCATTGCATCTACGTCTAGTTTTTTTTTTAATATAAAATAGTTAAGTTAAGTTAAGATAATCAGTTTAGTTCTTTTCATTTATTGCAATAGTTTGTAACGACAATATAATTTTGTGCTGTTCTCGTTGTAAATATTAATATTCGTTCGTTAGTGTAGTTAGGTAGGGACAAAAAAACTCTAGAACGCCAAAGTGATAAATCTAAATCTACATAACACAATGCTTTAAAAGACAATTATTATTTAAGTAGGAGTTTATCTGGTAGAGAATCCGTCCCAAAGTTCTAATTAGTTAAAATCAGAAGAAAAAGAATTCAAAAATTTCATTTCAAGTTTAAATATTAGAGTATTCTATATTTAGGAATTGGTACTGTGTTCGAATTTTGAACTTGATAGATTCAGTTAGTTATAAATGTTTTTAATGTAATTCTTTTTTTTCTCAAAATTTTCACAAAGAACGAGACACGAATAATAATGTATCTATGTTACTATCGTCGAAAGTTTTTTAGCCTAACTCACTCTTAACGTTCGTTATGCTATGCTTCATTTTCGACGCGTGTTACATAAATTACTATTATATATATATGTAAAGTTATACATTCCATTTTGGAATTGTAACCGCTCGTTTGAGCTTTTTCGACTTCGATTTTACCTAGCAGTTAGTCACTCAGCTATGCTTTCTTGTTTGTTTGCTTGTTTTTTTATATAAGTCTTTGCTTTTTCTGTAATATTCTGCCGTTCCTTCCTATCCTGCATCTGTTCTTTCGCTCTGGTTATTCTCATTTCATTAATGTAATTTATGACTTGATCTTCCCAGCGGAGTTTAGGTCCTTCCTCTTTGTCCAGTGTTAAGTGGGTTCCATTTCATGCTTTTTTTTATAATTGCTTCGTTTCCTCTTCTTTGCACGTGTCCGTACCACTTCATTCTCTTGGCTTTAATTATTCTTGTTATGGTTTCGTTTTCTAGTATTTCATTCACTTCTGTATTCATGAGCCTTCTATATTCTCCGTTTATTTTCTTAGGTCACATTATTTTTCTAACTACGTTTCTTTCAAATATCTTCATTTTCTCTTCATCTTTATTTGTTAGGCATATGGTCTCACCGGCATAGGTTTTCTTACGTATATGTTCACTTCTCATTATTTCTTTGTATCTAAAGTGTTATGTTCGGCTTTTATTCTTTGCGCAATTTATATGCTTTTGTCATTTTTATTATTTATTATTACCCCCAGGTATCTATAGTTTTGTATCACTTCGTACTTATGTTTTCCTATTTTCGTTTCTTTTTCTTTTCTTTTTCTTTTTCATGTTCTGTTTGCTTACTTTTCCTTGTGATTTTCATATATTTTGTCTTTTTTTTGAAGTATTTCAAGTCCTCTTCTCTTTGTTGTTTGCTCTATTTTATCTATTATTTTTTATAGTTTTTTTTATATCTTGTTATTACCGCTACATTGTCGGCATATGGTATTATTTGCACTATTTTTTGTATAATAGATCCCGTGATTTCGTATTCTTTTATTATACCTTCCATTGCGATGCTAAATCAGGTTGATGACAATCCGTCTCCTTGTTTAACCCCTCGTTTTATTGCTATTTTCTTTGTTGTTCCTTCATGTGTTTGTACTACGGCTTCTGGTTTTTCCATAGTTATTTTAATTAGACTTCTTAGTTTTTTCGGAATACCTTGGTTTTTTGCATCTTTTACTATCATTTTTCTTTTAAGGGTATTGAATTTTGCGCCTTAATTTCTTATTCTCTTGTAATTCTCGTAATGCTCTTGCTTGCAGGTTCTTATCCAGTTTATTCTCGCCTCTCTCTTTCTCATTATTATCTTTTCGCATTCTTCATCAAACCATCCGTTTCTACTTTTAACACGTTTTGTTCCAATTATCTTTTCTGTCGATTTTATAATAATTGTTTTAATTGTATTCCACTCTTCCTCTAAACTTTCTTTTTTTTTCTCTTTCTGTAGTTTTTCTCTAGTTTTTCTTTGTCGCATTCCTTTTTAACTTGTCTATGTTTTTAGTCAACCATTCTTAGTTTCATTTTTGTTATAACCAGGTTGCGATCTGTATCTACGCTAGTTTCTCTGTATGATTTTACATCCTCAATCATTCCCTCTCTTTTTCTTTTAATTAAAATATGGTCTATTTGATTGCCTTTATTTTTTCCCGGTATATTCCATGTACAGTACAACTTCGATAATCCAGACACGCGAATGTCCGGACACTCCAGTAACTCAGACAGCGTCTACTATCCGGATATTTTATATTTTTTACCTCTATAATCCGGACAGTAACATGCGTCAGCAAAATTACAGGTTTCAACATGTTTAGTGCACTAAATATTCGTATGTAGTATGTACGTAATAATAGTATGTACATATTGAGGTGCTTGTAATAAAGATGGCTCCCATAAAACGGAAACACCTAACACTTACTCTAAAGGAAAAGTGTAAAATAGTAGACGCCTTAGATAAAGGCCATAGTGTACGTTTGATTTCGGAAACTTTTAATGTTCCTAAATCAACAGTGTCAGATTAAAAAAAAAATACGCAGTTTTGTTTCGAAGTGTTACAGTGACATTGGTAAGTGTTAACTATTAAATATGTTTGATTAAATAAAAACTACATTCCTTTATTTTGAAAAGAAAAAAGTTATAAAAAAGGCGGAAAATCCAGAAGTGGAAGAAGCGTTGTATACATGGTTCATCCAGCAACGGCAAAATCATATTCCAGTTTCTAGCGAAATTTTACGTAATAAAGCGCTTTACTTTTATGAACAAATAACCGGGAAAAATGATTTTCTAGCCAGTTCAGGTTGGCTTGATAAATTTAAGTTGCGGCATGGTATCAGATTTTTAAAAGTCTGTGGCGAACGTGTTTCCAATAACGCCGATGCTGTAACACCTTTTCAACAGAAACTGTTAACTGTAACTGAAGAGATGGGATTGGATCCAAAACAAGTGTATAATGCAGACGAATATGCAGCTTTTTGGAGAGTATTGCCTAACACAACATGGGTACATCAGAATGAAAAATCAGCACCTGGAAGAAAAGTGTCTCAAGACAGGATTACATTTATGCCATGCTGTAACGCAGTTGGAACGCATAAGTTGCCTTTACTGGTTATAGGTAAATCTCAAAATCCGCGGGTCTTTAAAAATTTCACATTGCCTGTAACATACCGTGCAACTAATAAAAGTTGGATGACAAAATCAATATTTTCTGAATGGTTCAATACTATTTTCATTCGTCAAGTAAAGACATTTCTCTCTAGTGTAAACAAGCCACATAAAGCATTGCTTCTTGTTGACAATGCCCCGTCGCATCCCCCAGAAGTTGAGCTTTCCGATAACCTCAAAGAGACTATTAACCTACATAGTGTCACAAGAAGATGGCGATATAATAAAGGTTTTAAAACAATACAGTTTAAAGGACGCCATAATCAATTTAGATTTTGCATGGAAGTCTATATCTGAAAAAAATATAGTCAGAAGCTGGTCTATGCTGTGGTCTGAATTGGTAACAAATGATGAAGACGATATTCCGTTATCTGTTCTCCGATAGCGCCTTCGTTCTTCGGAAAATAATGATTTTGAGGTAATCTATCAATCACTACGTATCATAGACCCAAATAGTGAAGTAAACAAAGAGGCAATTACTGATTGGGCAACTAGGAAGAATGAAATCGTCAACGATTTGGCAGATGACGAGATAATCGAGTCTGTGACATCAACTCATCATGAAGAAATTGATGTCGAGTATGGTTTAGATGAAATTTCAGCAACAGCTGTTAAACATTCTGAAGCAGTAAAGTGTTTTTCCACTTCTATTGAATGAGCAGAACAAAATAATATTGCTTATCCAGATGTATTGTTACTCAAAAGAATTGAAATTGAGGAAACAGCCAGAGATCTCCATGTGAAGAGTATTACTCAAAAAAAATTGTTGATTTTTTCCATAACAATCCATTATGTACATTACATATTATGTATATTCATACTCATATCTATGTATTTCAATATAAATTTTTAAACTTACGTGTATATTTTGTTTATTAGTAGCAAATTTCTTTACTAAAAGTTGTACTTCGCTAATCCGGCGAATTCGCTAATCCGGCGGGCCGAAAAACGATATCTGTCCGGATTATTGAAGTTGTACTGTATTTTTATGTTCTTTTTGATGTTTAAATTTCGTACTTATAATATAAATATCAATTTCTATTGCTGGGTGACATAACCTCATGCCGTTATCTGTTGTTATTTCGTGGATAGTTTCTTTCCCAGCCACATCTTTTATGAAATCTTCTCTTCCTATTTTTGCATTGTACTCTCCTAATACTATTAATGTATTGTGTTTGGGTGTTTTTTCACAACTTTCTTGTAGTTCCATTTCTCTACCTATTTCTTCCATTTTACCTGTTTCTAATAGTGTTCTAATGTTCCATGTTCCTATTTTAATGTATCTTTTTTTATTCACTTGTTTTTTTCTTGTATATTCTACTTGATTCGGGCGATTCCTGTATCTTTGTTTATAGCAATGTTCGTCATTGTTATTCTGTGCTTTATGTGTGTTTAGTAGTTTTTTGGAACAGTTCTGTTAATTTTCTTTTTTTATCACTTTCTGGGGATCTTTTGTTTACAGTTCTTTTTTGTCTACTTTTATCGCTTGTTTCTCCATTTTCATGTTCTTCTTTCTCCAGGTCTTCTGTTCTGTATGTTTCGTTATTAATTATTAGTTTGTCATATCTTATTTGTGCTTTATTTCTCTTATTTCTTGCCTCCTTCATATACGTTATCAATATTCTTCTTTCTTCTTGTACTTTTTTAGGATAATCTTTATCGATCCAGATATCCGTGCCTTTTAGTGCTTTTGCGTTTCTTAAAATATTCATTTTTGTGGATTCTTTCATTAGTTTAATCATTATTGGTATTGAAACGTTCGAGAAGTTATTCCCAAATTCAAGAGCTTTCTAGAACTTGTTATCCATCTTCTAGAAGATGTACCGAAAGATAGGGAACACTTGAGAAGGATTTCTAAATGTGTATAAATACCGAAGAAACAAATCTTAGGTCAGTTATTGCCGTAATGCGAATACAGCAGTGTTAAGAAGATTATTCAAGTCTAAATAAATAAGTCGATAGCGCGTGTGTGTAGATAAATATACGGAGAATAATCTTGTACGTCATTTTAGTGTAAACAAGTATGTGAAGCTATCCGCGGACTTTATCTTATCTTCGTGTAAGTGATAGTGTTATACAACGGTTATATATCAATTATACTGTAAGTGTTTTTATTAAATATTATTAGATTTAATTAGTTCGGTTAGTTTAAACGTGTATATATTTTTAGTAGTTTAATAAATTAGTTTTAATAATAAAATTCGTTACAGTATTCATTGTATCTCCCAATTCTTCTTGCTTCATCTAATTCTTCTTTTATGTTAAAGTCTATTCCTGTATTAACTTTGTTTTGCGTTTTATTCTCGTTTTCTTTCTCGTTGTTCTTTATTCCTTTTATTATAAAAGGAATAAAGAATAAATTACTATTATAAACGAAAATATTTAAAAATCCTCCATTTTTAAAGAAATACATTGTTTAACTGATCTTAGTGATAACGTATAGGAATGACCGATGTTAAACAAACATCGGTGCTGACATTAGTAGCTAATCGATAACTGATTATTAAGAAACTGAAAACATTGATGTTCGGCAAAATCAATGTTTTTACTATACATTGTTACAATAGTTACCAGAATTTTTTTAGTAAATCTATAACATAATCCAAAATCGATTATTTCCGAAGATTAACATTGCTCATTATCGATGCTAAAGCAACGTAAACTTGATTATAACGTAAAAACTGAATGGTTTACGTTATATGCGAGCTTACTTTATTTTTTACTTGAATAAACAATTACATGGTTTTATTTAGTATCCGTTGTAAAGTGTTTTTCAATTCCGTATAATTACACAGTATCAAAATAGTTTATGTAAAGTTGCAAAAGTATGAAAAAAACGTTAACATTAACTCGTGCGACCTAATTCGAGACGGCACAAATTGTGACTTGGCAAAATTAATTTTGTTAAAATATGCGCATTCCATACCAGATTCGAATTCCGGAAACTTAATTTGAAATTTTTCCATCGTATGCACGACATTGATTTTGACGACCTTGGCTTAAATGCATCGTTTTACGTCGCGGTGTTTTTAATCGCGGTGTTTGCGTTTAGATAAGCACAGCGTGGTTTTTTATCGATATCAACTCAAATACTTTCTACATATTTTATTCATAAAAGTACTCACCTAAGGAACTAAAATGCAGAAGCATTTCATCGGATCGTAAGTCTTGGGCGATGACGTCGTCAGCGTATACACAAATAATAGCCAAACATAAAAATAAATGGAAATAGTCGGTTAAATAATTAGCCCAGCAGGCTTCCCACATACGCAAAGCCACCCCTTCGGTAAATTCACGTTTGAAGCACCTAAAGAATTTCAAAGAATGTAGTTAAGAAAACGTCGTATTTCAACATTTACATACAGCAGTATCCAACGATGGCAGAAAAGTAGTTCGGTGGCATCTCTGTGCTTTTCAAGATGCTCATAAAAATGAGGAACCATTATTCTAACCAATTCCCTAAGATACTTCAACGATATATCCATATCTCTATCCGTAGGAGTTGCTACAAAAACGGCTCTTTGCATTAACCCAACAAAGCACCAAAACGCAGCAACTTCATCACGTAATTCGCATAAAACTGGAGCTAAAAGATCGCTCATCCCTTGAGTGTAGCTTTAACAATAACAAAATTAAAAGTTTCTCATTAAATCGTGTATTAATAATTACCCTAATCCTGGATTATATATAGCGTAATTGAGCAGAATATTCTTCATTATGTCTATGTTAGGATTATCATCGCCTGAGAAAAACGGATTCCCTCTATCCGTACGAATTACGTCTTTTTCAACAACGCTTTGAATTTTTCGCCGGAAGTGATTTAACTGACTACCGGATAAATCTAACCGCCTCCTCGTGATTTCTTCGTATTCCTGAACAAAATTTAATCACGTTGCGTTAGATTTGATTCCGCTACTTACTTGTCTTCTAATTTCCGCAATTTGGGATCGTTCTTCGTACGTGCTTTGATACGGGTAACAGTGTAGAAGAAACGGCCACACTTCTTTCCGTAATAATCTATCCATTCCGGCGAAGAAAATTGATTTACGCAGAATTAGATCGTCTTCCAATTGACCTCTTTCGTTGAAAAGGCTTCTAAACATATCCTCGGTTAATTTAACCACTTGCCCTTCTTCCGGGTGCAACTCGAGATCGGATACCTCAGGACGACAAACCATAAAGTGTCGGTAGGGTAAATTTTCTTCGTATCCTAAAATTCACTTTGTAATTTAAGTGCGAGCGTAATTAAACACGCACCTTTCGCATATTTGATGCTGTGCAAAAGCGAATGCCACTGATGAAGCACCTGCGCTAAGTGGTCTAAACCGCCGTGATGAAAATGCAAAATTTTATACTGCGATTCTCTAGATGCGACTACTAATTGCCCGCAAGTGCAGTTTGAATCGCTAAAGAACAACCTTAAAGACCGCATTTGACTTAAATCGACGCTAAACGTTCTGCATTTATGCGGTTGTTTTGTAGGTAAAATAGGGGAACAATTATTGCTTTCGGGAAACGCCAGGTTATGTTTTTGAGCTAAGAATTCTGGAGTCGACATCCAGTTGCACTGACTTTCACTCGATGTGACCGATTCCGAGCGGGAAAAACTGAATTTTTCCAGGCTATCGTTTATGTCTTTAACACTATCAGGTGTTGTGGTTATCTCGATGTCCGGATTGGATATTTCTACGTTTATGTTTATAATTTCTTTGGCCTCTTGTTTATCGCTGTCTTCCGAGCTGGTTGAATATTCTAAATCGTTTTTGTCGTCGTAGTTTAAAAACGGATTTGTACTCTTCAATTCCGGAGGTTTTTCTATCATTATGCTGTGATTTGAATCGTTTGATGTTAGGCTCTCCACGCTGTTTCTTTTTAATATGTTATAGCCGTTGCGTAAGTTGACGTTTTGTAAAGCACCTGGACATTTCCTCAAAGTTGTGTTTGGTATCCACGTTAGGAAAAGTGTTGGCCTCTTTACATCGTTATACTGATCAACGAACGTCTTAGTGGTAATAGTTAAATAACCAGGGTGATGAAGGATATCCGTGTCCTGCCGAATCATTGCCGGTGGATGCACACAAACGTTATTCTTACAAAACAAAATTTCGTTATTTTCGTACCTTGACATTTTCTCATTAAAGTGATCACTGTCGGCGCCTAATATAAAACTCGACGCTTTTCGTATGAAATCTACCAGAGGCATTTTCACTAAATACACTAAAGCACGATATTTTAGCACCTCATGTTAATTTAATTATATTTATCTAATGCACATATTTAATCGTTTTTGACCTCAAACACAACCGTATGCTCGCCCCCATGTCTTACTACTACATTATTGATCCTCACGATTCTCTTCTCTTTCTAATTTTTAATGGAAGCGAAAGAGTTGCTTTCGAGCTTCCTTCATTGTTTTGTTGCAACGAGCGACTGAGCTGCGGTCGGTTCTAAACGTTATCACATTAAATTTGATAAAAGTACTTAATCGCAAAATTAAAATTTATTAGCGCACTGCCAATTGTAGAAAACTATGAGTAGGTTATGCGATCGTTGAGTAGATGTCGCTAAAAGCATCGATTGACTATCAGTCATTGATTGTTCTATAGTTTCTTTGAAGCTTCTTGAATTCAATTGACCCGGAAACAGTTTTTATAAGATTCCGAGAAAAAGTGCATTGATTGTACTGTAGCTAAGAAAAGTTACTGTAACAAGATTAATCTTGAATAATTATCATGAAATATATTTATATTGAGCCTTATTTATGGTAGGATACGTTAAAATTGCAGTGTTGAAAAAATTAAATTGATTTTTATGTCATCGCATTTGTTACAAAAAAGTAATAACAAAAAAATAATCAAATTGTATCATTTCAGTTTTCAAATTAAAAAAAAATAGATTTTTGTGTAAGCACAATAACATTTAGTAGAATCTCTCTTAACCGGCGTCGGTTCAATCAGACATCGGTTTAACCGATCTTTCGTCTGTTAGAAGTACTTGTTACTTATTTTAATAGTTTACGTAACAAGAGTCGAAAGTAAGGAATAGCATAACTAACGGTAATGCAATGCGAGGCCGCACGGCCGAGCGTTGCATGTGAGTGAGTTATGCTATGATTCTTTCGACGAGAGTAATGTACATTATTTTTTGTGTTGCCTTTCATAAAATTACAATCTTTTTTAAAAAAATTTAAAAAAATCAACAGAAATATAATATGTTGGTACTACATTTATTACTAAATCTGTCAAATTTGACATTAACTTTAACATCGTTTTTCTTCAATTTTAACTGAATTTCAAGATTTTTAAAATGATTTTTCCACCTGTCGCATACTCGTTCTAATATATTAATTCACTTTGAACACTTACTTTTATGTGGATTCCTAGTTTTCATTTTGCCACCCTAGAACTTTTTTCGTTCATTACGTAACTACACTAACGAACGAATATTGACGTTTGCGATGTTGGCAGCACAAAAATGTCTTCTATGCAATCACTGTGGCTTGATCATGTATGTAGATACGTTCAGATCGCGTTTTGATGACTGCTCTTTGAGCAGAAAAATTTTAGGTGTCTGTGTGTGTGTTTGTGTGTAACGATGTACTCACGATAACTCTCGAACCAAAAGTCTTAGTAACTTGAAATTTAGTATGTCATATTTTCTCGGTTCTATCAAAAGATGGGCCTGATAAAGACCGGAAGTGGGCGTATCCGCCATTTTTAACAATTTTTCTTATATAATTTTGTACGTATGTAGATTATTTGAATTATTTTTACAGTTTCTTATAGATTTAATTCTTCCTAATAATTTATTCCAATAAAAAAAATTTTAAGATTAACAGTTTCTTAGATATTTGACTTGTTTATAAACGGAGTGCTGAATCTTATTTAAATTATTTTTGGATGTACCCACGATACCTCTCGAACCAAAAGTCCTAGTAACTTGAAATTTGGTGTAGAGCTGCTTTCGACTCTAGCAGCTTCCAGAGACACCGTCCTATAAGCGACAGTAATCCTGAGAGCTTCTTTAGACAGTTTTTTTTCTGCCATAGTCCTGTATTTCCCGATCTTTAAAGCAAAATGTCATACGGAGGCCGCACGAGGTCTTTTCACATTTGACATTAGTTTTGCTAAAGCCGCCGCTCTACTGTCTGCTTTGATAGCAGTTTGCTTGACATGAGGTTAAAAATTCAGGTTTTTGTCTAGCATCACCTCCAGGTATCTCATGGTATATATTGTTGAAACTCTTGTTGGCTAATTTTATGGGTTGTGTTGGATCCTTGCCCGAAAATCGCCATATCATCAGCAAAGGCCGCAGGTTGAATTTGTCTAGGGAAGTTAACGTTTAACAAGTCAAATAGAATATGTTCCATAGTGTGGGGCCTAGGATACAACCCTGTGAGACCCCGCAAGTCATCTGGTGTTAGCAATTGATTTTTGTCGTCCAAGTAGATTATTATTGACTTATCTGACAAATAGTCTGCAACAATCTTAACTAGGTGTGGGTTGATGTTCATTCTTTTTATTGCCTTGATTAAGGGTTCCCAGGGGACGGTATTGAAAGCGTTTTTGATATTTATTGATACCAGTGCTCTTATTTGCCTGATTCTCCAGGTGCCTTCCTTTGCTGCCGAGGCCAAATCTCGTATACGGTTTAGTGCATTCACCGTGGATCTATTTTTCCTAAACCCGAATTGGTGTGTCAAAAAATCGTCTTGTCTCTCGATATCCTTTGTTATTCTTTTTAACAAAAGCCTTTCGTAGAGCTTTCTTATATTGTTTATAAAGCATATTGGCCTGTAACCATTTTGTTTTTTGGGGATTAGTACCACATATGCCGTCTTGCATATTTTTGGGAAAGTGCCTTTGTAAAGTTCTTCGTTCATTAGTTTTAAGATCGTTTCATTGTAAACCGTAGCCACAATCTTGATGTTCTCGTTAGGAATGCCATCAGGTCCGGGAGCCTTTTTAGTCTCCATTTTGAAGAACGCATTCCGTAGATCCTCATAGTTGAAGGAAGAAAGAGAAGTTGTCTCTTTTAAATGCTTTGTAATTTTGAAATGTCTGGGAAACAAATTCTCAATAGTTTCTTTTGCGTCGGTAACCGATGCGACAGCTTAATTTTTTCCTAGCTTAAATTTTTTGGAAACGATTTTATAAGCTGTGACCCACGGGTTGTTGTCCAGTTCTTTAAAAATATTCTCCCACGCTTTATTTTGGGCTCTTTTGATAGCATATTTATAATTGGCTCTGGTTTGTCTTAGTGTTTCGAGAGCAGTTGGTAACACACCTACCTTCCTACTCCGAAGATCTTTCTAAGACGCTTTAATTCTTCGGATCACCAATAGAGTGCATTATGTTTTATTCCTGTTCTTGTTTTGAGCATACTTTCATTGCAAGCCTGAGTTATAAAGTTAACCATAGCCCTTAGTTCGTTGGGGGTTTCTTGCAAGAACTTGACTTCCATTGCACTTAAAAATTTATGTTAGTCGAATAATGTTCTAGCGTGGTCTCTGTTGGTTTAAGCACTTAATTGCTAGTTTAGGCTTAACTTGGATTTCATACTGAATATAGCGATGATCATTCAGACTTTCTTCCCCGCTAACCTTCTAGGAGATAACCATCGGAGCCACCTCCGCCGAGCATTATATGATATCTATATGTGACTTTTTATTGCCACAGTCGAACGTTGTGGTAGTTGAGGATTACTAGATCGTCGGTTGCAATCCATTCCAAAAGAATATCGCTTTTGGAGTTGTTTTTAGCTGATCCGCATTCCGTGACTTTACCGTTGAAATTGCCACCAAAAACCGCTGGTTCCTTATTTTTGACTCATTTTTCCTTAATTTCTTCTATAAGCGATTTAAGGTCGTAGACGCCTGGTGAAACGTAACAGTTAAAAAAAGAAATGTTTTGAGGTTGAACCATAGTAAAAGCGTCTTTGGCTATAGTTTTAGCCTTTGATTCTGTTGGATTTTTAATGTAGATGGGTATCTACAGCTTTTTGCAGATGATAATTTTTTTTAAAATTTCTCATTTGATCTTGGGTTCGGCTATCATTACTGCGTCTGCCTGAAGTTTCTCCGCTAGAACAGAAACCAGTGCTTGAGCTTCTCTTCTTCTACTGATTTGCAAAATCTTAATTATCTTCACGGGGCGAGGGTTACTTAGATTGATTGGATTGAGTGTGTTGTTCTCCATGATTGTTTTTGATTGACAACGATGCTCTGGTGTCTGTTATATGTTTTTTAAATTTTGGACAAGTCATCGTCTATGGTGAGTGATCATGTCTATCGCATACTACGCAGTGTTTATCTTCAGGACGATTTGCTTTTATATGGCTTTCTTTGCCGCAATTTAATCATAGTTTTCTTCTATCCTTACCCTTGCCAATTTTTAGTAAGTACCCAGTTTCTTAGCATCGGGTGCACTTTACTGCTTCCACCCGTTCTAATACTTTGTGTGAGTTCAGACTTATCCTCAAAAACTTAGCTTTTAGCAGTTGGTCAGCCGTTTCCGCTGGAACATTGACAGTGATAGACTGAGTATCCCGCCTTGCTCATCTTAGATTTCCCAGTCAGCTTTTACTCATCATCTCATCGACTATAAGACCGACTAAGGCCTTTCTGACTTCGTCCACGATCGTAACCTCGTCGATATTGTGTATATGGAAGATGCAACCTATCCATTTAGAGTACATATGAACCCCGAGATCTCGGCGTTGACTTAGGAGCGAATGTTTTCAAGAACTTTCTGGTTGTCGGAGGCGATAAGTAGGTGGCTGTTTCTTGTTTTCTTTACCGCTTTCAAAGTAGTCTTGAATGTTGAAGCTCCGACAGCTGTCTTGACCCCTCTAAGTAAGTTTGCTCATGATCTCTCGTCATTTTTGTGTATAAGCGTTCCTGTTCTGCCAGATGAGCTGGCTAGTTCCGTGCTTGAATCTCCAATCTAGGCCTGCGATTTAGCGTGCAAAATAAACAGCGTAACGTTTGACTCTTTGAATACAAACTCCGCTAAATTTCTGGCTTTCGCCAGTTTTTCACCACCCACTTCCAGTTTTAGCTGTTTTAATCCCGCAGCCTGTGCCTTATTCCTTACCTTAAATACGCATAAAAAACTAAAAAAACTGAGTCAGCGCACGCTGTTTTGTGGTCCACCGCCATTCCTCCTACAAACGTGTATCTCATTGTTTCCTTTTGCTTGATGCTAGAGTCACCCTTTTTTATGTCGAGGTTTTTTGTGGTGAAAATGTTGCCAGCCGTCAAAGCACGACCTTTTAATATGATTGTAGCTTTTTCGGGAACATTTTTGTTTGCTGTTTGAATAAGATGCACAGTCCTTGTCTGAGGTTGTACTCTTAGTTGTGGTCGCCCGGAAGATTTCCATCAGCTATTCTTCTTCGATCATCGACCATGTGTCTTCAAATGACACTAAATGTTTTAATGTCTTTTTTATTCTAATTTTTTTCCTATTCGTTTGAGACCTATAGTTTACAATGTTCGCAAAAGCCTCTCACTCTATCGACATTCCGTCTGCCTTGATTAGTGTAGGTATTTTTGCTGCTTGATAAATGTTCGCATTTCTGACGTGGCAAACTGGCAGAACAAGTTACGCATTCTAGAAACACTATTCTTAATCTCCCTTTTGGTGTTCGAAGATTCCTTAGTGAGATTAAGAAAGGTCCTGCATTCTTTATTAGTTCATTCAATAACTTTATCAATTTTTCTTGCATTAATTCAGTTGTTTTGTATTTATCGAGCACCTCATTTTGAAAAGAAGCATTTAAACGTTTTCTTTTAGCAGCTGAATTGCCGCTCAGGGCATGTTAGTCCAGGTCTGCAAAACCTACATTAAGCGAACTAATATTATAAGCCTGTTGCGACGTGTTTATCGTTTACTCTTTAAATCATGTTACACTATTAAGTTGTGCAATAAAAGGAACAGCAGTTTAGTGCAAAAATTACTTGGCAAAATAACCGACAAAAGAAAATTTAATGTAGTGATAATAGAAAAAAAACTGATGTGATCACCACATCATCCTATAGAAAATTTCTACATATTAAATCTTATTCTAAACGATCTTACACTACTCACTTGCAAAAGTGATTCGTGTTTCTCTTATTTACAGTTTTACCCCTTTTTTACATTTACATTTACATTTTTTTACATTTATTTACACTTCTTTTTGTTTTAATTTTTTTTTCTCTTCTCTTAGCTGTTTCCTCTTTCTCCATGCTTCTTCCATCCACTCCGCAACTTTCCCGTTTTCTTCTAAGATTTCTTCTACTTTCTTAACCTCTTCTCTTAAATCCCTGCATTCCTTCTTCATGTGTTTAAGGTCCTCCGTTTCTTTTCCACATAGTCTGCACCTCCTTTCTTTCTTTTTTTTTCAGTATTTACTTTCTAAATCTTCGTTTCCACATATGAACCTCGCTATCAGTTTTTTTTGCTCTTGTTTCCTTTTTCCTTTAGATATTCTAGAACCCCTTCTCCTTCATTTCCTCTTTAGCCATCAACAGTATGTAATTCGCATACGTCAACAACCAAATCGTCACTTTCTTTACTACTATCCTTCTTATCTGTTGCACTCTCATTGTCTTCTCCAAATCTCCCGTATATACTGCAAACAGGCTTGGGCTCAGTGGGCATCCTTGTCTCGATCCTTTCCTTAGAACAATTTTTTCGCTCTCTTCTCTATTCACAACCATCCTGCTCCTAGTTTCTTCCTAAATTTCCTCCATTCTTTTTATTAATCTTTTATTTATTTTTTTTTCTTTATGTATTCCTAGTTTCTCCCTGTTCACTTTATCAAAAGCAGCTTTTAAATCTACGAACAGTCGCATATAATTTGTATGTCGTGCTTAATAATGTTCTTTAATTGAATTTAGTTCAAATCCCTATTTCTTCTTTTTTTTTAATTTTCTTCTCCCCTAGTCCTTATCACTAGTGTAATCTATTTACTGACACTATTGTATTTAAATTTACTATCTAGCATAGTGTTTATTATATTGTCTATATTCAACTCCTTCAATACTTTAGTGTTCATTATTTGTCTTTTCGCAATTCATCTAAGGCACTCAAGAATTGCATGTGCCGTGTCATCCATTGCACCACACTCGATGCATTTATTACTTCTTACGCCAAATCTTTTTAAGTATCAGCCATTTCCTCTATTGTCCTCCAGAATTGTACAATTATCCTTTTATGGTCTCTATCCCAAACATATGTTTCAGTCATATTTGGGTCTTACTCTGCAACTCACTCACCCAGTTTTTATTGCATCTTCTTCAGGTAAATTTTTTCTATCGCCGTTAAACAACTTTCCTATTCTCTTTATTAGAAATGAAGCTGTTCGTATTTGCTGGCAATCGCACTTTGTATCTCTTTTTTCGTAGTCACTTGACTAATGTTTCTAATTTCTATATTAACTTTGCCTATCAAAGCATTAACATCAACGTTTGACAGTGCTGCTACTATTTTTTCTGAGCGGTTTTGCTTTGCCAACTACTCTTTCAATTTTTTCTTTACTTTTTCCTTTTGCACCTTGTGCCAATCTCTTCCATTCTTAGTGGTCTTTGATTCTGTTTCTGTCGCACTATTGTTATTGCGACCTGTTTCTGTTTCTTTTGTTTTGAGTTAAATGGTTTCTTACGGCATACTGCAATTTTATCACCCGATGTGGTTTCGTACATTTCTGGTTTTAAATTTTTCTTTATCATGTACCTCGGGATGATCGTTTTGTCCTCTTTTGGTATAGTATTCGTATCGTAGTGATGGGCATTATAATCACTTTCACCTTTAAATTCATACTTTTTATATATAATTCTTCTATTGTTGTTTACGTTCTTAAATTTATTGAATAAATTCTTAATTTTATTTCAGCATGAACATTGGTATGCTCTTTCACAAAACGGTGCAGTTATTTAGGATCATTTTATGCTTCCGCTGCTAACATACCTCCAATCGTCAGCAGGTCTTGAATTTATCAATCTTTTTCAGCATTTAGAGATGACGCTAATACCTTCTCTGTTAAATCACCTCTGCGCATCTTAGAAAAAAACGCATTGCTGCAGTTCTTATAACCAACTTCTATATTTTTATAGTTTTTTTTAAGGCGTTGGTATTAAGCACCGTGAACAAAAGCACCTTCCTAATAGCATGGCTTGGTTTCGTCACCTTGTTCCTAAGTTTTGTCAGAGTTACTTTTCTCTTGCTGGCTTTAGCCAACACATTCTATAAGTGCATCCCGAAAGTTAAGTGTATGTCAAGTGTCACCCCTAAGTAGACCATGGTCTCTATGGTGACCACCGGCACAAAACTGAATGTGTCTAAATTTCTTTCTGCCTTTGAATACTATGGCTTCTGTTTTCTTTTCTTCAACTATAAGCTTGTTATCTTTTATCCACCTGTCTAACTTGTTAATCGCCTAGTTCATTACCCTCTCCAGAGCTTTGGGAGTACTTTCCTGCCCAAAAATTGCCAGATCAACTGCGTAAGCTGTAAGTAAAATTTAGGCAGAAAGCCGTATGGATAAAAGATTATCATAAAAAATGTTCTAGAAAGTAAGGTCAAGAATCGATCCCTGTGGCACCCCGCATGTAAAATTGTGATACAAGTTCTGTTGCTTATTACAATACGCTACGCACCTGATAGAGAAATAACTGGCAGTAGTTCTTACAATATGTGCATCTAGCCCTTTTCGTTTCATTTTCTCTATAATTATTGTCTTCGGTGCCGAATTAGAGGCATTCTTAATTTTAAAGGAGACCACAGCTCTTATATGCTTTGTATTTTTATAGTTACCGTACCTCAACTGCTACTAAAATATCTGCAGTATCGTCCGGATCACTAATTAACTTAGCTTGTATTTTTAAACTACAAATTTTAATTGTAAAGCTAAAATAACTTAACTTTTTTTTCTTAAAAGGGAGGAAACCTTCTTCACAGACACCTTACGCTAGTTGTCCGGTAGTGTCACGTTGGTTCTTAGCATTAATAGAGCCACTGGTTGTGTGTTCGTACCCTATAGATGTCACTGGTTCTTTTTTGTTATTCACTGTTTTTAATTTTCTTGTTTCCTAATCCCGATTTAAGTTTTCACAGTTGTGTAAAATGTATTTCAGACAAATAAACTAACAAAGTTGCTAACACCCACTGAGATACAAGGTTTTTACATTTCACGTACAAACGTTTTTTTATACAAGTTTTTAAAACTTCAGCGGTACACTTGGGCATTTCCTTTTAATGCAATGCGAGGCTTTGCATTAGATCCTGAAAGAAACTTGTGTTATTCTTGTATTTCAAAACATCAAAAAGTAAGGTAGGAGGTCTTCATTTTAGGACAACAAAACGTTAACAAATTTGTTAAACATAAACAATTGGAACGGACATTAGCTGTTAACGTTGGAACGTAAACGGTTAAAGGTATGGATATTCAAACGTGACTAAAAAAGTAGGTTGTGTTAAGAAACCTTGCGTTGTATAAATGTATTTCAGTTTAAACTAACTCGGCGGTTTTAGATTTGATCGCTGATTTCGTTAACGTTAAGAAAACAGCACGTGTTAGCAAAATGCTCAGTAAAGAATCTTCTAACATCCGTTTTATTGATGGTATAAATCAATTAAAATTATAATATTTGAATGAAAAAATCGCTGAGGTAAAAGTGCATTTTCATTTTGCGTCGAGATTTAATTTCTTTTTGTTTTAATAGCATGTGTTAACTCAAGAAATTTTTTAATTGCCGTAAACTCATGTATTAAATCGTTGCTTATTAAATGAAACATGTCCGCTGTCGTTAAAATAATCATACTTTTTGTTAGGTGTTCGATTTGTTTTCCTGTCAGGTAGAAACCAATAACTGGAACCTTTTTTGGTCTTATTTGTTTTTGCGCGTTTTTAACCGATTTAAAATTGACACATCAAAATCAGACTAAATTCTATTAATTACTATATCTGCTCTTACTCTCTGAAACGTTGAGCTACCGTCGCCTTTTGCTACTGTGGATTAGTGACAGGTAATTGGTCGCACTTCTACCGAGTGCAGAATTTACGTTTTATCGTAACAAGTTTCTCACTCTAAAATCAGATAACTGCATTCACATTCATTGATATGGCACGCGCGAAACACTGAATATGCACTTTTTATTTATGTAATGAACAGTCTGTTATTTTTGTATTGCACTCAATTGACATTTTTTTGCTTTCCGTTACTGAAGCCTGAAATATTTTGACGTTTTCCGACAACGAATAAAACTTTGTATTGTGGCGTAGACAGATTCAAACTACACTTAATTTTTAAATGATTTTTATAACTACGCATACAATAATATTACATATATTACAATTTTAAAAGCATTTAAAAAAAATAAAAAAATAAATAAATAATGATAGTATTATTGTTTATTGAACACTGAACATATACAAAAATTAACAATTAGTCTTTAAAAAAAAATAAAGAATATGTGATGGCTGCAAAAACAGTGTATTGGCTCTATATCAAAAAAATTATATAAATAGATATAAAAATATATTTTTTCGAATGTATAAGCGATTTAATTATAAGCTCTTCTGAAAGGATCTTTCGTGTACGCTCCACGATCGGTTTCTTCTTTAATAATCGCAAAGAAACTGTATACAACCATCCACATATATACATAGACAACTGTAAATAAAAGTTAAAGCAACAGTTTCAAAATGTTGACAACTTACCGAATGCAATAAGCCCCAACACTAAGAAAAGACTGCCACTTAATGTGTCGTGTTTTAAGAAAAAGTCTACTGAAGTGTAAATTACTGAGACTAAAAGACCAATAGCTAACATTATTCCTAATAACACCCATGGAATCATTAGATACATGTTCCTCTATAATAAATTCGATTAATCATTTTAACAGTTTTAGCAAATACTTACTTTAACTGTGCCTACAATAAGAAGAATCGATATCAAAATAGTCATTACAAAGTTGATGACCATTATAATTTGTACTGCAATCTTCGGCAACCAATCTAAAACGATTGTTTTAAATTCCACTGGTACGGTGAATATTACTATTATTCCAAGTACGGCGAGTATCTGAAAAATATTCGTAGCGAAATTTGTTAACGTTGTTGTAAAAGAAAAACTTACAATTCCTGCTACGCCCGCAACAAGCGAACCAGTGCGGAGGCTGCCGCAACAGCAAAAAGTCTTTAGTAACGCCATGATTTAAAAACCTAGAACAAAATAATATAATTAAAAATTGCCAAAGACATATGATGTAAATGTTGTTAAACGTATAAAATTCTTAATTTATAGATTGATTTAAAACAAATAGTAAATTGACGAAGAAATTTTAAAGACTCGTCAGCAAATTCTCATAGTAAAAGCAGAACAAACCATCAGTGTATCAAAAACCTCAAGTTCTAACTAGTATATTGCAGTTACTAAATTAACCACAATATGTGTCGCTAGGTGCCGTTCAAAACCACGTAGTCGATTCCTAGCCCAGATAAAAATAAAGAATTTCCAAACCTGGTTAGCCCTCAATCTTAGAAAAAATTAAAGACACAAAACCGACGAAGGAATTTACTACGTCCGGCGATGTGAAAGTTCAAATTATTTAACCATAAAGAACATTAAAAGAACTCAAAGATTAACGTATATACCAAGAAATAAAAATTAAAAAGACGGAAGGAAAAGAATACCCAAATGATAGTATACAGCAAAATAGAGAAAAACAGTACCATCTGGTGTAATTGAACTCTTGCCCAAGGCCATGCTTACCATGCTTATGATGCAAACTCCTAAACAGTCTCAATCCTTGCCATTTAGCCAGACTCTTACTTCACTCATGAACAGAAGAGCGTCGCCCAGCCATCGCCTTCTCACTTCCTCCAGAACAAGACAGACTCCTATGAAATGAAGCACATCCTCGTCCTGTTTCAACTTACAAACGAAACACATGATAGCTCCTTTGTGATCCCTCAGAGTGACTCCGTTCTTCAGGTAGCTGTCCTGTCTCAGACTATGGCTAAGTTGTTTATATAACAAATGGTAATTGGCAGACGATGCCACACTCCTCCAATCGTTCATCTTCCTAGCTATGACCCTATTATGCAAATCTCTTATCCTATCAGCTATCCCACCCTGCTGGCATAGTAATTTCTAAGCGTTCAACTAACTGCCGCACTCTCTTGTACTATAAATTTTTTTTTAAACACCTACTTAGCCAATATGTTCGGGTATCTATTATCAGACATAACTACAACTTTTTTTATGTATAATAGATGCAATCTCAAAGTGAAAAAAAATATTGAGTTTAGTCTGGTTTCATCAGCAATTATATAGTTGGGATACCAAAAACTTTTTTTTAAAAGTACGCAATACTTTTTCAAGTTCATCATACTTATTTTACCTCTAAATTTGACCTAAATAGCACAAAATTGATCTACATGCAGCCCTACATTCAGTTCGGACTTAGCCGTTGTTGTTCTCTTCTTGAAATAAGATGCAAAAGATAAAGCTGGAGTTTGATCCTTAGGTATGTGTACGACTTAACTACCTCTAGAGTCTCATTCCCATAATATCACTTTTTTGCAGCCGCCAGCCTACTACCTTTCTTGAACTTCAGAATTTGCAAGACTGACTCTTAAATTCCATGTACTACAAAAATTTTCTAAATTATTTAACATTAATTGGAGGTCTCTCCTAGTGTCGGTCATCAAAATTATATTGTCTGCGTAGGCTAAGCATTTAATATCAGTCCTTCCAAACCAACACCCAAAATTTTCACCATCATCAGACGCTAGCCTCCTTGTCCTTCGTAAATCTACGCACAGTGCCCAAAAAAGTTGAGAAGATTACCATACAACGCGTCGGGTACAACATTATCGAATGCAACAGAAAAATCGATAAATATAAATAAATAAATAAATATAATAGTTAAACGGTGGTAACACGTTGAAATTAGTTTAACTCCCGCGAAATTCAAAATATGCTTTGAATAATTCTGCGGCATAAAACTACAACGTAAAAAGACATTGGGGGTAAAGCAATGTCAATACAATTGTACAAACGCCACCAGAGTGAATAGTGCTGTAACTAAAACGATAAACTTGAAAAAGCAAACGACAATCTAACAAAGAACCGCTTCAGAGTTAAGTAATCTACTTGTAAAAACAAACCAAATTCTAAACTCTCTCTCCGTGTATAAATATACGTTGTCGCGGTTAGTTGATTGAGTTACGGTAAAAAGAGGGCGTGTCTTAAATAAAGAAATAATAACCGGGAACTAAAGAGGAAATAGTTCTAAACCGTGAACACAATTGAAGTTATTGGGCTGTTCCATCTTGATATAAAACTATAAGACATTTGTTATTGCGAGAAGGAAGAATCTGAGAGATTTTGTCTGTCTAGTTAAATATGAGCTTAATACCATTCTTACAAAAAAGTTTTTCTATTTGATCTGTGAGGGTGAGAGTGAATGGAGAGAAGAGCGAGAAATTCGTTACAAGGACAGGGTTGAGACCGGGATGTCCACTAAGCCCAAATCTGTTTGCAGTATATACGAGGGATTTAAAGGAGACAATGAGAGGACAACAGATAGGAACGATACTAGTAGGGAAAGTGAAAGTGTGATCGTTAGCGTATGCGGACGACATAGTGTTGGTGGTTAAGGAGGAAAAAAAATGAAAGAGATAATTAAAACGCTGGAAAAATACATGAAAAAAATAAATGGAAGTAAATAGTAAATACGAAGAAAACAAAGATGGTATTTATAAAAAGAAGAGAGAAAAGAAAAAAAGAAGAGTGGATATGGAGGGAGGAAGTGCAGCAAATAAAGGAATTCACATACCTGGGTCACACGGTGAAGCAAGATAATAAATAGGGAGAACACATAAAGAAAAGTGTGAGGAAAGGCAATAGGTTAGTAGGACAAGTGTGGGATGTAGGGAAAAGGTTGTTTGGGATGGACATAGAAAAAAGAAGGCTGCTGTTTGAGAAACTAATAAAAATTGTGGTGATGCAAGAAAATTACTGGAAATGGGTATTAAGGCTAGACAGAGAAACACCGGGGTATATTATAAGAGAAAAAATGGAAGTAGAAAAACTGAGGAAAAGAACAGAATGCAAAATACTAATGTTGGAAAGAGATAAAGGGAGGAATAGTGAAGTACGGGGAGGATGGCAGAAAAGAATATTATAAAAGAAACGGGTACGCGAGAGAAGAAGTAGAGAGATTAAGGGAAAAGGGACTAGGGGTAAGAGAAGAAATAATAAGAAGAGATAAGGATATAAAGAAATAAGAAAGAAGGACAAGAATGAAATATGGCAGATATAACGTAAATCATAAGAATATCAATTACTTTTGACGCTCCCGGTGTAAACAGTCCAAGTATACAAAGAGTGGCGACTCTACCCAAAACGTACACTTGTTTCTTTTTTCTTTCTCAACGTAGAGAGAAACATTTCTCAAATTTCTCAAATCCTATCTAAATTTTCTTTTGTTCTTTTTCTGTTTTTTTTTGCCCAGTAATAGTCCCGTCTAGGGTTAAAATAAAATTTCTGTAAAAACGAAAGAACCGTTCAAGGAAAAGACCTTTACAAAAAATTATTTGGCGTCTTCCCAAAAAAAAGGTTGGGACGTATTTTGCTTTATTTTCGTAAAACAAAACAGTAAAAGATTCTGTAGACAAGCCTTGGATGCAAAACCATATTTCTTATGTTCAAAAAAAATCTTTTTTTTTTGAATATTTATCTATTTTGGTAGCTTCTAAGTTGCTCTTATTTCTTTTAGTTGCTCTTCAGATGTCAGCACTTTATATTAATTGGTTTTTAATTACTGTATCATAGCTGTTGAATTTTGGTCTTTCTACAACACGCGCGTAAAAACACTGAATTTGCACTTTTTATTTATGTAACACTTAGTTTATCGCATTTTCTTTTTATTTTTATTTTAGTCTAGAATATTCCGACGTTTTCGTTATTAGCTGAGACCGTTTTTGATCAATATCGAGTTTCTAGAAAATGCTACAATAGTCTATAATAAATCTTATTGTCGCAATTGTAAATCTTTTGTTTTAAAAATTAGTATTAATTTTAATTATGTTTTCGGCTACATGTTATATAAAATATTCTACATTTTGCTCTTGTCTTTGAGTATTCTACTGAATATATGAATTTAATTACCAACTTTTCCTTTCTTTTTGATTGTTTCTAGTTTGGTCTTTGATAGTATTTTTAATTTTTTTGTTTATTGTAAAAACTCGGGCTATAGAAATCTGTTGCGTATCTTCTTATATAGTTTTTTTAATTCGATGCTATTTATTCTGTTTAAGGATAACTGTTGCATATTTTATTTTAAGTAGTGTATTTTTTTATGATAGGGGGCTGCTTTCAGAGGAAATATATTAAATATGATACTGGGCACTGTATCATATAGTTCTGCATATTTACTTGAAACGCTCTCAGAAACAATTAGAGTAAATGCTGAAGGCTCATAATCAATGACATGATCTGTGTCACCCAAACAATGGTCTTTTGTTATCTTTTTAATTTGCGTAGAATTTTTTTTCGTAATAAACCGATAAATTCGTAATCTAGTATAGAAACACCAGTATTAGATAAAAAATAAACAAAAAAAATGGTAACACATTTTTAATTATTTATATGACAATTAATATGTTTATCAGGCTTCGGAACAAATGACCACCTGTAGAGTGTTAAAGCCCTCATAGAAAAGACCAAAGAATACAACAGGATACTAGTACTACTCTTCTTAGACTTCCATAAAACGTTTGACACGATCGAACTGAAAGCCGTATTAGATGCCCTACGAGAATGCCGTGTGGACCATAGATATTCTGAGCTGATTCGTAATATATACAAAAACGCCCATATGCTAATCAAAATGCACGAAGCTAGCAGCAGTATCAGCATCGGAAGAGGGGTGAGACAGGGAGATACGATGTCTCCAAAATTATTCATAACCGTCCTGGAATACGCGTTCAAGAGACTGAACTGGGATGCAAAAGGAATAACCATAGATGGTCAAAAACTCAATCATCTTCGATTTGCGACGACATGGTGCTAATAACCGATGTCCTGGGTGAAGCGAAACAAATTCTCCACGAACTTAGAGACGTGTGCTCCGATGTTGGTCTGAAAATGAACTTCGCTAAAACTAAGATCATGACAAATCTCGTTATGAGCGAGTGCCTGGACGTGGAAAACACCGAAATTGAATTAGTCAATAAGTACATCTATCTGGGACATGAAATCAAAATTTTGAGAGATAATCAGACGTGCGAATTGCAGAAAAGGATCAGCCTCGGGTGGGCGGCCTACGGTAAGCTTAAAGATATCTTTAAGAGCAATCTTCCCATCTGTCAAAAACGGAAAGTATTCTATCAGTGCGTCTTGCCGGTGCTTACATACGAAGCAGAGACTTTAACACTAACGCTAACATCGTCGAGAAAACTTAAGATTGCACAACGCAAAATGGAGAGGGCAATGCTTGGAATAAGGCTGAAAGACCACGTAACTAACGAAGATCTTCGACGGCGAACCGGGGTGGCAGACGTCATCTAGCGAGTAAGTACATTAAAGTGGAATTGGGCTGGACACGTAGCCAGGATGGGTAAAGACAAATGGACGAGAAGACTACCAGAGTGGAGACCACGCATTGATAAGCGCAGCAAGGGACGACCACCTACACGCTGAACTGACGATATAAAACGAGTCACAAGCAATTGGATTCAGGCAGGGCAGGAACGACAAAAATGGCGAGCCATGAGAGAGGCCTGTGTGCAGCAGTGGACAGCTAAGACTGGTTGATGATGATGATGTGTATTTTTTTCTTCCTTATAATTTACTCATAAAGCTTAGGATACAGGATACGTAAACATATACATAACAACCCAGGTGTTAAGAAATATATATTTTCGTTTAGATTTAGATGTTACCAAATTTTCTTTTCTTTTTTGAGCAATTTTTGCACATTGATTGTGATAGTGAAATCAAGTTGGCAAATAAATATTTTTTATTCAAGTTGTAAAATTACTTTTTACTTATAATAAGTTGAGTAATAAGTACTAATTGAAATAGTGATTGAAATGACATAAGAAGAGCATGAGTCAGCGCTAGATTCTTATTAGAGATTCTTTGGTTTTGGTTGGATTACTGCACTAAATCCAGTTGCCAATGCCGTTTTAAGCGTTGTGTGATGCCGGGTTAGTTGGTCTATGAGGTTGTTTGTATGGCCGTGTAGGTTTTTGGTACATGCAGTGATAAGTTTCTTGAGTTCACTTGTAACATAGGGTATTCCCAAGTCAGTGTGGAGGGTTTCGATTGTTACGTACCATGCGGTATCTGCTAAGATTCGAAGCGTTTTGATTAGAAACGCTGCAAGATTTTTGTGTGTGACGCTTTCGCGCAGTCCCAAAGCTGGATTTTATACGTCCAAACTAGTTTTAGGATGGTTTTGTATATTAATACCTTTTTTTCCAGTGACAGCTGTGAGCGTTTTTCTATTAACCAATTTATTTGTTTGACTTTTAGCTTTAAACATTTATTTTTGTTTTTAATGTGTGAACTTTAAGTGAGTTTCTGGTTCAATTCAAACTAAGGTATTTTACTTCTGTTTTTAACGATATTGTCAATTTTTGTTTGAGGGCACTCAACAATAAAGTCTACCTGTGCGCATTTGTCCAGGTTTATTGTAATTTTCCACTTATGGAACCAATCTTGTAATGTGGTTAAATGGTTTTGTAGATGTTCTACGGCTATCTCAGGTGAAGGATCAGGTAACATGATGGCAGTGTTGCCTGAAAATGTAGCAAGTACTGCGTTGTTTGCAGTTGGCGCGTCCGCAGTATACAAAAAGTATAGCAACGGTCCTAATACGCTTCCTTGTGGAACGCCAGCTGTGATTTGTCGTAAGTCAGATACTAAGTAGTTCTTAAATAATTCATTATTAACGCCAGTTTGCTGAACGATATCTCTCCTGAACAGTTAGTGACCATCATGCTCAAATATATTCTAAGAGCTACATTAACACCAGGAAAGGTATCAGCAAGTCCTTCATCATGGAGTAATACTGCTTGTTGAAACGGCGTAAGACACGACCTAAGTTTGGCAAAGGCTGCAAACTGAACTATTTCTTCTATGAACACATAACTGAAATCACGAAGGAAAGCAGTTGTAAGTTTTTCAGCTTCACTTTGTAACTCTGCATCTGATATACTGCATAAGTTAATGATTACTTTGAATTTGTCATATACTGATTGGTATGCTACTCTAAGTTCATGTAAGGCCACAGACAGCTGATCTAAAATGATATTGAAAGTTCTACATCTGAATTTTTCTCGAGGAGAGAGGGCAACTTCTTATGCTGATGTTAGCATCGCATCATAACGTTTGTTTATCTTCCTTGGTCTGCTTGTAGCGGCTTTGTAATATGTGTTTCCGCAAAAAGCTCCTGGCATCTAATTCCAGCTCTTCGTACCTATTACAAAGTGATTGTAAAAACCTTTCCAGAGAATCAATTAAATCTACCACTTTCCTTAGATCAATTTCAACTCCTTGAAAAGCTTTATTTGTGCTGTTAAAGCGCACCAGAATTAAATTCCAAATTTTGGCCATCAGAGCAGTTTCGTGGTTGTCCATTTTATCTGCTAATGTCCGGGCTTCATGTCTTGCTTCAGGTGTTTGCTCCAAGTCACTTTCAATATCTCTGAGGTCATTTTGAATTTGATTGTATCCTTCTACAAGGGCTTCAGTAGCATCAACTCTCGCTGACCAACGAGTGTCAGACAATGACTTTACATTCTTTTATTCGCTTCTAAAGATTTCGTTAAAATTACCCATCTGTGTGTTGAGGCAGAAAAAAAGGTGTATAACCTCTGTATGAAGCCAAAATAACTGACAGCTTCAACATAGCAAGAGGCAGCAGCCTGTCCAACAAGATTCAATGAGTGAGCTGCACAGGGTTTTTATCCTTGAGTCTGGCTTGCATTCTTGTGTAGCGTCCAGTCATATTGTTGGCATTGTTGTATGACTGTCCTCTGCAGTTGTCAAAATCAATACCTTTTTTTTCTAGAAATTCCACAAGAGATGTAGCTAGTACTTCAGCTTTGTGAGAGCCCGTCTGCAGGAAAGGTAAAAACCTTTCTACGGGCTTCCCAGAAACAACATATCGCACAATGACTGTTAACTGGTCGACATGAGCCAGGTCTGGTGTTGAATCAACGGAAACTGAAAAGTACTTGGCAGTTTTAAGTTCTTTCACAATATAATTCTTAACTTGCTTTGCCATTAGCAAAATAATTTCTTCATAGATGGTTGGTGATAAGTATGACTGCTTACCATTTCCAGGATTGCCAAATTCTTTAAGGTGACCCATAAGAAACGGAACAAATCATGCAATAAGTTCTATAATACCTAAAAAATTTCCATTTTGTTTAGATCCTATGATCTCTTGACTATCCCTAAATGCCAGGCCTCTCTCAGCTAGAAAGATTGTCACGGCTACAACGCGACGCAATATTTCAGCCCAGTATTTCTTATTTTCTTGAACTTGCTTTTCAAACACTTTGTCAACATGAGAAGATTCTCTACATCGAAAATTAAACTTCAGCACAGAATCTCAGTGGCCTTGGCTTCGTTCGTGAGTCTTCATTTTTTCCTTTGCTTTTTTCCAGTCATTAAAGCCGTCCTCTCTGGAAAATCTGTCAGATCTGCTGGACACCAACGTACAATAAAACTGTAAATGAGCTACTTTCTCAAATGCTGTTCTTCGTTCTCATGGTTAGTGTAAAACAATGAATTTTTGAAATAACGATAATGCCCATGCAACTTGTCCTGACTTTAACCTGATGACCCATGGCGGTTGAGTGGGAGGTTTTTCAGGCTTAAAGATTAGAGCACGTTTCCATAAATATAGGAAAGTAGCAGAGTCGCAGCATGATGTTATAAATTATTGTAATCAGGGTTATAACTTTATTAAGAAGGTTTGCTAGTATTTTACCTACGATAAGGTGGTATCCTAGGGCATTCCGTGTGTTAGTTTCTTAAAGTTGAAGAGAGACTTTGGCGAAGAAGAATGGTTTAATTCTTGATGACAGTTGACATCAAGGAAGGTTTCTATTTCTCGATTAACATTGTTGTCCTCAAATTGCAGAGTACTGCAAACATTTGTTAGGTGTTTGCCAAATGTATTTGCTTTCTCCAGATTTGATCTAGCCCAAGTATCGTCTGTTCTTTTAATAGGAAGAATCATTACGATTGTCGTTCTAAACTTTTTTATTGCTTTCCATATTGAGTTGTTCTTATGCGGGAGTTTATTTATGCACTGTCGAAAAGTTTCGTTATGGGCTTCTTTTAGTGTGTTACGCAAATGATGGATAAGTCTGTTGTAGTAGTTTTTATCCTGCCTGTCTTTGCTTCTCTGCCATTGTTTTAGGGATTTTATTTGTTGCAAGCTGTATATGTATTGGTTAAAGGTGGCGTGCCAAGCGGCTTCTTGGACCTTATTAGTCAGATACTGAACTGCTTCGTGCAGGTTTTGGGCGTCTTTTATTCTAATGTCAAGACTGACTTCTTGTTCTAAATGTTTTTTGAAGTAGTCCCAGTTCGTTTCTTTCGTGCATAGATGTAAAAAGGATTCTTTTTTTATGATTGTTACGCAGATTGTCAGAAAAACTGAGACATGGTCTGTGAACAGGTCATAGTTGGATTCTGTCTGATAGTAAGTGTCTGCTGTGCCCGCGATGACTGCGTGGTCAAGTAGATCTGGCAACTTATTTGGGTCGCTAAGCCAGTAAGTTTATTCGCCTGTTGAGATGTAATTAAATTACGTCGTTGGATTACTTGTAGGAGACTTCGTCTTTTTATAGTGCAGATTCGTGAGCCCCAGACAGTGTGTTTGGATTTTCAGTCACCTCCGACCATAAAGCTTCCACCTAGTGTTAGAAGGAAGTTTTCATATTCCTTTGGTGAGATAGAATGTCTAGATGGGTTATATACTGCTGCAATTACCATTGGGTGTGGCAGTACTTTAGCATTTTGAATTTCTTTGGTTATATATGGTTCTAACTGATAGTGGACAACCAAATTTTTAATAATCAGTGCCATCTGGATGAGGAGGAAGATATGCACTGTAAAAGATATTTTAACCATTGTTCTTGTGGTTGCGTGTGTTTCAGAGATTATTAAGATGTCAATATTTTGAAGTTTGATGAGTGTTATAATTTCTGGAATGTGATTAGTAACTCCGTTGGCGTTCCAAAGAGCCAAATGTATAGAAGATACCATTTGTAAACTGGCTTATTGATCACTGTGGATAGCATGTTTAGTACTATACCGTTTTGACTTATTAACTGAACAAACATTACTTTCAATTCTGCGAGAAAATTGTTAAGTGCTTCGTGAATATTCATTTGTTTGTTGGTTAAAAAGTTATTGTTTTGTTCGTTTACTGCCTGTCGATAAAGCTTGTAGTTTTGAAGTGGATTGCTGATTTTATTGTTTTTTTGTGCGTAACGGAGGAAATTTGTTTATATTTGGCGGTTATTGTGTATGAATTTTGAGATTGAGATTAAGAGGATTTTTTATATTCGAAAATTCTATGGCCTCCACTGCATTTGACGCGGTTGAATGGTTTCATGCAATACGTCTTGGTATGACCATAGTCCTTTTTTCTTTGACGTTATGTTAAATATGTTTTTATTGTTTTTATTGAGTTCTATGTCAATCATAAATAGAGATAGTGGCAGTTTGGTAACTCTGTAGCGTATGTTTACGATATTGCGCACTTTGTGTCCTTGATTAGCTAATTCTTGTGTTATCGTTTCAGTTAGCATAGAATAGTGTAGATTACGAATTGCTACTCTGTAGACTCTTTCTTCCTTTATTTGATACGTGTGATGTATTATCTGCTCTTCCTTAAGGTGGTTTATTAATTTCCGGTATGAATTCACTTTGATGGTATCAGTAGCTAATGATGTTGTGTAGTATTGTTCCTTTTCTTTGACTTTAGTGAGGCTTTCAGTCATTTAATCATAGTCATTTACTCCGCGGGAGGTTTTGCCACAAAAAAGGAGAGAATCGATAAGGTAATAAAGTAATTGATTACTACTTCTGAGAACAAAATTGCCACTCTTTCTTGATGTTGCAATGTCAATGTCATAGAGTATATTTATTTAACAAATGCGAGACAACTGACAAATATAAAAAAATTCCATCTCATATTGCTATAGAGTTATATGAAATCAGTATGCCTGTAATGCAAATCTATCACAAATATACAAAAAAACACTTTAAACAATAAATATGTTTAATAAAAATATTGAAACATTCGCAAACTTCGAAAATATTTGAAACGATATAAGAAACCAACAGAATATTCTAGTCGAAGATAAGGTAAAAGCATAAAAATTAAATTTTAAGTTTGCAACAATATAGAATACTTTTGCAAAACTTTATTGTCTTTAACTCCAAAGTCACAATAGCAAATAACACAAAAAAGCTGCAAATACAATTATTCAAACAGTTTTTTTTTTAATTCATACAAATTACGATATACAGTCAGATGCAGTATTAAAGAAATTTTTATTTTTAACTATTACGTCAAATACCATATCATTTTGTAAAGTAAAGCATAAAAATTAATTTTAAAATAACTTATCGTATAGGTATATAAAACGACATGTTACGAAAAAGAAAAGAATTTGTCGTTGGCGTTTGTCTAACAAAAAATTCATATTTTCGTAAAGTAGTACAGGGTCAAAATATTCTACTTGAACTACTTAACGTATTTTCGCCGTATGAATGTACATAAAGTGTCTCTGTTTTAAACATACTTTTATATTTAGCACATAGAACATATGGTGTATTAACAAAAATAAAAATTTACGGATGCATTTAATTATAGCGGAGTTATCATCGCGTAATGCTCTTAATCTGCAAAACGAACGAATAAGTATAAGAGTGCCTTTTAATATAAGATGACAGTGACATTAAGCGTGCTGTTTTCAAATAAATTTAATTGAACTATTTAAAAGCTCGTGGTTTAATTTATTTATTTTTTTACGAAATGCGCTGCCAAGTAACATTGCTCAAGTACAAGAGCAAGGTAAATATATCACGCAGTATTGAAATGTTAGCTAATCTTTTTATTTGTGTTGGAGAGAATTATGCAAAAACTATTCATATATTAAAAAAATTTGGTATTTTTGTCTAAGGCAAAATTATGCGTAACGGTGCTGAATAATTTTGACGTCAAAGGTATTGGATTTTGAATAGGTTATAAATTTGTTAGTGCTTTGTATTCATACTGGAATAATTAAGATACAGTAAGAAAATATAAATCAGTATAGACAGTCAAAGAAAACTACAAACGCAGTTTAAGTAAAACCTAAAGAAGTCGTACAGCAAAGTGACCTAGTCGGTCTAACTTCTACACTTAAAGAAGGAGTGACTTTACATTCTTAAATTAAATGACAGGAGTACGAAAATCTAAGGTGTGGAGTATCAAAGCGCACCATATAATAATATGACACAAAAAAAAATTTAGTTTTAACTGTGATTACAACCTAGTATGTACGTATCGTCGACTAACCACCAAACTATTAAGAATTAAAGTAAAACATGTAATACTTACAGTTATGTTTTATCCAGTAGAAGATTACCTAATCCGGTACGAGTATTACCTAAACTTCCATTGAAATCTAACACAAAAGAAAACGTACATACGGCGTTATCACAAGTAAATCCTGTCTTTAATTCATACGATTGAAATAAGCAAATGTGCCAAGCTTTCCTTTAATTAACTTCGCAACTTCGGTAATTATTTCCTCCTATAAGATTTTATTCAACCATTTAAACTTTATTTTATCAGCTCCACAGATAAGGGACACAATTGCAGATTTGGAGACCCGCTAAAGAATCAATTTAAACCCTCAATACAAAGAAAATCTAACGACTTACCCCGAATAAGCTTTCAATTAAAAAGACATAAAATTCGAGCACTTCTTCACGTGGAATCGCGTAAAAGAACTTAATGATGAAAGCCTTGTTGGGCATAGACACTGCTAAACAGAGGTCTGTGTTGCACAAAACGTTACCAGAAAAAAAATAAATTCGCGTTTTTAAAATTTGACAGTCAACTACGAAAAGTGGGCGTGTCTAGGATAAATCTTATACTGGAAAATTTTTAATATACTAAATTTTTAACATGACAAACGGGTCCAAAAACAATGGCCTGCAACGTTCAATCGACATACAAACCAACGCATTAGCCAATAAATTTAAATAAAATCGTAAGCTTAGTGGATTTTTTGTGTCTGCAATATTTCATTCTCATATATAAATATTGAAAAAAATTCTGAGTTACCATCAAACTACTCAGCAGTAGTGATCTAAGTAAATATAGTATGGCCGAGCAGTAGCCACAACTCCACTCAACACAAACCGAATTTGACTAACAGTTAAGTTCCTATTAAAACTACGCAAATTTGTTTTCGGTTCGGTTCACTTACTATGTTCTGGTATGAAACAAATTCGATTAATAAAAAGAAAACAGTTTTAATTTTTTTAAATCGAATTATGTGGTAACTGCCCAAAATCGAAAATGTTTACATTTGAAACATATTAACCGCAATAGTGACAATACTTACAAAATAAACTATTTCGGAATCAAAATAACACTTTAGTTTTGAATTTTTATATCAGAAACAGTTACTCTACGTAACATTGGAAACAGTGTTTCTACGTTTAAAACAAACCTTTGATTGATTAAAACTTGTCCTAAAATATATATAATTTAGTTTTTTTGTTTTGATTTGCCAGCATTATTATTAACTGTATTATTTGTGTACTGAGGTATTTGTTGGCAAACTCATAATTGTTATTTATTTGTTTGAATCTACTCATTTTTAGCCTTTGTTGTTATCGTTGAAATAAATATATTTGTTGTTATATTTTGCGATATGTTTACCTTTAGTGTACAATAAATGTAAACGGTATATGTAGTGTATTTCCCCATTTTGGCGCTGTTTTAGCAATTTTATAATAATCACATACAATACTACCTACGACTCACTCCCCGGAGTGTTGAACTGCCGATTACTATACGTTACGGTTTTATTTATTTGTTTTTTATTTAACAATATATTGACAAAAATAACTTTTTAATGAACCCCGCCTGAAAGAAGAAAGAGGACAAAAACCAGAATCTCGTGAAGATGTAGGATTGTAGACGGAGTTAAAATTAGAAAGAAATATTAGACGGAGTTTTGGATACTTTAAAGTAATTAAGCTGTAATCATTAAAGTGATTAATTAATGTGTGCCTGTTGAGAATTGTGAAGTTGAAGCAGTTAAAGAAATAATTAGAAGTATGCATGTATGTATGTATCGTGGATTAATTTAAAGATTAAGCGTGCGCTTTTGATAACAGTGACGTACATACTTTTATTTATATACTTTTTTTAATGTCTGTGGCAGGTTTTAATTAGATAGAATCATGTCAGAATCCGAATCAATGAGATCGGAAAAAAAAGAGAAATTGTGCAAGAAGTTTTGTTAAGGAGTAAGAGAACAAACCCAAGAAAGGAGGAGAGTAATAAGAAGGAGCAGGAGATAATGGAGATGTGTAAGAAGATGATTAGAAACATGAAGCAGATGAAGGAAGAGAACAATAAATTAGTAGTAAATTTGAACAAGATCACGAAAGAATTAAGAAAAGAAAGAGAAGAGTAAAGGGAGATATGCGATATGTGCGACAAAAAAAATAAGAGCATGCAAGAGAAGATAAAAAAATTAAAAACAAGAGTGGAAGTAATGAAAAGGAAAAAGAGAAAGAAAAACTTGGTTATAAGAGAGATTGCAAGGCCAAGAAGGAAGAGAAGAACGTAAAAAGCAAGTGAATAACTTGTTTAAAAACGAATTGGTAATGGAAAAAGGTATAAGAAACGCAATTAAAATAGCGAGTGGGTTAATACTGGTAAAACTAAATTCCGTAGAACACAAAGTAGAAATATTTAAAAAAAAGGAAAGCTAAGAGGAACAAGGATATTTATACATGAAGATATAACCTCATAAAAGGAAGAAAACTAAGAGAAGAAGGAAAAAAAACAAAAATAGGGTTGATAAAATTATGGGTTGATGAAGAGGGATGCACTGGAACGTAAAAGAAAATAAATTAGGAAAAAGAAACCAAAAACTAAAAATAAAGAAGACAAATAAAAAAATGAAGACGGACACGCAAAGATCAAGAAAAACGATAAGAAAAAATTTTGGAAATAGGTTTAGTATTTTAGAAAGTTGCAGGGGTTAAAAATGAAGGTGCTGTATTTTGAAAATATATAGAAGGGTTTGACATTGTGGTTTTAGTTGAAACGTGGCTGAAAGAGAAAGATTGTAAAAGATGGAAAGTAACTTTACCAGAGGGATAAAGATGGAATATACAGTTCGCGACAAGAAAAAAAAGGAAAAGTGCAAGGGGGTATAATTTCGGTAGTAAGAGAAGAATGGGTGGTAGAAGAAGAGGAGAATAAAAAGCAAGAGCAAGTAAATCAAACATTAAGGGAAGATCAGGCTAAATAAACGGTGATAACAGTGTACGGTAAAGAAATGAAACAAACAATAAAGAACTTGAAGCAGCTACTAATTGAAGAAGAGAAAGAAAAATTATTGATAGATGGGGATCTTAACGCGAGAATTGGAAAAAAGTGGGAGTATGATAGTAAATGGGGAAGAAATAAAAAGAGTAACGATAGATAAAGCATTAAACAAACAAGGTTGAGTGCTATTGGAGTTATGTGAAGGGAAAGGGTGGACTATACTCAACGCAAATATGGAGATAGGAGATAGAAGAGAATATACATGTATAGGTGAGAGGAGAGAATCTATAATAGATTATGTAATGGTTAGTGAGGAAGAGTGAGGAAATAAAAAGTTTTAAAATCGGGGAAGAGGTTGATTCAGACCATCAGCCAGAAGTAAGGCTAACAGGTTGGAAGAGAGAAAGAAAAAATTTAAACACAGTTTAGAAGGAGAAAAAGGTATAGACAGATAAAAATATTAAAGTTTATAGAAAAAAATTAGAAAAGGGCCAATAGATGGAGGAAGGAGTAGAGGAAGGAGTGAAAGAAGTGATCAATAAAATAGATAAAGCAGTAGGAAACAAAGATACAAGAAAAAAACAAAAGAATGTACAGAAAAGAGGTGGCAGAATAAAATATGCACGGAAGCCAGGAAAAAGGTAAGAAGAGGTAAAAGAAGGTGGAAAAAAGGAAAAATTGATATTCAAGAATATAAAAGATTAATATCACAATTTAAAAAAGAGTGTTGTATGAGAAAAGAGGAATATAGAAAAAATTAGAGGATTAAATAAATATGTTAGAAAATAAAAAAGACATATGGAGATATTTGAATAAGGAAAAAAAATTGGAAAAAGGAGGGATACAAATTGATATGAAAAAATGAAGGGAACATTGCGTAGAAGTCTTAGAGGAGGAAGAAGAGAGGAATTGTAAATTTGAAATAAAAAGGATAACAAGAGGAGAGAGTAGAACAGCTACACAGAAAGAAGAAATAGAAGAAGCATTAAGAAAAACGAAAAAAGGAAAAGCAGAAGAGACGAATGGTACGCAAAGAGAACATTAGAAATAAAAAGAATAAGAAAACTTTTAAAAAAGATATGGTAAGGTGAAAGGTTTCCGGATGCTTGAAAAAAGCAATAATATGCTCAGTTTACAAAGGAGGAGACAGAAGATAGGTAAAAAACTCTAAAGGTATAAGTGTGGCAAATGTGGCATATAAGATTTATATGACAATTTTGCAAAAAAGACTTCAGAAAGAAATGGAGCAAAAAAAAAGATCTTACCAGACAAGATTAAGAAGAGGAAGAAAGGCATTAGATAATTACATATTGAAACTGATAATAAACAAAGAATTCGAAGTGAAAAAGTGGAAAATTTTTGCGTTATTTTTTGATATAAAAGCGGCGTTTGATAATGTCAATAGAAGCAAGTTATGGAATATATTAAGAAAGAAACAGATAGAGAAAGAACTAGTTAGGAATATAGAGAAAATATATAATGAGACAAAGTGCAAAGTAAGAATGAATGGAAAGCTAAGTGTAGCAATTTGGACAAATAAAGGATTAAGACAGGGGTGTCCACTTAGTCCTAGTTTATTTGCTGTATATTTAGAAGATTTAAAGAAATAGTTGATGGAGGAACAGAATAGAGGAATAGTAATGGGGAGGAGGGGTTAACAGTGTGGGTTTTGGCAAAAAGGGTTTTGGAAAAAAATGTTTAAGTGTAAATATAGGAAAAACAAAGATAGTAGTGTTTCAAAAGGGAGGTGGGTAAAAAAAAGAGTGAAATAGAAGTGAGGAGACAAGGTAACAGAAAGTGTAAATGAAGTACTTATTTGGATTATCGAATCAGATACGACAATAAAGATGAGGCTCATATAAAGTGGTTGGCGAAGAAATGTAATAGAATAGTAGGTCAGGTGTGAGGTATAGGAAAGAGAAGATTTGGGAAGCAAATAGAAGTAAGAAGATCGTTGTTTAACAAATGTATAAAGAGTGTGATGATGTATGGGGCGAAAATATAGGGCTGGAAGGAATGAGGCGAATTAGAGGGAGTACAAGAAAAATACTGGAAATGGACGTTAGGATTAGAAAAGGAGACGCCAAGGTACATAGTAGAAGAGGAAATAAAATTAGAAAAGATAAGAGTACAGACGGGGAAGAGATCAATGTGTTACGAAAAACAAATAAAAGAAAGAGAAGAATGTAATTTGCTTCAAATGTGCAAGAGTGAGGCGAATAATAGAAAAATTAATTATGAACAAGAAGGAAGAGGAAAATATTATGAAAGAGTTGGATATGCGAGAAAAGAGGTAGAAAAAATAAGAGAAACCATAAGGGTAATAGAAGATGAAATAATAAGAAGAGATAAAGATATGCAGAGACAAAAAACAAGAGCACGAAAAAGAAAGGGGAAATACAATGAGAGATATACAAATATAGGGATAGACAATATTCCAAGGTATATAAAGGGCGAAAAAAGCTTGAGGTTAAAAAGAATGGTAGCAAGGTTAAGATGCGGGAATGAAGAGGAAGAGAATAAGTATTGGAAGAAAGATAAAGATAGTAGATGTAGACTATGTGGAGATGGGTGGAAACATATAGACCACATGTTAAAGGAATGCATAGAACTAAGAGAAGAGAAGAGAGGAAGGTTTGAGATTTTTGAAGAAGGAGGAGAAGGAGGGGGATGGATGGAAGAGGTATTAAAAAGAAGAAGAAAATTACAAGTAGCGTAAACATGGATATTGGGATGTATTTGTATATAGAAAATTCGTTAGCGGTGAAGGGCTTAGGATTTTTTGTAGTTTTCTTTTATTATACTAAGCCTTTATTTATATTTGATAACATTTTTGTTACTACTGCACTTGAATTACATTTTTTATTTCTAATAAAAATTGTTTAGTTTTGAGTGTTTTTATTAACGATTGATATTTTACGATCATTGTTATTGGTTATTGCTACATTTAATTTAAATTGTTTATTCACTTATCACATACGACATAACAATGAAACAAATACTGATTGATTATTACATATTGGATAATTAAAATTCTTTACCAGTCGAATACGTATTTATTAAGTAGTACGTGCTCTACGTGTAATTAGCTCAAACAAAAGCTAATGTAGTAATGAGCAATGCATATAAACAAATAAAGTTAATAAAGACGTTATTGACCTTTTCTGGTATGCGTGTTTAAATTTTTTGTGCTCTACATACTTTTATAGTAAACGATATTAAATTACTTTGTGTAGTAAAATATTTGATCAATAATGTATTGAGGTGAAGGTTAAGCTCACGATTCTTTCAAAAATGACAAGAAATGTGCGTAGAAACGGAAATTTAAATTGTTATAAATAATATATAATTTGCGGAGGATGATACGTTCAGTAATGATTTTTTTTACTTTCTGAAAATAAAACTACGGCCGTGATAGTCAACGTGAACTATGTGCAACCTTTACAGTGGAAACGGAAATACCAAAAAATGGTGTCAGCAAATTTATAAATACTGCATTTATAAGCACAATTATTAATAACGAGTGATGAATAAAAAGATTTTTTGATGTAAGTTTATTGAAACATTAGTGCTTTTTTTTGACACCATTTTTCAGTTTTTAAAAATAATCCACTCACTTTATATTTCAAAGTTTGTTACAAATTGTCTAGTCATTTTTATTTTTAAGTTGAAACTTATAGGACTTTTATTGTACATTTTCTCTTTTTTGTTGATTTTTGATTCTGATATATGAAACGACTTTATGAACGGATTATAAACTGAGAACGCTTCTCTGACTTTTAGGTTTGCAGAAGTAGATCAAAATTTTTGAATTATGAATTAAAATATCAAATCTTTTTTGGTTGTTGTTAATGTGTGCTGGGCACCAAGTAATTTTATTTATCTAAAACACGTAGACACAGATTACTAACTTTACTAAAATACTACAAACTAAGAAAATTATAACCAACTAATTAATAAACGTTCAAGTAATCCATCCTCAAAGTGGAGTATTAGATATACAATTAAATTATTTAACTTAAAGTCTTCTCCAGAAAAAAATATTTTATTTTACTTTGAATTTATTTAATTTTATAAACATGTTTCGACATTATAAAATGTCATCATCAGTATGTCTACAAAAAGTATAAATTATTAAAAATATAGCTAACACATTAAATTATAAAAAAACATACCAAGTAATATAATTAAACTGACAAATGTCAAAAATAACAAAATAAAAACAGACTTATGCTCGTACTATAGTCAAAATTTAGCACAAACTCAGCCTTAAGCGTTGCTCAACTTGGCAAATGCTTACCATAGTTGGAACTTAACTATCAAGCTCTACTCCGTGCGTACTTAGCAACCATGTTTTCTCAAGTTGAGAAACACCCTACCTTAAGACGTGCTCAAGTTTTGGTTATCATTTTTAGTTGTTGAAAACACTTATAGTATGCTTGATTCGAAGGTCCGTGTGACGAAACGATGAAACGCTTAGATGAAACAAATCTGGAACTTGCGGTAGTGCCCAATTTCATTTCATTTTTTGTATTTTTCAGATGCAGTGTTTATTATTAATAAACAAGATATTCCTTATGATTCGTTTTATGTTTTCAAAATATAATAAGTCTTAATTTCACTCAGCAGTGATGAAAAATAATTATAGTAATTGTAGAATTAGATCCGCGCGAGGTTCCGCCTTGTACGCTGCAAAAACGGTACAATATAGATGAAACTTGCACATAAACAATTTATTGCGCACAAAATTTACTACAAAAAAGTCTACGGGACTGTATAATTATATCTAATAATTTTCAGAGACAGAATTTTAATGTAATGTAAGACATTTTAGTGCAACTTTGCACACGTGTATCTTCTAAACTATTAATTGGTAATTGTACCCTTCCGCCGACTTTTTTATAAAAAAATTTGTGTATAAAAATGTTTATGTGCAACTTTCTTCTATCTTGCACCGTTTTAGGGTAATAGTTTATTGGTTATTTTAAATTATTTAGCAAATTATTTCAATGCAAAAATTGTGGCGGTTTCGATGCTGGTGTAATATTACGACACCGACAAAACTACCCTTAGCCACGGTGGTCACCAAAAGCAACTGGACCGAAACACACATATTCTACTGAACTGATAATTTATGTTCAAATTTTAAAATGCGTAAACAAAATAATTTAATAAACCTAATTTATAAAGTTTTATAATAAAAGCTATTAGTAATTACTAGTTTAAATCATAAACAATTTCACTGTAAAGTTATCAACATAGGACGAAAGTATGTAAAATAAAATTTGAGTAAATTTTGAATGTCGAAATCGTATCAACAGTCAAGCGATTGTAAAGATTATTAGCGTTATAAACCTGTTAAGACTAGCAAAATGATTTATGTTAAAGTAAAGTTCATCTCTTTAATGCTTTTTTTAAGTCAGTAGCGCATTTGTTTAATATTAATAAGAGAAAAAATTGTACAATCGGTAAAAAAAAGAGAATTTAATAAAAAAGCATGTCAATTATTTCGGGTCGCAAAATGTTTTTATTGTGAGTTTAATCTGCTTTAAATCTTCTTTAGGTATGACAAGAAATCGCAAACGCGACAAACCGTTGAAAAAAAATCATTTTTTAACCTGTAGATGCACATTTCCAAAGATGAAATTTCCACTTTGCAACTTTTACATCTGAAAGGATGTAGCAACGTAGCTCGAATCGTGTCATAATCTTAGAAGCTGTAGACCTGTGAACCGCCATAAAACTCGGGTAAAATCCAGTAATCATTTAGTTTTGTTGTTTTTTAAAAATGCGCATCAACTAGTTAGAGTGTGGTGAAGCAATTGTCAGGAATCACGCAGTATAAATAGTTTATTTAATCATTGAAGGATTTATTTAATCCAAGCGTATTCAATCAAAGTCTGCCTAAAATTGATTGTCTAGAGAAAATTTTACATTTATCCGAATGCTCTCAAACTTATCTAAGCCAGCAGAAAATGAATCAGTGGACGTGAATAACAATTTTTTGATCTTTCCTCGCATAACATGCTTGTGAGCGCAATATTATTATTTAAGCTTTGCGGTGACTTTTTTCCTTGAAAATAATAATATAATATTATTAAGGTTTTGTTTTATATCACAATAGTACACAAGCTACTTTGTATTAAAATTAACGGCTGCACTGTTTATACGCGGCTACTAACGGTCAAATTACCTGTACGTATAGTGATAAGCAAGTATCGCTATTAAAAACGGCACTTTTCTTTTACCGTTGAAAAATTTCTGTTGAACGTCATATTAGAGTTAGTCCGCTAAATGTAAGTAGTTTTTCTATTATTTAATTGTATCAATCTTATCAGTTAACTGTCAATCTTAAGCAAAACAGTTATTATATGTGATCCTAACGTAGATCACACTGATTCAATTTTACGTTCAGTTGCAAACTGTGAATCTTTAACTTTATGTATTGTGGTATGAGTACATTAAAGTGACATCTGTCTAAATTTTTCAAAACATTTAAACGCAGTCAAGCCCAAATTAGAACATACATAAGCTTATATACTACGCTTATTTTGTTTGTAAATGTAATAAAAAGAAAGTAGCGAACGTTACCACTGGTGACAAAGAATTTTTTGATTGGGTACGTTTTTGTGCTTTTATCTTGTTTGCAACTCAGTATCGTAATTGTGGATTAATGATTGTTTTTGCGACTGCAGAGTAGAAAAAGTAATTGTTTGAGTTCTAGTTAACCTTGATTAAAATCAATCATTTACAATTTATGTTAGCAATTAATTATAATTAGTAGTAGTATGGTGTGTTTTCTGATCGATAAGGTTTTTGTCAATATTTATCCGGTGACTGTGGTATATTGTGTACATAATCATCTAACGCACGCGCTTGGCAAAACTTTCATTTCTAAATATTCACACGCATCCACGTTGTAAATGGACATAGTACTTTTGCTGCTTATGTGAAAGGCTTTCTGGTCAATTTTTGATACCCATTCGTATTCCATAAATGCAGAAATATTACACGTGTTTGTTCATATTGGGAAAATTCTTAAAATGACGTCACAATCTAAGACTAGTGAATAGGGTGTTGCACCTACGTTGATTAAGGATATTGAAACCTTTAATTAATTACTACAATTATAACCGTGTTGGAAAGCCCATTTACCGAAATATCAATATTAAACTGAGGAAAACTTGACGCATCTGATTTTTTTTTCAAAAATCGTATGATCGAAAGGAAACTTATTTGTGATAACGCCATATGTATGTGATTGCTTATTTTAGCAAACTTTAAGAAATCCTTGGGAAGGTGCCGCTAGCTAGCTGCATACTTCGAAAGAAATTAATTTTTTTAATCTAAGTTGTCAGTCGTTAGGTGAACAAGTTTAATTTTATGTACAACGTGGTGCCTAACCGAATGAAGCTTGCATCAACAATTATTGTCAGCCTTGGATAGATTTAAATAGTGTCTAGTTTGCAAACGTTTTGACGACTTTCTAATCTTACTTTATAATTAACACATTAAGACCTGCGATCCGCTCACCAAATCATATTGAGATAGTCGCCAGCAGTTAAGTTACGAGAAAACCTTTATAACTAGAACAACTCAACAATGTTTATCTACACTACTGACTAAAACATTAATTACGTGTATACGGGGTACCCAAAAATAACCGGAATTATTTTTTAAATGCTATATATTTACAAATATTTACAAAACAACCTTATCCTCTTCAAAATACTCTCCATTACAAGTAATACATTTGTTCCAGCGGTGCTTTCACTGTTCGAAACATTATTTGAACTCATCTTTAGAGATGGCTGCAAGCTCCTGTCTTGTTCTTTTCTTGATGTCTTCAATGTTTTCAAATCGCTGTCTATTCATGCTCCTTTTCATGCGTGGAAAAAAGAAAAAGTCGCACGGAGCCAGGTCAGGCGAGTAAGGTGCGTGGGGCAGCGGAACCATGTTATTTTTAACCAAAAACTGGTTAACAGTGATGGCTGAGTGTGCAGGTGCGTTGTCGTGGTGGAAAAACCAGTCACCTGTTTGCCACAAATCGGGTCTTTTTTGACGAACACTGTTGCGCAATCTTCTTAACACTTCCAAATAAAAAGTTTGATTGACAGTCTGACGAAGCAGCAGTGAAACAGCACTAGCAAAAACGGTCACTAGTGATGAACAGAAGGTGGCAGATCAACGGCCCGCGCGGCATTGAACTGGCGACAAATTGCGCTAGGCAGGCCCTAGCGGCAGAAACCAGTACTACAAAAGCTCCCCCCATGGCAATGCTATTCCGGTTACTTTTGGGTACCCCTCGTATAGTTTCTTTAATAGTATTTTTAAAATACCCACTAGATGATAGGCATTGCTATATCTCGTTGTAATATCGGTAGCCAATTATAAAACAATATTTTTCCTATCCAGCAAATGACCAATTTTGGCTTCACTTTGAATTCATTTAGTATTTAGTGTCTAGAATATGTAAGAGTAATCATCTTTGCGTCAATCACTTAAACGTTTATTACTAAACTTGTCAAATTTGACTTTAACTTTAACATGGTACCAGTGGGTTGAGTTATCTATCGGATGCGTCTCCAGGTGGTAGATAGGAGGGTAGATATAGTGTCACGGTACGCAGCGTTACTAGGTGAACCAGAACAACCCTGGCTGGTGTTAGAATCGCCTCTAAAAATTGTACGTACTCCAATACTACTGTCACGCAAACCAGCTTTCACAGCTCAAACTGTAGTGTCGTAGAAGAAGCCAACACTCGGATAACAATGCTTGTCGCTGCTTTACTGACTTTAATCCGCAAGCACGGCCAAATCCAAACTTCTTGCTGTTGTGAACATGTCTCACGGGCAAGTAGTGGTGGGTGTTTTGGCTTAATTGTCTAGACCAAGAAGAAACAACCTTATTCAAAACCTAAATCCAAAGTAAAAAGCACCAAGCTAATAAATGCGTTACTGAATAGAAAACCAGTCGTCACTTGTTCCAACCTCGGAGCACTATGCCAACCCCGTTGTATATAACCTTCCGTGCGTATTAGGCCACTGCGCACCATGAGTTCCATTTTTTTCGTATTTGTGAACCACTTTTAAAAAATTTTAAAAAGACGGGGTCTTTGAGCAGAACCTAAAAATATCACCTGACACTGAGCGCAAACCCTAAAAATTTAAAAAACTTTCGGGGGCGGCAAGGCAAAAACTGAAAAAACAAAAAGAATCGGAACTTTAGACAACCGATTCTATTTCAACGGCAAAGAGGCGTGAGTAACACTCACCTATATAAGAAGCAAAGGCGAGCATTTCAGGAACGCAACAGTGATACCAGACGGCGCACGCAATTGTACCGGCCGGAACAATAGAGGCACAAAAACGCAGCCTTTCCAGCAGTAGCACACCGGCAAAGCAAAGTCAAAAAATCATAGAGAAAAAGTTCTTTGACAACACTATCAGTCCTAAAAAATTCAAAGTCATAAAATCTTCGATAACCGGATAGATTGACAAATTGGAGACAGCGTTTTCAAGAATGTACCTATAAAGTAGGATTTCTGAAAATAAATTGCACAGGCGAGGCAACCAGCGAGTGACTAGTCGGCACGTTATACAAAATGAGGTCACTGGGGAAGGGCAGGAAATTTGCGATTATTTATCTAAAAGACCTTCCTGAACCCAAAATGGTTATCACTTAGGTCCCGAAAACAGTACTAGAACCGGCCACTCTACTAAAAGAATATCGGTACAGAACAACATCAGTACTGAAACGTGGAGAGTGGTTAACTCTAAACCCGATCCAAAAGGAACCCAATGCGTTCTGCGTATAGACCCATTTGACAACTAATTGCATCTCGGGTTTTCGAAGATCACTTTTCGGACGCTGGGTTCCAAAAAAAACAGAAAAGAACTAGTTGCTACAAGCTATGTTTAAGAGGCAATGAACATAAATCCGCAGTCGGAAATGACGCGCTGACAGTAAATCTAATATTCAAAATCATTCAGATAAATATACATCAATGCAGGGAAGCCTTAACGGCCTTTAGTGCTTATATAGTGACGCCCGATATTGATATTGCTCTTGTTTAGGAGCCATGGATCCACAAAGAAACAATAAAAGAGTTGAACCGTTTAGATCGATAGCTGTGCACAACCCTCGCACGTTAGAAAGTTATGTTCTAAAAACCTAGTAGCAGCTAAAATATAAAATCAAATTTAGACATAATAAATAACGAAGATGCGCCTACGTTTATAATCATGTGGCGCTGTGGAATTATTGATCTTATGCTTGTTATTCCAAACACGAGCAAAGTAATAAAAATGTGGCATGTATCAGATCAACCTTCTTTATCGGATCATAGATACATTTGATTCAACATTGAATCACACAAGAAACTTGTAATGGAATATGGAAACCCGAGGAAAACCGATTGGAAGTTGTTCAACGAAACTTTAGCCGGTCAAATCAAAGGCTGTCCTTTAGTTGCAAAATCAAAGCACAAACTAGAACTATATAATAACGGACAGTCTTGTTAATTCATTAGAATCTGCATTTGAACCAACCTGCCCAAAAACTGTCAAACGAACCCTTATCAGCGTTACTTGGTAGAACAGGAAACTTGACAAAGCAAGGACACGCACTAGAAAGCTATTTAACACAGCCAAAAAAAGCGGAAACTGGGATACAGAACTGAGCTCATAACATACAACAATCCCATTAAAAAGACAAAAAAGACTTAATGAGAAATAGTGTAAAGACGTAGAAAACGAGCCTACAAGTTTTCGCCCATAAAAAACTTTGAGCAAGAACTGCTCGGGTTTATTCTGACCAAAAGCAGAAAGTTTACAGACTCGGTTGAGGGTACTCTGCAACAACTCTTTCTGGGTTCATCGTTAACTGAAGTTTCTAAACACCTGGACCTAGAGGTACTAAACAAACGGGCGCCCAAAAGTAACTAAGAATTAGCAAGAAAAAGATTGAGTCCTGAAAATTAAAAATGGAGAATCAATACGTTTAAACCTTTTTAGCCTCCAAGAGCAGATGGAGTTTATCTAATCATGCTGCAAATGGGATTTGCTGCTCTGTAAAACGCAGTGTGCAGCAGCTTTGCATATACCAAACAACTGGCGGATCTTCAACCTGGTACTTATACCATAGCTAGGAAGAGCTACGTACGCCCAGACAAAATTTTACAGACCAGGCATTACACCTTCAGTGTAAAACTCAGTCAACTCAATGCTTAAGAATTGGACAATAACTGCTACTTTCTACGGTAGCACTGTAGAAGTCAAAGTAGCTGATGGGAGCCCACAAAGCGATTTAGGATATGCCAACGATTTCACCATTATCACAAACAGGAAGTTTGGGGCAACCATATCGAATATAATGCAAAATGCACTACACACCGTCGAAAATTAGTGTAAAAAAGAAGAACTATCAGTGAACCTAATCAAGACGGCAATCGTTTCGTCTACCAAACGACGGAAAACCGATGACATATCTATCTACAATGTACAGAGTCACGCTCTCAATGACAAAAAAATCAAATATCTTATCTAGAAAAAGTCACAATGAAAACCATCAGGGTTTTTAATACAACCAAACAGATGGTCGGGCACACAAGAGAATTGAAGCTTACAATGACCAAATGGTTATATGCTGTGGCGATAAGACTTATCATCACATAGGGTGCGCTTGTATGGGGTGAAAAAACTAACTTTAACATGTTTCCAAGTTTTAACGTACAGAGAATGGCATGTCTGCTGATAATAGGAACGATGAGAACTACGCCCACAGTAGGCATAGAGTACGTTTACACGAGAAAATAACATCGGTTTTAACAACATCGGTTTTATTAATAACGGTTTCCAACAGTTATTTACACGGACGTAACAAAGTGGCGTTATTAACACCGGTTTAAAGTGTGTGACGTAAAACGGCGTTATTAACACCTAAAACTACTACTAATAGTAAATAATGAAATTTACCATCGAAATTTGAGTTTGCGAGGTTAAGTTATTTGTTGTGGGTGCTGCTACAATTCGTTTTTTAGAGTACCGTGTTTGATCTACGTCCTACGATTCACGCTTACTCCCATTTTTACAAAAATAAACCAAATCGTATATATAATACATTACAACATTTATTAGGTTAAGAAATCACCGGAATCAGAACGGGGGAAAACAGCGATAACAATTCCGTTGGTATTGCGATTAAAACTGATGTTATATCAAAGAGTGTTTACACGTTTTCCGACATAGGCTTTAGTAACGCTACGCCGTTGTTCAACAGGCCTGTTTTAATAAAACCGGTGTTAGTCTCGTTTACACGTTACTTTACACAGGCTTTAATAAGAACGATGTTATTAAAACCTGTGTTATGTGTTCGTGTAAACGTAGTCATAGAAGCACTATTTTCACTTCTACCATGACCTCGTTGTAATGATGGAAACAAAACAAACAGTATGCAATAGTCTTTAAGAAATTTAAGGTCATAATGTTGTCACAAAGCGAGAGAACAAAAAACATTTACCTGAGCAAGAATATATGAAGGAAGGCACCATGGGAAACAATTTTCGCTGACCTTGGGTAAATATGTGTCCATTTTTCAAGCTGAAGTTGACTCCTATATATCGGAACTGAACCCGTTTTTGGAATCGTCTACGAGACCGTAAAAGAAATCATTTGCAGAAAACTAGCAGCAAAACAAAAAAAAACTATAGAAAAACTCTTTAGGTATGAGACACAAAAGTTTTTCTTGCAAAGCCACCATCAAGCACTCAAAATGCACTATCAATCTATAAAAGTTCAAAAACTTACCCCGGCAGTGTTGGGTAAGATCTAGATCTAAAAGAGCTAGATCCCGGATCATTAAATAGATCTTGTACCTGGATTTAAACCATTTATAAATTTGGATCTAATATCTGGATCTAGATCCATCTAAGCAATGATCTTGAATACGGATCTAGATCATATTAATTTACAATTTTTTCAATTAAATCGTTTAAAAAATTAAAAAGTCATTGTTTAAAAAATACTTTCCCAGAAAAGTATTAAAGCAGGTAAGTATTTACAACGATTTGCAACAAATTATATAAGGTAGATAATTAAGTTTAGTTTAGCAATTATCAATTATCAAAATTGATCTATAAAGAATTTAGATCCAATTTCAAAGATTTTGAATCTAAATTTAGATCCATATGTAGGTAAGCATCTTGGATCTGGACCTAGATCCTAACTTTCAAATCCATCTCGATCTGGATCTATATATGCAATTACGGGATCTTACCCAACACAGGACTAATAACAAAGTCCAGTGGCTTTAATAAATATATGTATAAAATGGGACTGCAAAGTAGCCATTTATGCCGTGGATGTTTGAAAGACGACGAAACTCTTCAACGTTTGCTGTGTAAATGTAAAACTAACCGGGGATGAGTTGGAAAAAGCCTCTCCATTGACAAAACAGAACTGTTGAGAAAGTAATAATTCGAAGGTGCACAAAAGGATTAGGGAGACCGCAACGCAGAAGCGCTAGAAAAACCACCCCTTCAATAAAGTTTAAAAAAAGCATATCATAACGAATGATAATGTGTGGCGAAGTCGCACGGTCGAGCATTGCATGTGAGTCGATTTTGCTATGAAAGTTATCGCGAGAGTAACGTACATTATATTTTGTGGTGCCTTTTGTAGATTACGTTATTTTTTTTTAAATACAAAAAAATTAAAATCACCAGAAATACCACACTACAACATTTATTACAAAATTTGTCAAATTTGACTTTAACTTTAAAATACTTTTTTTACATTTTAACTGAATGTTAAGATTTTTTAATTGATTTTTTCACTTCTCACATACTCGTTCTAGTACAATAATTGACTTGATGTGGATTTTTACTTTTAACTTTGCCGCGCTAGAGCTTTTTTCGCATACTACTTAACTACACTAACGAACGAATATTGACGTTTGTGATGTTGGAAACACAAAAAATATACAGAAGTTCATCTAATATAAAAAATTTTAGTAAATCCGTTTATTTGACGGAACGCGACATGGGATAGGGCACAAGAGGACGTAGCAAAAATGCTTTCGTCATCAAATTTTAGTAGATTTACTAAATTGTTTATTTGTTTAACTTTGCGCCATAAAGTTATAACTTTCATTCTTTATGGTAATTTCCAAATTGATTACTTTATCTAAGAGCGTTAAAAGATGACCCTGATCAGTTTTATAATTGCACAGATTTTTCTCGCGTTAGTCATTACAATGTGATCGAATTATTCATAATTTTTCCGGTAACGAGCCTTGTGTGCAATCAAATGTTTTTATTTATAGTCGTAACGTCTACACTTGTAGGTGTAAGAAGTGTTAAGAATTCGATGCAACAACCACACTACGCCTTGTAAGGCGGTTTTAAATTAAGGGCCCCCTTAAAAACACGAAATCGACGTCGTTATCAAAACATCTGACATGTTTACAAGGAAGATAAAAACGAAGAAGAAAATAAATTCCTCCCACTCAAAACGGGAGTTATATTTAACATTAAAAGAAAATAAAACGAATCATCTAATTTTATTTGACCTAATTGATTGAAGCGTTCAATCAACGTTAAAACGTTTATATCGATTAACAAAAATAAAAAAAAATATAGTAAATATTCATTGATAGCGTCTTACTTAAATGAAAGATTAAATTAGAAGGATTGACTAATTGAGGATGTCAACTATTCTTTGCCAGCAAATGCATTCACCGACCGTGCGGTAATAAAAACGCGCAAACAAACTACGAAAATATAGTTGATCTGACCTAATTTTTTATGAGATAATTAAAGACTGAAAGGTTGCGCGTTATTGCTCAAACACGCTTGGCGTCTAATCATGGAAAATAACTTTTCTTCCAGGCGAAAAGTAAAGCGTCAGGTATGTGAGGATGGCCCCGAAAGGGTCATATTTGGTTTCGTCCGTCGTTTATGTAATTTATTGCGTAGTTAGTTTTATTGAGCAATGAACAAAGAAACGATTATGTATAGTGGAAAATGCCTTCATGCGCCATGGCGTCGCTAGAGAAAGTGATCCTTGACCTTATCCTTATAATAAACCCTTTTGTAATATTTCAAAAAGCGTTTAATTTAGAATAAGTTCATTATTTTAATGTCAAGGTGAAACTTTGTTCTGACCTAGACATGGTTCTTTCTTATTATTACATCCATTACATTAAACTACATTAATGGCTTAACAAGGCGAGCCGCTTCCTTACGGATAATGCATTGCCTTTAACATCAATTTTATTGCTCGGTATTAATCTTATTTTTTGCCGCATTAGCAACTAGCTTAAAGCACTTCCATCTGATTTAATTAAGAACATAAATGCCGAAACTATTTTAGAGATCATATCTCTGCATATGCTTTTTAAGAGACTATTTTCATTGTAATATTAATGATTAATCTATCAAGAACAACTTGTTTATGGGTTAGAAAGTATCTAAACTATTCCATATATGCATAGCACCAAATGAAGTAGTGAAACACTATCGGCAACCTTCATAAGATGGAATACGAGACATAATTACAAAACAATTAAAGAACGCAATTATTGCTGTTGAGAAAAGTTCTGAAGTAAGAAAGTTTGAAACTTTCAAAACAAATACATAATCACACAGTTTTCTTTTAGTTTTCCTCTTTTGTCGCGCTAGTAGAACAAAGCTACTCAAAACGAATCAAAAACGTATTTTCAGTATAAAATTTAATCTTATTAGGACATGAAATAAATAACACTCTAATAATATTTACGTTTTGAATTTTATGAAACGTAAATTGTGCAATTTATCAAAAACGGTTTTTTGAGTTAACTTTCAATCATTTTAAAAACGTTTAACGTTTTTAGAACCAAACCCAATTTGACAAAAGAATTTTCTTGAGTTATCCAGTACACTTCTGTAATTAATTTTCTAAACTAAAATCCTCGTTGTTGATAGCTTTAGTATAAGGTTAAAATCTTCTTGAGTACGATACACATGTAATGAAATAAATGGTCGTTTTTAAGATACGTAAATCAAACTTATCAAACTACTTCGTTTAATCTTTGAAGACTTAAATATTTTCTGCTTAGTTTATTTTCCTAATAACAATACTTATTATGCACGAATAATTCTTACATACTTATATATTAATCTCATTTACTTTAAAAAAACTTTGTTGATTTCTAGTTACATGTATGCATACATAGCAGTTTTTGTTTATCGAAAAACTACGACAAGATAAATAATACTTTAAACTCCAGCAAAAAACTCTATTTTAAACACTGTTTGAAAATTCTAACTTACAAATCTGTCATAAACAGCTGAGGAAAATTATTTGTGCATTGTCATTACATGTAAAATCTTTGTCGTAAAATTTTTAGACAACTTTACAAGTTCTCTATAACTTTGTTCTACAAGTTATTGAAATTTCAACCATTAAAAACGTACCTATGTAACACTTTAACTAAGCAATTTACAAGTAATCCGCCGTGGTGTAAAGTGTCGAATAGTCTCCCATTACGCCGAAGATTTATGGTTCAAATCCCGTAGCTGCCACTTCTAAAAATTTGTCAAACAACCACCGCCGCTTTAATTAAAAACTAATAGTCATTAATGTTCAGCGGCATTCGCTAAAAAATAGAACAAATGCCATTCAAGAACCAAAATTTTATTTATTTATTTTAAAAAAAACTATTATTTAATTTTACTTTTCAAAATTGTTTTTTATTCAACACCAACGTGACACTCTTCCAACGAATCGTTAAGACATTTATTAAACAAATCTAATTCGGTTTGTTATACACGGACATTTCACGTTCTTCTAGTGATTATAAAACATTTTTGTAACAAAATTTTAAACGTGTACTGTTTTTGAAACAAAACCGAATATGTAACATTGTTCTACTAGGGCAAATAACATGACAAACAAACAGTTCGGGACACTAATTTATTTGAAGAAGAGGATAACAACAATTTATTACCTATACTAATATTAACGAAACGTTCAACTTCGAGAACGTTCACGAACTTCTTATCCAATTCGGAAAATATATAAAAGCGGTGTAAAGAGAGCATATGTCAGTTATTCGAAGTCGGCAGTGTTAAGAAGTGTGTGTTCAAACGTACGTGCCTTTAATGTAAACAAGTGATTGTAATACATGATTTAGTTTTTTTTTCTTAAATATCGTTAGATTTAATTAGTTCGTGTAGTTATAAACGTGTAAATATTTTGTGTATAAATAAATTTCTTTTAAAATTCGTTACAGTGGTGTAAGGTGTGCGGTTTTGAACCTGGTTGAAATCGTGTAAATAAATAAAACTGTTTAATTTGCGCTTCGTGTATTTATTTATAACGTGTAATTATAGTTCTTTAGCTCTTTAAAGTAGTGTATCTTTTTTATTATTTGTGTTATAGCTTATGCCGGTAACTCGTTATCAAACCAAAATGGATGCAAAACTATTTCAAATTCTAATATCAATAAATGAAAAAATGAAATAAATGAAAATAGAAAAAAAAATGAAAGAAAAGCTTTACGAAATACCTCAAAAAATGGAAGAAAATTCTAGACAAATGGAAGAAAAACTGTTCGAACATTCCCAAAAAAATGGAGGAAAATTCTAGAGGTTTAAAAGAATAAATACGTACGAGCATGGAAAATCAAATTAAAATTGTTCAAGAAGAAACCCAAGCAGACAAGGACAAATTAGAAAACAGAATGAAACTGCTTGACGAAAGAATGAACGAAATGAATTGTGACGGTGAAGAAAGCGTCACGAGTGAAGATTTAATAATGGACTATCGGAAAAAAACCACTCACAAGTTTAAAGTTGTACCTCTAAATTTTGATAGAAAAGTTCTATGGTAAACCTACTACAAGCAGTTTGAAACCGTAGCTACAGCTAATGGTTGAAGCAACAAGCACAAAGCGACGTCTTTAATAGTCTCCTTACGTTGAGTCCTTGGGATATTGCAAACTGTTGCTGACCACTTGCAAGAATATTACGAACTTTTAATTTCACGTTTAGAACTGAGATATGGAGATGCGCATCTTCAACAAATGTACCAAGCTCAAATTAAAAGTCGGGTTCTAAAAGCTCCCGATAGTCTTTAATAGTTTAGGGCTAACATCGCCAAACTAACACGGTTTGCGTATCCTACAGCACCAGATACCTTCTTGAAGCAGTTGGTTATTCAAACCTCTGTAGACGGCCTACGAGATAGAGAAACGCAGCAGACTTTCCGGTTAGCTCGACCGAAGACGTTGGATGACGCTTTAACCCATGCTTTGAAGTTCGAGGCGGCGAAACAAGCGTTGCACCGAGACAGCAATAAGCTCTGTTGTGCTGTAGAAATACCCTCGCGCACAGAAGAAAACATTGAAGTAATAGTGCGACGTGTATTTCGGAAACAAGTAGCTTGAGAAAGAGAATTAACGTGCTGGAACTGCGGGAAAGTGAGCTACGTACGACGACGCTGTACTAAGCCCAAAAGAAGACCAGAAGAGCGGCCGGAAAACTAGAACAGCTCGACTTCAGCGAGCCATGCCCGGAGATTACCATTCAAGTGGCATAGTCTAAGAAGTAATTACATAACATTTATCTTGACGACAAGATCAATAAAAGAAGTTTTCAGTTACTGGTTGACACCGGACCTACAAACACCACCATTTGTCCTGACATGTTATTAGAAAACCAAAAGATATCACCAGTAACAGTACGACCTCAAACGGTGACGGACGAAGAAATACCTACTCACGGATAAGTCAAAGTAATCATTGGTCTGGAAAATGAAGTACTCGACCATCGAGTACTGGTAGCCGACGTCACGAAAGAAGTTATCTTAGGAATGGACGTTATAAAAAAGTATGGGTTTCATTTGAATATGAAGAACAATGTCCTGAAGATAATGAAAAAATTCCTATTAATTCGTCAGAGAAGGCATCCGTGCAAGTCTTATTGAGTGAAAACGTGACTCTGCCTGCGAGGACAGAAAGTGTGGTGATGACACGCCTAGATGGAAATCTCCGGGAAGGCTACATTCGCACGATTGAACCAATGAAGGGTGACTTAGTTGGAAAAGGATTACTCGTTGGTAGAACTTTAGTAGGCGTAAAAAACACGATGCCAGTAAAGATCTTATATATTAACTCAGATTCAGTAGCGTTGAAAAAGAAGGCCGTGGTAGGTCAATGCGCGTCAGTCAGTACTTTAAATTGCGAGATGCGTGAAATCTAACAAAGATACGTCGCCGAAGAAGTGCTCACAATATCTATTGGAAATGTCAAAACCTCAGCCAAGACTAGCTGACTAAAGTTAAAGTGTTGATCCAACAGTATCAAGATGTGTTCGCACTGAAGATTGGTTCCAAAGGAAGAACTAACGCGGTGAAACATAGAATTAATACCAGAGACGCTCGGCCGATACGACAACATCCACGCCGATTTCCTTTGGCGAAAAGAAAAGAAGTCGAACAAATAATTATGGATAGAGAGAAAAGATGTGATTGAACCTTCAAATAGCCCATGGGTGTCCCCAGTAGTACTCGTAAAGAAGTTAGATTTAAGGAGTGGTTACTGACAGGTAGAATTGAAACCCAAGAATCGTACAAAACAGCTTTTACGATTAGAACTGGTTTGTGGCAGTTCACTGTGATGGCCTTCGGCCTGTGTAACGCTCCTGCAACGTTTGAGCGTTTGATGGAGACCATCTTGCGCGGACTGTCTTGGAAAACGTGCTTGGTTTACCTAAACAACGTGATCGTGGTTGGAAGGTTTGAAGAACGTTTAACCAACTTGAAACAAGTGTTCCTCCGGCTATTTAGGGCAAATCACAAACTGATCCCAAAGAAATTCTACGTATTTAAGAAGAAAGTGCAATACCTTGGCCACATCGTATCTAGAGATAGATGGCGTAAAGGTAGACCCAGACAAAGACAATTTGTACTCTGAATTGCCAATATTGCCAAACCTTTGACGAAATTCACCAAAAAAAAACAGAATTTAGATGGAATAAAAATTGCGAAAACGCTTTCCATCGACTATAACAGGTTCCTTCGCAGATTCAAGATGGACAAGAAAAAGTCATTGCCTATTTTAGCAAAGTTTTGTCCGGTTCAGAAAGGAATTATTGTGTGACTACGAGAGAACTGTTAGCAGTCGTCAAGTCCAAAGAACATTTTTACAAATATTTGTATGGCAAAAATTTTTACTGAGAACAGACGACGTCCCTTTAAAATAACTATTGCAGTTCCGTAACCCAGAAAGACAAGTGGCAAGATGGACCACCGAGAGACTGCAAGAGTATGACTATGACACAAAACACCGTGCCGGAAACAGCCATCGGAACACTGATGTCTTGTACAAAAGACAATGTCCAGGGGACTACGGCCATTGTTCGCGACTTGAAGAAAAAATCGAATGCCTCCGGAGAACTTGTATGGTTGATGACGAGTGGAAACCTGAGCAGTTGCGTCGCGAATAAGAAAACAATTCCAAAATAAAACCACTCCTGAACTATTAAAAAAACGACCGACGACCAACTTGGAAAGAAGTGAGTGCTTTGGACAGAAACATCAAAGCGTACTGGGCGCAGTGGAACTCTTTGATAGTAGAAGACGTTCTTCTTAAGCGATCCCTAGAGAGTATCGAGAGCACAGGAAACCGACTACAGTTGGTAGTGCCAAAGAACTGGGTATCAGAAGTGTAGAAGCATCTCCACAATGGTACATCAGGAGGACACTTTGGCATAAAAAAGACATTGGAAAAAGTTCAAGAAACATTCTACTGGGTGAACTGCAAATACGACGTCTTGTAATGGTGCCGTAAGTGCACGGTCTGCGCATCAGGAAATGGTTCCGCAAGTTGTCTATTTTTCGTTTTTAAAAAAAAAATTTTTAGCGCGTAATAAATGTTTACACTTTTATTTATTTTGTTGTTTATGTTGTCATGTCTTCTGTTATTACATTTTCTAAATATTCGCACGGTGTTACATTTTCTAGTTTTACTTTAATGTGTTTTTATTTCTTTTATGTTACTGTTAATGATCATTGTTTTATGTTGATTTCCATTCCAAACTTTTCTGTTTCTTTTCTTTATATTTTTTCCCAACTTGCGTTGACCATTAATTTTTTATTGTTCTTCATAGTTTTTTTTAGTATTTCTAGTAGATTCAAACAGTACCATATTATTATATATTTAGAAAAAAAAAATAATAAATAATTCAGCTCGTACCCAAAACATCTAGTGGCGAATGGAGTAATAGACTGATCGTTATGAAAACCAAAAAATTAATGTCTATATCCGTGTGGGGTTGCTAGTCCCCCATCGGACGCCTCCCCAGGTGGCGAATAGGAGAAAGCTTGCTAGATATGGCGGGTATCGAGGAAATAAAATATCCGGGGCTGACCAAAACTAGCAAAACAAATACCAGAAGCCTCTGCTCCATAGTGGACGGTTTCAAACAGCGTCTGAACCATAGTGGACGGCTGAGTTATAGGTCCTCCAAAAGAGGGTTATGGCGTTAGGCATTAACCACCTAACACATAAAAAACAATAAAGGAAAAGAGGATGACAGAGTGGAAAAATGAAAATAATCTACACCTCATCAAAAGGGAGCCTGAGGAGGAAGGGAATTATTCTACAAGGAGTCCTAAAGACTCAGTTTTAAAAATCAACCACAAAACAAAACAACGCAAAGAAAAAAGAATCACCATTAGAACTTGGAACATGGAACACGATAGCCCAGTGCTAGAAAAAGATAAATTCATACACACTCTAACGGAAAAAATAGAGAAAGTGAAAACAACAGAAGAAATTATCATAGCTGGCGATTTGAATAGAAGAACAGAAGGGAAGAAGAAGAATGAACCGGTGGGATAGTTTAAAGAGGAGATCGTGAATAATAACGAGGAAAGAATAACAGGAATGTGTGAACTGCAAAATCTCAAAATAAGAAACTGATTTTTCCAACACCAAAACATACATAAATACACCTGGACGCAAGAAACAAGAAATCTAAAATCAATTATATATTACATAATAGTAAAGAAAAACACTACAAGAACAAGACGTACAAGTGAAAAGAAGGGCCGAGTGCGGCAGCGATCACAGACAGTTAATAGCAAACATGAAATTCAAATGGAAAAACAAGAAAACAGATAGCACGATAAAGAGAGAAAAATCGATAAAAACCCAAAACTCAAACTGTACCTACTGCAAGACGAGACAATAAGAGAACTATACCAAAGAAGACTGGGCCAAAAACTAATAGAGTTTAGATTTGATACAGTGGAGGATACGTATATAAAAATAAAGGACAGTATGAAAGAAGCGGCATTATAAGCATTAGAAGAAATAGATAAAGCAGAAACGAATTTCAAATGAAAATTTAATCAAGCAGACGCGAAAGCAATTAATGTGATAAAACAACTATACAAAAATAGGTAAGCACAAAAAAGAACGAAGACTATAAAAAGTACAGAGAAAAAAATAGGAAAGTAAAAAGGCTAGTTGTTAAAGAAAAAAATGAAGGATGGAAAAGATATGACAAAACGTCGACCAATATATTGGAAGGACAAGAAGCTCGGAATCCTGGAAAATAATAAAAACCTTAAAAACGAATACCAAGGATAAAGCACACATGCGGTATATCAAGGAAGATGAATAGAAATCCTACTATAAGAACCTACTAATGGAAACAAGAAAAGAACTTATATAACAAAGAGAAGAGCATAAAGAAAAAATGGAAAAAAAATAGACAACACAGAAGAAGACATGCACAAAGCAATAAGAACAATCAAAAATAATAAATCACCAAGACCCGGAGGAATTGACCCCGAACTAATAAAATATGGATCCAAAAAACTCATACGGATAATCATAGAAACATGTTCCAAAAAATAATAAATAGAAAACAAATGCCCGAGGAATGAAAACACGCATATCTAACATCCATATTTAAAAAAGAGTACAGAAGAAAATGCAAAAATTACAGAGGTATAGGCATAATAGCGATGATGGGAAGAGTCCACGGAAGGGTAATAAGGAATAAAGTAGAGGAAAATATAGAAGGAAGAATTGGGGAAGAACAAGCGGGTTTCACAGTCGGAAGATCGACCGTAGATCAAGATATAGCAATACATCTCACTTTCATTGATATAAAAAAAGCGTATGACACGGTACCAAGAAACAAACTCTAAAAAGCCATGACAAAAATTGGAGTACCACACAATCTGATAGAGGCAGTAAAAAACTTATATAGGAACAGCAAAGTAGCAGTGAAAGTTGGATCGAAAATGACACTAAAGGACTGATACAAGGCTGCTCCACTTCACCGACACTTTTTAAAATATACCTTGGGCACACCTTAAAAAATTGGAAACAAAAATGCAAATGAATGGGCGTGCCAGTTAGAAATAAACACTTATACACACTTAGTTTCGTAGACGATCAGGTGGTCATGGCTCAAAATGCAGAGGATCTCGGTTTTATGCTGCGTAAGTTAAAAAAAGAATATACAAAATCAGGACTAGAAATAAATTTTACGAAAACAGAATACCTGGTAACATCACAAGAAAAAGAAGGAGACCTTATAGTAGACGAAAACACCAAAATAAAAGAAGTAAAAAAGTTTAAATACCTAGGATACACAATAACAAAAAATACAAAAACAAAAGAGAAGATAAAAAATATGTTGGGACAGACACGAAAATGTATAAGACAACTCCACCCAATCATATGGGATAAGGACATTACAAGAAATACAAAAATCCAGATATACAATACCATGATATAAAGCATTATGACATACGGAGCAGAGAATTGGATCATTAATAAAAGAAATCGAAGTAAAATAACAGCAGTGAAAATGAAATGTTGGAGAAGGTGCTGTGAAGTTACAAGATTGAACAGAATAAGCAATGATGAAATCAGACATAGAATGAATGCGCCGACAGATACGCTCAAATACATAGAAGAAAAAAGACTCCAATGGTACAGATACGTCAGACGACGTAGCAACAGTAGATGGATAAATAGAGTGACAAACTGGTGCCCCATAAGTAGAAGAAAAAGAGGAAGACCAAGGAGGTCATGGAGAGACGATGTGAATAAAGCAATGAGAAAAAGAAACATTGGGCATGGAGAATGGAACAACAAAAAGAATGGAGATTGAAGATAAGATAGAGTTTTTGGTCTTAGTATTTTGTACGTGATTAATGCTAAAATACATTAGCATAACTGTTAATGCCAAACTAAAGTAGAAAAAGCATGTTAAGAAAAACTGTGTGATTGTTAAAATTAGAGTATAGTGCGCGAGTGAGTGTACATAGGTATGACAGGACTATAAAGTTAGGTTTTAGCTGATAGATATTTAGGTTAAAATTTATTAGAGAAAACTAAATGGTTTGTCTATTAGATTCGTTTTAATTGGGTCAGCACAGAAAATGTAATTGCATTAGTAGCAATTGATTCACTTTACTGAATGATGGCACAAATGCAGAAATTCTGTTTAGATTTGCAATCTTAATAAATTATTTACTAAAACCTAACGTATTTTGCACAACAAAAATAAATATTTTTTGGCTAATATACAAAGCTCAACACATTATATAACAACGCAAAATAAAACATTGGCATGAAGACGAAGACAGTTTTATGTAACTTATTAATTTCTTAATTAGCACATAAATAATAGACATATTGACAATCTTAATTTAAATTTACTGCAGGTAAAAAAACATTTAAGAAAAACAGGAAACTATAAATTACGTATACTTGGAATCAAAACCGCAAACTTGATAGAGCACATAAGTCAATCGATTAATTTCATTCGAAAGTTAATCGAGCGAATTTCCTGTGGTTCTTCCAAAGTTAGATTAAAGACAAACACAATAATTTTATATTAAAGTTGATGTTTGTCAATTTGGATCTATCTTGAGATTTACGGTAAAGACAAACACAGTTTTCGTACAAACAATTCAATTTAGAAGATAATCAGAACAAATAAAAGTGGAAAAAGCCACCATAGAAACTCTAACAAAAATTTTTGATCGAACTATAATACAATTTCAAAGTTTGATTAAAAGTTTTATTGTAATATAATATCTAAAAAAATTATTATTGTTATTCTTTGTAGTTTATATTTGTATTATTATTAATTACGAGTATTTCCTTGTTAGATGTCTCGTTTAATTCCGCAAGCTTATTACAAATTACTGATACTTGCGGTATTCTAAGTACTTTACTTAACTAAGTTTAGTGTACCGCATGAACTTTTATATCTCAACTTTAATAATAATAGTAATGATACTGTGAACAAATTTATAAGAAATAATTTTTTCAAACTTATAGTTACATTTGTGTTTCAATCTTTTTTCAACCTTTCCATGCCTTATTTATTTAGCTGTAGTTTTTATACTTTGTTTCTTTAACAGTAATGTATGTTACATGCGTCAAAAGTGAAGCATAGAATAAACAAACGACGAGATTAATATACATTATTTTTTTGTGTTGATTTTTGCAAAATTACATTCTTTTTTAAAAAAATTTTAAAACACACAAATAATTCTTTCTACATTTAGGCTGATCAAACTTGATACTTTTCAAGGTTTTGAAAAGAAACTATGACTCTAGTTCTCGCAGTTCTATCAAAGCATTTTAGAAAGCATAAACTGCAAAAACTTATTTTCTTTGGAATTTGGAAGTATATAAAAACATTGCATGGAAAAAAACAAATCTCAAAAATAAAAACCAGTTGACAAATCTTTGAGTTAACAGAAAAAATAGATTTAAAAAAAAATAAATCTTAAATTTAACAATATTTTTTTTTAAAAACGTTAACGCCGCAAATCATATTAATTGGAAACTAATATAACCAATTGGAGTTGTTCTTGAACGCAAAAACCTATCAGATATCTGAAACAACGTTAGTTTGCAAATTTTTTTAAAATAAACTACAATCAAAGCCTCTATTTTTTTACTGAACAAAAAGCTCATATTGCAAAAACTCTAAACAGAACTAAAGCAACAAAAAGTGAAATAAAAAAAATAGTTAAACTGGTTTGCCTAAATGCCAAGAATGAGGCAAAGAAGATTGGCAAAGAAATATAGTGAGCAAAAAAACACAAGCAAAAAAAACATAAATATGATATAACAAATAGCCAAAGTAGCAATGACAAAAATTAGTATTAAATCAAAGAAAATGGTAAAAATAAGCAAATAGATGATGCCAAATAACCAAATCCGACATCAAAAAAGGTAAAAAGAAAGGGAAAAAAGAGATAAATATCAAAAAAATTAAGATGATGTACCAAGGCAAGATAAAATCAATAAAAGTTAGTAAAGTTTAATTTAGTCCGCAACAATGTCATTCAACGAATACTTTTTGTGTTCAAAACCATTCAAAATTCAGCAAATCTTACAAAAAATATAAAAAAACGGTTTGCACAATAAACTAAATGGGTATGTTTATCTCACTACGCAAATCTAATTCCATTGATTTTCATAATTTACTTAATAGATACCTTTTATTCGATCCTAAGTTAAATTATTTAGGAGACCATGCGATCATTCAAAAAGTAACAGTTTTAGAATGCAATTTCATCAGTTTGGCAGATATAAAGCAAAAAATTAATAAAATACCAAAGGAGATTTTGCAGGACCATCTTATTTTTGTACGTAAATATCAAAGACAAAAACCATTTTTTGCAAGATCAAAAGTAAACAAAAACAATTCTTGCCTGGTGTTAAATACAAAATAATTCGTGTAATCACAAAAGACTTCAAGAAGGTAAATGTTCCAAGTAAAAAAAGAGGTGGAAATAGACACTCAGAAAAAGTGTTGCTAAAAACGATGCAATCCGAGAATTTTTTAATAGTCTGTCTGCAGTGGAAAGCCACGAGAATCTAAATAAATTTAAACAAATTTTTTTATTGTTTAGATTTAATATAAAAAAAAACATTTTGGGTGTAAACCGCCTCAGCATCAGGAACACTAAGAGCTTTGTCTACCTTTAAAAGATAATACAATATTGGTTTTTTTTCGCCAGCTGTTGACGCTTATAGAACATGCATAAATTTAAAAAAATCTGCAAAGGTGTTAACTAACTTACATAGTAACAAATTACGTTTAATAGTAATTTACGTAACAAGCGTCGAAAGTAAGGAATAGCATAACGAACGATAATTCGACGCGAGAGCGTATGGCCGAGCGTTGCTTGTGAGTATGTTATACTATGGAACTGTCGACAAGAATAACGTACATTATTTTTTGTTGCCTAACATTTTTTACATAGAAAGAAAAGCAAGCTTACAGAAAAGCAACTAAAATTTTGTCGGCTGTACTTTCTTACTATTAAGATTCTAGTAGGCTAGAATAAGAATTACTGTATAACGTGTCCAAGATAATGCACAGCATGAGGATTTAGTAAACGGTAAAAATACACCCTGTATTCGTTAGAATTTTTTATTAAAAATTCAATGATATATCACACATTATGGTTCTAAAGTTAAAAATAGAAGCAACAATGAGTCTTAATATTTTTGTACTTTTGTTTAATGCATTTCTAAGTGTAACGGTAGAAAGAAGAAACTTCACAAACGAAGAAAAGTATAATATGACTTGTTACATCTTGTATAATAAATTTCAACCTTATAAATATAAAATTTGTCAGATCTAATGATGAGGGAATGAGATCGGTTTGTTACAAATGATATACCCAAAAATCCAAAGATCAAAATTTTTCTTTTAAGCTTCGTGGATCATTTGGGTCTTTTTTTAACCAAAAACGAAATTAATTTTTCTCTAATGCCGTTTTTGATCAATGTAAGGTTCATAAACTTTGTTTATATTATTATTGGCTACGTTTTTTTATTTGATGTTTACGTTAAACATTTACATTTGATCGGTATGAAAGTTTCCACACATAAGTTGGTTGGGTTACTTTTGTCCTGTACCCGTTTCATTATTTCATCAGTTTCAAGTGTCGACTTCAGATCGATTTATTGTGCGATACGGTTGTGTGTTGTTTTTATAAGTAGTTTTCTCGATAGATTTTTTACGAGCCAACTCTTCTAGTCGCTTTGCTGACAGAGAACTGGAAGAAGCACTGATCGTACTGATGATTCTTATTCGGAACCTTATAGTCGAAATGGTTTTTCTGATACATGGGAGCCTTCGGATGATAAAACGTGTTTGGAAACATAAGATCATCTCTACCCTACAATGCCCAACCAACAACCCTAAATATACAGAAAAAAGAAAAGATAACAGTTAGTCATAGAACAAATGCGTACCTATTGCTGTTCCAAATCAGAAAGTTTACTACAAGACTTAAATGTTAAGAAGCGGAATAAGAAACTCAAAAAAAAAGAGAAACTAAATAAAAATCAAAGTGAGAGTTCTACTAGTAACTTACCAATCTCAAAATAGCCGACTAAGTGGATGTAACTATATACAAATAGAAACGTAGTCTGTCTCAAAGTAAGGTAATAAAAAAAAACTAAAGAAATTTAGTAAGAACTTGAGCAAAAAAAAAGATATTTAGTACAGCAGAATAGAAAAAAAAAAACAAATGGGTAGCATTTAAGCTACAACCATCAATATATCACCGACGTAGTCAAATACTCAAACTACCAAAACCAAAAGACACGAACCAGAAGAATAGCAAAGTTCGAAAATGGAAAGCCCCAAAAAGTAAACTAGCACTTACGACAATGTGATCTCATTCAACGCTAACGGAAGTTGATAGAAACGCTTAGACTACGGCGAATGATCTTGAGCTGTATGGATTTGAGACTGGTTTTGATAGCTGAAGAAAGAGGTATAGAAAAGGTGGTAACGTACGTACCGATGTTCTTGTCAGCTTCCATCATACGGCTGCGAACAGCATCCATTAAGCGCTCATCGTAATCCAAAAGCCAAAACTCAGACTTCAACAAAGCTCAAACGGTTGATATCCCATATTTTAAGCTAAGGGTGCTGAGGAAATAGTTAGTCTCAATAACGAATATAGCGGAGTTTGCTTTTATAGACTCCCAAGTTAAGCTTATCATAATACAAAGTGAAAGCGATGAACAGGAGGCGACCGAAGCGGAGCTACATCGTACACAGACAAACAAGGTAGGCACATTGGTTATAGAAAAAGATAGAAAAAGTTATTAAAAATGGTCAGACATTACATCTCCTTTCAAGTCAGTTAGGAAAACCAAAAGCAAACATCTGCTAATTTTGTCAGAAAATCGAGAAACTCTGGAATCCATTAAAACTAAGATAGACGCAGGGATGCTTGGTGCCGAATGCTTAATTACCTTTACCTTCAAATTGTGAACGACAAATTAGCTAACGGTAGATTTTCTATCCAATGAAAAGAGGCACTTTTAGTCATAGTCCTCAAAAGCCAAAGTGACGACAAATATTGCCAAAGCTACTCCTCGATCTGTCTACTAAATAACACTGCAAAACTGTATGAACGTTTGCTTGCTAATAGGATTAATAGAAAGATTGGAACTCATAGAGACTTGTCTCCTCATCAATTTAGATTCAGAAAGGGTAAATCCACAAAGGAAAGAACGTGGCGTACTAGAGAGATAAGGATACTTGCATACATACATTCAATACTGTACCATGGATTTTGTTAGTGGAAGAGCTGAAAAATATTACAAGTTACTTAACTAACAAGACGATTACGTACGCAGATGACTGCAATCTTAAAGTACAACACCAAATGACTTGCGGAGTTCCATAACGCTCTATACTAGGACCATTGTTGTCGAATATTTTTTATGACAACCTGTTGTCGGTTTGTCTACTTCTCCAAGTAGCATTAACTTGGCGCTTTTTGAACAAGAAAGAAATGTTGTTGAATTGGTGCGGGTAGTCAACAATAACTTAGGAGCAATGGGTGGTAGCTAACAAGCTTGAGGTAGCGGTAAACAAAACAGATGCTATTGCATTCACAGGAAACAGCGAACTCGATACTATACAGTATCTATATGAGGGGGTTCCGGTACTTGTTAAAAACACGATGAACTACTTGGGAGTGACTTTAGATAAATATTTATCATTTAACTCGCATATAGGAAACGTAGTCTACAAAGTTAAAAGGACAGCAACGGCCTTATACAGATTGATGGCCAATGTTAAAAACTCTCTTCAGCCAAAAGGAAACTGATTATGTCAACGGTCCATTCATCGCAGGGCGTTGAAAGTAAGGAAGGTAAGGCACATGCTAGAAAAATCGCAAAAGAAGATAGCGATGAGAATTATCTCGTCCTATAGAACAATATCCTTAAAAGCCGCTAGAGTTCTGGTAAGCACCACACCGATTTAATTACTAGTAGAAGAAAAAGTTAACGCCAGGAACGGCATCGATAAAACCTTCAGGAAAGAATCAACTCTGCAAAAGTGGCAAAACAAATGGGAAATGTATCGAAAAGATGCTTGAACGCGGAAGTTAGTTCCAAATATCAGAAACTGAACTACCCGGAAACATGGGAACATTAACTGTTATATCACCCAAGCCATTACAAGACATGGTTGCTTTGGAGCATATTTAGGAGAGATTCGCAAAAAAGATAAATAGTCGTTCTTCCCGTGTTAGAAAGAAGTAGACGATGCGAAACACACCATATTTGACAGTAAGCACTGGCAAGCTAAAAGAGATGCATTTTTTGCACAACACAAAATGCATCGATCAAACCTTGTATAGGTGATGTTGAGTGGATGCATGGAAAGAATCATGCGCTTTCATTACGAATCTGCTACAAAAAAAGGAAAAAGAATGGAAGAAATGGTCTAGTCAAAGGACTTAGTCTACTTGGCACGTGATGATTATTATCCAATTTGATCCGTACCATCTTAAGTTACTAGTCAGATAATACTATCGGTTGTCCATAGTCATTTTGTAGAAACTGTTGTAACCCTCTTATACAATCAATTTATTTGTTAACCAATTTTAGTTAATTATTTGGGCTAGTCTCCAGTGGTAAGACTAGGTAGTCCAAACTAAGTCTTGTCGCTGGTTACAGATTGACGGTCAATGCTAAAGGACCATTCTCAGCCAAAAGGAAACTGATTATGTCAATGGTCCATTCATGGCTGCTATATGCAGCGCCAATATGGCACAAGGCGTTAAAAGTAAGAAAGGTAAGACACATGCTAGAAAGATCACAAAAAAAGATAGCCATGAGAAATACCTCGGCTTATAGAACGGTATCCCTAAAAGTCGCTAGAATTCTGGCGAGCACCACACCGATTAAATTACTGGTAGAAGAAAGAGTTAACGCCAAGAACGGCATCGGTAAAACCTCCAGGAAAAACCCAACTCTGCAAAAGTGGCAAAACAAATGAGAAATGTATAGAAAAGCTGCTTGGACGCGGAAGTTAATTTCAAATATCAGCGACTGGACCACCCGGAAGCATGGGAACATTAACTATTATATCACCCAAGCCTTTACCGGACATGGCTACTTTGAGGTATATTTAGCAGGCACTCGCAAGAAAGATGAACAGTCGTGCTTTCTGTGTGAGGAAGAAGTAGACGATGCGGAACACACCATATTCGACTGTAAGCACTGGCAAGCTAAAAGATGCATCGATCAAACCTCGTACAGGTAATGCTGAGTGGCAAGGATGCATGTAGAGAAATAAGCGCTTTCATTACAAATATGTTACAAGCAAAGGAAACAGAATGGAAGAAGTGGTCTAATCAAAGAACTTAGTCTACTTGGGACGTGATGATTGTTATCCAATATGATCCGTACCACCGTAGGTTTACTAGTCAGATAATACTACCGGTTGGCACCGTAGCGTATTACTGTTGTAGCTCCCTTATACAATCGACCTATTCGTTAATCTATTTTAATTATCTGTGCTAGTCTCCAGTGCTCGTTTTGGTTATATCAGTCCGAACCGAATTTGTAAGACTATGTGGTCTAAATTAGGTGCTGCTTGTCGCTGGTTACACTAAAGTGGTCACACCTACTAAAATGTGAATAGAGTTAGGAGATTAAATATGAGGTCATGGCAATATAAAGAAAACCTTCTGTCATGACTGACCGTGAATAGAACCACTTCAGTCTGCAGCAGCAAAACAACGTTCTATTTAAAAAAAATCACAGATATCGCAAATCTTGCAATATTATTGGAAGATGTTGAAAACAAACACAATATTACCCAGTAACTTATCTACAGAGAAACCCGATCGCGTTATCTTAAATCCATGCACTCGAAAAAACATCATGGCATGTAAATAGACCGGCGTCACTAATTTTGTTTATTTTTGTAGTTCAATTTGTTTGTTTTTTATCTCTCCAAGAGGAACGGAAATTGCGTTCGACATTGAATTAGTATTAAAAACTCTAAATCCAAACACTCTCGGCTGTTGTTTCCCATTTATGGGTTTAGTAGTATGTAATAGTTTACTGCAAAATGATTACAAACTGGAGGGTACATCTTTTATAGAATTTTTTTCTAGAGAAGCACAAAAATGGGTATTTGGGCTGTGTTGGTAATGCTTAGGTTCTCTTTTCTAAGTGATGTACAGTAAGAAACACAATGCAAGCAACAAAATCTCAAAACGTACGTTTGAGAGCATTCGGATAAATGTAAAATTTTCTCTAGACACAATCAATTTTAGAGTCAAAGTGGAACTTTTAGAAATTTAACCAGACTTTGACTAAATACGCTTGGATTAAATAAATCATTCAATGATTAAATAAACAATTTATATTGCGAGATGCGCATTTTTTTAAAAATAACAAAATTAAATGATTACTGGATTTTACTAAAGTTTTATCGCGGTTCACAGTTCTACAGCTTCTAAGATTATGACACAATTCGAGCTACGTTGCTACATCATTTCACATGTAAAAGTTGCAAAGTAGAGATTTCATCTCTGGAAATGTGCATCCACAGTATAAAAATTGAGTGTTTTTCAACAGTTTGTCGCATTTGCGATTCCTTGTCATATCTAAAAAAGACTTACAGCAGATTAGACTTGCAATAAAAACATTTCGCGACGCGAAATAATCGACATGCCTTTTTATTAAATTTTCTTTTTTTTGCCGATTCTACAATTTTGTCTTCTATTAATATTAAACAAATGCGGCACTGACTATAAAAAAGAGATAAACTCTACTATAATATGAATCCTCTCTCTAGTCTTAACTGATTTATAACGCTAATAATCTTTACAATTGCTTGACTGTTGATACAATTTCAACATTCAAAATCTACTCAAATTTTATTTTACATACTCTCCTTTTATGTTAATAACTTTACAGTGGAATCGGTTATGATTTAAACTGGTAATTACTGATCGTTTATTTATAACACTTTATAAATCCGGTTTATGAAATTATTTCGTTTACGCATTTTAAAATTTGAACATAAATTATCGGTTTAGTAGAACATATGTGTTTCGGTCGAGTTGCTTTTGGTGTTTTTTTTGCGGCTAAGGGTAGCTTTGTCGGTGTCGTAATATTACACCAGCATCGAAACGGCCACAATTTATGTATTGAAATGATTTGCTTAATAACTTAAAATAACCAATAAACTATTACCCTAAAACGGTGCAAGATAGAAGAAAGGTGCACATAAACGTTTTTATAAGGGAGAACCGAGAGGTTTAAGGTCACTTTTTGAATTATGTAAAATTACTACTAAAAAAACTAAAATTGTAAAGCACTAATGCCTCTAGTAAATAGAGTAGACTTATATCAACCTTAGAAAACATACTCAGCTCTGTCAATTTGATAGTAGAAGGTACATAGCTAAAAATCTAAGGGAGTGTATCTTGATCTATACATCCCACTAATAGGGAGAATTGGGTCATATGTGCGGGATGTTTGGGTTTTGGTAGATTTTCTTTAAAAAACGGAAATCAAAGTATAAGATACATTTATTTTAACACAATTAACAGAGGTTTTTAATATTCTCCATGTAATGTAAGATAGTGATCTGCTGGTACCACTTGCGTAGGTAGGTGGTGGTAACCTTAAAATTACATCCCTAATCTTAACGTTATTTGCATCTTTGTTCTCGGGAAAAACGAAAGAAAAAGTGCCACTTCGTTTTCTAAGAAAGTTTATGAAATACTTATCAGACTCTATGTTTTCAATTTGACCCACAAAATGGAACTCAGTTGGTTTTTTTTATCATTTTTATCGTTTGATATAAATTTTACAACCACAAAATCGCCCATTGATACAGAGTTAGCTGAATGTTCAAAATCTGTTTCTTGAGGATCTTCGACATAGAATTCCGAGTCACTAGAATCGTTAACAATAGCTTCTTCTGTGTCTGTGCTGTCACTTTCTGAAACTTCTTTTTTTTTTATTAATGCATTTCTTAAAAACCTTGCTTGTTTTTACTTCAGATAAAATCTTTCGTTTAGTACCTCCCTTTTTCTGCAACTGTTCATTTTCAATATTTTCTGTTTCATCCTTTTCAGGAGTGTCTGTTAAGATCCTGGTGCAGCCTTGGCGACGTGTTGTTTTTTTTTCTTAGTCATCCATCCTGAAGAGTATGCCAATCCCAAACTGTCTTCTGGCCCCCCAATTATCATATGTTCTGAATATTTTTTAAGTGGGAACACAAATGCTGGGGGAATCGAATTTCCCGCTGCATTTATAAAACAGCAAACTGTTACTAGCTTTCCACGTTCGGCAGACGTAACTTGGCCTACCTAAGAATAAGGATAATTTAAAATGGGCTAGTAAAACCAAAATGAATTAAAAATTTTTCCAGATACATTTACAAAATTCTAAATTAAATTTTAATTGAATTTTACCTGCTTCTACCCTTTTCTTGTCAAAACTTTCGGTGGTTTGTGGACGGTGGTGCATCCAGTCTCGTCGCAGTTATAAATACTGCTTGAAGGGAATTTGTACCTATCTCTTAAATTGGACAACTTTTCAAAAAATGTAGTTATGTTGTGCTTATTAAAAGCCGTACTTCTTGATAGACTTGTTGCTTCTATCTATCTTATAACCAAGTCAGAATTCCTTTCAATAAAACCTGCTAGCCAATCTTTTCCTGCAGTCCCACTCTTTAGGAAATTTAATTTTTAAAGTTTTTGCATATTCATATGCAAACTTCTTGGTTTTTTGAGTCGTAAACCCATAGTTCATATTCACTTTGCTCATTCTCAGGAAGAGCTTTTAGATTTTTGAACATGCCTTTGTAGGGATGCAAAGCTAAATCCCAATTCATCTGCTACTCTTCTTATCTTTAAGCCATCTTTTATTACTCTATTTACGGCAACATTAATTTCCTCAGCGCTTTTTCTGATTCTCTGTTTTCTTTTTAAATTTTCTTGGCACTTTCCTTAAAATTTTTCAAAAGAAATATTAGATTTCTATCAAACATTAGTATAAAATTGTGTTCGAGAGATATGAATCAGTGATTCAAACGTCCCGCAATTTCATGACCCAATCCTCCCGGCTAACGATTTTAAAGAAAAAATGTGACCATTACAAAATCTAAAATGTAAGGTTATCTTTGATATGTGATTTTATATAATTTAACCCCACAGAAAACTCACAGTCAAAATAAAATTAGGATATCTGTAGAACAAAAGCAACATTGCTAAAAAAAGAATATGTGAAAACCCATTTCTTACCTGCATAAAAACAATTTATTTACTGAAGCACAGAATAACGCAAGCTTTGTCACAATGGCCACTGGAAGTAAATTTAGCGCCTATTGAGGAAGCAGTATTGATATTGACTCAATCCTCCCCCGACCCAAACCTCCAGGTTCTCCTCTAGAAGACAAAATTTACTAAAAAAAAAGTCGGCGGAAGGATACAATTACCTTTAATGGTTTAGAAGATACACGTGTGCAAAGTTGCACTAAAATGTCTTACATTAAAATAAAATTCTGTAACTCTTAAACTATTGGATATAATTATACACTTCCGTGGACTTTTTTGTAATAAATTATGTTCTCAATAAATTGTTTATGTGCAATTTTTATCTATATTGTACCGTTTTTGCAGCGTACAAGGCGGAAGCTCGCTTGGATCTAATTCTGCAATTACTATAATTATTTTTCATCACTGCTGAGTGAAATTAAGACTTATTATATTTTGAAAACATAAAACGAATTATAATGATATCTTGTTTAATAATAACAAACACTGCATTCGAAAAACACAGAAAATGAAGTGAAATTGGGCACTACCGCAAGTTCCAAATTTGTTTCATCTGAGCGTTTCATCGTTTCGTTACACAAACCTTCGAATCAAGCATCTTATAAATGTTTTAAACACTAAAAAAGGTTTCTGTAGATAAAAAAAACATTGATGATTAGCGTTTCATTGCTTTTATTTGATAAAAAAAACCTTTCCTCTCAGCTGTAATAAACAAATTTGCTTTGACAAAACCTAACTATAGAAATTGGAGCAAAACCAACAAAATTCTAATATAATCTGTTTCATAACAAACTTAAAACTAAAAAAATATGCACACGTGCTTTTATAGACAGTAATTGTACTGTAATCAATCAAAAAAATTAGTTTGATCCTTCAAAAACGCAGACCAAAGTTTTTAAACAACCCCTCCTCGCTCCAAAAAATAATAAACCAATAAAAAATTGACAATTATTAATTGAAACACGAGTTGAACGTTATAAAATTCATATAATCCTACCAAAATTTATGTGTTTATTTTGTTACTGCTTGTGATTACGTTTTAACGTTAGTTTTAAACTTCAAACTATTTTTATTTTTGATTTTGTTGCATTTAACGTACCAGCTTCCGGTTTATCTGCGTTTAGTCTGCCAAAAACTAATAACGTCTTTATTTTGTCATAAAATTAAAAAAAGAATAGGAAAAACCGCTAAAAAAACGGTACACTGCACTAAGCGCAAAATTTCTACTTACAGATGACATTTTATTTCTAAATTAAATTACACGTCCAATTAATTAAGTATGCGACTAAAACTAGAAATTGGAAACGTTATTTTTATGGAGGAATATAAAACATCGCGCACGTTGCATTTACTCGTACTTCGCTAAAAAAACTCATTAAAATAATAATTGAACTAATTTACATAACTGGCCACAAAATTAAAATTTTGGTACCAAACGAATTGCGCACATAATTAAATCTAACTCTTATAATTACAAATAAAAACGCCAATTTCTTTTAGTTTTAGACACATTAACCAAATTAAATGTGTGGGTGAAAGGTTACCTTTAACGTTAGATCAGCGAACAGAGTCTAAAAATAAATGTTTCACGTTCGTAAATAAGCTTACCTTAAAAAAAATCAAAATCGACGTATCCAGGTAGTGCCGAACTGACCACTTACGCGCAATTAAAAAAGTGCGCTTTTTACACGAAAAAAAAATTTCGCGGTCGCGTACGATTTCGTTAAAGGCTATGTGTTTATTAAACTAAAGGTTTGCAAATAAAACTAATGCCAAGTTTGAGGCGCGCGCGCTCAAAAGCGACCTCGAACCGCGGATTTTATAGGATTTGACGTCAAAGAAATTGTCGGATCACCTCGCTGTATACGAATGACCATTGTTGACCAATTCTGACAATGCTGTTGGTTAGAAGACACTTGTTGGTGTTTCTTTTGCAAATACTGGTTTCTTGTCCTACCTTAAATGGACTTTCACGTATTTCGTTAGATGACGAATCATACGATGACTGCTGCTTGAAGCATTTAATCTTTGAAAAAAGTATGTTAGTTTCGGTAGCAATTAAGTAAGAGCGATTACAATAATTTCTAAAGAGAAACATTCTCTAAATGTAAACAAAAAATTTACATTTCGTTCATTAATCAACACTTTCGTAACATTTATTAATTACGACGTTGGTACATTACAAATAAATTACTTTTTCAATTTATAGATTTTATTTAAAAAGTTTTATATAATTATTGTTTGACTTTGCACATGATAAAATACAACTATTCAAAAATGGAAGTGAAACGTCGTATTGCTATTTAAAATGCTTCTTATAATGAAACAGCCGTTATTAAAAGCACGCTCCTTCAAATTCCTCGTACGGTACAAGACGATCACGTACCTATTCAATTAAAATTCAATTACACCATTTTACGATGGTCCAATTTTTACTTGTTTATTTACTAATTTACTATTTTTTTCCTTTTGTTGGTACCTGCTCGTTGCCTCGCCCGTCTCACAATACAATACTCGAATTAGAGAAAGTAGGGCAAAATAGCCCCCTTAACAATTCTAAGGGCTTAGAATTAACAAAACCAACGGGATATTTAAAGGTAATTTATTTCAACAATAAAAAGGACATGTAACGTAACATATTCTTTTTAAAACTTTTATCCAATAAAAACCACAACAAAAATAGTAATCTTTAAAAAACTACCAAAGAGGCTATTTTACAGCATCTTTGCTGTAATATATTTTTTTTAATCAAGAGCTCATTAGCCTTTGATTGACTACATGGTTCTTAACAACATATGCAGGTAGCTTCGTTTCCATCAATTCTTTGACACACCTTTCGTAGTTGCCAATTTTGCTGGTTGCATTAATCCAGTCAATCTATACATCCATTGATGCAAAAGGTCGAATAGTTCTAATTTTTTGGTATGTTGTATGTAAAGGGTCACTGTTAAATGCGCCAAGTTTTCGACCTCGCTAGTGTTCCGCGGGCGCCACAGGCGCCGAAAAATGGCAAAATTTTTGACCCTTTTGTGGTTTTCTCGAATTTTTAGCATGACGGAGAGGTTTAACAAAAAAAACTACTCAGTACTTTTTTAAAGTATAGTATGTTTGCCATAATTTTAAAAAAATTTATCTTTCTGAGAATAATAGTTTTTGAGTTGCAGCCATTTAAATTTTTAGCTAATTTTCAAAAGTTTCAAAAATTGTTAGTTTTTCACTCAGGCTTTCTGCATCATCATCATCCAGTTCGCATAGTGGTTCTATTTCGGTAGAAATGAAATCTACTTCTATTTCCAGTACATTGTCACAGGACTCACTGCAGCAAAATTAACATATTGCTGAACATTTCAATCCTGCTTTTCGGCATCCACACGAAGTACTACAACCTTTTTTTACAGGAACACGAAATGAATTTCAGAAGAGCTTGTGGAGCTGGGCCCTTTTCCATTTTCTTTGGGCTGATGCTACGAGCTGACTGTACCTATTCCCATTCCGTAGGATTTTTCTCTACTCCTAACCATTTCTGCACCTGAACAAAAAGTCAATGTATAAAACACAAATCAAACATTAAACAAGTAATGTACATTACCTGGTGGTAAGTCCTCAAAGAGTGTAATCGTGCAGCATCTTGGGTAGACGGAAGTCTGGCAAGATGGAAGGTCGATTTTGCAGATCTGATAAATAATTTATACCGCAGGTCATTGAGGTGTTCCTTAACTTGACCTCCATATGTTGCTACCAATAATTGCTCTCCCACTGCAGCAACTTGCTTAGGTGTGGCATTAGAATTAAGAAATGTTGTGGTCGCTTTTTGCAGCTGTGGTTGTTTTTGAACGAGTGACAAAATTTTATTTTTCCCATGCCCATACAGGCAGGATGTGGCGTCGCATTCTGTGAAAGCATGAACAACAAGAATCAAGTGAGATAGTGAAGGCACGTTCAATGAGGTTGATGAATAGAAAACATCTTGTGTTTTGCCTCTTCTACATTTTTTAAAATATATGTTTGTTTTACATTTCACCAATCCTGTGAGAAGCACCAGGAGGTCTATATCTTCGCCCACAATAATTACTGCATTGTACTGGGGGCATTTGGAAATAGCAGAGGTGATAAACAAGACGTCTGCATTCTCAGGTGCTTGTTGTACTGGAATACCAACACTTTCCATGTGTGTTTGTAGCATGTTGATCAACCGAGCTTTGTTGCTTTCATTTCGAAAAAAATTTAGTTGAGGTACTGTAGCAACAATTGATTTTTCAAACATTAAATCAGGGGAAGAATGAGGTTTAACTCTACGACCACGTTCACTACTCTTTGTACTTTTTTGACCTGCCTCTGATGGATACTCATTAAAAACTACCATAACCTTTGAGCCATAGTGAGACTTTAAATATTTTATGTAAGTTGCTATTATAGTTTTGAAAGTAGCATTGCTGGACCAAACCACTTTGTGGAGTAAGTGCCCACTATCAACTACAAAAAAGTGATGTTTTCCTTGTATTTCATCCTTCTTAATTGGTGTAAAAGCTGTGTATAGAGACGATTTAGTGCCTTTACGCATACCTTCATCAGTAAATAAGGACATCGGGTATGGTGACATTTCATAGGAAAAAAAATCCTTTATGTCATCATCGGTCTGTTTTTGCCAAGCACATTCTATGAAATAGCATGAGAAGATCAATGGTCACCCTTTTTTCGCCAACATTCACATAATTTACAACACTTCCAAGCGTCACAACTTAGTCTTTTCGCTTGAATTTCACTTTTGATAAATTAGTATTGACGATTGTGAGCATCAGCTTTATACCAATCTCCTGAGACATATGGCAGTTCACATTTTCGGGTGCAATCACTCCACTGTTAATCAAAATTAGACAATTTGTGTTAAGAAATGGTGGATGTTGAAAAAACCATTGTCTCAGTTTTTCAGTGTCAGCTTCATCTCGAATAATACGAGAAGGCCGGGTATCAACATGTTACTCAGAGGTTGCTGATTCAGTGCCACAGTAAGTTTCTACCTCGCTGCAGATGTTCTGCAAATACACCATTTCTAGTGTCCAACAAAGGAGGACAGTGTCAGTAATGCCACGTCCTCTGGTTAGGCCGCCTGAGGATTTCATCGTCTTCATGAGCGTCTGCTCAATGGTCATATCTGGCCAAATACCAGACCAGAATTTTTTTGTCCGCCGGATCGTAAAATATCCTTTACTTGTGAACTTATTATATTCCACAGGATCCATTCTGTTTCAAGGTCAACATGTCTTGAAGGTATAACTGTGCACACTTAACATAAAAAATGTGGCCTGACGCATGAAAGAATGACAGCATTCTTTGAATCGCTGTCAGATGGAGAACCCAGTTGCCTGACTTTTCTGCTTCGATAAATTGTTTGATTAATGTTACCATACGAAAGTATTGTACCCACAACTTGACCGTGGGGCCATTGCTTTCCATTTTGGAGAGAGCCTTTCGAAATTTTGTTGCAACGTTCTGAAAATTGTCGTTCTCTCAGGACGTCAAAATCACGGATCTGTCATCAGTTAGTAGCCACTCAACTAAGAGATGCCTCTCTTCCATGTTGAAAGTCATCGTTTACAGAACTCCAGTAGCCAATGCTAAATGAGTTAAAATATGAGCCTGCACTGCTCGTCCATATGCATGCCCGGACATGATCTTTTCCACACTAATCTCCGCGTAAATAGTCGAAAAAAGTTTCTTCAGACCACTGTCATTCATAATCACACCAATAAACCCCATAAAAAAATCAATAGGTGGAAACCTCCCAGCCTCATTTCAACATTCTCTAAATCTAGGCAATTTACAACTATTTCCTTACCTTTCAAATACAAAGGCTGATCACAAGTTACAAAAACAAGTTTTTTGATTACACTTTTTTCTGGCAAATAGAAGAGCTGTTAAGATTGTGTCTGGATTAGATGGGGGGAAGTTTATAAATGGAAGGCATACAACTTTAGATTGTTCATAACTTTTATCTTTCATCGCCTCTTCCATAAAACTATTCCAACCTGCAACATTTTTTTTCTTCAAGCATTTTCCATACAGCCAAATGATATCAGTAGCCGAAGGGACTATTTCATCATCGTGAAGTAGGTGGATAGTGTTTAAATCTGCAACTGTAATGGACGCCAATCCTTTTGAGAAAGTTTTATCAAAAGTTTAAAGCTCTATAAGCGCAATAGCCTCCACAATACAAGAGGCAGTGTATTTCTTTACTTTGGTACTCTGGTTTCATTGAAGCGCGAGTAGTTATTGCCATGACACCTACCAAAGCGTAAAAAGTGCCTGAACCGTCCAATGTATAGACATTAAAATCGGCGTTATCAAATACGAACTGCACCAAACCACCGTCATCGATCTCTAGCTTGTCAGGGCGTAAAATTGCCGATGTTGTTAGGGACAAGGTGTCATTGTAACTAGACGAGAAGCCTAGACATGACAGTAGTTTAATAAGGTGCTTTGATCCAAATCTGTGGTACAAATACACACCAATTCCAAGTAAAAGTAAGAATAAAAACAAACGAGGTCGAACTGCAGCTATTAGGGCATGCGGCATTGCAACACATTTCTTTTTCCACTTATCCAGGCTGCTACGCTTACCTTTGAGGATAAGAATTTCAAAAAATTTTAACACTAATTTGGAGATTACTAAATCTACATTTTCCAAGAAATTATCAGAAGGTGTATATTCATTTGTTTCATACTGTTGTGCACGAATGTCTCCCAACATGAGTTCAGCAGCAGCGTCTATTACCCTCATTTTTTCTTCTTCAGGGTCCAATTTGTTACTCTCATACCAAGCAGAAGGTAGTATTTTGTGCCCAACATTTTTGAAACATACAATAGTACTTTTGGTCGCTCTTTTAGCAATGACTATATCCTCCTGGTATTTCTTAAACAGATGACTTTTAATGGTCCGAGTGTCAGGACGGTAATCCCCCAGGAAAATGACTTATCAGCTCTTCAAATGAAAACTGGCATTCTTCAGAGTTTTCCTGAAAGAATGAATATATATGTTCCATTGCCCGTTCCACATTGGAAGCTGGTCGATATCCTATTTTATGTCCAGTGGATGGCGCTGCGTACACTTTTCTTTGGCAAAACAAGTGATACATTGCATCAAGTGCAACTAAATCAATTTCTTGTTTCCCAATCCGTTGTTTGATTTTCATTGCCCATTCATCACCTCGTTGATCGGCGGCTTTCAATATTTGATTTTTCATTGCATTTATTTCCACAGTTATCACATTATTCCTTTTCGACAGCTTCTCCTTCTTCTGGGCTTTAAGGAATGTGTTAGTTATCTCTTCTCCGCAAAAAAAACAACAGTGTTGAAAATCAAAAGTTTCGGTAGAAGACCTTGTTAATTTTGCAGGTGCAGTGCCCAACTTTTTGTGACAAAGATACGCTGCTATCAATTTCGGGTTGTTATGCCTCTTTTGGCAAGCACTGTGCACGGACACTTGTTTCACGCATTTAAAAAAAATATGATCTTTAATTTCCCTAGCAACACTGGACTTGAAAAGACTTACTATTCCTTTTTCTTTTATCAACACGACATCCCCCTCCTTTAAACTAGTTTTACAAATAAAGCACAAGTCTGATAAAGTTGAGGGACCACCGGTAATCGACAAACAAGACATGCTACAGTCACTTATAATACACTATTGTTACACCATGTAATGCCTTTTTATTATACAATATCACTATATTAATAAAAAAGTAAAATACGATGCGGCGAAACTGCACTCATAAAAACTTCGCGCAATAAATAAATACAAAGGACAGCAAACAACTAATTATGAAAACTATAGACAACTGAGTCAACACTCTTCTCACAACTGATTTTGTATTCTGTGGAGGGGAGTTCGGCACCAACCGCCCCTTCCACCGAACCAGTCTCCAATCGACCTTCATTTGAATACGTGGCATATTCTTTACCACGTTTTATAATATTACTTATGTTGCACTGTCAATATACCAATCGTCTTATATTGTAGATACATTACCTAATTTAAACAAACAGCTTTTCAGCCGCCTTTTTTTAGAAGCTAATGATAGAAACCCCATTTTAAATCACAGATTAAAGCACAATCGTTTAATTTTGAAGTAAATGTTAATCAATTTTGCTGGAAAACCAGTGAAAAATCAGAAATACTAACTGAAAACTAACAATAATTGAAAAGATTGAAAAAATGTGTTAAAAATTTGAATGGCTGTAACTCAAAAAGTATTATTCTCAGGAAAATAATTTTTTTTTAATTATGGAAAATATACTATACTTTAAGAAAGTACTGAACAACTTTCTTGTTAAACCGCTCTTTCACGCTCAACATTCGAGAAAACCAGAAAAGGGTAAAAAATTTTGCCATTTTTTGGTGCCTGTGGCGCCCGCGGAACACTAGAGAGGTCGAAAACTTGGGGCATTTAACAGTGACCCTTTACATACAACATACCAAAAAATTAGAACTACCCGACCTTTTGCATCTATGCCCACCTTTTCAGTCACGGATTGACTGGATTACATAGTGTGTCTTTGATTTTGCTTTTAAAAATAGTTCTACATAGAGGTATAAGCTGTTGCTCTCTGAAAAGATCTAGCACTCTTGGTTTAAACCAGAGGTTCCCAATCTTTTTTGTGTCGTAGACCCCTTGCCAGGTTTTTCGGTTTTGGTAGACCCCCTACTTAACTGATATTGATTTTTTGTTAATTTCTAGCTATAGTGAAGTTTAGTGTTAAAAACTCAAAGTAAAAACACTTGTTAAGTTTTATACATTTATTAATTGAATTTAAATTAAAACTACTCAAAATAAAATTTTGTATCTGTTATATAAAATATATGTAACATAAAATAAACATAAAATAAACTAAGCAATAAGTAAATGTTTTTAGTGAGAAGGATGAACCTGATGCTGATATCCGTTTTTAAACCGAATCTTAATTTCTTCTGTAATTGCGAAGGCTTCCACGGCCAGAGTCTATACTAAGATAAGAACGTCTTTCGGGTTTGGACCGTGTCAATGTTGTAACCAAAGTTGCAACTTTCAAAATATGAATAGAAGGCATTTAAATGTTGAACTTAGGTTGAAACGTCGTTTTCCTAGCTCTGTGACAAATTGGGGAAGTGGGAAAATTCGCCCCGTCCAATATTTTGCTTCATTAATTTAACTCTGGCAAGAAACGCTGATAAGATGGACCTCGTTTTAATCAAATTTAGACTGTCGCCTTGTAACTGCAAATTAACCATATTTTGTAAACAAATCTGTTAAAAAGGCGATGTCTTTTAAATTTTATCCTTAGTATCCAGAAATTCTAAAATAGTCTCAAAAAGTGCAAAAAATCTTGTCAAACATAAGCCTTTCGACAGCCAGCGTACTTTAGTATGAAGGAGTAATAGATGAAAGTGTTCGTCATTTTTTTCACACAACTGCGCAAATAACCGCGTATTCAACGCGTTGTTTCGGATTCGGTTTACTGCATCAATGACTAATTGAAGAGATTCATGCAATCTAACACTCAAATTTTTAGCAACTAAATGTTGTCGATGGATGACGCAATGTATTGCTAACACCCCTGACACATTTTGTTTTAAATAACTTATAAATCCACGATAACGTCCAACCATGGCAGGTGCTCCATCTGTAGCTACTGATATTATATTTGATAAAAGGATTGCTTTTTCAATGAAGTAATCTTTCAAAACATGAAATATTGATTCACCTTTAGTGTCGGTTGTCAAAGTTCTTGCGAAGAGCAGTTCTTCGTAGATTTCTTGATTCACAAAAAGCCGAACATATGACAATAATAATGCTGCATTACCAGGTAAAGTTGACTCGTCCAGTTGTATAGAGAAATGGGTCGTTTGCAAATAATTACACAAGAAGTTTTAAATATCAGAACTCATTTCATCAATACGTCTTTCAACAGTATTGTTGTTTAAGAGAATTGTTTTAACCTTCCGATTACCATGGTGGTCTTTTTTGACCACAGACGTATTGTTTTTGTTGTCTTTTCTTAAGTTTTTTTTACAACTGTCTCAATTTTTTTAGCAGAGTTTTTTTCAACAATGTTTAATAATATATAACAAATTTTTCAATTGTTATTTGGTTTCCGTGTCGTTGGGGTCATATTTGACCCCACTTGGTAACCGACGTTCTAAAAAGTAATTCTAATATTTTGTCTGCATTTGTCATCTAATCTGCTTGTTTCAACGTGTTTCAACGTGTTATTCCTCTGAATCATGATTACTACCATTCCGTCTTTAGTCATTACATTCGGTGAGTTTGTTCGAATCAGTTGAAAAGTGTGTCTGCTGTGTTATTACATTTGATTGGAAATAGTTGTTGTTGAATTATGGCTAGAAAATATTTGCCTCGGCGTGAAGTGGAAGAAATAGCTAGCAATATTAATTTATTGAATGAAATTGAAGATGAAATTTTATCTGACGATAATGATGCCGAATTTGAAGAAGTAAGTGTACCTGATGTAAACCCGATTGAAAGTTCGGAAGACGATGACAGTGATGATAACTCACCCAATAATAAAGATATACTGGTAGGTAAAGATGGTTCCATATGGAAAAAAGATAAGCTTTATGTTAGAAGACGAAATCCGCAAAATATTCTAAAAACACCGCCAGGATTAACAAAATTCAGTGAACATATTTCAACATGCCTAGATGCTTTCCATTTATTTATCTCTAAACACATTATGAACATAATACTTAGAGAAACAAACATTTGAGCTAGAAGAATCGTAGGCGATACGTGGAAGCCAGTAGATGCTGATGAGTTACATGCATTTTTTGGATTGCTGCTTTTAGCTGGTGGTTTGAAAGCACGCCAAGAACTAATATTGAAGCTGTGGAGTACGAAATACATGTCTCTCCATATACCAATTTTTTATGCTGCAATTGTTACATGACGTGAGTTTTATTATGGATACCATGAAGTTCATTAAACCGTAAAATTACGAATTTGGAAAACCAATATTTCCCATCACATCACTCAATTTTCACGGCACCATTTGTTTAACTTCCGCGGTATTGCATAACGGTAGGGTAAAAACACCCCGAACACTTGACTACATTCCGGTACCCGGTATTTCTTACTTGCGACAAAAAGATTATCCCCAAAATCAAAATTTTACTCCTTATATCACCTCGTAATCCCACTTAATTCACAAACTTGCGCCGTAAAATTTTTGTAAAAGATGGAACACTAAACAAAGTAAATTAACAAAGATGAAAAATATAATTGCCACGTGCGTCATGTCACGTAGGTACTCGAAAGAAAAAAAATCTTCTCACAGAAAACGCTTACTCCGTTAAATTATTAGGTGGTCCAAATCGCGCTCGTAAAAGAACTCAACATAAACAAAAATATAGATCCCAAGAAAATTGATCAAATTACATTCCAAAACGGAAGTCGTAAATTAGATAGAATTGTTATTTTACTGAGATAACCAAAAGTAAAAACACTAAATCAAAATCAAAACCACGGAACTTTATGCGTTTTAAAAAAAATACCAGTAATAATTGTGAAATAACTGTTAAACACAAATAAACCTAAATCAAACGTAATAAAATAACGAGTAAAACGTTTTCGATGCTTACATCGAACTAATCAATAGTTAAAAAAAATAGAAAAACAAAAAATTCAGCCAGATGAATCTGAATACGGGGTCTTACATAAAAGATTCACGACTAAGTTTCAACGCTGGTTACACAATGTCTCGTAATCGAATGAGAGATCTTTTGAAATACATTCGATTTGACGATATGGATACCCGAGAAGAACGACGGGCAACAGATAAATTAGCACCTATTCGTAACATTCACGATATTCTTGCTGCAAATTGTAAAAAATCGAATAACCCTAATGCTGAAGTATGTATTGATGAACAGCTTGTTCCTTTCTTTGTGTATATGAAGTCGAAGCCAGATAAATACGGAATTAAAATCTAGGTTTTATGCGATTTTAGTAACAGATATTGCTGGAATTTCCAAATATATACTGGAATGATAGACAACGCTTCAGAACGGGAACAAGCTAAAACACAATTTTATCGTTTTATGCACGAGTATAAAATTTCATTTCTAGGGAAGCGGGTAGTTTCGGATTTGGTTGAGGGTTTGAGAGAGGATTATAGTATTACCACAGATAATTTTTTTACGTTTATGTGTTTGGCGAAGGAACTACTGCAGCAATCAAAAACCTTGACCGGAACAATTCGTAAAACACGTAGAGAAATACCAAAAGAATTTTTGCCAAAATGAAATCGAGCAGAATACTTAAGCGAAATTCTATATAGAGAAGACACAATTTTAGTATCTTACCTACCTAAAAAATAAAGAAATGTTATGCTACTTTCAACGCAACACCAAGATTTAGAATTGTCCGGAGAAGACCTCAGTTACAAACCACAAGTGATCTTGGAATGCAAAGAAGCTGTTGACAGCGTCGATAAAATGGTTAAGGAATACTCATGCAGAAGAAATACAAATCGCTGGCCTCTTGTTCTATTTTTTAATTTCTATGATATTGCTGCCATGAATGTATTTATTCTATACACTACAAAATTTGGAAATTTTGAAAACGGGAAAACATCCCAAAAGAGATTATTTTTGCAAAAACTTGGGTTTGAATTAGTAATCCCACATATTAAAAAACGTACACTTCAAGAGTTACCAAGACATGTGCAGAATGCAATAGCGATGGTTTTGGCAGACACAGAACCAGAGGAAGTGGGACCGTAAGACGAAACTATCGCTCGCCCAAAAAGAGATCGTTGTAAGATATGTCTAAGAACAAATGACAAAAAATGTTCGGAAACATGTGAAAAGTGCAAACTCTTTGTATGTAAATAACATTGCCAGAAAAAAACTACAGTAATATGTAATAGTTGTTGCCCTGACTAATTTATGTTTACATTTTATTTTTATATTTTTATTAGTTTATATGAAATCTAATGTTAATTTAAAATATTAATAAAGGTTACCATTACAAATTAAGCGGTTTTTCTTTACAAAATAAGAAAAAAAACTTGATGTCAAATCTGACCCCACTTGGTAATCGGCGCCTGAAAAATTGCTTGGTAATCCAAAGGTAAATGATATCAGATGCAGGTTTGTGTAAAACAGTTTTTAAAACCTCTTGAACGGCTGGCAAAATTAACTTCTCTCCTATAGTATGCGGTTTTTCGGATTTTGCTATAAGTAGCGAGATATTGTAAGACGTCCGCAAACCATCATCGTTTCTTTGTGACGTCGAATCGAACATTCTGTCCAGCGTTGGTCTCTTCTAAAGTTTATCTTTGAGTGTTTGAAAGTATTTTAAATCTTTATCTGTTTTATCAAGGTGACATCTTCTCAGATGATCCTGCAGCTTAGATGGTTTCATAGCGTCATTGCCCAAAACTTTGTTGCATAAAAGGCACAGGCAATTGTTTGTCCGACAATGATGGAATGATGCCAAGTTTCAAATAATTAACACTGTACTGTCTACATTTCTTTTTAGATTCGGACATTGCATCAGTCATCTGTAGGAAAAATTATTCTATTTAAATAAGACATAAAGTCCAGCAGCTGTATATTAAAAAATCAAAGTCAAATTTAAATAGTATGGTCTTAGATTTTGTCGCAGGCATAGGCGTACAGCCATTATAAATTAATGTGAGAAGAGGAATGTTATGAATGCTACTTAAGGTTTTGATATGTTGGTACTTTAAGAAAATTTGAAAGTAGCATGAGAAAACTTGTTAAAATAAAATATTATACAACGATTAATAATAATAAAAAATTGTTATGCGATTTATCTCTACGTACATTCATGTGTAAAAATTCACTGGTTCCACTTTAGCAATAATACAAAATTTTAATTTCAATATAGAGAAGTATGTACAGTGCAATATCTATAATCCGAACTTCCGTAATCCGAACATTCCAGTAATCCGAACTGGCCCACAGTGTAACGACCAATGAACAAAGATACACTTTTTTTACTTTTTTTTGTAAAGTTATTTGGTAAGATATATGTATTTATAAAAGCATAATAAATGCCTAGCAAGGTCGTAAATAAGTAAATATTGACACACATACATATTTATTTATGTGACCAGCCAAAATATGTATTTTAATACCAAAATAATTTTTTTAAATATGTTTCCTATATGTAAACATTTGAATTCTATGAAAAACATATCAGAGTGTGTCTTGGAAATTGTTCAAAAAACACGCAGCTGTACAGTTGTGGATTTCTTATTTTCTTAATTTATCTTTTAAAGGGGCATCATATTGTATGTTAATAATAAAATACATACGTAATATGTAAGTACAGTTGTCTTTTTTTAGATTTTTCCGAAAACATTGCATAATCCGAACATCTTTTTGCAGCAATTAGTTCAGATTACGGAGATTGCACTGTAATTATAATAACGATTGCTAAAACTTTAAAAAAGAAACTATTGAGGTGTACTCGTGTAATTTTGCATGATTTGAATATTAAACTACTAATAACTGAAGTCATAATTGGCGTAATTTATCTATCTTTGCTAACTACGAGTACAAAACTAAAATTTAATAAAAAATAATGTACTTACTTTTCTCCGGCACTCTCAAACAAAATAACACTGATTCACTATAATTTGTGTCATAAACTACCAGTTTATATTTTTTTAAATACTTTCTTAGCACTCTCTTTTCAAGATTCAGGAAACGAATAAACGTATTTGTCTCACATTCGTATTTATATAGTGACGAATTGAACAAGTCACTGGAAGTTCGCGAAGCTCTGAGACTGCGCGTATGCTTGTAACAAGATGATACTGGTATATCATTATGTGCAGGTTTTTACAAGTTCAAAATGTATTGCGACCACAAAGCGAATGCATACATCCTACAACTTACACAATTTTATAAACATATATAATAAATTTTTTACTTCATAGGTACTTTTATAAATAAGGTATATGTCTTTATATTATAAGATAGTATAATGTAAGTAAATAGGTACTATTAGTGTATGTTGAGATCCACTATCGTGGACCCTCATTTTTATTTCATGAACCTCCAAATTTTTTTTTGCTGACGTAGACCCCTTGCAGGTTGTCATAGACTCCTGGGGGTCGATATAGACCACTTTAGAAATTACTGGTTTAAACAGATGCCACAGATAACAGATATATGTATGTCAAATAATGTAAACAAACATTTTGACATTTAAATTGAATAATTATGGAACATCATGCATTGTAGAAGCAATTTCCTTTTCTAAATGAATAACCGTAGGCTTTGCTTTTAAAGTTCTACTTTTAAGGTTTTCTCAGCCTTTGAATAAGAAGCTTCGGTGTCTGCAACTTCTTTATCGAGTTCTTTTCTCTACTGATAAATCGGATAAAAATGTAACACGAAATTTCTTATTACAATTTTCTATTTTGGAAAATTCTTGTGATTAATATCAGAAAAGCTGAGATTTTGTCGCACGTTGCAGCGTACATTTTCAGGGATTCGAATAATCTAATCGATTGCTGAAATCCTACTTTTCTTGGCTTCCGATAGATAAAACGAGTTTCCAAATATCCGGTAGAGGAAAACTAGAATCTTAATTAATATTGACGGGATCCTAAAATATCTCAATTTCTTAATTAGAAACATTAGCCAAAATATTAATGTTTTCAAACAACCCTACCAACCACCCAAATTTGCTTGGTTCAAGTTCGCCACATAGAGGATTGAACGATTTAGGATATAAATTTCGAGATGAAGAATCGTCTGTTTAGACGATTTAGATTGGCAATGTTACAGGTTCTTGTTTAGAGAGCACGAGGTTCTGCGAGGCACGTACCTTTTGGTTTATCTTCGCTTCCTAGGCTAGAAACCAAGTAGGCGGGAAAAGGAAACGTTATTGTAATCGACAGGATGAGGCCAGTTAGTCAAGTCAGCTACGGCTAAAAAGGAACTGAAAATGTTACTAAAACTAAAAATAATCAAAATAAAAAACTCTAAAATAAAAAGCCACCATGCAGTTAAATAACTAAGTAAATACCCTACTTCGTCGTAGCTGACTGTATAATTAAAACAAAATGCCATGCAAAAATAAATTAAGTTAGACTCTGGTTTTACGTTTGACTCTGGTCTCTTCTAGCAAATACAGCGAGTTCGTTGACGTCGAACACTAGTCTAAGAATGGACACGGAGGAATTGTGAAACGGGTTCACTCTGGTTCTTAAAGTACTCCGGTCATCATCGAATTCCCGACAACGGAGAATCCTATGTGACGGAGTATCAGAAACACCACACGACAGGCATCGGTCGTCATCTGAAACGCTGATGCACTTAAGATGGCAACGGAACCCGCCGTGCGATGTGAGAACTTGGACGGTCGCTCGTCCCGGATCGTGAGACATGTTGATCCAGTTTAGGATATTAGGTATCATGGAATAGGCGTTACGCCCTTTATGGGATGCATCGCACAGCCGGTGCCATTCATCCAAAACCAAAGTCTTCAGATGAAGCTTAACGGCCAAAAAAGAAGGAAAATCTGCGGTCGAAACTTGCTGGTCGAAAAAGGTACAAGTGCCAACTCTTAAGAAAACTTTGATGCAGTATGTTTCCTGCAATAAGAGATGCAGAAGAGGATGCGACGACGCATAAGAAATCGATAGGAACTGTACGATATGCTTCGATGATCGTACGAAGGAATAAGTACTGAAGTGAAGCCAGTTTCCTGACAATATGGGTATGTTTTAGTCTACGGTACAAAATGTCTAAGCCATATGTGAGCATGGGGATGACCGCAATATTGAAAATGGTCACTAATGATTTCCTATGTAGGTTCCATTTACAACGAGAATACTTGTGAAACAAGTGCAAAACACTCTTACACTTCTTAACCACATAGGAACAGTGTTTGACGAAGTCAGTTTGTAATCAAGCAAAAGTCCAAGGTATTTGAATTTAAAAACGTTTTGGACTGAAATATCGTTTAGTCGAACTGTGGGATCTCTTGACAACGGAGAGTCAAAAACCATGTACTTCGTCTTGTCAGCTGAAACTGTCAATTTGTTGTTGGCAGCCCAGCAAGTCAGAGTGTCCAGGCATTGTCGTGATTTTGCTTCTAGGTCACGTCTATTGTCTGCAGATACTGTGATAGTAATATCATCCGCGTAGACAAAAATGTCGCAGTTATCAGGTAAGTGTCGTTCAAGTCAGGAATCAACAACAACGTTCCACAAGGTTGTTCCAAAAACCGAGCTTTGGAAGCAACCTTTTGTCAGTCGTTTTGTATAAGAACAGCCACAAACGTTTGTGGAATAAGTGATTGAAGAACTCGATAAATAACTAAGAATGACGCGCATTGCGTGTGCAGGCGCTCTTTTGACGACGTGAGCTTCTGTTGTTGATGGCCACCATACGTTATTGAACGCTCCGGAAATGTCTATAAAAATGCAGAGTCTATACTTGGTAACGTTCGTCTGTACTATTGTCATTAATTTACGAATGGCGCCTGTCGTCGATTTGCCAGAAACAAAACCGTATTGACTAAGATGGAATAGTCGTTGTAGATGTCATGTAATTTCTTTAACAATACACATTCGAAAAGTTTACCTAGTTCTAAAAGTAGCGTTATCGGAGCTAGCGAGATCCCTCTTACTAGGTTTGAGAATCGTGATTAGCCTACCAGTTTTCCAATTGTTTGGAAAATACCCGTATTGAACACAAGAATTAAATAGGTCAATGAACGTAGAAGAAAGGAAATCTCGTACGACTGTTCTTAGAACGTTACAGTGTACTCCGTCGGGTTTATTCTTGCGAATTCTGCTAGCCACTGACGCTATGTCCTCTTTTGTAATCACCCAGTCCGGTCGAGATTTAATATTTGAAAAAGATCGGGATCTAATTCGGGCTTGGTAAGTATCGTCGGATCGTCGTTTGGGAAAAAGGAACTAACAATTGACTTAATTGTGTCTTGCTCTGTGAGAGTGTATCTGTCACCGTCACGGGCGTTAGAGCATGGTTGAATAGCCAAGAACTTTTGTGAGAAAATTCTATAAACTTATAAACTCGCTTTAACCTATTTAGCTTTATACTCCACCACGGTTCACCATCTTTAGAGTTCGAGCAAATTCGGTTTAAGCTATTTCAGCTAGACTCAGATATCAGCCTGGTCAGCTTATACGTCTATAAAATTAGGATCATGACACCTATCTTTACGTGGAAGATAAATAGGAAGAAGCGCTGTCTTATTTCTTCAGTTTGACAGGATCTATGTGTTTTACATCTAGTATACTCTTAGAGATCGGAACCGGTCGATGATTTTTGACGATAAAATCAAAACATATAAGTCGGTGGTCACTTTCAATCACCTCAGGGATTACTTTCTAGTTAGAATTTTTTTGCCAAAACTTGCGATGCTAGATGACATTAATGTTTGAAGAACCTTGGTGATTAGCAAAGGTAAAAAATTGGTTGAGCTCATTTACAACACATAGGTTACGTTTACCCACGAAATTCTCTACGTTTCTGCCTCGTTCGTCAGTAAGAAGGATGCCAAAGCGGCGATTTAAAATTAAAGTCACCTGCCATAATAATTGGACGCCTCTTAGTTCGTCCAAAACTCTGTCTAGATGTTGTAGATGAGTGCAAACATTCTTGCTTAGTGGCCAATATAGGCCAACGACGCCCAAGAAGGCGTTTTCAGCTGTAATCATGAATACGGCAGTGCAATCATTAGTTAGATGACTGAGGGTTTGCACATGCAGGGTCTCATGCAATGTTTGGGCAATCTTCAGCTTTGTGTTTTTCAGAAAAAATAACGCATTCAATTTCGCTTTTACATTTACCTGACTGGTGACCGAACTTTTGGCATTTATAGCACTTTATGATGCATACACGGTCATTGAGCCTGCATGAGTTCCATGCAACGTAAACACGACGACTGGCCATAAGGTACTTTTTTACCCCCGGAGTTAGTTCAATTATCCAATTGCGATTGGATTTATCTCTGGGCCCAAATCTGATCAGCACTGTCAGGTATTCTCTGGCCTGTTGCGTTTTTTTATAAGTGGCGACATCGAAGTTTTGCTTAGGGATCGCCCCCTTTACTTGTCCGGGAGAGAGGTTAGTAGGAACGTCCGTGATAGAGATCCTAAAAAGAATTTTGCCTTCCGGTCTGATGACAAGGCCGGTTTTTTCGAGGATCTTGGAAAGGTCGTTCTTTTCGGACTCCAAACGAACGAAGTTACGCCCCATTTTCGTCACTTGGTCTAGTCTTAGATCGAGTGTGGTAAGATTAAGGACTGTCATGAGCATTGTTTTGGTCTCGTCAGATGTCTTCCTGTTAGATTCGGACTTAGGAACTATCACAACTGTGGATCTTGGAACTGGCGCGACATATTTACCGGAAGGTACCTTCACTCTGTCTCTACTCGGCTAGACCAAACTACTTGAGCGAAAAAACTAGGGCCAGCTGTGACTTGTTGGATGGTTGGTGATGACAACTTGTCAGTCACCGTCTTCAAGACTGTTTGTACGCCTCTAAGAACGTCAAAAATATCTGAATGTTGCTGCGACATTCTTTTGGCAAGAGTGGATTTACGAAAGATGCCTTGCATGCGGGACAGTACATCCATTAATTCAGTTCGTCTGGCAATCCAGATATATTAAGATTTTTAGGCTAATTAGTACAGCAGTTTCATATTTGAGCATACAGTTTATCATTATTTGAGATATAGATGGAATTTATTTAATTATAAATAACAATTGATTCTCTAGATCTTTAATATTCCTATTGTTGTATTTTAACTCTTTATAGGATACTGGTCAATATCTCAACCAAGTAAAAACAAACTTGTATCAAACAGACAACGGTGTAATATTCAACCAGTTAATCGTTAGTGTGTTGCGGAAGAAGACACTGGTCTCAAATTCGAACAATTTTTCTATGCGAGTAAGAAAGAGAGAAACCTGTTGGATTTTTAACCAGTGTTCAATATTGCACCTAGTGTTATTTACACGTGTTGTGAGCTGGTCTACCTGAAAGCGGTTTTTTATGTATTGTTGTTACGATGTAGTAATTGTAATTGTAGTTTGCGCTAGGATAATATTTATCTAGAAAATTCTTGAACGCTTACGTCCTAAATAGAAACCGTAGACGAAAGTATGGTTGCCTTCAAAGGCAGAACACATTTAAAACAATATATGCCACTAAAGCCTATCAAAAGAGGGATTGCAATATGGGCCTTAGCTTGTTCTTTAGCCGGCTATTTACTTAATTTTTCAGTATATGAAGGAAAAAAAGAATCTGACGAGGAAGGGTCCTTAGGCAAAAAAACCGTACTAGAACTGATTAATTATTTCGACAATTTTTTCACCAGCTTTGGCCTGCTATTAAAACTACTTGATAGAAGTCTGTTTGAATGCGGATCGAAGGGGTCTAACAGGAAGAATTTTCCGAAAGGGTTGCTGGTTCCAGATAAAGACCTTCAACCAGGTGATTCCTCTACTGTCGGTACCAGTAGCATAACAGTCAGTAAATGAAAGGATCGAGGAAAAAAATGTGTACTAGTTGCTTCTACTATACATTCAGCAACAGAAAAATCAACAGTTCAGAGAATGACAAAGGAAGGCGTGAAGGTCACTGTTGAATGTCTAAAAAGCATAGAAGACTATAATAAAAACATGGATGGAGTTGATCAGTTTAATCAACTCCATTCCTGTTACAGTATAGCCTGAAAGTCACAAAAATAGTGGCTGAAACTTTTTTATTACCTGATTGACGCTTCCATTGTGAATTTCTACATTTTATATAAAATCTTCTACTAACCAGTCTAAATTGATACCAAAATTGCAGCTTGTATTTAAAAGCATACTCGCAAACCAACTTATAAGAGACTTTTCCACGAGAAAATCACAAGGATCGTGGCTGGTAGTATGCAAAATTAAAATAAAAAAAATGATGGTAGGTCAGTAAGTGTCGAAAACACTGTTCGAATAGCAAATGTAGGTGATCACTTACCAACATCTACCTCTTCACGAATATGTGCAATGCAACTTGTCAGGTAGCCCTATGTCTACTATGTTGTAAAAGATTTTTTTTAGCTTTGTGTTTTGTGTTTAGCTTGTATACTACTTTCTTGTTTCTAGAAAGCGGTTGATATTTCAACCAGTGTTTTTATAGATATAGTGTTCCGCCTAGTGACATACCGGTTGAAATATCGACCAGCTGAAAAAAATATATATCAAACACTGAATTTTTCTTTTATTTTGCTATCTTAAACCCTCAATCAAAAAATACCTGTAAAAAAACATGTGGTTTTATGTTTTTCATAATCTGCCCTATAAAACGTTAATTTACGAAGTAAATTTGTTTCTATTCTGAATGTAAAAGTTAGACCGACGATGTCACTTTGTTATACAACGTGTTGCCTAGTCGAATGTTTATTTAGTATTTTGTCTGTGATACCGACCTACGTGCTAGTGCTTGAATTAATTTATATACATCTAATTTTGTATCTTCTTCTAACGTAAACTGCTGTCTCTGTGATAAAATAAATATACTATGTGTTACTACGTCTATTTTATCATTTGTTTTATTTCAAGTTCGGGTCGATTTAAACGATGTGTCCTACCCTAGTCTCTTATTGTTTTGGCGCTTTTTTTAAATTTTATAATTTAGCACCGCGAAACTTATAACTCAATCACTGAAACAACTGAGTTAGTCATCGCTCTTTTAAGTTACGAGAAAAACCACGTAACAAGTTTTAACAATTTAAACAGTTAGAAATTTTGTAATATAAATGAATATACAAAGTTTTGTTAAATATATTTGCAAAACTTTTGAGTAAATTAACTATTACTGCTTTCATTTTTTTTATTGTGCTGTTAAATTGATTTGAGTATCTGTTGTAAAATTGTTTATTATTGTTACGTTTTTACTACGATTTTATTATTAGATAGTGTGTAGTAGATTTTTGTAACACCATCTGGGTGTACCCAGGTCTGTTGACCAGATTTCTTCCAAAAGAATGTGTTTATAGCACCTATATGCAATCTTATTTTAGATATTTTATAAAAAAGTAATTGTTGTTTTTTTATAACTCAAATTAAAAGTTTGTTAATGCGTGTTGAAGAAGCAGTACCAAACACAAAACATTAAAAACCAAATTGCTTTTTTTTTAAAACTTACTATTGCTAAAAGTATCTCGAAATGGATTTGCAAAAACGACAACGAACGAGCTTGACAACTAATGTCAAAAGCAATGTACTCCGAAATGTCAAAAACTAAAACTTTCTAAATAATTAATAAGTTTTGAGCAAAATTTTGTGTTGTGTTGTGATCAAAAGACAAAAAAATGTTAAAAGTGTAACAAAAAATGCATTTTTTGGGTTATTACTTTGGCTTGTCGAAACAAACTGAAGTATTTTTGTTAACAGTTATTGGAATCTGTTGTACAATATTGGACAAATCTCTCATAAATCTGAACACAAATTTACGAAAAGTATCCGATTCGGTTTTGAAACATTTAAGTTTTTCAATCCTTACTCGAATTTATATTAAGTACATTTTAAGTGGAGTCCTTTTTGTGCGTTCGTTTACCGTTCACCTGTACTTAGCGTTTTACATTGTGATGCTGTGGCCCATAATATTTGTAAGTATAAACGTTTTAATTGTCTCTTAACGGTGTCGTAATGTTTTATTGGAAATATAACGTGGGCACCGTTATTGTCATAATTTAACGAAGGGTGTGTGCTTTAGTAGTGATTCATTCCATTTATATACAATAACGGTAGAATGATATTTATCAATTGAAAACAATACCGTTGATTGCTTTATAGTTGTGACTTAGATTCCTCAACGCGCATCGGAATTTTTTACTGTTTTAATTGTATAATTGGTAAACAAATTCATTTTAAAAAATACACGTTTTTGTGATTTATTGCTTCCAAAAACGCTACGTTCCTATTTTGATTAAAAGTATTAACATATTTATTTTGATATATTTTTGAGTTTTTGGCATTGAAAGTGCTAAAAAGGATAGTTTTACAATCAATCAAATAATTATGATTCAATTTTTTGAATTACTATAGATTTTTAACAGTCAACAAAGATGCTAGAACGAGGCATCAGTTCTGTCTAAATTATATTTATACTACCTTGTGGCGAGTTAATTTCGTAATCATTCGTATCTGCTATTGAATGAATTAAGTAGCATAATGCAAAAATGCACATTCTGACGCACATATGTATATTGCAATTATATCGCACTACATGAAACTAAGTCGTCATAACGGCATAGAAGCTATTAGAGAAATACAAGTTTAATCACCGTAGCAAGAAAAAATTACCGCACTAACAACACTACCGTTTTTGCCACTGATCATCTTCACGAAACCAATGAAATAAAACTTATAGAACCAATTCGACGGCATGCTGCTTTAGCCAAACTTTTGAAAAAGAAGTAAGATGAGGACCCAGAAAACCACCCAAACTTGATTGGTACAAGTTCGTCACAAGAAGAATAGGTAAAGCGTAGAAAATGTTTCACATAGAAAGAAAATCCAGCTAGACTCAGTTGGATAGGCTAGGTAACGGAACCGTGCTTAGAGAGCACGCGGTTTAGCGAAGCACTTATCTTACGACTTATCTTAGCTTTCAAAACAGAAAACCAAGTTGGTAGAAAAAAAGACTTGAGCAAACGTTTAGGTAGCAACAGAAGCAAAGTTAGTACAACTAGTGACGGCAAAAAAAACTAAAAATGTTATTCAAGTAAATATAAAAAATAAATACATACTGTTATATAAAATTCTAAGCTTTCGCGGTTGTTATGTTTATGATTATAAGCGACTTTCGGCTTCGACTGTCTTTACGACTAAGGATACTCTGAACACTTGGTTTACATCTGCTAAGACAAACAAGGTGCTCTAAAACATGCCGGAGTTTACAAAATTTCTTGTTCCTGTGGATCAAGTTATATAGGACAGACGGGACGCTTTACTAAAGTTAGAATAAAAGAACATATGGCTGACTGCAAACACCGCAGAGTTACTAAATCAGCAATGGCAGAACACGTGTGGAACCAAAGACACACACTAAACTTTAACCAAACTAAAGTGTGGGCTGGAACTCTTTTCTACTTTCCTTGACTAATCCGCGAAGCTGTGGAAATAAAAAACATCCATGTAATATAAACCGAAAAGACAGTTTAAGACTCAGCAAATCTTGGCTACCAGTATTATATCTTCTAAAACAAAGATCAACCTTCTTGGAAAATACACAAACACTTACCCCGAGTAATAACGAAATTTGTCAAGCGGCAACGGGAAGATAAAATCCGTTAATTACACTTATTGCTAATGATATAAATATCGTCACTTTTTCCTTTAGTGACATTTACCACTCTGAAGATGCAAGCTGCAATGTCTTGCGAAACGACGAACGACAATACGACAAAGGTCAAGTTCTACTTTTTGTTTTAGTTCTCAACAACCGACTAGAACCAAGCCTTAAAAATCTGGGTGTTGAACTACGACGCGGTCTAAGCCGAAAGTCGCTTATAAGCATAAACAAAATAACCGCAAAAGTTTAAGATTTTATAACACTTATTTTATGAATATGGAGATATTTCTTTTTAAGTCGTTTCTGTGGAGTTTAGAATCTTTAGAAGAAATAGTCTCCGTATATAAAGGAAATGGATCGTCACGGATGGTTAAGCTCAACTCTGATTGGGTTACGGTTGATAAGGGGCGTGTTTTCGATAAATGACTAATGACCGGGAACCAAAGAAGGGATAGTTGGAAACCATGATTGCGATTGAAGTTATTGGGGTGTTTGAAGATTTCTATGCTTTCTCAAAATTTCCTGTTGAAAAAAAAATGTAGATTTGGCAATCAACGAAACATTATCAAAGTCTGTCTTGTGACCTGTAGTAAAATGATGTTAGGCAACCGCAGACTTGGAAATATACCTTTTTCTTATGCAACGATCATGTTCTTAAATGCGAGTAATGACGGAACGACCGGTTTCACCAATGTAGACTAAACCACAAGAACAGGGAATTTGGTATACACCTTGAGATGAAAGTGTAGGAAATTTGTCTTTGGGAGAAGGAATCATCTGAGGGATTTTACCTGTCAAGTTGAATATGGATTTAATACTATTCTTACGAAGAAGTTTCTTTATTTTATCTGTAACCTTGTGAATGTAGGGTAAACAGGCCAATTTCGGATTTTGATTTGGGAGTAGAAATGTCCTTAGGTAATCGAGTACGTAGATGTAGACGACGATTAATAACTCAATGAATATCTCCCTTTACATAACCATTCTTCACTAAGGTTCTAGTAAGATGACGGAGTTTCGAGTCTAGATTCTCAGGTTGGCAAATAGAAAAGGCACGATGAACCAAAAATTCAATAACAGAACGTTTCTGTGCAGGATGATGATGATGAGACGACGGATAAAGGTATCGGTCCGTATGGGTGGGTTTGCGATAAACAAAATGGCCCAGAAGTCCGCCGGGCTTACGAGTCACAACGAACGTCAAGAAATGGAAGAGAACCAATACTTTCGATTTCCATAGTCAATTTGATATCTTAGTGTTGATTGTTAAGATGATCAAGAATCTTAGACAATTCAAGATGACCATGAGACCAAACAATAAACGTGTCGTCAACATACCTAAACCACACTTTAGGTTATAATATTGATGATTTCAAAGCAACCGTTTCAAAGGATTCCATAAAAATGTTAGCTACAACAGGTGATAGAGCAGAACCCATAGCAGCACTAGAAACCTGTTCGTAAAACTTGTTATCAAACTGGAAGTCCTTGCCATGTTGAGACAGAATCTGTTTGATGATAATAAGCGAATCTGTAATAGGAACTTTAGTAAAAAGTGAAGTAACGTCAAAGCTCACGAGAAGATCTTGGGGTTCAAGTTTTATAGTTTCTAGACGTTGAATAAAATGCTGAGAGTTGAAGATGTGAGAAGAGGTTTTACCTGTAAACTCGCAAAGAATTTTGGACAAGAACTTGGCTAGCTTGTAGGTATGAGATTGGATAGTACTGACGATAGGTCGAAAAGGAATACCTTGTTTGTGAATTTTGGGAAATCCGTATAGACGAAGTGGTTTGGAATCTGATGGGGTAAGTCGACGTTTAGTTTCAGGAGGAAGATTGGAAGATTTGATGATTTCGCTGACTTCACGTTCAATCCTCAAAGTGGGGTTGTGAGTTAGAAGAGCGTAAGTTTTCTCAGACAAAATAGAATTGATTGATTGATTTCGTAACAAAATCGTTTGGTTCAAAACTACAGTAGGGTTGCTTTTGTCGGCTGGAGGAACAATGATATCAGGGTTCTTACGAAGACTTTTTAGAGCTAACTCTTTTGACTTAGAAATGTTGGATTTAGGAATTTTAGAAGTGTTAATACAAATGGGATCTGAGATGTGGCGAGGAAGATGTCTTATAGAAGACTCAACTACACATAAAATATCTTCTTTAGGAATACGTTTGGGAGCAACCGCAAAATTTAAACCCTTAGAGAGCACTGATTCCTGTTCTGAGGTGAACACCAAACTAAATAAATTGACAACCGTCTTTAAGGAGTTAGTAGTGGATGAAACTTTACGATTCTTGGATTCCAATAACTTAAACTTTTTGAGATGACCTTCAGTAGTTAGTCGTAGAGTGGTATCAGACTGCTGGTAAGTAATGTTGTCGAAGAGTTTTCAATCATCCGGCGATAGAGTGTTGGCCAACTCAAGATGAAGATGAAGACAAATCTGGCTTGGTTCACAAGTTTATTACCTAACTCGGTAGTGGTTCTTTGTTAGATTATTGCTTGCTTTTTCAAGTTATCGTTTTCTTTCTTACGTTTTCAGAGTTTAGATTATGGCTTGTTTCACAAGTGAATAACCTAACTTTTGAGAAATTTTTAGTTAGATTTCGGTTGTTTGTTTGAGGTTTGCGATTTATCTCAGGCCCTGCAATATCTTGCGAAACGTCAGTTTGTTTGGGTTCACGAACGACAATACGGCAAAGACCAAGTTCTACTTCTTGTTTTGGCTCTCAAGGAGAGACTAAGACCAAGCCTAAGTCTGGGTGTTTAACTAGGACGTGGTCTAAGCATCTTGTTGATTAAATTAGAAACTAAATACAAGCTTTGTCGTCACCACCAGTCTAAATCTAGATCACCCGGAACGTCATCGACAAGTGAGAATGCAATGTGTTGGAATGTCAGAAACGCCACACAACGGAGAGTTGTCGTTATCCAAAACGCTAACGCATTTTAAATAACAAAATTTGCCAAGTGAAGAAGGGTTCTAGACTGTCTCTTGTTCGGGAACGTAAAATATTTTGAAGCAGGTTAGGATGTCAGGGATGAAGAAGTAGGCAATACGCCTTTTCTAGGAGGTGTTCCACAGCCGCTGCCATTTGAGCAAGATCTTGAAATAATGCTTGACTGCTGCAAAAAACAAAAAATCGTCAGTTGAAATGTATTGGTTGAAAAATATGCACAAGCATGCCTTGCCCTAAGACGTTGGTGGAGTAATTTTTTTGTAAAAAAATATGCACAGGAAGATGTTGACAATAATACATAGAGTAATAGCAAAAACTTCCACGGCCGGAGTATATACTAAAAGAAAAACGTCTTTTGGGTTTGAACCGTGTCATTGTTGTAAACGAAGTCGCCAACAACCACTGAAAATCATCTCAAATTTCAATGATTGGAATCTAAGAAGCAAAAAGTTTCATTCACTACTAACTCCTTGAAGACGATCGTCAATTTATTTAATTTCACTTTTACTTTAGAGGAGGAGGAAGAAGTAGACCTACCATACCACTCAAACTTGCTTGGTACAAGTTTGTTACAAGAGGTATTAGGTTAAGTAACGAAATGTTGCGAGTAGATAGGATAGTCTTACAAGACCAGTCGAATGGGTTAAGTATTTGTGGGTGCTATGAGAGCACGTGTTATTCTCGCTTCTAAGTTAATACCAAGTCGGTAAGGAAAAGAATCTTCATATAGATAAGGAAAAAATAAAGAGATAAATTCTTACTTTGCCATCGTTGCTTGCAAAATAATATAACTAAAAACACTATTTTGAATAAAGGCTCTGGTCTCTCTTTGCAAAAAGTCTACATCAGACACCAGCCTAAAGATGGCTTCGTTTTAAATGACAACGAAATCCGCCGTGTAAAGAAAGAATTTAGACTGCCTCTCGTTTGGAGACGTGGGACATTCTGACCCAGATTACGATATCCGGAATAAGATAGTAGGCGTTACGCCATTTCTGGGAAGTGTTTCACAGCCGCTGCCATTCACTCAAGATTAAGACTTTCAAGTGACGTGTTACAAGAAAATCAGGTTCCACGAGTTGGACAGCCAAGAATAAATTGTTACGCTTTTCTTCTTCTAACAAAACAAAGCAATGGCTAGCACAGGTTATTCGGAGAAGGATCGCAGGCTTTGTTATGTGAAATTATAACGTAAATCTAAAAAAAGGCGCCAAGACGATGAAAGATAAAGGTAGGGAAATACCCGTAGCTGGAAAAGAATAAATAAGTTCACAGAAGTAATAACACAGAATATATATATTTATTTTATCACAGAAGACGAAGAAACTATATAAATATAAGTCTTCGTCAATATTTATACGTGAGTCGAATGAATTATAAGTTGCGTTGAATAGTAAGCAACAAGCTGACCCTGTCGGTCTAAACTTTTACATAAACATAACGTCTGAATTTATATTTGGAAATCTTAACATTGTAGACAAACAAACAATCTAAGCCTTCGAGACTCAACGCGCACTGCTTATGAGTTCGTGAAGTACAAAAATTTTATTAATTGTGTTAACTTAATATGTACGTACGGTCATAAACGACATGACCACCGAAGTACAAAGCGAAGAAAAAATTGAATGCTCACAGTTAGGTTTATCCAGTAGGACATTAGCTAACCTCCGTACTTGAGTTACCTAAAAAGTAATATTAAACCCAATCTAAACAAGCATATAAATGTTAACACAAGTAAAAGGTCTTCTTAGCATCCAATCATTTAAGAACGCAAATGCGCAGCGTTTCCCCTTGAACAGCATAAATTTCCCAGAGTTTGTCGTAGTTAATCTTCGAAAGAGGGATAATCCTGCAGGTTTCCAACCCTTGACGGTGTATAAGATAATAACGTTATCAATAATGTGACGTCGTAGAAGTTTTCCAAATAAGCCACCTGCTAATTATCTTTGCTGATAACGGTAAACATGTGGTGGGTACTAATATCCGCTACATACAATTAGCAGAGTCAATTTAAACCCTTAATAAAAAAAAATGTACACCACTTCTGGACAATCGGTGGGTATTTGGCATGCTAAGAATCTTAAACCAGATCAAGGCTCTTCGGACTCTGATTCGAATGAGACTCCACACCAGGTAAACCGTCGGTCGGTTAACGTGTCGTTATTATATCCTCGTCGGCGTAAACGACGTAAGCTACATTCTAGATCATCTGTTGCTTCTCTGGGCGAAAAACTTTGCTTTCAATTTGGGTTACTTTCTTCGGTTCTTTTGGATTCTACAATTAAGTTAGGCAAATGTAATGACTGTCTGTGTTAGTGTTTATTAGGTTTACGTACATTCATAGTGGAGAACTAGGTTTTGTGGTTACTCTAGTGTTTGGCCTGGGGTTTAGTGACTGATCGGACTGCTGGTTCATTTCTTTACTCAGTTAGAGTAATACGACTTCGTCGACGGTAACCAGATTCCTTATTAATGATATTCTTTCGTTGGTTTTAGTTTGGTGCTGAGTGGTCTTTGTCAGACCTCTCATAAGTTTGATTTATTTTTTTTTGGGATTTAGTATATCATTATTATTTTGGGTTTAGTTTTATTTTTGGGAAGGATATCATACCGTCTTTCGACGACTATACAGCATTATAATATCTCTATCTAAGTCTAGTGTGAGTGAGTTCTCTACACTATGCATTGTTTCGTTTTTTTTTGGTCTCCTTGTTTCTTACTGCATTTGGGCGGTTGGTTGTGCAGTAGGGTAGGTCACTTGGGGTCGGCTATCTAGGGAGAGGTAGTCGAGCCGTACTACACCATCGTACTCTCTTTTCTCTTTTTGTCTTCTTGTTTTTCTTTCGATCTGTCTCTATGAGTAGGGGGGGCTGTTGTGGGAACTTAACGGCTATACGTTCGGGAAGGTCGGTAGCTTCAAGCTTTGGACCAGACAAAATACCTTTTAGGGGCCGTACGGCGGACTTGATAGAGCTTGGCGGGGAGACAAATTCTTCTTAACCGGCGCATAAGATGTAATGGTTCTACAGCAGGCACCGCTTCCGGCTACAATCGAGCAATTGCAGGCTGTAATCCTTTTTATTTTGGATTTTAGGGCAAAATTATGGGATGCTTCATTTCTTTTTTTTTATCTACTATCAGGGTGGGGGGATTTCCTGGGTCTTGTTTCCTTTGGTCTAGATCAGAATCCTTCTTAAGTGGGAGGAAGGGTACTGGTTGCGGTGACGTGCACTTGTGTGGGCCAACGTTGAGGGGCCCAACGACGCGCTTTGGCATTTTGTCGCGAGGGCTTAAAGTGTGGTTAAGACTTTGACGCCACACAATTGACCGGCACTTCAACGAGGAAACATTAGGCTGCGATAGGATTCCTGAGGTGTTTCCTAGTGTCGTGGTTGTAGGTACCGTTCCTTTTCCATTTTCCTATAGTACCTTTTTCCTTTTCTTGAGGGGTTTCCTGAGGATTTATATTTAGGGCGGTATTTGTATTTGTGAGCTGGGGTTTTAAGGGATTTTAGAGCGTTGTCCTTGACCGTGGTCTAAACTTGTTTCTTTCCTATACTTCTTCTTTTTTCTCTTGGTTTGCTTAGTGTTGTCTGTCAATTTCTGTTGGTTCAGTTTTTGGTTCTTTGGAATATCATTCCGCTTCATGCGACTTTTGGACACATCTGGTTGGTGATGTTTGGCAAATTAGGAAAACCTCTTTCAATCTACGTATCTTATTGGGTTGGGTGTTATTGTATTTGGGTTGGTTTTGATTTTCAGGGTATGCCTAAATTTCTATCCTTGACTTTAGCTAGTGTTCACTGCCCAGGTTTTTATGTTGCTGGGGGAAGGGAGGGGGGGGATAATTTCTTATGTTAAAAATTAGTAGTTCAATTCGCGAGTATGAAAAATTTCTCTTCAAGTATGAAATTTGTTAGGAGAATTCCTCTACTCTTTCGCCGAGACTGTCAAATTTTAGACAGCACTTTTACTACACTTCTTGCAAGACCATCTACGAGTTCTGTACTTTTACGCCCGATACAACCTTCACCTTTAAATTGTTTCACGCTAATATGCAATTACATTTGTAAGGTTCAAACTGGGTAAGTGGTGTACATTTTTTTTATTGAGGGTTTAAATTGATTCTGCTAATTGTCTGTAGCGGATATTGGTACCCACCACATGTTTACCGTTATCACCGAAGATAACTAGCAGGTTGTCTCTTTGGAAAACTTCCATGACGTCACCTTATTGATAATGTTATTATCTTATACACCGTCAAGGGTTGGAAACCTGTAGGATTATTCCTCTTTCGAAAATTAACTACGACAAACACTGGGGAAATTTATGCTGTTAAGTCGAAGGAAAACGCTGCGCATTTGCGTTCTTAAATGATTGGATGCTAAAGAGATCTTTTACTTGTGTTAACATTTATATGCTCGTTTAGATTGGGTTTAATATTACTTTTTAGGTAACTCAAGTACGAAGATTAGCTAATGCCCTACTGGATAAAACCTAACTGTGAGTATTACTATTTATTATTAATAGTCTCGTATTCAGAGATTATGTATCTGTCGCCGTCTCGAATATTGAAGCATAGTTGGATCTACGGGAACTTAGGACGTCACACTGTATAAGACAAGTTTCAGGCATATACTGCAAATTCGTGTCTTGGCTGCACATGCTTATGTGACGAGCTCGTGGTATTTTTCCATTCCAGTGTTTTCCAGTCTCAGGAATTCAGTTTTTTTAACTATTTGAACCAGCAAGCCACTGATATTCGCCCAGTGTTTATGCGTTCGTAACATGTAGAATCAGTGACTCGGGGGTTAAGTTGTTCAGTACTCCTCTGATATTGGTCTATCAAGAACAGGCAAACGCCGTATGTTCTACGTCGTACACCTCGCCACAGTACACGCAAAGTGGAGTGGATCTCTTTTTAATACCGTTTAGGTAAGTGACAAAGCATCCGTGACCAGATAGCACCTGGGTTAGATGATAATTTTCATCTCCATGTCTTCTACCTGTCCAGGATTCAATAGTTGGTATTAAACGTTTTGTCCATTTACTTTTGTGGCCGTTTTGCCACCTTACTTGCTAGTTATGAAATGTTATTTTTTTGTTTTTTTGCCGAGAGCACCTGTTCTAATTGATTTCCTTTTCTCGGTAAGTAGATTCCAAGGTATAGTCCCAGCCAATATCTGTGCAGCTTCAGGACTATACCCATCAAACGAAACATTTTACAATGTCGGCTCCAGAACCAAGCCTTGTGTAACATCTGAAAAGTTTCTGTTCTCTCTGTACTATTTATTAGTAACTCGCACTTGTTGAGGTAGTTATTTATGCTGTTAATCACATCTTTGGAATTTTTTTTGAGGTTAGTAAAATTCACAAGTACATTGGAGTATCTACAGAAACTTACGAGATAACAACCTATAAAGTAACTCCTACCGGCTCGTTGCAAAGCTTTCTTCCACCATTTTTTGCCACTTTGCAGTTTTCACTGCCAGTTTGTACTGGAAAACGTGGATTTATAATATGCAAGTCATTCATGTTGCCTACAAAGGTTTTATGGTGGTGTTTTTGCAAACAACGCACTCCTTGACTCAACTTATATAATTCAGGACTTCATCACTTTACACTAGCTCTAGAGCATATGCGTATATGGTTTAAGTTATTTTATGAAGAATCGAAGAATATATTGGTTAACTTACCAATGACAGCGTCGACAAATCCAGGATTGTAGCAAAATGCGGAATTTCGAGTCTAGATTCTCAAGTTGGCAAATAGAAAAGGCACGATAAACCAAAGAATAAATAACCAAACGTTTCTGTGCGGGATGATGATGAGACGAAACATGAAGGTGTCTGTCCATATAGGTGGGTTTGCGATAAACAGAATGACCCAAAAGTACGTCGGGCTTACGAGTCACAAGAACGTCAGGAAATGGGAGAGAATCATTACTTTCGATTTCCTTAGTAAATTTGATATCTGAGTGTTGATTGTTAAGATGATAAAAAAACTTAGACAATTCGAGATTACCATGACACCAAACAATAAACGTGTCGTCAACATACCTAAACTAAACTTTAGGTTTTAATATTGATGTTTCGAAAGCAACAGATTCAAATGATTCTATAAAAATGTTAGCTACAACACGTGATAGAAGAGAAACCATAGCAGCACCAGAAACCTGTTCGTAAAACTTGTTATCAAATTGGAAGTAAGTAGAGGATAAACACTTATCAATAAGAGGAACCAAACTCAAGTCCTTGCTATGTTGAGACAGAATCTGTTTGATGATAATAAGCGAATCCTTCAAGTTTTATAGTTTCTAGACGTTGCATAAAATGCTGAAAGTTGAGGATGTGAGAAGAGGTTTTACCTGTAAATTTGCAAAGAATGTTGGACAAGAACTTGGCTAGCTTGTAGGTAGGAGATTGGATAGTACTGACGATAAGTCAAAAGAGAATACTTTGTTTGTGAACCTTGGGCAAGTCCGTATAGACGAGATGGTTTAGAATTTGAAGGAGTAAGTCGATGTTTAGTTTCAAGAAGTAAATTGGAAAATTTAATGATTTTGCTGACCTCAAGTTCAATCCTCGAAGCGGGATTACGAGTTAGAAGAAAGTACGTTTCTTCAGATAAAATAGAATGTAGCTAACATTTTTATGGAACCCCTTGAAACGGTTGCTTTGGAATCATCAATATTAAAACCTAAAGTTTGGTTTAGGTATGTTGACGACACGTTTATTGTTTGGTCTCATGGTCATCTTGAATTGTCTAAGTTTCTTGATCATCTTATCTTATCAACACTTAAATATCAAATTTACTGTGGAAATCGAAAGTAATGGTTCTCTCCCATTTCTTGACGTTCTTGTGACTCGTAAGCCCGACGGATTTCTGGGCCATTCTGTTTATCGATAACCTACCAATACGGACAGATACCTTCATGCATCGTCTCATCATTATTATACACAGAAACGTTCTGTTATTGGCTCCAACCTGAGAATCTAGACTCGGGACTCCGTCATCTTACTAGAACCCTAGTGAACAATGGTTATACAAAGCGAGATATTCATAGAGGTATTAATCGTCGGCTACATCCACGTACTCGATTACCTAAGGATATTTCTACTCCAGAATCCAATCTGAAATTAACTTTTTTACCCTACATTCACAAGATTACAGATCAAACAGGGAAACTTCTTCGTAAGAATGGTATTAAACCCATATTCAACTCGACAGGCAAAATCTCTCAGATTCTTCTTTTTCCCAGGGACAAATTTTCTACACTTTCATCTTCAGGTGTATACCAAATTTCTTGTTTATGTGGTTTAGTCTACATTGGTGAAACCGGTCGTTGCGTCATTACTCGCATTTTAGAACATGATCGTTGTATAAGGAAAAGACATATTTTTAAGTCTGCGTTTGCTGAACATCATTTTATTACAGGTCACAAGATAGATATTGATAACGTTTCGGTGATTGCCAATTCTCCATTCTTTTTCAACGGAAAATTCCATGAGAGCATAGAAATCATCAAACACCCCAATAACTTCAATCGCGATCATGGTTTCGAGCAATCCCCTCTTTGGTTGCCGGTCATTAATCCTTTATTGAAAACACGCCCCTTTTCAATTGTAACCCAATCAGAGTCGAGACGGAGACTACTTCTTCTTAAGTCACTTCTATAGATTTTAGAATCTGGCTTGGTTCACAAGTTAATTACCTAACCCTTGAGAAGTTCTTAGTTAGATTTCGGTTGCTTGTTTGAGTTTTTCGATTAATCTTACCCCTGATGAAGCCCCTTACAAAAGTGGACAAAACGTTGGCAACTTCGGTTACAACAATGACACGGTCAAAACCCGAAAGACATTTTTATCTTAGTACTTATAATTACTTCTGGAACAACAAACCAATTTTGGATATTTTAAGCAATAGAAGAGGACGCTAAAGTAACGTCGATGTTTGTTGAACTTAAGTGACTAGAGAATGTTAAAGGTTGGTGGGGTATATTGACAATACAAGAATGAGATGAATACGAACATTTTCGCTCAGCGGCCAATAAACGCCGACAATTTCCAAAGATGTGTTTCCAACCATTGATACTACAGTGCAGTTATTCTTTAAATGGCTGAGTGTAACCACACGGTCAGAAGAAGATGCAGAAATCTTATTAAAGAGTACAGTCTCACCTGCGAGCTTATAACCTGAACCTGAACTGAACACGTATTTAGGTCAATAAATTGTCAATGCCGTTGTCAAAGGAGAAGCTCAAAACTTCAAAAATTTGAACACGTGAATTGCGGATATTCACTTGTGCAAACCACAAAATTAATTTAGTGTTTTTATTGTCCATAATTCGTGTTAGTTATTTTGTCATCGAATCGTTTAAAATACGCTGGGCAGGAATTAGAAGACGCCTTATGTTTGACTACTTCACTTTTATGGCCAAAACGAACGCATGAAGGGTCTTGATCCGTGTTTGAACATGCTTTTGTCTCATGCTTTTGTGCACAGTCACCGCTCTGTATCTCCTTTTTATAGTTCCTCGAATGATGGCCAAACTTCTGTCAGTTGTAGCATGGAGTGACACGGATTGACCTTACTCTACACTCATTGCAGGCGATATAAACGCGACATGATGTCAAAAAGTATTTGTGTACTTCTGGAGAAACTTCCAGAATCTAATGACAATGGACTACTTCGGGATAATCGTTGGCTAGTGCCAGAACATCATTAGAACCGTTGTCTAAGTTTTGCGAAAGAATTTTCTTCTTTACCTGCTCAGGAGAGAAGATAGCAGGAACGTTAAAGATCGAAATTCTTAGCAAAGATTTGCTTTGTGATTTCACAATCAATACGATTTTGTCAAAAGGTTTTTTAGACAAGTCGGTTCGTTGGGTTTCAAGCCTTATCAAGTTCTTCTCCATCTACGTAACTTGGTTAAGTCTTAAATCATAATTTTGCAACATGCGTAGAAACATCTTCTTTTGACGTGAACTGAAAGTGAAGAAATCTGTAGAAATCTTCAACAGATCCTTGAACGATGCTACAAAATTTTGCTTAAGTGATTTTTATGCTTCATGAGCCGTTTCTTTGTCCACGATCTTCTGATATACATATCATTGACTTGTCGTAAGTATATGCTTTTCTGTAGAGGTTTGATGTCAACTTACTTTGACGCGCAACTGGCGCCCATAATCTATTAAATTTATTAACCAAATAATCAAGTTTGTTTAGATTAGACTTCAATAAATTCTAATTATTCAATACAAGACTAACTAAGCGACAAGACTTTTTTTTAATGCTACGTCAACTTAGGACACATAGATAGTTATTTTTACTGTTTAACACTTGAAACTATAACAATATTAGCAACGATGTTTTACCTAAAACTAAAGTAGTTATTTATAAGAAGTTATTTTTATTTAAATGCAATTTAAAAATTTTTAAGATAATTCAACACTGTGTTACTGCAGGAAGAAAGACCGGCACTTTTGCTTCCATGGTTAATGGTTGGTGTAATCAGAAGTTTGCTAATGAGCGCTGTGACACTAATGGTAGGAATCTACGCTTGCGTAGTCCCGCGTTTCTACAAATCAGTTTGCATCGAATACGTCCTAACTCAGTTATTAGATTACGGCCCCTCCTATTACCTATGGTTTAGTATTTTTAGGTATCAACACACCAAGAGTCTTTTATTACCTAATTTCATAAAATTATTACAGTTACTATCAAGAATTAAAAGCAGTAACTAATGTCGAAATTATCATGAAGCCATCTTATAATAGCGACGAACTGGCGTTAAGAAGAAGAAAAGTGAGATCGATGACTGAAAATTCGGAATTAAAACGTCGCATTGCACTCGACGACGAAAGGTAAATGTTTTCAGAATTAGATTAAAATGTCTAAAAAAAAATATCTCAGTAATCTATTTAGTGTGTCAACAATTCAAAATCTTGTCCAAAGATTAACAGTGCATCTGCCTAAAATTAGCAGATCTTTAGATACTCTTTTAACTTCAATGGCAGCGGAAGCAGCGTTAATGGGTGTGTGCGAAGATACTCGTTCGGAAGTGATAAACGCAACAGTTCAAGAAAAAGCTAAAAAACTTTTGAAATTGACAGATTCTGATATATTAGATGCAAAATTACACAAAGACTCGAATGAAAGCAACTTATTTTCAGAAAGTATGCTTTTAATCTGTAATATTGGTAAGTTTTAAAATCTACACAATGTCGATATTTAACAGCCTTAATTTAGACGAAAAGAATGCAAAACTTCAGGCACTAAGCAAGGAACTAACTTCAGACAGCTTAAAAACAACTCAAAGTGAAAGAAGAATTGCCAATCCTAATCATAAACTCGTAGTAAGCAGTGATATTTTGTCGAATGTTTCAGAAATTGAAATTCGTCCAGTTTTGAACTATAGTACAACGTCGTTGAATACTGTCAAAGACGTTCTTAGTATATCGGACAAAGTACTACAACAAGACATTGATAAAAAAATACTAAGTAGTTCGAAATCGTTGATACCAATGCGAGTACAACATTATAACGCTCCTATTTTAACGTATTATGTAGACGTGGCAAATCAATCTGAAAATTACCCAAATACGATTTGTGGGGCCACTCAAGCTCCAAGTCAACACAAACCAAAAAAAAATTTTCGAGTTCGCGATTTTACCTGCCAAGCGTCTACACTGAGTAAAAACATTCTACAACTATCAAATTTAGATTTTCTTAAAAATACTCGGTATAAATCACAGTCTCCTCCAAAAGCAACACATGTAGATAGTGTAAACAGATACGTAGAGTTACAAAAAAATGAGTGCTCTTATAGTAGCACGGTAAGTACTACCACCGCAGAAACGTTGCATGAAAAATGTGATGCAAAAAATATGCCTCCGTTTAAAAGTGATGGATACACAGTTGCATATTTAGCAAATAAGAAGAAAATGAAGAAAACTCAACCTTTTGCAGAAGATGTTTAACATCGCATGTTTTACAATTTTGTAGATATTGTCATTGAATGTACCCTTTTAAATATAAAAAATGTGAACATTTATTTTATACGTATTCCATGTCGTCGGGTTCCACAATTTTTTTTGTAGATTTTGACGAATTTGACTGCTATCAATTTTGTGACTTTGCGAATGCTTAAGACTGTTCTGTCCTAGAACAAGAAACTGAATGCAACACCGGTAGAAAGCATCGTGGCGATAGCGGCAGCTCTCTCCATTTCGGCAAACTCACAAAGCACAAATGTAGCAGTCAATGGACTTTTCTTTGCCCAATATTTTACTTGGTTGGTAACTGCAGACCATCCCTTGAACGCCTGTTCCTCGAAAGACGACCTCCAACATATTTCAAACTGTCCTCTAATTCAGTTAAGTTGATCTAAGCCACAACCAAGCTTGGTTACCTCAAATTTCTTAATATTGTGAAACTTTGTTTCTCTCTTGAGATTCCATAATGCTTGCCACAGATGTTCGTATAACAACTTTGAACGTGATTACTTCTTGGTGATCAGATAGAAAACGAAACGTTGTTTACCACGTAGTTTTAAAACTTTTCCGACCGCCGGTTATTGCTGCCTTTGTAGTTTCTCTAGGCGTTCAAACTTCTTTTTAAATACGACTGCAACCCTTCTGAACATGTCAAGATCTTCACTCACGCTCGCTCGCGACCGAGCATGACACAGAATGATGCTTGACTTGTGCTATCGTGAACGGATGATCGGTATGCCATTTGGAAAAGGTGCAAGTACTGATTCCAGTCTCTTTGGTGTTTGGTCAATACTTTCGCTAAGTATTTTCCCATTGTTCCATTCATCCGCTCAACCATGCCATCAAATTGAAGATGAAGAAACGTCTACCTAGTCTTCTTAATTCCTAACAGTCGGCAAACTTCTTGAAACAGCCCAGACTCGAAGTTGCGGCCTTGATCGAAGTGTAATTCCAACGGAAAGAAAAACTGTATCACTAATACGTCTGCAACTGTAGCTGTTTCTTGATTGGGTATGGCATAAGCCTCCGTCTATTTCGCGAAATATCATTGCTACCAGAATCTATTTGTTTTTTGAATTAGATTCTGGGAACGGCCCTGCGATATCAATCGCTACTTTTTTTAAAAGGTTTCCCACGTTATACTGTTTTATCGGTGCGCTTTTTTGCAGGACCATTTCTTGATGCGCAGACCGTACACTTACGGCACCGTTTTATGACGTCTTCTTTGCAGTTCACTCAGTAGAATTTTTCTCAGACTTTCCTCAATCTTTTCTTTACGCCAAAGCGTTCTCTTGATGTGCCATCGTGGAGATGCTTCAACACTTGAGACACACGGTTCTTTAGAACTACCAACTATAGTCTGTTTTTCGTGCCATCGACACTCTCTAGAGATCGCTTAAAAAAATTTTCTTCTACTATCAAAGAGTTCTATTGCGCTCAGTACGCTTTGATGTTTTTGCCCAAAGTACTCACTTCTTCTCAGGTTTGTCGTCAATTGTTTTCTTTCTAGTTCAGAAGTAATTTTATTTTGGGATCGTTTTTTTGTTTGCGACGCAATTGCTCAGGTTCCTACTTGTTATCAACTATAGCAGTTCTCCGAAAGCATTCGATTGTTTCTTCAAGTTGCGAATAATGGCTACAATCCAATGACTACTTTAGGCACGGTGTTCTGTGTCATAGTCATAGTGTTGCAGTCTCTCGATCTATCTTGATACTTGTCTTTTTAGGTTACGGAGCTGAAATACCCGTTTTAAAGCAGCGTGGTCCGTCTTCAGTAAACGTTTTCGTCCATACAAATATTTGTAAAAGTGGTCTATGGACTTGACGACTACTAACAGCTGTTTTCTAGTCATCAGTTTTGTCAAAAGTTAAGCAATATTGGCAAATTCGGCAACAAATCGTCTATAATAGGTCTCAAGAAAACTTTGGACGTAATGTTTGACGAGTGGTCTTGGTGATGCTTGCACTGCCCGGATTTTGTCTAGGTCAGCCTTTACTCCTCGTAGCACTTCTTTGGGATCAGTTTTAGATTTGCCCCATGTAGCCGTTGGAACGCTTCTTTTATGTTGTTCAAGTGTTCATCAAACGACTCTCCAGGTAAACCAAGCGCGTCTTTCAAGAGAGTTTACGCAAGATGGTCTCCATCAAACGTTCAAAGTAAACTGCCACAAACCAGTTTCAATCTTAAAACCCGTTTTTTCACGATCTTTGGCTTTCAATTCTACCTGACAGTAACCACTATTTAAATCTAACGTGAAAAACCACGGTGATCCTGGCAGGGTGTCTAACATATCGTCAATTCTTGGTAAAAGATAGCTGTTTTTTTGGCCACGTTGTTAAGCTGTCTGTAGTCAACGCAAAACGTCGTTAATCCGTCTTTCTTCTTTACGGATACCACTGGGCACGCCTATGGACTATTTAAAGGTTCAATCACACGTTCTCTCCATATTCGTAATTATTTGTTCAGCTTCTTCTCTTTTTGCCAAAGGAAGTAGGCGTGGATATTGTCGTATCGGCCAAGCGTCTCAGGTATTAATTTTATGCTTCACCACGTTAGTTCTTTTTTTGAAACCATTCTCCAGCGCAAACGCATCTTGAGACTGCTGGATTAACACTTTAGCTTTAGCCAGCGGATATTGGCTGAGGTTAAAGCATCTTGAGGTAAAAGTGTCCAAGCGATGTTGTGGGCATTTATTCGGTCACGTATCTTCATTAGCATTTACGTATGTCACAATTTGAGACACTGGCGTGTATTAGCCTACAGCGGTCTTCCTTTTCAATGTTACTGGAACTGAGTTAACATTTAAGATCCGTACTGACATCGTGTTTTTCACTTGTACTAAAGTTCTGCCAGTAATGCCAGTAATCCTAAATCGCCCTTCATTGGTTCAATTGTGCGAATGTAGCTCTCTCGGAGATTTCGATTTAGCCGTGCCATTGCCACACTTTAAGTCCTTGCAGGCAGAGTCACGTCTTCACTCAGTAAGGCTCTCACGGCTGCCTTCTCTGATGAATGAAAAAGGAATTTCTTTATTGTCGATCTTCAGGAAATCGTTCTTCATATCCAAATAGAACTCATACTTCTTTATCACGTCCATCTCTAGGATAATTTCTTCCGTGATGTCGGCTACCAGTGCCGAGTTCTCTATTTCTCAAGTCAATGGCTACTTTGACTTAGCCGTGACTAAGTATTTCTTCGCCTGTCGCCGTTTGAAGTCGTACTGTTACTGGTGATGTCTTCTCAATTTATCGTAATATATCCGTCGCTCCCGTGTCAACTAGTAACTGAACACTTTTTCCATTGATCTTGGCATCGAGATAAATGCTATGCAATTGTTCCATAGGTTTTTAAATGGTAATATCTAATCTAATCTAATTTTTTTAGCTTAGTACAACGTCGTCGTACGTAGTCCATTTTCCCGCAGTTCCAGCACGTCACTTCTTTTCCTCGAGCTACTTGTTCTCGAAATACACGTCGTATTTTTTTTAAATATTTCTTGTGTCTGCACGGGTATTTCTGTAGCAGAACGAAGTTTATAGGTACTTAGGTGCGACGCTTGTTTTGCTGCTTCAAACTCCAAAGCATGGGTTAAGGCGTCATCTAACGTTTCTGGTCAAGCTAGCCCGAAAGTCTGCTGCGTTTCGCTGTCTCGGAGGCCGTCTACAAAGGTTTGAATTGCCAACTGCTCTAAGAAGATATTTGGTACTGTAGGATACGCAAGCCGTGTTAATTTAGCGATGTCAACCTTAAACTTTTGAAAACTTTGGCAGTTTGCTGAACCCAACATTTAATTTGAGCTTGGTACACTTGTTGAAGATGAGCATTTCTATATCTAATTTCTAAACGTGAAATTAAGGGTTCGTAATTCTCTTGCAGATGGTCAGAAACATAAAAATTTTAAAGCGCTTCTCCGCGTAAGGACACTATTAAAGACGTCGCTTTCTGCTGGTTGCTCTAACCATTAGCTGTAGCTGCGACTTCAAACTGCTTGTAGTAGGTTGACCATGAAACTTTACCATCAAAATTTTAAAGTACAACTTTAAACTTGTGAGTGAGTTTTTTCCTATAGTCCATTATTAAATCTTCGGTCATGACGCTTTCTTCACCATGGCAATTTATTTGGTTTATTTTTTCTTCAAGCAGTTTCATTCTGTCGCCTACTGCTTCTATTTTGTCATTCATAAATTCGCTTATTTCTTCTTTTAAGTTTAACATAACTGCTTGTGTTTCATCTTGAACAATTTAATTTGATTTTCTATACTAACTTGTTTTTGCTCCTCAATAGTCTTTATTTGATTTTCAATGTTCCTTCGTATTTTTTCTTTTAAACTTCAAAAATCTTCCAACAATTTTCCTTCTATTGTATTAGTATTTTTTTCCATTTTCTGAAAATCATCTAATAGTTTTTTTTTCATTTTTCTAAGAATTTTCGAACAGTTTTTTTGCATATTTTTATTCATAAAAATTTAAATACACTACTTTAACAAACTGCATAGCATTATTTCCACAAAGTACATTTGTGGAAATACGAAAACTTACTACAGGCAATTACGGAAGAATTAAATTAAGCCACAAACATAACAAACAAATGGTTACTCCCAATACACACTTTCACTCAAATCGCAACAATACTCTATTCCATGATCGCATGGATGTAAATAATTAACTATAAAAGCTTTTTTGAGTGTACACAACGCTAGATGATATCCGCGTTATTCAAACTTTAGCGGAAGAATAAAATCGTGCTTAGAGTTTGACATTTTATCTTTACCGCTGTGATGTAAAGTGGGCGTTCCAAGAATAAATCTTATACTCAGGACAAATATTATACTAAAACACTTTTAACATAACAAAATATTAAAGTTTTAAAAACAGTACATAAATAATTTTGGCGCCCAACGTGGAGCTTTGACAAGTGAGTAAAAGCTTATTTACTACTATAAATTTATATAAAGAAATAAACAAAAATAAAACCATTTATTGTATAATAAAGAAAATGAAAACAAGAAGCAAAAAAGTTTTTAACATAAAGCAACAAACTGAAGGTTCGAGCGCAGAAAAAAAATGGAACAAATATAATTTAAAAAATAAGCAAGAAGAGCAGAAGATAAGGCAAAACTGCTAGATAGAGACCTAAATATTTTAATTTGTTAATGTTACATTTAACTAATTTAATTTAATGTGTGTTGCATAGCTCGATATTTATTTTTTAAAGTTTGTAAGTTTTCTAAGTTTTATAAATTTTGTGAAAAGTGTAAATATGGAACGCGGTTCAAAACCCAAAAATAATTATTTGTTAAAAAATCATGGCCGCGAAAGACTCAAAAATAAAAAAATGTCATTGTTGTCGATGAATGAATCCAGGTTAAAGATGTTGCTATTTTTCTGAAGCGGATTTTTCAATTGCAATGTCCTGAGTTCTCTGTGCATTGTTTCTTGTTGAGTTTGTTTGACCAGTTGTAGTAGTGTGGCATCTAATTCTTGAACCAACATACGTCCAGTTTGTTTTTGCCATTTTTTAGCGTGGTTGATGGATCTTCTGCCATAAGACATAACTCGAACCATTCTGGTTAACGATGAAAATTTAGTGATAATTGAATTTTCTAGGGAATGTACGGCAATATTGTGACAGAGCTTGATTTCTTTTTTTGTTTGGAACAATTGAACTTGTTTGTACATTGGAGTTTTTTATCTTGCTATTGTCCATTCCTCGGGATGTCATATCCGCCGGGTTTTGTTCTAAAGGTACGTGTTGCCAACATTGAGAGGGTAATATATTGTTTATTTCTGCGATTCGATTGGCTACAAATGTTTTCCATCTAGATGCTTCTCCTTTGATCGAAGCTAAGGTTATAATTGAGTCGGTCCATGCATAGACTGATGTTTTATGAATATCTAAGGAAGTGATGGTACTCTTCATTAATTTGGCAAGTAAGACAGCGGCACACAACTGTAGTCTTGAAATTGTTGTTTTTGCTTTAACTGGGGTAACCTTAGTTTTTGCTGTTAGAAGTGTGGTGGTAACTTCTCCTGTTTTGTTGATGGTTCTAGTATATATTACTGCGCCACATGCCCTTTCTGAGGCATTACAGAAACCATGTAATTGTATATCTATGCCATTGACGTACTTTATTCATCGTGGTACACTAATGTCTTCTATACATTTGAGTTGGTCGTTGAAGTTGTTCCATTTCGTTTAAATATCTTCAGGAACAGGTTGGTCTCAATCTAAATCTGCTACCCAGAGTTCTTGGCCTTTTTTATCACCAGAGCCAAACTTCCCAATGGGCCGAATAATTTAGCAATTTGTGATAATATGATTTGTTTCTAAACACTCTGATGATGAGTTGCGCTTATTTTGAAACAAAAATTGTTTTCAATCGGTGCCCAATAGATTCCTAAAGATTTCCGCGTTTTTTCTTCGTTTATTTCCAATGAGGCTTGATCCTTCATTTCTTCAGGTAATGCTTCTAGTAATTGAGGTTTATTACTGGAACATTTGCGTAAAGTAAATCCTCCTAATTTTAGTAATTTTAGATTGTAGCTGAATGGCCTCTTCAATGTTATCCGCTCCAGACAAAACATCGTCGACATAAAAGTCTTTCATGATGACTTTAGATGCTTTTGGGTATAATACTTTTTTGTTTTCAGCCAATTGCTGAAAAGTTCTTATTGCAAGAAATGGTGCAGAAGTTGTGACAGTCGTGAGGCAAAATTCTTGTATTGGTGTGGATTGGTACAAACCTTCACAAGATCCGGTGGAATTTTTGGTCTTCTTCAGATATTTTAATTTGAAGGTACATTTTCTCAATTTGAGGCTTTCTCCAACGTAGTAGTATGTCGGAGAGTTCTTGTTGCAATCTTGGTCCGGCGTACATTAGTTCGTTGGGACTCACTCCATTGGATGCTTTGGATGATGTGGTACTTGAATCTAAAATTGGTTGATGTGGGATGTAGTATTTTCCTTCGTCTAGTAGATAGGGTGGAACTTCTTTCATGTGGCCGAGGTTTAAATATTCTTGCATAAATTCGTGGTATTGGTTTGCCAACTTGTTATCCTTTTCTAACCTTCTCTCGAGTTGTAGTAATGTTGCAATGGCTTTAGTTTTGAAATATCCTAATTCAGGTGCGAAATCTTCTTTGAATGGTATTTGGACTGTATAACTTCCATCGGAGTTTCTTTTAGTCGTCTCTGTGTAATGTTTTTCACATGCTGCGTCGTCTGGAGAAATTATTTTTATCATTGACACTTCTTCGAGATTCTAAAACTTTGTTAACTGTTGGTCTTCTTCGATGCAGCTAATCATGCTGATAATTTTGATATCGTGTTGATATTCTTTTGCAATTCCTGATAATATCCAACCTAGTTCCGTCTGTTGACCCAGTAACCAATCTTTTGTTTTCTTAATGCCATTCTGAATTATTTTTCCAAATTCTTCGGCCCTCAGGATTTGTTGTAAGTGGGGTCTGCAAGAACGTAGTTCTGTAATTGGTTCGAGCTGGTGTATTCTATCTCAGAGCTTGGTAACGATTGTGTAAATTTTGACATTACCATAAACTTGACAGGTAGTATGAAGTTGCTTGGAAAACGTGGGTGTACCGCAGCTTGAATTTTTGCGGTTGCTATTTTTGGATCTTCTGCTCCCAGACCTGTTATTTTGGCTCTTATCTTCTCATTTGGCAGCCCCAATGATTGCGCTGCTCTTTCAGTCATAAATGATGATTGCGATCCGGGATCAATCAGTACTCGTACATATTCCATTTTTCCTGTTGCTGATTTAATTAGTACAAGGGCCGTGGCCAATATTGTAGTTTGGTCTTGTCTTCCAAGCTGACTGGTAATAAGAGTCGATTTTTCTTGCAAATTTTGGCTTGATATCTTGTTTGAATATTTGAAAGTTGTGTTTTCATTATATGGTTTTGAATTGGCCTGTTTTTCTTTGTGTAACATTGTATGATGCTGTTGATCACATTGGAGGCACCGCAGTTGACTTCGGCATCTCTTCATGATATCGTGGCTTAAGCAGTTGAAGCAGAGTCTTCTTGGCCACCGTGACTGATTCTAATGACTAGAACCTTCGGTTCAGGAAGTCCATTAACTCTTGGATTTCGTGTGGTGCCGTATAGACGATTGGTTTCTTGATCCCACTTTTGAGTTACGATGCGTGCAACTATCGGCCCCCAAAAGGTAGTATTAACGCCTAAGTTGTCAATTACTTTTAAACATTTGATGATAACATTGTTGTAGCTTATCCGTAAATTCATTCTAGATTGGCGGTATGTCTACGATTTTGTCAATCAATTTGGAAAAGATTAGTCTTTGATTTTGGTACCGCTTCTGAAGTAGCTCCCAAGCCACTTCATAGTTGAGGTCAGTAATTTGTAAATGCTGCACCATACGGCTTGGTTGCCGTCGGATGTGAGTTTTAAGATATTGCATTTTTTCAATTTTGGTTAAGGATAGATTTTCATGAATAACTTTAAGGAAAATGTTTATTATAGGTAGGCCAATTTTCATAGCTTCCGTTAAAAAATGGAATTTCCATTTTAGGAAGTTTTAGGTTTGGTTTGAATACTTCTGGGATCTTTTGAGTTGTAACAATCTTTTGTTGTAAACTTTCAACTGCTACTTCGTAGGACCGCTTGGCTAAAAAATATTCATCATTTTTGAAGTAGCTGTCTTGGAAATTAATTTCGTACACCATAATTTCTTCATGTAGTGCTTGGATGGTTTCTCAGTGCTTGTTAATCTTCTGGAGCAATAGTTCATATCGTATTTTTTATTTATCTTCTTGTACTTCTTGGTTAATTAATTGGATAGTTTGGTTCAGTTGTTGAACTCGAATGGATTGTTTCTTTCGGCGTAGTGACTGCTTAGCGTCGTTTTTGTCCATGTTATTGGTCATCTCGATGGCTTACTTGGTTTGATAGGCTTGTTTTTTCTTGACTGGAAGGTTCTTGGATGGACCGAAAATAACTTCTTCTTGACTTGATGATCGCGGATGGGCCGGAAATAGAACTTTTTTTTCGTTTTTGCTCGAAGGACCATATGTAAAGCACGTTGATGTAACCAGGAAAGATCCGGCCCGAAGGACCATATATTTAAAACGATGGTGGTGGTGATGGTGTAACTCTATGGGTAGGCAAGTCTCCCATTATTTGATTTGCCGTCTGGGCCTTGTAGCGAATGCATTTGATGCATTTGTTGATGATAGAACGAACTGTTTTCTGTCTGAGAAAGATGAAATTTCTGAAGACAATTAAATAGAAGAAACAATTTCATTTTCAGTTTTAAGTGTAGAACCGTCTACTAATTGCCTTGTTTTAAACATGTCCGATATTAAACACTGGCCCTTTCTTTTTCCTGACATATTATTCAGCAAAAAAAAGTGCAAAGTCTAATTAAATTAAATTTGCGTTAATCTAACAATAAAGTTAATCACTAAATTTACATTCACGCTAAGAAACTACAAGACAATACTACTCTAGACCAGCTACACTTATACTGAACAAGTGGACTCACTGTGGCTTGTGCTATTTTAAGAAATGCGCGCTTTTTCGCTCATCACCGCTCTCATATCTAACAATTTTTTTAAACCGTTCACTAATAAAAAAAATTGATAGTTTTTGTCTGAAAAGGTAACAAATAAGAACGTAGTTATTACAAATGATTTATTTACAAAATTAGTTATAAAACATTACGTTATTCAATAATCATTACCGTTTTTAATAACATCAAACGTATCATCGTCAGCATAGTTTGGGTCACAAATAGTACCCGATATGGCCTCATCAACGTACGCAGACATAATTCTAAAATTATAATCGTTCTTATCTAGTTCGCTATACAAGAAAAATGGCAAACGATTTGATATCACCCATACGCTTTGTCTTCTTTCTTTATCAAGCCTTAGATCATTGGGAAAAATCAAGCTTATATTACTCTGCGCAAGTATACCTAAATTGCTTCTTTTATACGGTTTACGCGAATCCCAACAACCAACAGCGTCTCTCGATACTAAATTGAAGAACATAATTCCGTTTTTGTTCATTGCGGAAGAAGACGCATGGCCGTTTTTTCCACGACTTTCGCCTAAGAGTTTGATAGTACGTTTAGAATCCAACCAAGCTGTTTCGTTTTTGATAATTGAAGTTTTCATGTAGAACTCTCTAAAGCTCGACATGGGATGGAAATATAAGTAACGATCTTGACTGTCTCCGATTACTGGACTAAGCGCCAAAGAAAATATTCCGTCGGTCCACTCAAAATCAAGACCATGGAGTTTATAAGCCGATGCAAGAGGATCTGGGTAAAATAAGTGATCGGTTACGCGCCAACTTCTATTTTCTTTTAAACTGTAAACGACTAAGCCGAACCGCCAGACATCTGCAATATATGCGTAAGCATTTGCGCAAGCATCTTCTTGATTTTGATGTACGTCAACGGCAATGTTTGAGTATAAACTATCTTGTTTAATAAATTCGTCCGGTAATGCGTATCGTAGAATTGCTTTATCAGTGTTAAGATCAAACACGACTATCTTTGGTGGACAAACTTGCTCGGGTTTAACAGAAACGTTGATTTGCCCAGAATCGAGTACCCAAAGGCGATTACAATCATCTACTTGCATACGGTAAACTGACACCAAGCTATCGCACGAGTCTAAAATCATAACGTAGATTAAAAATAAATTGTTAAAATTTTACCTGAGTTGTGCCACTCCCAGCTTGGATACGGTACAAATAAAGGCGAGGCTTCATTTGATACTTTCGGTAACGTCGCTAACGTACAAGGTATGCCGTCTTTCCATTTTGGAAATGATACAAATATTCGATTCTGATGTGTTTCTATTCCTAACGGAAGGTTGTTTTCTTGCACGTATTGGCCCGATAAGATTGCGCTTTCTCTAAGGTAATCAGCAGGAAACTGAAAATCGACCGATTTCCAAAAGTAATGCGTTTTGAAAGGTCCGGTACGCTCTAAAACGTTCTGTGTTTGTGTTTGTTCGTACGGTGTTTTAATGTTTGTATCTGGAACGGCAATTCCCATCGACAAAACGTATGGAAGAATGGACAAAACATTTGTAGACCTTCCTAAAAACAAACTTAGTTTACTATGTATTAAATTTAATGAAATAAATTAATGTTCTTAAAATAATAATCACAATGTTTTTATTTTTGTAACACAAATGTTAATTTAAAAATAATTTAAAAACAAAAATTTATATAATAGCGAAGGCTTCTACGACCGGAACCTATACTAACATTAGAATATCTTCCGGGTTTGGACCGTGTCATTGTTGTTGTAACCGAAGTTGCCCACTTTCGTAAAGGGCTTCATCAGGGCGTGAGATAAATCGCAAAACTCAAACAAGCAACCGAAATCTAACTAAGAACTTCTCAAGCCATAATCTAAACTCTAAAAAGGTAAGAAAGAAAACGATAACTTGAAAAAGCAAACGAAAATCTAACAAAAAACCACTACCGAGTTAGGTAATCAACTTGTCTAAAAGACAAAAGCTGCGTATTCTACCTTAAATTTAAATTTTAATAGCCTTAAAGAAGTCTACAAAAAAACCCATCAATTTTATGTTTTTGTCTCAATACAAGGTAGAAATAAAACGTAAAACTAAAGCAGACCATTGTTTTTTAAATAAGAAACGGCAAGAAGCGTGACTGAAGGAAAACAGCTGACTAGTAACGGAAAGGAATTTCACAGTTTTGCAGCTGACACAGCAAAGAAATCAGCCATGATTTTAGTTTTACATATGCTACATATTATGCTAAGACGGGTAAAAACTCTATAAGACTCGAATCTGAGCAAACAGAATTTAAAAAAAATTTCTACCGGTGTTTTTAATCGTCAAACCGCAAGGTAAATCCTTGTCTTGTGTTTCTATTCTCGACGTTCTTACAAACCTCTTCCTTGAGCTGGTAAAGGAGGCAATCTTATCATAAAATTGCGACGATGCTTTTGATGAAATCTTACATCTTGTCAACCAGCAAATGGAAATTCTTTTCCGCTTTGGCTCTCGGTACAGAGCTAACTGTCACTGGATTCTGGAAGTTCCAATAAAAGTTCAAAAAATCCTTTTGGGATCACGTCTTGTTCGCGTCGCACAGTGCATCGAGCTTAACTCAAATATTAAAAAAATAATTTCAACTTGTTGGAAACCAAAGTAGGCGTTGATAAAACAATTGAGTGCGCTGTCATGACGACCAATTCTAACAATGTCTTCCGCTTCGATTGACTTGTCACAAGCAGTCAATTTCTCAATTTGAAGTTGCGTCTATAATCATTATATAATTTTCAACTATTTTTACTTGGGGAAGTTGATCAAAAGTGAAAAAGAGTGAGTGTTTATCAACAACAATTTATGGAAAACATAGATCAAGGTATGTACTTTGAAATATTTGGTTTTGTATGCCTCTGGCTCATTTGTATTTTTTTCTGCATGTTTTATAGACTGCTATTCCAAAATCATGCAAATTTTTCAGGTACCAAACTTTAAGGAAGGTTAAAAAAAGCATGTCTTATCATTTCGTAGTTGTAGCTTTTTATTATTGCCTAATGAATGAACATTAGCATCAAGTAGAGTTTATTATGAGATCTTTTGCAGAGCGAGTCTAATCAATAAAAAATGTTGATCTATTGGATGTATGGTGTTAGAGCAAAAAATCAAACAAAACTTTAGCTGTGTTCAAGAATTGCCTCCTAGTGCTGGATGAATGTCTTGACGATTTTTGTAAAGAATTGATGACAACTAGCCGGCTGTTCTGTCTTAACATGAATAATAAATCGAATGGCTACAGCAAGAAGTACGATATTTATCCACGGAAATAAGCAAACCCGGACCGAAACGTCTACGTAGAAGACCCATGAAGCTTTTCAATAAAGCTTGACGCAAAACAAAAAAAAGCGGTTAGCAAAACTCGCAGTAAGCAGGACATTTGATAAGCTGCAATTCGCCGCCGAAATGACTCGTGACACAACAGAAATCAAAGCTAAAACTTCTTTACTAACTCCTTTTTTCGCTCTAGCTCTGTATTTAGATCTAGATTTGTCGGTAAATAAATACAAAGTGTTAAGGTTTGTAGTAAATTCTCTAGCTCTGGTTACAGCCAATACAAACAAAAATTTACAGATGTTTCCAGAACTGATGAGTATCTGTTCTTGTTAGCATTAGTACCTTTGCAGTTGGTTAACCTAGACACTGGAGAAAACGCGTGGGTCAATGCAAGACCATCAACGACACTTTACTGCAGGCCTATAAAATTTATGTTTCAAAAAGAAAATGCAGAACTAGTGCGCGACGAGGAGAGGTTGATGACATAGAAAATCAGTCAATTGCAAAACAGTCATTTTACAATGGAGAGCGGCCAAGAATTTCATGTCCGCTACGAGTTCCTTTTTCCAGTGATGGATGGCAGTGTGAGCACCGTTTTATCTGATACAAATGCCGCTTCCAAATGTGGACAAGTCCAAGCCAGGATATAGCTCTACTAATGATGGTAACACTGCAAGAAGATTCTTCTCAAATCCTGTTCTTAGCTCAGAGATTACTGGAATTGAGAAGAAAATTATTTCTAAGTTTCCCATTATTCTAAGAGTGTTGTCAAGCGGTTTTACTATGGATGTAGAAAAATTTTAAATGTTGTTAGACAAAACGAGTGAGTTATATATCAGTCTATATGGTTGGTACTACAGACCCAGTAGTGTCCATAAGGTGCTTGTTCACGAGCGTGAAATAATTAGTGCATTTTCTTTGCCAATTGGACAATTGTCCGAAGATGCATTTGAAGCCAGTCACAAGGAGGTAAGGAGAAACCGATTATCTCATACCCGTAAATGCTCGAGGGTGTACTCAAACAAGGACCTGATGACCATATTGATATTGACTTCTGAACCTCTTATATCAAACCAAAAAAGGATAATTACTGAAAAAGAAATGAAAATCGATGGGGAGTTTGAGAAGTATATAAAAGTGCTAGAGCTTTTAATTTCGAACAATTTAATTTCAGATTTAGCATTAATCTCTGCTGAAGAATCATCCGAATGAGACTTATTTATTTAACTTGTTGGCAGAATTTGTTACCTATGACAGCTTGATTATTTGTATGTTTATTTTGATACCTATTAAAATTAATTTCTTCATTATAACTTTTGCATTAATTTTTTAGGGTTTCATTAATTGAAATTCTCACGTACTGCACCATTTACATGTTTAAAAAAATTGCGATGGCATTCAGAAACGTTTACTAAAAATAAGAATATATATTAAAACACAAGTTACAGAATGAACGCACTTGAAACGTATTCTATGACGTGTGCTTTATACGATTTTCTCTATTTCGATACAATATTTAATATTTTTCGTATAATTTTAATTTTTAAAACAACATTGGGAAATTTATATGTTACTGAATTGGCAGCACTTACACTTTGACATATTGAAATTTATGTGTTAACCTAAAATCTCATACAAAATTATCTCTTTATACCTTTATAAGTAAATAACTTTGAATTAATAGGACGTTTTTATTTTATGTTGGCATCAAAATTTGAATTTCAATTGTTAACTTCCAATAATTTCTTTTTCATGTAACGTCAACTTACGATGCAGAGATACTAACTTTGAAAAAACTAACATTACTAAAATTCGTGTAAGAATTGGCTTATTCTTACACGGATTTTAGTGTAAGAATCGCTAATTCTGATGTTGAAATAGAGAAAAGAGTTTCTATAAACCTATGTCTTATAACAAAATAAAAAGTTATGGAAGAATGAAGAAAACACAATTATTTTGGATTCCACCAAGTATTTATGTGGATATACGACGTACGTTTAGCTAAATCACTGTGGTTTCATCCAGTACAAGCATTAGAAATGAACTTGTACTTGACGGAGCTTCAGTGATTTATAGAAACGTACGTCGACAGTCAATATAAGTAATTTATGGATAGCAACATAATTGTGTATTCTTCATCCATTTAGTTATGGATACCCATTAAGTATTAGCCACATCCACCTTAAAGTTAGGGATGTTCAAAAAAGTGATGCGAGGTGGCGCCCTCTACAAATGGGTCTCATACAAACTATAAATTTGAATTTCTCGTCTTGAAATCCCTCAGATACCAATTTTAATATAAATAGCCACATCCATTTCGAAAATTATTTTTAAAAAAAATCAAAAAAGGAAATAAATTTTCAACACCCTGTATTGCAGAAATAAAGTATTTCTGGAACTTTTTTCTTCTTTTCTAACAGGAGAACTGATTCAATTTTTTTTTGCAATGGTAATGAAACACGAATGAATATGTTCCCTAGATTTTGATTCTGGTAGTAGTTTAAACTACTCACTCTGTATACTGATTTGAACAAAAATTTGCGTGTTAATTTATACGCCCAACTTATTTCAACTAATATGTATCAAAAAATAGTTTTTCTGCCGTATCTAAACGAACTTATGATTTTTCTCCCGGTTCCCATATACTTCAATGCACTGTGCGTTGCCTGAAATGCATGTAGAATCAATGACCATATCCGTTTTACGCGTTGCTTTAATTGTCATAAGCTTAGCCATTATTGGAACGACTATAAAAGTAAATTACAGTGCGATTATTGTGCTGAAACGCACTAAACTAAAACATACACTAACACGGAACGCTTGTTTTAGCCATAAAAGTGAAGTCATTAGACATAGAGCCTCGTCCAACACTTGCCTAGCATATATAAAAATAATAATTTAAGGTTTGCGCAAGTAAATCTTTGCAATTTGGTGTGGCTGCACACTTCAACAGAATTTCTGCATCCTCTTCTATGCGATACTACTCGGCTATTGTTTTCAATAGTTCGAAGCCCGTCGTAGTGATTACACTCAGCCATTTAACGAATAACTGTACCTACTGTAGTATCTATAATTACGGTTGGAACTCCTTGGCAAATGTCGGCGTTTATTGACCGCCGAGTCATCTTCAACATCTCGATAAAATTCTTAATGAACTAAGAGACGTTCCTATCGTAATAGTAGGTGACTTCAATTCAAAATCGCCGCTTCGGCACTTCCCGGTGACCGATGTGTGGAGAACCTTGTGGGTCAACGTGACCTCTGTGTTGTCAACGAACCTCACTAACCTTTTACCTTCTGTAGTCACTTAGGCTGACAAACATCGACGTCACTTTAGCGTCCCCCTCGCCAGAGGAATCCTAAGCTGGCATGTTGTTCTAAATGATATTGAAAGTGACCACAGACTGATATGGTTTGAGTTAACCGTCAAATCCCCCCATCCAGATTCCTTGACTATAAACGCATAGATCCCGTTCGCTTAATTATGGCAATGGCGAATTCTACTCCTGTATATCTTCGACGTAGTGCTCTGTGCCAAGATCCTAGATCTGTAGACGCCGTCATTGGTAAGTTGACTGAAATAATTCTCAATTCTTGCCAACGTAGCATAAACCTCATACACATAAGCGCTAGAGCCTGTGTACCGTGATGAAATCCTAAGTTAGGTTAAAGCGAGCGGTACGTTGTTTACAAAAACACCACCAGAAAACCCTTGCAGACTTAAAACCACAATGGCTTGCCTTTTACAAGACCATGCTTCACCGGTACGAACTGGCAATAAAGACAGCAAAATATAGCTCCTGGCAAAAATTCGTTGAAAAAAGATTGCCGACAAGCCCGTGGGTCGTCCTCTCGTAAGTTCTTGTCGATCTAACCGTGCCTTAATATCCGAAACGGTGACAGATACACTATCTCAATATACGAGACAATTAAAGCTATCGTTCTTACCTGTTTCCTGACGACGATCCAACGCCAGATGGTTTTGTATAAACTCAAATAAGATCCCGCACTGATTTGCAAATCATATCCCAACAGTACTGGGTGGTCACTACCGACGACATAGCCTATAAGCTAGTAGAATTTCTAAACAAGTTTTCCGGGCCGGACGGGAAACATTGTAATCTCTTACGTGTAATTGTACAAGATTCCTTCTCTTCTACAATCATCGGTTTGTTCAACTCGTGCATTTAATGTGTTTATTTTTCTACCTGCTGGAAAGCTGGTAAACTCACCACCATTCTCAAACCTGGGAAGAAGGATCTCGTAAATTCCAACTCGTACCATCCGATAACTCTGTTATCAGAAGTTAGCAAACTTTTTAAACGTGTGCTTCTTAAAAAGATTTATGACAACAAATTATTTTCCATCGCGGTTAATATGGTTTTGTTCCAGGCAAAACGACGACTGACGCCGCACGTAAATTAATGACCAATGTACGACCAAACGTCTCCAAACGCTGATTTTCAATTTTTATTGACATATCTAGAGCGTTCAACAAAGTATGGTGGATCTCAATAATAAAAACTCTCATTGTTAAGTGAGTACCTGCTAGAGCCACGCGCGTCATTTGTAGTTATTTATCAAACAGATCGATAACTTATTCCTCAAACGTATCCTGTTCTGTTTTACCAAACGATTGAACAAGGTCTAACTTTTTGGGCCGACTTTATGGAATCTACTTGCAAACGACTTGCTTAGCACAGAACTACCAGCAGATTGCGAGATTTTCGTATACGCGGACGACTGTCACGGTGTTCGCAAATTCTAGACAAGACTTAGAGGCATAATCCAACACGTACTTAAACATAGTGACAAACCCAGGTGGCAGCAACAAACTGAGGGTTTCGGCGGACAAAACTAAGTACCTGGTTTTTGGCTCCACTATAAAATGAGATTTTTTACTCCGTTTTTTGAATTCAAGTCAAAGCTTGACGACATATTCAATAAAAGCTACTTAAAACATCTCTTGCAAATATCTTTAACAGTGCAGTTATACCCATGTTTACCTATGGCCTAAACATTTGTTACCACAGGGTTCGACATTACGTGGTCAGAAGACTGACCTTACTCCAACCCCTATTTCTTAGAACGATCCTCGAAGCTTATCGCACCGTTCCCGCAGATACTTTCTGTGTCATATCCATGCATCCTCTCATACATCTTATTTTGCAAAAAAAATTACTGCACCAAAATTCTTGGCACAGCTGGCACGTGCAATTTTCTTGACCATCACTTTTTTCGTTCAACGACTTTCCGTCCTTTTCAGCGGCCAAGCGTCACTTTAAGATCTTGATCTTGGGTGAATAACAGCGGCTGTGGGACACTTTCCAGAAGGGTGGTAATTGAGTTTTATTATTTGTCAAGTAGCGATAGCAAAGTAGGAATTTAGTTTCGTTATATAACATTGCATGTTTATTTAAAGTGACTTTGGTTTATTAAATTTTTAGTTAAATAACACATTTTCGATTTAATTGTTGCTGTTTGATTAATACTCTGCCTTTCTTCATTCTTCCTCATTTATATGCAGATCCTCTTTCTTACTGTCTTGGTATTAACCTAGAAACCAGAAACCGTAATGCAGGTGTCTTGTAAAAGATCCTATCTACTTGCAACATTTCCTTACTTAACCTATTCCTCTTTTGGCGAACGTGTACTAAGAAAGTTCGGATGGTATGGTGGGTCCACATTCTTCTCCATCATCTTCGACATATGCCGAGGACAAATCAAGGTTTGAGTTTGTTCAGATAAACGAAATGGTGTTATAAAGGTATAGAAAAGAACAATACTTGAGTATTTTAAAAACAAACATCGACATATGAAAACGTAGGTAAGTATTAAGATCAGTACCGAGTAGTTTAGAGGAAAAAGATAATACACGTTCACGGTGTTTAAGGCTGTACACATAACAGACGCAAGAGTTGAATGAAACGTTAAGGCGGCGACGAGGCATTGAATCAACATTAAAAAGTCAAGGCTTCAATAGAAAAAGCATGGGAGGATTAAGAAAATACCAATTGGCGACGAATACATTCTGGGGTAAGTTTTGACAGCTCTCGGAGGGAGTAAAGAGATACGTAAACACGGCGGTATTTGCAGGCTTTTAATTTGTTTAATTGTTTATAAAGAGGGCAAATAATAGAAACGACAGGATTCCCCTCTATGGCACACCACACGTCAATAATCGTAAAGCAGACGATGAATTACCATGATGGATTTGTTGAGTTCTGTTAGTAAAATAAGAAAAGAACGTTTTGCAAGATAAAAAGGACAGTGAATAGTTGTTATATAATTTTGTCACTAAAAGAAAATGATCATTTGGATTAAAGACGTTACTTATGTCCACAAACGTCAATATAACACTATAAACTCTGTCAATAGATGCTATGAAGTCATCAGTGGCTTTGAACTATAGCCTGGTCGATATAAGTGGTGAGCTGATTATACAAAATGTATTTAAATATGTAGGATAGCGGCGGTATAATATTGATACTGTAACACTCTAGTAACATGCAGCAAATGAGAAAACTAATACAAAAAATTGAAAATTTTAGTGATGATGGGAACAATAATTGGAAGAGTTACAACAAGAACATGAAGAGAAATCCTATCGATACCAACTGCTTCAGATTTAACTTTATTAAAAGCTGCTAAAACTTTCACTTCAGAAATAGCTGTCGACCATGCTTCCTAATATTAGGCCATAGCGTCTCAGAAGACAGATTAGGTTGAAGATTTTTGACGCTGTAAATGTTTCATAAGCGTTAAGATCATTACACAATTTTCAAACTGTATCAGCCTTATCTCTATCTTTAATCATTTTTTATATTTGAGGAGTAAACCAAGAGATACCAAAATTTCTCATCCTAAACCTTTTAACAGGAGCAACTTGATCAAGTAAGTGGATGACCATTCTCGTGAATCTATGCACAATTAAACCATGATTGCCTACTTCAGATCCTGCATACCATGGAATTTTAGCAACGTATTGTAACCACATCTCTTTACAGATGTTTTTCAGTTGACAAGTTTTACACGATATGTTCCTAACTTTTTTCTTTTTTAAATTATAGACGCCAAATAGCTAGGAGGGTGTTGATTTGCCAAGGACATCAAGTGGCTTATAGATTAAGACGCAAGAAGCGTTGTTTATTAGGCAATGATCAAAAAGAGAAGAGAGAAACGAGGAGAAAAATGAAAGTATAGTGAGTCCAAGAAATTACCATAGTTTTATCTCCTTTTCTTTTTCTTGCCAAGGTTTGACCTTTACTAAACCAGGCATACTAGATTTTACCCTCCTGTTTGAATTGGCAAAGTAGCGAGTAGATTTTATTGTTGTACGTGTTGAGAGATTCGCGCACATAGGTTTTGATAGGTCAGATGTAATTCTTAGATCACGTGTTAAGAAGTTACGTTTGCTCTCCGACCTTCGAAAACATCCTCTAAAATGGATGGAGACAAAAACTTAATCTGAATGACAGTAGGCTTATTGAAGTTAATTCCCTTGACAGAAGCCAACTAGCCGGCTTCAAATGCGGTGCTTAAAGCCTTGCATACATTAATAACATCACTATCAAAATTGTTCTTGCTTGACTCAGGTAGACTTCTAATGTCTATTGAGTTTCTTAATGCGATTATATTGAGCCGTGGGACAAACTGCGCATTCTCTTTCTTCAGCCGAGAATTAGTTTGGGTCAGTAAATGAACTCGTTTTTTGAGTTACTCTATTCTGGCTAGAAAATCAAAGGGCCATTACAGTGATCTACTAACTTAATCTTATTATTAGTGGTTATTTGCTCCTTCTCTGATAATAGCAATTCAAGATTTTTTTTAGGTGCCTGGTACACTTTGCATGGTACAGACCGTGACAGTCAGTACATTCAAGAGTTTTGTATTTTAGTTCGACAGTTTTTTTGCAGTCTCCGTAACTTGTCATTTTTAAATTATTATAACCTTTTTTATGTTTATCGTTATTTCTTGTTTAACAAGACACCCTAAAATTATTACTAAAATTTATGTTAGTATTCTATAATGGTTTTTAATTATTTGCATTAAATTTATATTAAGAAGTAACAATTTATTACCTTTCAACAACAAAACGTATATAATATTATTGTATTAAAAAAATTAAACTGAAAAAATATGCTTAAAAATTGTCTACGTCTTAGTTGTGACCCCACGTTGGGTGCCAAAGTTTGGTATTAAATTTTTAACAAAAAAATTAAACCACAATTAAGTTTATGTGAAAAATATTTAAAAGTAAGATTCTTGGCTCATTATAATTTAGGCGAATTGACTCTATCTACCAATGTTTTAATTTAAACACTACAAGAATTACTTTTATTTTGTTGTAAACTACATTACACAATACAAAATGTTTTTGTCGTTTTGAAATATTGAATTTTTATACCGGGTGTCCGGATATGGATAATTGTGGAAACTGTATTAGAGTATTCCAGTGCTAAAGAGTCTAAATAAGACGAAACAGCTGTCCAAATGATAGTTTCAGCAATTATATAAACAAATTTCTAGACTTGTGTAGTACAGTTAAGAATATTATGCCGAGTATATTTTAAATACATTTTTTTTAACCAGGGAAATAAATTTCCTCTTCCAATAACACAATATAAATACTGCTCGCCTAAATGTTAACGCACGTTTCGGCTAAAATGTGCCAGACAACCATCCACTTAAAGCCACATGTTCTTCTTGTTTCTAAAAGACATCTTCTAAAAGTGGTGGAAGAAAATCGTTCAAAAATTCTAAAACCCTTTCTTCCTTAAGGATTTGGTAAAAAAAATGTTTTTCTATAGTTTTTTGTTCTACGATTTCTCAGCATAAATTCAAACTTTAACGAGTTTGATGTTCTACTTGCTTCATTTAATGTGGGTTTTTCTTGGACCAATAATAAATATAGTGACAACAAATTTTGATTTTTTTAATTCATATTTAACAGTCAGATACAATGGCTCAGTCTAGTATACTAATCAGTAGTTTGTAATGTCTGATGCATATTGTTTTCTAGAAGAATCTTGTAGACAATTGGTTTAGGAATTCGCAAGTTGAAAATTTGTCTGATACTTAAGGTGAGATCGTGATGCATGTAGACCAATGCGTTAATAATATTTTCTTCGGTGCGTGTTCTATTAATCCTTGCAGGTGCATGAATGAAATTTATTGACGGCTAAAAGTTTGTTACAAAATAGTATCGTTTAACTTTTTTCTAAAAACCATCAAAATGAGTAATCGCTTGTTATGTTAAAAAGTTGGTAGGTTAAAATTTTTTGAGTATAAAATTTGCCTTCGACACGCCCACTGTTTGTGGACGATTGTCAAATTTGTAAAAGCAGGAATTCATTCTTCTTCCGGTAACGTTTGGTGCAACACAAACCTCCGTTTAGCAGTATCTCAACCCAACAAAGGCTTTCATCATTCCACGTGAACATGCAATTGAGTTTGGTGTCTATCTGAGTGGAAGCTTATTTGGGGTATGTGGTTATATTTTTTTGTATTGGGGATTTAAATTGATTCTGTCATAATTGTCTATAACGGATTTCTGTACCTCTTACACGTTTCTTTTATCGGTGGAGATAACAAACAGATGGCATATTTGAGGAGAAATTTCCATGACGTCACGTTGTTGTAATTTAACCATTCTGACCGTCAATTTTGATTTCTTTTGGAAGGAACTTTTACTATCAATTAATACATTAAGTTGAGGGGAAACGCTGCGCATTCGCTATTTTTCAATGGTTGTATGATTTAAAAACGGAATTTATTTATGATAACGCCGTATCTACGTTTTTGTTTTAAATTTCATATTACGTTTTAGGTAATACAGGTACGGAATTAGCTAATTTCCTATTGGATTACAATCTCTAGTTTTATAATTAACATTTCGTTGGTCATGTCAATTGTTAAAATAACCGTACGTACATGTTAGATTGTTAACACAGTTAATTATAAGATCATTTTGTGCGTCACAACGTCGTATCCAATGCGCGTTGAGTCTCTAAGTCTTCGATTCTTTTTATAAACTTTTGTGATTTTGAATTTACGAATATAAAGTCATACCATCTTTGAATGTAAAAGTTAGACCGACTAGGTCAGTTTACTATACGACGTGTTGGTCAGTATAGGACATAACTTAATATTTGTCCGACCCATGTATTAGCGTTTGGAAAATTTACGTAATGATACTTAGGTACTTTCTTTGTTCTCTTTGGAACTACTCTCTTTGATATACAAATATATATTCTGTGTTATCACTTTTGTCGTGTTATTTGTTCTTTTTCAGCTGCGGGTAAATTATACGATGTTTCCCTAATTTCGTTTTCCATCGTTTTAGAGTTTTTTTTAGATTTAATTTATAATCTAGCATCACGAAGCCTGCACACTTTCCGTGGACAACTGTGTTAGACGTTTATTTTTTTTTACACAAAAACCAATGTAACACGCTGTAGATAACACACTCTAGTTTATTTATTTTAAACTAAAAGGTTTAACAAACAATTTCTGTGGAAAGACCATAAAATGTTCTTTCAAATGAGATCAAAAATATTCGAATGAATTAAATGGTTTAGTAGATATTAAAATATAAATAAAAAAAACAATTGCTTCCTTCTCTCTTCCTTATGACAGATACAAAGAACAATATCATAAAGCAACTCAAACTATCAAATTATTTTCAAATTTGTGAAAGGTATGGCTCATCGCCCAACCGTGAACTTTATGTTTCTTTATAGCAGTTACGCTGCTTAGCGGTGAATTTACAAACTTGAAAATACTTTCTGACTATTTTTCTTGCCAATTTTATTTGTAGAATTTTTTTATCTAAATTTCTAGGCCTTCTCATTGCTAAGTTACAGCCGTTCAGTACCCTTATTTGGACACCCGGTATAATCGATACATAAATCTTTTAGTTTAAAAAAAACATAAATTTAAAAACACAACGTGACTATTCAAAGACAATAAATTAATATGTTTGTTTTACGTTTGATTTACTACGTGATTTGTAAATTCCAACTAAGCATGTAAGCCCAATGTACCGTACCTCTAAAATATGCATTTACAACTTTACAGTATACAAAATAAACAAAGAACTACAAACAATAATAAACAAAAAAACAAGATAAGATTTAGAAACAAAAATATGTAAAATACAAAAATTACTAAAACAAAGAATCTAGAAAAACTAAAAGAAAGAAAGAAACAACAGAAACAATATAGGGTTGCACTACAGCGTACAAATATTAGAACAAAGTTAAAAAGTTAATAAAAAATATCGAAAAAGATAAACTTACTGTAATATTAGAAGTCGCGGTAAGCGCCACCAATGCCAAAGAATACAAAACATTTAAAAGATAGTATTAACAAAAAGTAAAAGTAAAAACAAAATAAAACACGATAAAAACACTTTCAAGAATCAAATAAAGAAAGAACTCAAAAACATAATAATGATCGAGAAAAGAATGAGATCAAAAACAATTATTATAAACATAGTAGAAGAAATAAAAAGTAAAACAAAAGAAACGTCAAGATAAAGAAAATATAAAAATACGAACAAAAAACAACAACCAACAAAACTAGCAAATAAAAGCATTAAAATAGAACTCAAGTATGTCATACTACCCACAAAACAGTTAAAGATAAAATCAAAAACATAAGACAAAACTAAAACCCTTTAAAATTATATCGTTACTTACCACCAAAATAACGAAAACAAAAACTCACACGCAGTGTCACAATTGGACGTAACATTGTGCACAAACAACTTGGCTAAGCAAATACAATAATGACTGCTGCAAATATAAACCAGACAGTCAATATGAAAATTAACAAAGAAAGTCATTTATGAGCTTAAGTATTTTTTATTGATAAAAACCATCTTAATTCCTACTGATTTGTCTTAATTTATAACTTTATCGTCAAAATAGTTATGAATAAAAATTATGATTAGTTATATGTTTTTATTTTGTTACATAAGCTGCATGTTCTACTACACTAAATTAACATTTTTGCATAATAAAAAACAAATTTCCGTTTTTACCAAAAATATGCTCAAAAACAGTGAATGTCGTAGACTTGATTGTAGCCCCACGTTGGGCGTCAAAATTTGTATTGAGTTGTTAGTAAAAAAATTAACCAAAATTATTTGTTAAAATAGTCAAAAGTAAAACTATAGATATAATAACAACAATCTAGACTCTTTCACCTAATTGTCAATCCGCATAAGTAAATGTAACAAACTTACAAAAAGCAAAAAAATAGATAAAAACAAAATAAAAAACCTAAGATGGAGCAAACGATTATAATAATAAATTTAAATTTAGGGACAACCTCGTGCATTTATAAATGTCAGATCTCACAGATTCCTACATATATTTTTTAGAATAAAAAAATTATTAACAGATTTGGTAGCTCAAAAAATACATACAATTTTCATCTAAAAAAAAATTTAAATTATTTTTTTGTACAACGAAAACATAATTTAATTCATTAATTTCAAATATCTTATTAAACTTTAAAACATAACCTACCCATTTAAACGACGCAATGTTAAAAAAACTATAAGAATATCATCTGCATGTAACTTCACCAAATTGAAGACTGATTTAATGTAGGTATTATTTACACTACTACTATTTAGTAAAGGCAAACCACTTATTAATTATTAATCAAGTAATTATCCTTGTTTTTTTAGGAGTTACATCACTAACGCTGTATAAAATGAATCTTAATATAGCGATTAGCAAAGAAAAGTTGTACTTACTAATTAAGTAAATTATAATTTTCTAGTGATTTGAATGAAGTTAATATTTCGACAAAGTAGGTCAACTAGTAAGGAGTGGCTCCTTTCTTACCATTGATCATAGTTTAGTGCAAGCTAAGATTATTGTAAAATGTTAAGGGAGTGTTGATAAATGGATTTTTTTTCTAATTTAACAAAAATTGTAAAAGTTATACTTAAGTTTGTAAATACTTTCACGCTTACCTATCGCTAAAAAAAATTTTCTAATTATCTATTTCTTTTTAATGTTTGTTTTTTAACTTTGTAACATTAATACGCCATTATAAATCTCGTACAGCGCCTTAAAATAATCCAAGCTTTAAAAAACATCTAAAAGATATGTCAAGTAGAAAATAATAAATAAATGTTACTTTGCGTTATATTTGATGGTATAAATGTACAAAACTAAGATTTTGTTTAAATAGTGCCATCTTATTACAACTTTGTCAGTAATGGTTACAATTTGCCATTGATCCTGTTAAACACTAGCAATTTACCGACGCTTTTAGATGTAGACTCGCATGAAAAAAAAATGAGATAGGGAAATCCTCCGATACTAGTTTACACTGTCTAAGTACATCGCCTTTAAGTTTGTATTATGTTTTCGTTAAGTAGTTATTGCTTGTTTTTCTTGTTTGTTTTAACATTGCATTTTTTTTAAAAATTATTTTAGAAATAAAATTCAAACTACTGCGTTTTAATATGCAACAGTGTTATAATTTTTTTTTCAATTAAAATTACGTATAACAAAACAAAAAACACAAGTGCATTATTTAAATCTTTAAACACTTTACAATAAAACAATAACATTTCAGTAATCAAAATTTATTTTTAAAGTATTAAAATACATTTATAAATAAAATTTACAAATCCTTTACAAACGTTATAAAACAGGAAGTTATTAATTTTGAACAATAATAGTATTTTGTAATTTATAGTTTTTTATATTATCATATGTGGTATTTTTACCACAAGATGGCGTTTCAAAAACATTTTAAATAATAGTATTGCTTGTTATTTATACAATAATTATCATTTAAGAATTCCTTTCATTCTCAATACTCAATATTCTAATAATAATTTATATAATAAATGTCACTAAAATTAACAGAAAATATACTTGAACCTAATAACTTTTGCATACAATTGGGTATACATTCAAATTGTTTTTGAAATTCTAAATGTGATTTACGATCAAACTTTGTTACACACGTGAATAGAATATTTAAATAGTCATATATAGCAACAAACAAGGAATTGAAAAAAATAATGTAATTTGAAAAACTAATATAGTACACACTTTCAATTGGGCTGGAAGTGCAAAAAAATATTTTGAAAGTGTTAACTAATGATTAATATCGCCACAAAAAAAAATTTAACTTTTTTTTGCAATTTTTCCAATGGAAAATTATATTATATAAAGTGAAAAATTATTATTAGAATATTAGGTATATACCTTATACAAAAGTAAGAATGAAAGAAGTTCTTAAAGGGTAATTATTCTATAACAAATAATAATTACTATTAATAAGTTTTTGTTTTATAACGTTTGTAAATAATTTTTAAATGTTATTTATAAATAATGTATTTCAATGTTAAATAAACAAAACAACAAAAAACTGCAGCCTTAATTATATAAATAATTACAAAAAACCCACAAACTACATATAATTAAATAAGCCTCTGACACGTGTTTCAACAGCTAAGCTAACTGATGATAAACCTAATGGTAAAACGTAAACTAATTTATACTGTATGTCTGTAACGCTTTGTTACACTTCTTTAGGTTCTGTAAGGTCAAATAATTCTGAAAAACCGGTCTGTGGTCATCATCATTCATGATTATATCTTTGTCCCAATAGATTATATACATATATAAATAAATTTCAAACGGCTTTAAAACCAAATTTATAATGCCATCCAAAAGTTTGGCTGAGATATGGTGATAACATTTATGCAGTCATCGATACAAATATTTGCAGCTCTCAAAAATTTCTTTAAAATTTGAGACCATCCAGTTTAGGACATAAAACGAAACGCAAGTTACCATTTGTTGACATTCTAGTAATTAGAAAAAACAACAAATTAGATATTGATATTTATGGGAAAATCACTAACACTATGAGGGTTATTACTAATTCACTGGTCTGCATGTAAATCGGCTCTGATACCATTCTTGACGATTCTTAAGAAAGATGACCTCCTGAATCCAAAAATGAGCTCCGTTTTTACCCATCACGCACCTATTTTGGGGGGACCCCGTTTTTTTTATTTTTTGCATTTTTTTTAGAATTTTAACTTATAGCCGTTAAACATCCCAAAGCAGGTAATAAAATTTATACCAAAGTATATGGCAAAAGTTTTGCTATAAAATGTATATAGAAACAACAATAAAATACAAATATATAAGAACAGTAAAAAAATATCAATAAACAGTTAGGAAGATTCACTGCACGACGCTGGCGATCTCAATACCACATGCAGGTTTGAACAGGAAATTTTGACAGGCTTGAACTTGCATTACTCTTCTCATTAGAGTATATTACATTGTTTGCTTAACTGCTTGGATCAGTACAGCTATAGCTGTTGCAGAGTTAACTTGTCGACGTTTTAAACGTGCTGGATTTTGTGTTCATTTTTGTTCATTTGTGTAAAACAGTAAAACTACTTTTATTCCGGATTTTTTTAAGTGACTAAGTGTGAGTTGTGGTTAATGTCGGGCGTTGAATTACTGTTTAATTATGCCACGCGAGTGTAAAAATCATTCCGATCTCCGCTTGTTAAAACAGCTAATAAATTGTACTTTGATTGTCAAGTTGGCGACCAGGACAAGACTTGGGCTCCATCAGTTTGCTGTACGACTTGTTACAGTAGTTTGATCAAATGGCTCAAAGGTACCCGTAAATCAATGCCATTTGTTGTGTCCATGGTTTGGCGTGAACCTCGCTGTCATCTTACAGATTGTTACTTTTGTATGACTTCCACCGTCGGGTTTTCGAGCAAAAGTAAGCATACAATTCAGTATCCCAATATTCCGTCAGCTCTAAGACCTGTTCCTCATAACGATACTTTGCCAATCCCAGAGTCTCCAAACACTTATACTCTAGAGCCGGAAATTGATTTAAAAGACTCTGAGCCACAACCTGGGGCTTCAAATAATACGTTCAATGATTATGAAGAGTATTCCGCAGATTTAGTTTCTCGACAACCTCACCTCCTCATTCAATCGGAATTAAATGATCTTGTCAGGGATTTGCAGTTACCCAAGACTAAATCTCAGTTTCTAGGATCGCGACTTCAACAGTGGAATCTCTTACAAAAGGGAGTAAAAATATCTTTTTACAGGACCAGACAAGCAACCCTGAAATGTCTTTTCTCAAAAGATAAAGGTTTAGTGTTCTGCCCTAATGCAAATTTATTGATGACAGAGCTACAGATGCCATGTGACCCAGACAAATGGAGACTGTTTATAAACTCATCAAAAACAAGCTTAAAAATTGTCCTGTTGGCAAATGGAAATGACTTCCCATCAGTTCCAGTTGAATACTCTGTTGATATGAAGGAAACGTACGAAAACATCTTCAGAATCCTTGATAAAATTAGTTATCATGATTATAAGTGGAAACTTTGCGCTGACTTAAAAGTTGTTGCTCTACTCACGGGCCTGCAATCAGGATTCACAAAATATTGCTGCTTCTTTTGTGAATGGGATAGCCGAGCCCGAGATAAACATTACATCGTACGGGACTGGCCTCTGCGAGAAAATCTTATTCTTGGTCAGAAAAATGTAGCCCACAATCCTTTGGTTCCGAAAGAAAATATTTACTTACCACCTTTACACATCAAACTTGGATTGATCAAGCAGTTTGTGAAAGCAGTGAACAAGACAGGTGGCGCATTTCAATTTTTGAAAACTAAATTTCTTCGTCTTAGCGAATCTAAAATCAAAGAAGGCGCTTTTGTTGGTCTCCAGATTAGACAACTCTTCCAAGATTCGACGTTTATTGAACACCTAAATCGAAAAGAAAAACGAGCTTAGCTTGCATTTTAAAACGTTTGTAAGAACTTCCTAGGTAACCACAAAAGTGAAGATTATGTCGCTCACGTCGAGGAACTGCTTTTAGCGTACAAGGACATAGGATGTAGCATGTCTCTTAAAGTTCACTTCCTTCACTCAGGGCTTTTTCCCTGAAAATTTAGGAGCAGTCTCGGATGAACACGGGGAACGGTTCTATCAAGACATCGCTAAGCTAGAGAAGAGATTTTCAGGGAAGCGGAATGCAAGCATGTTGGCGGAGTACTGCTGGTTTTTGAAACGAGAGAACTGTACCTCAGGGTATAAAAGGAAAGCAAGCACTAAGTAACGATGAATATCTTTTTATTTATTACTGTTTATAGCTAAAATAGTTCTTTTTCCCATTTAAATTAAATTCATGTCCATATATTTATTCTTATAATAATTATTATTATTATTATCGTTCTATAAATAAATTATAATTAATTTATCGAAAAGTGGTAAAATTAGAGATTTGGGGCTACCTCGGAAATGGTGAGTGATGGAAGAAAACGGAAGACATATTTGGATTCAAGACGTCATTTTACATAAGAATCACCCGGAATAGTGTCAGGGCTCGATAAAAAATATTTTTTTGCAGACCAGTGTTATTTAAATCAAAATATGCAACATCAATTAGCGTTTTTTAATTTTTTGGTTCATAAATGATTAAGTTTTTCATTGTTAAAGCAAAATTTTAACAAAGAATTAAAGTATATTATTCAACATGTATGAAATTATGAAGTTGTAAATTATATGGTAAATTCGAATTTCAAAAAACCTATTTGAATTATACGCGGCATAGTATTCTTCAAAAATTTGTTTATATAATTGCAGAAAATATTACATTACATTACATACCAGTGGACAGCTGTTTCGTTTTATTTTGACTCTTCAGCACTAAAATACTCTAATGCAGTTTCCACAACTATAGAAAACAAATTGCCATAGTTAGTAGGTCTCTAATGATGGTTATGCAATCATATAAACAAATTTTTGCACTTGCGTAGTACAGTTAAGAATATTAGGCCCGTATAACTCAAATACATTTTTTTGAAATTTGCTGTTGTAATATTTACTATCTAACTAACAATTTTATAATTTCCTACATATGGATTCACTAGTACGTAGCTCCGTTTCTACGAAATGGCGTTTGGCCTCGGATTTGTTACATGATTCAAATTGCAACGGACAATGGCTTTTTGGAATCGATAGTTAAAATTATAGTCAGAAAGCAAAAAAATAAAGTTAATATTAAAAACGCAACTACCTTGGCAAATATTAACGACAGGAGAGAAAAAAAGTTTCTCAAATTACCGAATTATCCCGCATTACTAAAAGCCTTCAAAAATTTTTTACAAAATTTTTTACACAGTTGTCACAGCCACCAATAATAATTAATATAACCTTTTAGACAATCCGAAAGATCCGTTAGATATGTGCGATAAATGGAAAATATATAGAATGAATTGTAAAAGTTGTAATCGAATATATATATATATCGGACAAACTAAAAAGCATCTCAACACCAAGTTTAAGCAGCACTTAGCTCAGGTTAAACATGAAAAGATAAATACATCTAGTGTTACCCCACATATGCTTGAAAATAATCATAAAGTTAAAGATGTTAAGTTAGCTAAAAAATTAGAAAATAAAAACTCGATTTGTATGAAAGTCTCGTAATTTATAAGAACAAAGACAATCATGAATAATAATAACCACGGACGGCTAACCTTTCAGAATTATTCAATCTTACAGAAACTAGAAAAGCGTACTGAAGCGTTAGGCACGTACAGTATAAATTAATGTTAGTTTTAACATTAGGTTTAACATCAGTTCACTTATGATGACACGAAACACGTGGTCAACGTTTATTTAATTATTATATGCAGTTTAAGGTTTTCTGTAATTATTTATACTACATTCCGATACTTTAAAACTTAATTTTGATTACCCAAATGTTGTTGTTTTATTGTAAGGTGTTTAAATTTAAATAATTGTTTTTTAGTATACGGATGATGATAAAATGCAGTAATTCAAATTTAATTTCTAAAATAATTTAAAAAATCAAACTTTTTATGCATATATTTTTGCAATGTTAGTTTTGAAAATTAATAAATAACTACTTACCAACAACAAAAGGCACTTCGACTGGTATAAAAACATAATACAACACGTGGAATAAATACAAACTTAAAGGTGAGGTCTCAAACAGTGCAATTAACATCGGGGAACCACTATTATCATTTTTTGTGCCAGTACAGTAGCAATAAACAATTACTTGTAATGCCAACACACAACAACGTATTAATACAAATAAATACGTTATTAGTACTTTTTTTTTCTGTAAATTTAGCATTAATTTGGTAATACAAATGATAACCATACAAGTGACGATAACAAAGATGTGGACCATAAATCCTGAAGCATCTCTATGTTTAAATTAAAGTTAAAGTATCTTAAAGATAGCGAGAAAGAAGATACATAAGTGATAGGCGAGGCAAATGCCTGCAGTGGAAAATAAGAAAAAAAAGAAGAAAAGGTCTTAAACTTTCGTTCCAAAATTATGGAAAGTGTTTTTTGTGTTAAAATTAAAGAAAAAAAACATGTCTATATATAAGTAATAATAAATATAAGTGTCACAATTAAATATATGAAATAGTTCTGTATGTTGAAATTTAAAATGATTAAATAATATTTTAAACGTTTTTGGCACGTTATTTTGTGGTAAAAATACCACGCACTTAAGTCATTTTGGTCGATTTTATTGTCATAAGTTTTTTTTATAATTTTTGCGCTCGTTACATTTCTCGTAGTAAAAACGTCGTCAACGAACACGTGCTTTTGCGTGTTGCTTTAAGTTGGCATTTTTTTCACATCCTTGTCTTTTTCGTAAAGATTTACGTCACTGGTTTTAATTTTAATAGTGATAACCGAGGTTATAAAAGAGTTGATTTTCGTTTTTGAAGTTTTAATACTTTGTGTATATCTTTTTGACCCGAGAATGTAGTTTACGGTGGGTTTCAGCTCTTAATATTTGGGTAGTGGTGTCTAAAAAATTATATATAGTTTAGTAAAATTTTTTGTTGTTGAAATTTTCTTAGTTAGTATGTTTCACAGTTTCGACATTTCACTTGTACCCGAATTGGATTAACGTATCGAAGAATTTATTGTGTTAAGTGCCGATTTTGTGTCTTATAATCTCATTTTGCCTTGTGGCGGTTTACAGAATGCCTTCCGACGAACCATTGCAGACTTGTATTATTTTGAATTTTGGGTGGCTGGAATGCTATACAACCAACCAAAAACCTACCACTTGAAACTATGAAATTGTATTTATAATGACAGTATTTATAATAACAGTATAAAATCAATTATGATTTTACGCTATGCAAACTTGAGGTTTTAACAGCATTGATTTTAAACAAAATAAAGTTTGTTGCTTGTTTCTCGCACTATTAATAGAACTTTCAATTAACAACACCTACGATTATTTGGTTGTTTGAATTATTTTAAAGACGATTTGTCATACTTTTACAATTTTTTTAAATATCGACGTTAAATCCGTCAAGTTAAAACTGACAGTGGTAATAACATTTTTGATTTCGTTGTTTAAATTTATAGAATGCTTATTTGGTAATGTATTTTATTTCTTTTTTTTTGGTGGGTACAAGGCCTTGCAATTTTAATTTGTTAGATTTTGTAAATTCAGTTTTAATCTACGTATTTATATCGCTTTTCTTTCAAATATATTTATTTTGTAATTTCATCTCTAAACATGTAATTATTGTCATTATTTTTTTCTAATTTTCAGTTACCAAAGTCTAAAAGCTCTTTTTAAGTTGTAGATCTTCCTGGTGCTCTTTAATTTTGACGTTTACTTTTGTATTTTTAAATTTTCCAAATCATTCACGGATTTCAAAATTTAACTCACAAGCATCGTCACTGAGCACCGGCATTAGCTCATTTATGTTACTATTATTCAGACTATATTTGTTTTATCAGCTTTTGCATGTAACTATTAGAGAATTTTTGTATTATATTCCTGTCTTCTTCCAATCCGAATTTGGAGTTAAGAACAATCGACGTGTTTTAATATTTGGTGTTTTTTGCTTAACATCTTCTGTAGTAGACGCACTAAACATTTTTTGTTCAATGTTAATTAACTCTTGCCCTGTGTAGTTTTGGAAAATGCGGTGTTGTATTTATTACGGCCTTTAATTTCAACATAAATGTCGATTTCATTATTGAAAAATTCTACTAAGCAGAAGGTTGCTTCGTTGCCACGCCACGCGAGCTTGACGTTAGAAATCTGGTAAACATTTTTTTGTAAACCGTCCGGTTAGTTTTTATCATAATTTTCCACAATCTTGCTAATCTCTTCAATTGTCGCAGCTGCAAAATAATTTTTTTTTTCCAAAAGTGTTTGTAGCTCTCTCTCTACTTTTGATCGCACGTGCCTTTCTGGCATCTTCAAAAATCATGTTTTTAAATTATAGTATTTTCCGAAAAAAGTATTTTTTCTTGAGAAGCTTTGCGGAAATATTTCATATACTTCCTGATAATAGGTGCTATTAGCTCGCTTCATGTGGAAAGCCCAGTCTTTGAGAATACTTGCCAAATGTTTGTTCAAAGTCTACTAAAAAAATTCATATTTTTGTTTCTTACAAAAAGCCAAAAATTGCTTACAAATGCATTTGTGCGTTTTTACGGTGTTCGCAGGCAGTAAAAATTCAATTGTTTGCTAAACTTCATTGTGATTGCAATTGACGTTTGTGAATAAAAAAAAACTTTCTTGCAAAAACTATGCCAAATTTTCCAAGTCTGGTATAATAAACTATTTATTTAGCTGTTTTATAAATGCATATATGTGTATTAAAATGCATAAAAGCATATTTTTTGTGCATATTTTGAGTGTTTGTAGTGCATATTTATATCCATATTTTAAGATTTTTTAAGTACGTACTTTCCCAGCTTTAGTTATTATATTGAAGATACAAAATCAATTTTTGGCAACTGTGTTTTAATGCATTTAAGCATGACTATTACATTTTTTTTATTAACTTATAATGATTGCAATGTGCAAAAATACTTTGTAACAAATTTAAAAATTTCTGAAAACGTTTATGTAAAAACACTTACCTTGAGACAAGGGTTTCTTAAGTTGGTTATCAAAAAATTGAACATGGTGTGGTTGACTTTCAGTTAATAGCGAAGTAGGCGGTTGCCAATTTTGAAACCATGCTTGACTAACTGCCATTTTTCTTCATAATCTATTCTAAGATAAAACAATTAGAAACTAAACTGACGGGCAAAATATACAACACATACATGTATTAAGGTACAATTTGCATATTTTACATTGTCAATACGTAAGGTGATAGCAGATTTACAATACAATATCATCCAAATTTCTATTGTTAGAAATAATTGTTATAATAGCAACTTTAAACTTATATTTTATCCGGGCACATTTTATTAATATTGGCTCACAAGCAACACAAATAGCAGTGTCTTATAAAGGTGGTAGAGCTATACCGCAGATTACATAGTGGGCTGGCTTGTGCCAGGTTGGGCATTGTTTGAGAAGTGTCGATGAAACGTTTTGCGTTATTGCAAAGTAAGCGTTGTAAATAATAACCTAATTGGTTATTGAAGTTGTTTATGCCCTAGACAACAAGTACATTAGATTTTGCCTACTGACAATACTCTATGCTATGTGTGACGACAGTTTGAAAAACACGTTGCTGGTAAGTTAGAACGCCAAATGAAACTTTCTATCTCGGAAAAAGTAAGTGATATTTCTTCCTGTGGAAAATTTTGCAGTATCAGATGCAGATTTGTTTAATAAAGAGGAAGAACGATAACCGTCGTTTGATTTTTGGACGTATTTTTTTTTTGTGAAAGACCTAGGATTTTAGTTTGTTTTATTCATTTCGTTTACTTTAAGAGTAATTGAGTAATTTCGAATTACGTTATTTTATGTTTTTAAATCCATCTTAGTTGTAAATTGTAATTTCTTAAGTACATATTTAGCGCGTATGCACTGGAATCATTTAGGTCAATTTTATTGTCATACGTTTTGAGTACAGCTTACAATTTATTATTTCCGACAGTCATTATTAATATTGAATTTTAAAAATTAAGATTGTAATTGAAGGGTTTGGTGCAAAAAGGGTACAAGTGATTTTTTTACATTTTTGATTAAAACGCATATATGTCAAGTTAAACCTACCCTCTGTTAGTACAAAAAAGATACAAGTGCATTTTGATCTTAGCAGTGACATTTTTAGAGAAGTAGCATAACACACTAAACTAAAACCTCACAATGGTTTTTGCAAAAACGATATAAAGGCACTAACTCAAATTGTCAACTTATACACTTATACCCTTTTTGCACCAAACCCTTCAATTGAACCTTCTACTTTGGATATTTTTGTTTTTATAATCGTCGCATTTTTTGTTGTGAGAAATTCAGTTTACGAACTCGTGGTTTTCATTGAATGTTGCATCTTTTTTTTCAGTATTTGTAGTACTGTTGGTTTCTTTTACAAAGATTTAGGTCACTGACTGTAGCTTTGTGATAAAAGTGTTTTTAAAGTTAATAACAGTATAAAATCAACGTCAAATCCCTCAAATTAAATCAGAACAGTAGTATTAAGATTTTTGATTATATTATTATGGAATGTTTATTTTGTTGTGTATTTTATTTCTTATTTTATTTGTTTTGGTGCGTACAAATTTTAATTTAACTTAAAAGTATCGGTTATGTATTACATTTTGTAGATTCAGTTTTAATCTACGTATTTATATTGTTTTCTTTTTAAAAATTTTTTTTAGTTTTTTTTTGTGACTCCATCTTAATTTATGTAATTATATTCATTATTATATTTTTATTTGTGCTTAATTTAAATTGTTTTAGTATGACGTTTGTACCGTACAAGAGTTATTCTAAAAACATCCACTCCCCGCTACATTGTGGCGAATTACTGTCAGTTTTAAAATGTTTGAGAACAAAGTTCCATAGAAGAAAAGTAATGTATCCTGACGATGAAATAGGACGGACGTTATCTAATTTTTCAGTTATTCTCACGCATCCATACGACTATTAGACGTAGTATTTTTATTACTTTTGTGAAAGGCTTTATTGGAGTAAGTGTTGTTTCTTATTTTTGTGATGTAATTTAATTCTTCCGTAATTTTCATTAGCAGTTTTGGAACATCCACACGTGTGCTAGTCGCATTCTTCAAAAAAAAAAAAACTAAACTGTAAATACTATATTTTCTTAATTTCATTCTTGTCATCGACGTTGTCAGTCGTTTGCACGCACGACTGTACGTACCTATAAGGTTGTTGTCACAATTAACCATAAAACTTTTTTTGTGTGTAATATATTATTTTTTTTGGAATGTAAAAGTTAGGCCGACAACCAAAGGAGGCTTACTTCAACAATTATTGTCTGTGATATCGACCTACGTTCTAGCGTCTAATTGCATTTATATAAAGTTACCTCGTTTCTCCTTTCTAACCTATCTTTCTGTGATAAAATTAATATACTCGTTGTTACAACCTGTATTTTTGTCATTTCTACTTTTTCAGATTTAAACGGTATCTGTTTAACTTGCTATATAATTTAGCACCTTGAAACTTATGACCTAATCACCTAAACAAACTGAGTTAGTCTCTGCGGTTTAAGTTACGAGATAATTTTCGTAACACATTCTAACAATACTGTTTTCAAACAACACATTTTCTTTTCAAAAATAAATTTTATAGCTATCAAATTGTGTTATAAGAAACAAAGCTAAGTTTTGTACCAATAACAAATTTTTGTAAAGAACGTTTCTTAAATTGTCAAATAAAGAGTTAAGGTTGAAAATGAATAAGTGAGTGACAATGATTTGATAAGAAATAAAGATAAAGATCACTTTTTTTAAATTTGTTTACAGAACACCATTTTTTTAAACTATTATCGAGGTATTTAAATTTTAATACGTAACCAGTCTATCAATCTCAGCCTCGGATTAGACCGGCGGGCAATTGGGCAAAACTAGTTGGGCCGATAACCGCTGGGCCGCTACCCAGAAATGCCATACAATATGTTCTACCCCTACACCTCATATGAAAAGGCAGTGGCACTCGTCACTACTTTCAAGTAATTTTTATAATAATTGATAATTCATCGACTACGTGGGATCGAACTAGGTGGTCATGTGCATGCGGAGTTCGGTGCGTCGTCAGCGCAGAGCGCGACCGAATTCGTTTTTTTTGTTTTAGATAATCCAGGACCCTCTAGAGTCGAGACAGCAGTTGCGCTGCACTATAAATCTATATCGCAGCGGCATGTGCTTAAATTTAAATCGGACCGATTTAATTGCAATTTTATTGTGATTTTTTTAAAACACGTTGGCGTTCGGCCTTAAAGATGTGTTAAAAAATGAGCAAACCTGTAAAAAGTGGTACTGAAAAAGAACGTGAAAAGAGAGATAATAAAGCGGCGCATTGTCATAACATTCGAGATAGGTTCAAAGGTATTAATGTGAAGGTAAGCGTAAGAGTTAGTAGTTAGTTAAGAGTAGATTTTTATTGTTGATTTAACATATTATTATGTTTATTTCATATTCCATTCAATTCATTCATTACTACTTTTCTATATTATATATTTATCTACCACTACTTTTACAAAAAAAAGAACTAAACAGAAAATTTCTAGATTGATGATACGCTTGGCGTCTTGATGCACATAAAACTAGATCAAATTAGTCACTGACAATGCTACTATCAAATGACAACGAAAATGCCTGGGAAATAGATAATACCGAATACAAAAATTGAGCATGTAGTAAAATGGAAAATAACAAATATGAAAATCAAAAATGTAGTACTGTTGACAAATTTAAAACGCCTTCTAACTACGCTCCAGAAGATTAACAAGCAGTGGGAAACCATCCAAGTACTACATGAAGAAGTTATGTTATACAAAATTAATTCAAAAATGATGAATATTTGTTAGCCGAGCGGTCCTACGAAGTAACAGTTGAAGGTTTACAACAAAAGATTGATACAACTCAAAAGATCTCAGAAATATCCAAACCAAACCTAAAACTTCCTAAAATATAAATTCCATTTTTTGACAGACGTTATGAAAACTGGTCTACCTTTAATGACAGTCTCTTGGGAGCTACTTCAGAAGTGGTACTAATTTTGTCGGTGCTAGTAAATTTTTGGAAAGACACGTCATCAACATCATAAATCAGTCAGACGTACAAGATCCTCTGGCAACATCCAGTACCCAATGGCATTTTATTCCCCCGGCAGCTCCCCATTTGGGAAGATTATGGGAAGCAAGAGTTAAATCAATAAAGTATCATTTTAAACGCATAATTGGAAACTCAACGTTAACTTATGAAGAACTAACAACACTACAACACCAAATAGAAGCCTGCCTAAACTCAAGACCATTGTCTCCATTAACCAACAACGTTGATGATATAGACGTCCCAACACCAGGACACTTTCTTATTGGTAGAGCAATTGTATCTCAACCCAACCCTTTAACAAATACCATCAATACAAATATATCTTCGAGATGGCAGCTAGTCCAGAAGATAAAGAAGGACTTCTGGAACGCCTGGTCTTCAGATTACCTCAATCGACTTCAACAAAGATATAAATAAAAAACCCGCCAAAACAACTTAAAATTGGGAGATCTAGTGCTATCAAAAGAAGATACTATAAATCCAAGTCGTTGGCAGTTAGCCCGAATTGAGAAGTCCACCCAGCCAAAGATGGTACCCTCCGAGTTGTCACACTCAAGAAGCCAGATGGGAACACTTTTAAACGAAGTATCCACAACATGATTCATGTACCAGTATTACCAGAAAATTAAAAAACCTACATATATCAGTGTCAGTTTACTACTTATGGTGTTAGGATTTATCCGCAGCACTATACCTAAATCCACTCAAACCACTTAGACGCTACCGTTTTCACAACCAGGACTATACATCGAACACATCGGCCACGCTAGGATAGAACGAGCAGTATTCAGAATAGAAGTAAAATACGACAAGGCCAGAATAGAAGAAGATTCAAACACCGTTTTCAATGTTGTCAAGGAGTTTCAAAGGTTATGTGAAGAAACGCAATCACTTTCAGACGAAATACAATGCACCGCTTTAATTCATCACCTGGCAGACCAAAAACACAAGATGCAATGGATCAAGGATAGTATGACTGGAATCATACATAATCGGTCAAAGAGAGAAGTTCTCGGAATATTCCTTAAATATGTATTCGGGGTCAATCATGAGGTCTACAAAGATATCAATACTCTGGAACAAAATTAGCAAGAACTAATCAGAGCATCAAACCAACAAACCAAATTCATAATCGCTGCGTTATCCACCTTCAATGACACCAAGACAAGAATCAACAACCAATTGGAACGATTCAGAACCAAACTGAACGAAGGCATAAAAGTAATAAACAAGATGCAATCATGGTACAGGGCTACTGACCAGAATAAATTAAACATTCATCTACTAAGCACGTATCAAGTAGCAACCAACTTTGTAAGCGAATGTTGCAACTATTATTCACAATTGTTGGAAGTTCACTTCAATCGAGGCAGTCTTTACGATATCATCACACCGGCCTATGTCCATAAGATCATAGAAGAAGCCAACAGTAAGCTTCCGCATAATCTTAACATTATATCATCTCCAATAATACGAATGAAGGTTGAACATGATGAAGCATATATCCACGTGTTTGGTTACTTCCCGATTGCCGACAGTACCGACTTCGTGCTGATGAAAATAACTCCAACACCAATTAAAATTGAGAATGGATCATATTGGGTTATGGATATACCAAACAAAGTAATAGCTGTGGACTACAACACGCAGCTCTATTTCCAGTTAAATGACGAAGAATGCAAAAACAGAATCACTACTAAATGAAGTGAGATGAATGCGATATTGGTGAATGAAGAAAGTAAATCGATATCCAAAAAAGAGGAATCCAAACATCTTAATGTAACTATCAGTAAAACATGCAAAATTTTAGTTATGTGCTGTTTTAAGGTTTTACAATACTACTAGGTCTCCTATATTAGTGAATTCGTCCATTTGTAGAGAAAACTTACAAGACCTTTCTGGTATCTTGTGAGCCTCTCCAACTATTGCAATTTTGTACGAAACAATGTAGGAAACGTTAGTAGCATTTTCCTTAACTGTCTGCGATGTTTGGAGCATGAACTATTTTGTTTTTAAAGCTGTTTTTGTTTTTGCGTAAAATATTTTGACGTCTTATTTTTATATTTTTGTTGCAAAGATTAGAAATGATAAAGCATTTTTGCAGGAAACATAGAACTGTTTGCTAAAATTTTGTTAGACAAAGCACACTGAGGACAATTATCGGAATTCATAAATCCAAAAACTCTAACTTTCATCATATTTTCTCTTTTCTTGTGTCTTATGAGATTTATTTAAAGATTATTGGCGCAAAGATTGGCGTACTAAAGAACGTTTACTTCTACTAACTGGCATAACTAAGGTACTGCTTTTAAACATTCCCAATAATTAAACATCTAATAACAATATGTTACGCGAATAATCTCGTAACTTAAAAAGGCAGGGACTAACTCAGTTTAATTTGGAGATTAGGTCGTAAGCTTCGTGGTGCTAAATTATAAAACAAGTTAAAAAGTTGCCAAAACTATAAAATTTTAGAATGGGAGACACCGTTAAAATCTTCCCAAAACTTCAAGAGAAGAAATGACAAAATAGAAGTTGTAATAACGAGAATATTTATTTTATGAGGTCTGGAGAAAGAAGTAATAATGAATGTATTGCGAATCCAGAGAAAAAATTTAAAACACAGGTTTACAATGTTGTTTATGACTTAATTATTTTTAGATCTTGCATGGTTAGATCCGTCCTACTTTGCAGAAATTGATAGTTTACCAGATAATTCATTTCAAAATATTGCGGATCAAATAACAAAACACAGTGGCAAGATTATTGAGACCTCAACAAATATTCAAAGTGAGCTAAAATAATTTCGAAAAAATGGAGTGAGATGAAAGCGATATTGGTGTATGAAGAAAATAAATCGATATCCAAGGAAGAGGAATCTGAACATCTCACTGTAACTATCAGTTAAACATGCAAAAATTGTGTTGTGTGCTGTTTCAAAGTTTTACAATACTATTAGGTTTCCTATATTCGTGAATTCGTCCATTTGTAGAGAAAACTTACAAGACCTTTCTGGTATTTTGTGAGCTTCTCCAACTATTGCAATTTTGTACGAAACAATGTAGGAAGCTGTAGTAGCATTTCCCTTAACTATCTGCGATGTTTCGAGCATAAACGATTTTGTTTTTAAAAGCTGTTGTTTTTGCGTAAAAAATTCTGCCGTCTTCTTTTTATATTTTTGTTTCAAAGATTAGAAATGATAAAGCATTTTTGCAGGAAACATAAAACTGTTTGCTAAAATTTTGTTAGATAAAGCACACTGAGGACAATTATCGGAATTCATAAATCCAAAAACTGTAACTTTCATCATATTTTCTCTTTTCTTGTGTTTTATGACATTTATTTAAAGATTATTTGCACAAAAATTGGCGTACTAAAGAACGTTTATTTCTACTAACGGAATAACTAAGGTACTGATTCTAAACACTCCCAATAATTAAAAATCTAATAACAATATGTTACGAGAATTATCTCGCAACTTAAAAAGGCAGCGACTAACTCAGTTTAATTTGGAGACTGGGTCGTAAGCTTTGTGGTGCTAAATTATAAAGCAAGTAAAAAAGTTGCCAAAACTTCGAAATATTATAATGGGAGACACCGTTTAAATCTCCTCAAAACTTTAAGAGAAGAAATGACAAAACAGAAGTTGCAATAACGAAAATATTTATTTTATGTGTTGTGGAGAAAGAAGTAATGAATGTATCGCGAATCCAGAGAAAAGATTTGAAACACAGGTTTACAATGTTGTTTACGACTTAATTATTTTTCGACCTTACTTGGTTTGATCCGTCCTACTTTGCAGAAATTGATAGTTTACCAAATGATTCATTTCAAAACATTGCGGATCAAATAACAAAACACAGTGGCAAGATTATTGAGACCTCAACAGATAACACTGGTCTGCAAAAAAATATTTTTTATCGAGCCCTGACACTATTCCGGGTGATTCTTATGTAAAATGACGTCCTGAATCCAAATATGTCTTCCGTTTTCTTCCATCACCCACCATTTTCGAGGGAGCCCCAAATCTCTAATTTTACCACTTTTCGATAAATTAATTATAATTTATTTATCGAACAATAATAATAATTATAATAATTATTATTATAATAAATATATGGACATGAATTTAATTTAAATGGGAAAAAGAACTATTTTAGCTATAAACAGTAATAAATAAAAAGATATTTGTCGTTACTTGGTGCTTGCTCTCTCGTTTCAAAAACCAGCAGTACTCCGCCAACATGCTTGCATTCCACTTCCCTGAAAATCTTTTCTCCAGCTTAGCGATGTTTTGATGGAACCGTTCCCCGTGTTCATCCGAGACTGCTCCTAAATTTTCAGGGAAAAAGTCCAGATGCGAGTGAAGGAAGTGAACTTTAAGAGACATGTTACATCCTATGTCCTTGTACGCTAAAAGCAGTTTCTCGACGTGAGCGACATAATCTTCACTTTTGTGGTTACCCAGGAAGTTCTTACAAACGTTTTGAAATGCATGCCAAGCTCGTTTTTCTTTTCGATTTAGGTGTTCAATAAACGTCGAATCTTGGAAGAGTTGTCTAATCTGGGAACCAACAAAAACGTCTTCTTTGATTTTAGCTTTGCTAAGACGAGAAAATTTAGTTTTCAAAAAGTGAAATGCGCCACCTGTCTTGTCCACTGCTTTCACAAACTGCTTGACCAATCCAAGTTTGATGTGTAAAGGTGGTAAGTACATATTTTCCTTCGGAACCAAAGGATTGTAGGCGAAATTTTTCTGACCAGGAATAAGATTTTCTCGCAGAAGCCAGTCCCGTACGATGTAATGTTTATCTCGGGCTCGGCTATCCCATTCACAAAGAAAGTAGAAATGTTTTGTGAATCCTGATTGCAGGCCCGTGAGTAGAGCAACAACTTTTAAGTCAGCGCAAAGTTTCCACTTATAATCATGATAACTAATTTTATCAAATATTCTGAAGATGTTTTCGTACGTTTCCATCATATCAACAGAGTATGCAACTGGAACTGATGGGAAATCATTTCCATTTGCCAACAGGACAACTTTTAATCTTGTTTTTGATGAGTCTATAAACAGTCTCCATTTGTGTGGGTCACATGGCATCTGTAGCTCTGTCATCAATAAATTTGCATTAGGGCAGAACACTAAACCTTTATCTTCTAAGAAAAGACATTTCAGGGTTGCTTGTCTGGTCCTGTAAGAAGATATTTTTACTCCCTTTTCTAAGAGATTCCACTGTTGAAGTCGCGATCTTAGGAGCTGAGATTTAGTCTTGGGTAACTGCAAAACCCTGAAAAGATCATTTAATCCCGATTGAGTGAGGAGGTGAGGTTGCCGAGAAACTAAATCTGCGGAATACTCTTCATCATCATTGAACGTATCATTCGAAGCCCCAGGTTGTGGCTCAGAGTCTTTTAAATCAATTTCCGGCTCTAGAGTATAAGTGTTTGGGGGCTCTGGGATTGGCAAAGTATCGTTATGAGGAACAGGTATTAGAGCTGACGGAATATTGGGATACTGAATTGTATGCTTACTTTTGCTCGAAAACCCGACGGTGGAAAGCATACAAAAGTAACAATCTGTAAGATGACAGCGAGGTTCACGCCAAACCATGGGCACAGCAAATGGCATTGATTTACGGGTACCTTTGAACCATTTGGTCAAACTACTGTAACAAGTTGTACAGCAAACTGATGAAGCCCAAGTCTTGTTCTGGTCGCCAACTTGACAATTAAACTACAATTTATAAGCTGTTTTAACAAGCGGAGAAAGGGGTTTTCGTTGCGCTTTTAAAGTTAATTCCCCGCAGACATAGCAAAAGCTATCGGGATGATTTTTACACTCGCGTGGCATAATTAAACAGTAATTCAACGCCCGACATTAACCACAAATCACACTTAGTCACTTGAAAAAATCCGGAGTAAAAGTAGTTTTACTGTTTTACACAAATGAACAAAAATGAATACAAAATCCATCACGTTTAAAACGTCGACAAGTTAACTCTGCAACAGCTATAGATGTACTGATCGGAGCAGTTAAGCAAACAATGTAATATACTATAATGAGAAGAGTAATGCAAGTTCAAGCCTGTCGAAAATTCTTATTCAAACCTGCATGTGGTATTGAGATCGCCAGCGTCGTGCAGTGAATTTTCCTAACTGTTTATTGATATTTTTTTACTGTTCTTATATAATTGTATTTTATTGTTGTTTTTATATACATTTTATAGTTAGAGTTAAAATTCTAAAAAAAATGCAAAAAATAAAATAAAAATGGGGTCCCCCCAAAATAGGTGGGTGATGGGTAAAAACAAAGCTCATTTTTGGATTCAGGGGGTCATTTTACATGAGAATCGTCAAGAATGGTATCAGGGCCGATTTTCATGCAGACCAGTGTAATCAAAGTGAGCTGAAAGATTTTGCGAAAAAATGTAGTGAGATGAGAGCGATATTGGTGAATGAAGAAAGTAAATCGATATCCAAGGAAGAGGAATCCAAACATTTCACTGTAACTATCAGTAAAACAAGCAACCCAAGTAGCAAAAATCAGTTACAAAACGGTTGTAAAACTCTCTTGCAACTATGGTTTCAGTAAGGTATTTAGTTACAGAATAGTTGCTGAGTCTTTCCTGATACGTTTTCAATACCGGATTTGGTCAGTTGCAAGGCAACTGCAGTAATATTATAACCGTTTTACAACGTGTCTGAAACCGTTGCAATTACTACTTTGTAACTGTTTTGCAGCGTTGCTATAACGGTTTTTTACAAATCATGTTTACCTATTCTGAATCGTTTCTGTAATGGTTTATTATCACGGTTTTGTAATTGATTTGTAACATTATAGTTACCGTTTACGGCAACTGCTATGTAACTGTTTTGAAAACATGCTTATTACCATTATTTGAAACTACTTTATAACCGCATTGTTAAGCATCTTATCCAAGATTTTAGTTACTAACTGCATCATAAAGATTAAAACAAAAGTAGAGATAAAAATATATTAATAAAAAGATACAGATATATAAAAAGTTATAATAAATGTACATTATTCAAATTTTTATAGTTTCTGATGGAACTAAATTCAAACAAAAAAGATATAATAAAAGAATTTTTACATCTGTTGCAAGTAGGTACCAGTAAACAGGTTTTTACGGCAAATTTTCAAGAAAAGCGGATTATGTCTGTTATTTATAAGTTTTGGAAATAGTAAATGCATAAATTTTGTTAAGAGAAAAATGTCTTTGTGTTAAAAGACCATGGCGGGTTAAGATATTCCTCACATGTTATAGTTTAATGCGTCTACGTAATTCTTCGTTAAATATTTGTATTAGGCTACATGCACAAGTGCAATTATAATCGGTTCAATGATCATAATCTCGACTGGTTTTTTAAAGATTATAAGTGTTCGCAATGGCGATCTAATTTACACGTTCTGATCACTGTGTGTAATATTGTAATGTCCTTGCAATCAAATTCTATTTTATCCTAGAAGAAAATAAAATCAATTTAAAATTTGCTTACTTATAATTGGCAACTAATTCTTCAACGTTGATTAAATTAGAAACAGTAGTTTAAATGCACGATTAAAATTATACTAATATAATATACCAACAATTGTACTTACGTAGTTTTGAATTAGAAACACTTTCGGTACTGTTTATTGGATAATGATAATGGACTATGTGTCTTATAAAAATCTCGTAAAATGCACTTCTTCTGTTGCTGTTTGAACGTATAGATTAACACTGTAGTGTAGTTTTAGAAATTGACACTTGTAGCCATAGTTTCATAACTGTTACACTCGAAACCGAGATGAAGGTTTTAATGTCACTAAATTGACACTGTAGTGACATAAGGGTTTAAGAAAAACTTACTTATAACCATACTTGTAAAATGGTTATTTCTGTCATAGATTTGAAACCTCAGTAAATTACTAAAGTTGCTGCTACGTTGCTGCAACGGTTTATTTACCATGGAGCTAATGTTACTAATTTGCAACTGGTTACAACGTAACCACGGTTACAAAATGTTGCTTGGGAAAAATTGTGCTGTGTGCTGTTTCAAAGTTTTGCTCTAGTATAAATTACATACAATTTTGTACAGTAATTTACATATTGCTTATAAGTTTTAACTTTGCCATGTACCCAAGTCTCTTGCGAAAGGACGATTTCAAAGTGGAAATTTGTTCAGAATAGACTAAGAAGTTGTCTCACGCAAGAGCACTTGGACGCCCTACTTTTGATATCCGTTGAAAAATATATCATTGTAAATATGGACACAGACGATATTATAAATGACAATGTAGATTCTTTAAGAAACAAAATATTTCTTGAAAAAAACCATTGTTTTTTAAATATGTAAATACTTAAGTCTATCTTACTTTACTTGTGTGTGTTCTGTGACTAAAAATTGATGTAGTGAAGGGCCGATTTATAGTCAAAGTCCGGGCCGAAAATTTTTCCCAATCCGGACCTGATCAATCTATCTATCAATAAGCAGAAACAAAATTGTGTTTGCAGTTGTTTAATTAGTTAGCAATTACTATTATTTGCGTTAACATCTTACAAGATGCCAAAAGAGAAAACTTATAATTGTAATATATAACTGAAATCACCTTAACCAAGACTACAAAGATGGAAATGTGTTATTTTACTAATTTTGTGAAGTTCTTGTAAACGCGATCAAAGAGTTTCAAGTATTTCAGCATTTAATTACTGAAAAAAATGGGAATAAAAATAATCGAAAAAATCAAAGTCAAACACAAACTCTAAATAATTTATACAAGAATGCATATTTAAGTGCGTGTTTTTACAAAGCCTATTTCAAGTGTTTTTAGTGCATAATTATCCGACTTTAGGCAAAAATATAGATAGTACAATTGTTAGTGCATATTTTAATTTCTATTTTATATTTTAAATTATTTTTATTTAATTGTTTCTTTTTCTACTTAAGTTTGATTTACGTGCTTTCTACTTTATATAGGATTTTATTCTTGTTTGTTATCCTTAATGATCCTAGAAAACCAACCACAATCTTAGTTGGCTTAAACCTTGTATTATTTAAATTTAAATCTTCTATACAAACATATTCACAAGACCTTCAATAAAAAAGAAATGTTTATGATTATACAACCATTACAGAATCGGTATGTCAGACAGTTGTGTTCAGATAACACGATTAATCAAAGCAATGGGACACACCTTTAGTACACAAAATTCAAGATCATTGTAAGTTGTTTGTAATTAAAAACATTACGCAAAATATGCTTGAGCAACTAAAGCGTTTAATAAAAAAACCGCTGCAAGAGAAAAAGATAAATTGAGCAAATGATGCAATTTTATGGGTAGACAAAAAATCATGAACAAAACCAATAAATTTCTTTTCAAGTTCGTCACGGATTATAATCGTTGTTGCAGATTCACTTTTTATAGACAGAAATGCGTAAATTGCTATAAAGAAAGTCAATCACAAAACCGCAAGGTTAAATTGCTTGATATAACACGATTGGTTTATGTAACGGCAATCAATGAATTATTTGATACACTTCAATCACGGATTACAACTGAAGTTTGAGTTTCGTACATCTGTTATAGTAAAATTTCACTTTATTTTTATTATAAAAAGTGCACATCAATGCATTTGATTACATTACTAGAAGCATAAAAAAACTAAAAACGATTTATTTATACAACGGCTTAAAAACAAACATTGCAGAAAATAAAACATCGTTACGAATAGAGGAAACTACTAAGAACAAAAAAAAACATCAAAAATATGATGTATCAGAAAACTAATACTAATTCAGAATAAACGTATCAACCCAATTAAATATTGGTTTTTGGTAAAATTTTAATGCTCCAATTGCAATACTTACACAAACCGCAACATACATACATACAAACAAGGATACATACATACGTATACACTTGAAAATTGCAAAAGAAAAAGCTTTGTATAAGACTGCGTAGTGACTAACAGAAACGTTGATTGATTGTGTTAAGCAAATAGTACTCTAACTAATTGAAGAGTTAAAATTAAAAGAATATGTGCATAAATAAAATCATTTTATCTTAAGATAACGTTTTGTTCACTTTTTTAGAGGGCTTCGTCAAAAAGTGAAAGATACCAAAAAACTGGAACAAGCAAAATTTAATTAAAAATCTCTAAAAAATTAGGTAATCAACTTGTGAAACATAGCCAGATTTTAAACTAAAAAGCTAAGAAAAATTCACAGATATCGCAAATCTTGCAACTATCGGAAGGTGTTGAAAACAAACACAATATTACATAGGTAATATAATGAACAAAGTTTATTGCGATTTTCAAAAATAAGAATGCATACATAAATAATAAAAAGATTAATAAACAGAAATAACTAGTATTTTAGGTGCATATTAAACGAGAATAGAATCCTATGATAATTCACCAAAAAAAAACCGGTTCACAATTCAACAGCTTCTAAGATTATGACACGATTTGAGCTACGTTGCCACATCCTTTCAGATGTAAAAGTTTGGAAGTAAAGATTCCACCTTTGGAAATGTGCATCCACAGTTCAAAAACTGTTTTTTTCAACAGTTTGTCGCGTTTGCAATTCTCTGTCATATCTAAAAAAGACTTACAGCAGACTAGACTTGCAATAAAAACATTTCGCGACGTGAAATAATCAACATGCATTTTTATTACATTCTCTAGATGTTCTTAGCGTGATCTATCGGCGCAAAAAAAGTAAAACCAATTTTATAAGCGACCCGTCAATTCCCAAAGACAAAGAAAAGAAAATATTAAATTTGCTCTCTCCGTTTACAACCAAAATCTCGTTAAACGATAGAATTAAATTTAAATAATTATTCTCAATTTTTTGCGTTAGACAGTATCTCAATTCATCGCATCTCTCGTACAATAATCAAATAAAAAACTTACAAACGCATATCCAAATAAATTTAACTAATTTCTGACCTTTCAAAAGAAAAACTCCCGTATGCAACTTTTTTCGTTTTTGCACCGCGTCAAAGTTTTTAAAACCTTCGTTTAAAATTTTCCTCTTTCTTTGTACGCCATTTTGACTTTATATCCTAAAAAGTTTTTTCTGATTGGGCAAGTTCATGAACGCTCTCAGTACCATGTCTGCCAATTGGCTTTTCCTTTTTTTACTCAATCTGTTAAAAGCGACGTTGTGCCCTTTTCTACTCTGTTACTACGTTTTGCTGTTGGGCGGCGCTGCATGTTACAAATAGAATAAAAATTTACCGAGGTTACTTTTTTTTCCTATTAATATTAAACAAATGCGCTACTGATTATAAAAAAGCATTAAAGAGTTGAACTTTACTTTAACATGATTCTTTTCTCTAATCTTAACAGATTTATAACGCTAATAATAGTAATAATCTTTACAATTGCCTGACTATTATTTTACATATTTTCGTTCTATGCTGATAACTTAACAGTATCATTGTTTATGACTCAAACTAGTAACTACTGATAGATTTTATTATAAAACTTTATAAATCAGATTTATTAAATTACTGTTTTGTTTACGCATTTTAAAATTTGAACATAAATTATCAGTTTAGTCGAACATGTGGGTTTCGGTCTAGTTGATTTTGGTTTTTTTTTCGGGTAAGGGTACCTTTGTCAGTGTGGTAATATCTGGAGTTGTTTTTCTTGTGAACCATCCTGCATCGAAACCGCCACAATTTTTGTATTACGATGATTCGCTTGATTTTCTTAGTTTTATTCTGACAGCGGGAGAACAAATCAACGTACTAGAAGGACACTTGGAAACTATGGTAAATTTTTGCTGGTAGATTAACTTGTGACTAGTGACAAGAATGTTTCTTTTTCAAACACATGTGTTTACTTCTGCTGTGTTTTATAGAGTTTTCACTGTCGGACCGTCGCGCCCAGAGTTCACAGGGGTTGAATTATGTTCTCAGACAATCAGCCTGATGCTATATCACTCTCCTTATAAATAGCGATGTCGTTATCTAGCCGAATCGTTATTTTTCTAAAATCGGTATGCTCTATAACTTATAACGGTTCCACTCATATCCACTCTCGTTATTTTGAACCGTAACGATTATGGGATAACGGCGTTTTGGTATCCGTTATAAACATAACGATTGTGATCTATAGACTTGAGAGCTTTTTTTATATGAAAAAATGAATTTTGGAGATGTTTTGCGCGTTGCATTATACGAGGAACTGGAAAATGCAATCAGAAAAAGAGTGTTTTTAGTTTTACCGTGTATTTAAGAAAGTAAGGTTAGAAACGTATTTTCTCATACAGGCAAATGAGCATTTTATGCGAAAACAGCGACCCGTTTGAAGTAACTACGTAAACAAAATGTATAAAAAGATGTAAGTTATGTAACGGTGTGATTTGCAACTCAGTTTTATTTCGAATTAATACAAGATGATTATACTTTTACGTATTAATTAAAGCTATTATTCAATAGAAAATTGGGGCTATCGAGAGATGATGTGCGTCACTTAATGGAGGTCGTAGCAAACATTTGAATTTTATTTCATACCAGGTAGTTTTAGTCTGGATTTTTTCTATTTCAAAATCTACCGGCTAAATGTTTTACGACGGCACGGCGCTTGTCCTATATCCTATTTACTCTTATACGTTCGGCGGTCGTACAGCACTCTTTGTTTTTTTAAAGGCGATACTTTTTTTCGAAAATAAGGATTGCAAGATAGTGGGCGACATATTGATATAATTAAAATACCGATACAACAAATTTATTTTACCAGGATTGTTATGTCGTTCGTTATCTTCGACTATTAAAATCTGATAGCGATTGGTCGGTAAGTATAACGATAGTGTTACAGCATCAAGCTGAATAAAGTTGAACATATACATTTTTATAGAGGACAAAATTTAGTATAAAAAAGTTCGGGGAAGGGTACAATTACCTTCTATAGTTTAGAAGATACAAGTGTGCAAAGTTACACGATAATGTCTTACATTACATTAAAATTTGGTAACTCTTAAACTATTAGATATAATTATAACCTGCCGCGGACTTTTTTGCAGTAAATTTTGTGCTCTATAAATATGTTTATGTGCAATTATACATCAAGCTGCAAAAAAAGTTAGACCTAAACTACATTCACAAGAAAATATTAGTAATATACCGTTTAAAATCAAAAAATTTTATCTCCATAAAAAGAAAAGCTATAAAGGCATGACATCAAACTCATGCGCCAGCGAACAAAACTATTATAATAATGTAAGTAACAAACTCAAACTAAAATTAAAAGAACTACGAGACATCAGCTTCTCAGATTACATTACTATTCTTAATAAATACAACGACAGTATCTGGAAACCAGTTAAAGCCTCAAAAAAATCAATAAGAGCATACCACCAATACGAGTTGAATCTCCATTCGTTGGGCCATGGGTCAAATCTAACCAAGCAAAACATTTGGAAGCAGTATTTACTCCAAATAACGATAAACCAGAAAGGGACAATACAACGGATGTCTCTGCGAGTAAAATACACTACTTAGAGTTACTACTTTACCCCTAAAAATTACTAAAAGAAATAGTTCTCCTTAACAATAAGAAAGCTCCAGAGATTAACCAAGTCACTTCTAGGATGCTCAAAAAGCTTCCCAAAAAAGGAATAATTATGTTAACATATTTATATATACATATTTAATGCCGTACTCAAGCTACAATATTGGCCACAAGCTTTGAAATTATCAGAGATAATTTTAATACCAACCTTGGAAAAGACTCAAACAACATAACCTCGTACAGACCGATAAATTTGCTCTCATCAAAACTACTAGAGCGATTACTACTTCATCATATACCTCTACAAGACGTAATCCCGGAACATCAATTTAGGTTTTGAAGCGAACACTCCACTACACAACAGTGTCATCGGATAACTAACACTATTCAAGAATCTCTAGGCAATAAGAAATATTATACAATAGCAACCAGGCCTTTGACAAGGTCTGGCATGTAGGACTTTGATACAAAATCAAATGCATTCTACCGGAACCTTACCATATGTTGTTGAAATCATATTTCGAAAATAGAAAATTTAGAATTAGAGTAAATGACAAATTTCAACCTAATGTATACATTCGACCTTCCCACAAATACGGGAACATTCGCAGACGACACAGTTATTATGACTGTAAATGAAGATCGTTTAATAGCAACAGCAGGTCTACAGGCCCACCTTAACTTACTCTAAGAATGTTATTAAGCCAATCTGGACATATGGCATCGAGCTGTGGGAATGTTCCCGTAAATCCAACACCGCCATAATCCAAAGATCACAGTCGAAAATCTCAAAACCATGGTTGATGCACCGTGGTATGTGAGTAACCAAACATTACACAAAGATTTAGGAATACAGTTCAGTTCACACTATTGCAAAACCGGAACAACAAAAGCTTAAAACGACGCTGGCCAATCAACCTTAAGTAAGGTAGTAGAGGTCTGATCGTTAGAGAAGACCTCATCAGGACATTAGTGAATTCAATATTTTTAAGTGAATTCCAAGTCAGCCAAATAGCCTATAGAATATGTAATTCTGATTGCTGTTTTTCAATTAAGTAAAAAAAAACATCAAAACTCACAAAAAATCGTGGGATCCAAGTTTTATAATTTCTAAACGTTGAATAAAATAGCGAGAGTCAAAAATATAAGAAGTTTTATCTGCAAATTTCTAAAGAATATTGAACAAAAATTTAATTACATCGTAAGTAGAAGATAAGAGATGGTCTGCGTAGCACGCTTTGACTTGGTCTGGCCTGAAGTCTGGTTTGATTTTGACCCGAGCCGAGAAAAAAATTGAGTCTAATTTTGGGTAAATATTTTTTGAACTTTGAGCCAGGCCGGGCTCACAGTTACGGCTCGGCCCCAAAAATCAAGGTTATTAAGATAGTCCGATAAAACTGATATGTGTTTGACGGTTTTGAATACAAGTAGAGACTGAAACTCAATTTGTTTTTTAGGGTTTTGGGCCTATCAAATCAATACATTTGTAACGTTATTTTTTAAGATGAGAACATCTTCTGGGTTTCAACCATGTCATTGATGTAACCAAAGAGAAATTGAAGAACTCAGACAAACAACCAAAATCTAATTATAAACCAGTTACATGCAAAAAATGTTAAAAATAAAATACTTAGCTAAACGGTAACCTAAAGGAAGTTCTAAGTTTTGTGGTAAAGGGGTGGGTTAAATTGAAAAATCTGTGATTGACTGGAAATCTCTTAAATGTGGTTAACTAGTCAAAAATGAGTAGTGCGCTAAACAGTAACGTCAAACTAGCCTCTGGGCTCTGTTAAACAGAAGACACGCGAAATAAACTTTAAGCAACCATCTTGGAAATGCATTAATCTAAATCTGTAATTGAATTTTTTAAAAATGCGCGATACGAAAAACTAAATTGAAGTTTTGTTACAGTTCAAATCCAAAATAAAACACTTAATAAATTGAATAAAAAAAATAAAAATATAAACAAGAAAAAGTTAAAAAACAACAAAAATAAAATTAAATATAACCGTAAATGACATGGTTTAAGCAAAATTATAAATAAATACAAATTTTAAATAAAATAACGCAACAACAAAATAAAAAACTTAAATGAATTCGCAAAGGCTTTGCACCCAAAATAACATAAAATAAATCAGTAATTCTCACTAAATACGTTAAACAATAAGCGGACAATAAATTAACCATCGCCTTACATCGGATTACTTAAATAATTACATTTACTATGATAAATTGTTATAATTATCAAATCTTAACACTAATAAGGCAGTATGATTTATTTGGTAAAGCTTTTAAACCACGCTTTTTCTAAGTTGATGTTATAAATGAATTTTAATAAACACGTTAGTTTTCAATTAATAACTGACCAGATAACGTGCCTCAGTTTCTCAAAAATTCTGGAAAGTCGTTTTTTGCAGAGAAAATGTTAGAAATGAGCTTAAAATTACTATACTGTTAAGTATGCTATGGTCATTGAGTCACGGAACACCGTGTACAAACAAAGTCAACAAATGCAACGCAAAATTAACGTATGTGCAACAAACGAATATTTTTAATAATGCAAACAATAAATTAATTAAAAACAAAAATTACTTAAAATTTGAAATGATAAAAAGATGATCTTAAATACGCCAGTAAACTATCAAATTACCTTAAAAAACTCAATAAATGATTTAAATGCAAACGCCAAATTAAAACGATCGTAAATACGAGAGTCAAAACAAAAGTAAATGGTACGAAAATTAAAGGACGGTTACAAACTTTTAAAAAACTAGGTAATCAACTTGTGAAACAAGCCAGATTCTAAAATGGTAAGAAAGAAAAGTGCATACTTGATAAACCTCACTACAGAGTTATGTAATCAACTTGTAAACCAAGCCAAATTGTAAACTTCATAGAACCATCTTGTGTATACAGACTTCCTAAAGTTCACAAACAAAATACAGCTTTGCGAGCTATCGTATTATCCAATCTTCTACCTACAAGCTATCCTTGTGCTTGATCAACATTATTTGCAAATTTACAGGTAAAACCTCTTCTCACATATTCAACTCTTAGCGTTTTATTCAACGTTTAGAAACTGTCAAACTTTTGTGAGTTTTGTTGTCACTTTACTTTTTACCAACCTTGCTATTAAAAATTCGCTTATTATCAGCGATTAAATTCTGTCTTATAAAGATATATCTATGTTACATTTAACTCTGAGTAATAATACTGTACGAAGAATGATCGACAAAATGGCTCAGCGTGTAGAAAACTCTATATGTAGCTACTTGAAAACATTTAAATTCTGCATACAGTTTAACGAGTCATTATTACTAGAAAACAAAGCTTTACTTTTAACTTATGTGAGATTTGTAAAAGAAAAAACATTTTCTCAAGAATTTGTTACGCTGGTTTAAGTGTAACGAAAAAAATTAAACAACGGCTAACACAGTTGTTCCCGGAGAGTAAGTTGCTGGCTTCGTGATGCTAGATTATAATGTAAATCTAAAAAGACGCTAAAACGATGAAAGACGGAATTAGGGAGATATTGTTTAACTCTACCCGTAGTTGGAAAAAAACAAATAACACGACCGAAGTTATAACACCGAATATATATATTTATTTTATTACAGACAATAGTTCCAAAGAGGACAAAGAAGGTACACAAGTATAATTACGTAAATTTTCCAAACGCTAATACATGGGTCAGACAAAATATAAGTTACGTTTTATACTGGGCAACACGTCGTACAGTAAACTGACCTAGTCGGTCTAACTTTTACATTCGAAGAAAGAATTACTTAATATTCGTAAACTTAAAATCACAAAAATATATTTAAAAAATTGAAGACTGAGAAACTCAACGCGCACTCCATACAATTTTGTGACGCACAAAATGATCTTATAAGTAATTGTGTTAACCTAACATGTACGTACGGTCAATCTAACAATCGGCATGACCAACAAAGTACTAATCGTAAAACTAAAAATTGTAATACTTACAGTTCGGTTTTATCTAGTAAAAGATTAGCTAATTCCGTACCTGTATTACCTAAAACGTAGAAGAGGTTCACCTAAAATGGGATAGTAAGGTAAAACGGAATATTATCGGTTTTCAGAAACACACGTGTCGTCATCTAACGAAATATGCATCAAACTGAAGCTACAGTGCATGGCGGTTGGTCAACACGTGCTAGTGTTAGTAACAGTGTTGTACATTAATTCAGGTAAGTTTTCATGTTTTTTGCGATTCTGATGTAATATGTGTTCTAACATTAGAATGTCTTCCGGGTTTGGACCGTGTCATAGTTTAAGAACTTCTACAGAGTTTAGAATCTGGCTTGGTTCACAAGTTGATTACCTAACTCGGTAGTGGTTCTTTGTTAGATTTTCGTTTTGCTTTTTCAGGTTATCGTTTTCTTTCTTACCTTTTCAGAGTTTAGATTATGGCTTGTTTCACAAGTGGATAACCTAACATTTGAGAAGTTCTTAGTTAGATTTCGATTGCTTGTTTGAGTTTTGCGATTTATCTCACGCCCTGATGAAGCCCCTTACGAAAGTGGGCGAAACGTTGGCAGCTTTGGTTGCAACTATGACACGGTCCAAACCCGGAAGACATTCTAATGTTAGTATAGATTCCGGCCGTGGAAGCCTTCGCTATTACAGTAATATGTGTTGCTTCTAATAGTAAGGATTACATGCGCAATTAATGTACAAAAAAAGTTAAGGTTAGTTGGGCTATGGCGGTTGTGAGTTTGATTTTAAGGTTATGATTTTAAAGAAATATTTAATGCCGAGTTGTGGATATGAGTAAAACGGGATATCCCATTTTACCTCGTGATAGTTATTTACGTAACCAGTTATGAAAACACTAATTTTATTTGACGAATGTAATATTTGCTTCGCTCGTTTTGGCAAATATTACATTTGTCAAATAAAATAGACTTTTTAAAAACTTTATCTAATTTCGTAATTTTATCTATTTTTTGATTTTTTAATGAGAACATTACTCTGAATTCAAGTAATCTTAATTTCATGGTTGTTATGGAAAGCAAACATCGAATTTTGTCAACAGTTGTGTAATATTACTTATTACGTAACTACTTTACATAACTGTGATAAGACAGTTTTGAAAAACGTTACTTTAACTAATATCAAAGAATGACTCAAACTATCACTTTTATTAACGGAATCAGATAAACTTTGCCAAGAACTACACTTGAACGCTGCGCCAAAGAAACTAATAAAGTGAGAAAAGGGCCAGAAAAAGGTTTAGGTAGTAGAACAAATAGCTTCACAAAAGAACAAAAACTTCAACTGTTCAACTACATCACAAATATGAAAACAATGATTTTTGGTTTAACTTCCAATTCAGTCCGAAGTTTGGCTTTTCAGTTTGTTGAAAAGAATAACATAAAACATCATTTGAATGTTGATAAAAAAGTCGCTGGCTGGCACTGGCTAACAGCTTTCCTTAAAAAACACCATCTTTCTTTTCGAACTCCAGTAGCAATTTCTTCCGCAAGAGCTAAAAGTTTTAACAAAACTAATGTTACGATGTTTTTCGATCTATTAGAACCTCTACAAGAGCAATATCAGTTTCCCACATCCAGAGTCTACAATGTCGATGAGACGGGGATCACTACGGTCCAGGGACGTCCTTCCAAAGTTATTGCATTAACTGTGCGCAAACAAGTAGGTTCACTAACTTTAGCGGAGCGCGGCACTCTATGTACAGCAGTGATTTGTATGACTGCTGCTGGGGGATACATACTACCTATGATAATGTTCCCTTGTATGCGCATAAAACCAGAATTTTTATATGGTGCACCTCCGGAAACACTAGCTACATGTCACCCATCAAGATGGATGCAACTCCATTTGTTCAAAAAGTGGTTTGATCACTTTTGAGCATTTTCTGGCTCATCCAAGGAAAAACCGACTCTTCTGATTTTGGATAGCCATAAGACACATACACAGAATATGCTTGTTATTCAAAAAACGTGAGAGCATTTATGTATCCCCTTTCAACTTTTTATAATCAAGAAGTTGAGACATATTTACGCAATCATCCTGGAAAAGTTGTGAGCATTTATCAAATTGGAGAATTAACAATTGCCATTAATGGATTTAGAAAGACTGGAATATATCCAACCGATCGTAATGCTTTTAGTGAAGATATGTTTGCTGCAACAGTGCCAACCGATGTTCCCGAAATCGACAAAAATCACAATGACAATCATGAGGAAGTACGACAACAGATTCCTCAATCGAAAACACCTCAGGAAAAGCAGAAACAGAAAGAAGATTCAAGAACCAATCTAACCCGCCCTAAAACTCCCCAATCTTCGGCACCGTGAGCATCTAACAATAATGCTTCTGACTGCGAAGGAGAGGAAGAATCACTCTACTATACACCGGAACGAATCTAGTCATCAAAAAGTTGCAAAAAGCGCAAGACGGAAAAGGCAGCAGTTTTAACTAGCACTCCGTATAAGGACGACCTGAAGGAAAGCCAAAACGCAAAACGTGATAAAGGAGTAACAAAACGCCCCACTGTAAAATCAAGATTGGGAAAAGCTGAACGACAACATGCGGTGATTAAAAAAATCAACGTCAAGGAAACGTCTGATGATAGCAGCTCATCTGATGAGGATCCAGAGTGCTTCTACTGTAGAAATAGCTATAGCAAAATCAAAAGTGGGGACGGGTGGATCAAATGTATCCGCTGCAATCGGTGAGTCTACGATGCTTGTGCCGGCGCCGAAGAAGACGATGTAGATTTTCTGTGTTATTATTGCAACGGAAAGTGTTTTTTTTTTCTTGTTTTTGTTACTTAGATTAGTTTTTTCAATTAAGTTTTTTTTGTTTCAATAGAGTTTATTTTTTTTATTCTCAGATATTTTCTGGCTTTCACCGCAACATCCCTATTTCATTTTACAGATACGTAATATCCCATTTTACCTGCATGTGTTCCTAAAATGGGATAATTGCACTTTAACAAAAAAATGGCGTATAATTCCAAAACTTGTTTCTGGATTTAGAAATCTGATTGGGGTATAATAGAAGAATATTTGAGGAATGTATACATATATTTTTTACACTAATACTACTTTGAGTATTTCTTTATTACCGTCAAAGCTTAAGTATCCCGTAGTAGGCGAACCTCCACTAATATTAAACCTAACACAAAACGTACATACGGCGTTACCACAAGTAAATTCCGTATTTAATAGCAAATGCGCAGCGTTTCCCCTCGACTTAATGTAGGAATTGATTGTAAAAGTTCCTTCCAAAAAAAATCGCAATTGTAAAGGTTTCCAACTCCTTGGCGGTGTAAATCGTTAAATTACAACAACGTGACGTCATGGAAATGTTTCCCTAAATATGCCATATGTTTGTTATCTCTACCGATAAAGGAAACGTGTGGGGGGTGTTAAAATTAAGAAATAATCATTTTAAACCCCTAATAAAAAATAAAACTACTCATCCCGAATAGACTTTTACTCAGACAGATACAAAATTAATTTGCATATTCACGTGGAATCGCGTGAAATAACTTATTGATGCAAGCCTTGTTGGGCCTAGAGATACCGCTAAACGGAGGTCTCTGTTGCACCAAACATTACCAAAAAATGAATAAATGCGCGCTTATAAAAATTTAACAATTGCGAACGACAAGTGGTCATACTGACGGTGTTCCGAGAATGTTAGAACGACGCCGGACTTTTTGGCATACCTAAAACAACCTATACCAAATGTATTATGGGTACATTGTGTTATTTAACAACATGATTTAGTTGCAAAAAACGTTAGTAAACAATTGCATAAAACACTACGTTTTATTATTAAAGCAGCTGATAAAATCATAAGGAATGCTTAAAATGAGAGAATGTTTCCTCAACTTTGTTTGGAAAATAATGATGACTATAATCGTTTACTACTTAACACAGAAGTACGTTGGTTATCTAAAAATGCATGTTCGGATTGCTTCTATTCGCTTTAGTGTTGGATTTCTTAGAGAGTAAATAGAATGATTTGCGGCACAATTTAATTATCTCAAAAAATGACAGCGTTTATATGACTGATTTATTTGAAACTACAAGGTGACACATTAAATTTGATCAAAGCTAAAAGTGTAATATTTACAAAACTTTTGCTGTACCAACAAAACTTGGGAAGAGGAAAATATTCTTACTTAACGGTGCTTTATTCGGGTCTTAACCAAAGGTTTGAAGACATTCTTCACTTGGATATTCCCGACTGGGTGTTGAACCCTTTTGCATGTAGTCAAAGTCAGAGCACAAATACAGATGAATACAAACTAACACAACAGCAATTTATTGAATTATTCACAAATGAGAACCTAAAACCAATGTTTAAACAAGGATACTACAACTTTTGCTAACAAAAACAGATCCCAATTTTATATCCAGCATTATGGGTTATTGTACAGAAGCTGTTGATTGCTGTTGACTTTTCTTTGGTAGAACGTGATTTTTTTGCCGTCACGAGTCTCATCACAAAAAAAGAAGCCAAATAGAAAGTACTTGTGGGGATTTCATAACATCCCATCAGGTTCATCCATGTCATTACAATTTTTTTTTGTATTTTAAAACAAAAGTTATAATTTCAATAAATACTTCTTTAACAAAATGTTTTATTTATATGTATTATAATTTTACGTCACCATTTACCATTCAAGACATCAAAGTTAAAGTGGTAGTTTTTCTATTATGCTTTTAACTAGTTTTTTTACTCAGGGGTCCGTAAGGAAGTTTTGACTATTAAAAAAGGCCCATGCGCCAAAAAAGTTTGGGAACCACTGTACTAAACAATAACATAGATAACGGTGTATGTTAACAAAACTGGCATAATGACAGATGACGAAAAAAATTATTATTGTTAGTGCCCACTTGTAGTTATAAAATTCTACTACACTTTACCGGCCTTGGCTGGAAAAGTAAGATTTCCGGCCGATTAGCATACCTGCAAAATACATCAAAACGGACGAAAGCACAAAAAAATATTTGCATAAATAAAAGTACATATATTATTTGGCACGGTCTATACGTTTACAAACTTAAACGATGTTAATTAATACATAACACTTAAAACAATTTTGTAATAATGTTAGCATGCTTTTAAGAAATAATCTAACATATGTGATAATGTATGCAACAATTAAAATTCTGCATGTGCAGTCTACTATAAAATTTATTGCTGTTACTATTTAGATTAAAACGCAAACATATGAAAGTCCAATCAATTACAAAAATTGTGATGATAATCTCTGACTAGACATTAGCAATCAATCTATATGCTAAGTTATAATTTGACTAATTTGTAACGCATTTTAATTATATACGACCGTATTCTGCACTAACCTAATTTCTAATTTAACATCTTACCATAAGTACAATATGTCGTAATTTAAATTTATTTGCCCAACGTAGTTAACTTTGATTTAAAGTTAATGTTTTGTAAATAATTTAAATAATCCATGCTTACAACTTTTATATTAAATTTTGTTTAAAATACAATTAATTTAAGCTTCTTGATTAATAAAAAGGACAATCTCTAGTTAAATTAGCGATCTTATAAAAGATTAAAAAATTATAATAAAAGTGTCAGTTCATGCATATTATAACAGAAAATGATTTAAAAAATAAATAATACATTTTGAATTGAAGAAGGAAGAAAATAAATTCTAAAAATTTAAAAAAAATTTACCTTAAATCAATAGAAAAACCAAGAAAATAGTTTCCTTTTAACATATGTATTAATTTTTTGAATTTAAAACAAATCTCAAATGTAAAAAAACATAATTTTATTATTCTTCTTAATTGTCATAAATTCTAATTTTTACGCTTTTTTAAACCGTTTTTGACGGTTTTTGAGTACTCCAAAACTGTTTTTGAAAGATTTTGAGAGTTTGGAAGCCTCGTAGTCTCTATTTGAGCAATGATACGTTGGATTCAACTGATTCCTATCTAAATTTACACCGAAATTTGTTAAACAAATAATTATAATATTATTTTATTAGATACCGGAATAGTTTTGGTGTAACCGGAAATGTTAAGAATTTAAATTTATTTTAAAAAAAGTATTCAGCAAAAAACGTTAAACTGTCAAAATCACAATCAATTAAGAAAATATTGGTCAAGTAATTCATTTGTTGGTATTTAATTAATTATTTTAATTAACTAAAAATCATTATTTAGTTTTAGACACAGTAAATAGTGTTAATTTAACTAGAAAAAATAAGTACATCTATTTGGCAATTTTTGAGATTACATAAACTGCCTTTTGCAACTATTTAAAATAATTGCCTAATTCAAAGTTTCTTAATATATTCTATATTTTAAAAACATTTAAGAATTGTCAAAACATTATTAACATTAATTTGCACTTGATGTTGAAATAAAAAATAATTTATATTAATTTAATTAGAACACATACCATAATTAAACTTTTATTTCTATTACTGTTTAGAAAACTGTGACATTTAAATACCAATTTGAGTTAAAAAAAATTGTAATATTTTTTAACAAGTGCGCAAAGAATATTTATATGCTGCCGTCACTGCAAACGTCAATATTCGGTTGTTAGTGTAGTTACATAATAATGAAAAAAATCTACGTAAAATAATAGGATATATATTTCGTTATACTTTTTCATTCTTTGTCAAATTTATAACATTTATACAACAAAATTTTGATTCATTATACAGTTTTTGAAAATTTGTGTATTTTTAAAAAAATACAATTATAGGGCTGTAGCAAAAAATTAATGTCTCTAAAATCTTACAAATTCTAATTTCCATTTTTTGATATTAGTTAAACTAAACTATACTCTAACGTGTGATACTGTAAAGTTTTGAAAATATTATCTAGCGTGTTCATTTTTTTTTAGCTTTAAATGGGACCCGAAAATTCATAAATTATATATTTTAAAAAAGTTTCTGTATGGCAAATATGCAAAAACTTATGACAAAAAAATTAACACATTAGACGATAATTTGAAAACTTTACAGTATCATACGTTAGAATGTAGTTTAATTTAGTTACCTTGAAAAAATTGAGATCAAAACTTGTAAGATTTAAGAGATATTAATTTTTACATACAGTCGTATTTTTAAAAAGATACAAAAAATTTCAGAAACTGTTCTTGAATCAAAAACATTTTTATATAAATGTTAATATGAATTTTACAAAGAATAAAAAATTAAAAGAAAATATGGAGCATTCTGTATATCAAAAAATTATTTTAGTAAATAGAAACCATTAAATATGATAATTTTTTTTGCTGCATTTAATTAATAAAGATGTTAGATTACTTTTCTAGATCATTGAATTACCCGGTAGATTTAAAAGTTGGTATACTACGTCAAACAAAAAAAATGTATGTTACTTTTGTCGAAAGTCTTATAGCATAACTTACTATAATGCAGCGTTCGGCCTGCGACGTAGCACCGCTTTAACGATCGTTATGCTATGCTTTATTTTCAACGTTTGTTACATAAATTACTATTTATCACTAAAACTTATAATTCAATTTATTAAAGTTGTACATATGTAAATACAGTTTGTTACGCCCTGAGCAAATTTTTCTAAATCCGGCACTGTCTGATTCATTTAAGTTAGACGTGTGGGAATCTGCTGTTGTTATTAATCTCACGCTTTATTATGTTACATTTTAAAGTCGATAATTTGTAATTTATGAGTAATTAAAAGCGTATTATTTTCGCTTAATACGTGATTAAATGCTGCTCTTCTACAAGTCCTTATAAATATTTTTGTTTAAAATATCATTTACTCGAGCGTTCTCACGAGTTTGCTGACGAATTTATTTTGTTATCTTCTGAGGTCATTATAACCTTAGGTACTTCGTTTCCTTGTTTAATTAGTTCCTGACAAACTCATGTTGAGATCACTTCAAAAATTTACTGTACCTTGGAAGTACTAACGTTTACTTAAACACGGTGATTTTACCGGATATTACGTTGAAACCTTCCTAACTTTTAGTATATCTACGGAACCTGTTTCTTTCCTAAAATTACTAAAAATCGTATATTTACGGCTATAAGTTACTTTAAATTTTAAAAGTGTACTTAGTTTTCATAACGCTGGATTATTATACCCAGGTAAAGTACTTAGTTTTTGTTTTATTTAGTTAATCTAACTTCGCTTCTCTCCCTTCCTCTTTATAGCGGTTTTTCTTCCGACGAAATTGTTCTAATTCATATGAACGTTTTCTCCAACGGATTGTTTACTCCACGTGTGAAAGTTCCTTCAACTACCAAAATACTCCGTTCATCTATAAACTCTACTAACGCTACGCTGAGAAGTCAACTTCGATTGCACCAACTGACGCTAAGTGAAAAAAAAAACTAACCGTTAACCTTCGTTTTATTGTGAATTAATTCATATTTGTGCAAATCTCTAAGATTTGATTTTCTACATTGAACTTTTAATCAAAATCCTACTTGCTTAATCAACTTTAGAAATTCAAGAACTTTTCTTTATACTTTAAAATTTTACAATTTTTTTTTTATATTTAAAATTCACTTTTGTTATTTAAACTTTGGCTTAATTTACTTAATTTAATTTCTCTTTGTTTCTATAAGAAGTTGTTATCTGATTTACCTTGAATTTTTTTTTGACTTATAACGTAATTGTAACTGACCTATTAACCTACATAAATTTGGTCACGCCTTCTCTGATCTACGAGATAGTAAACTTGAACCTAACTCTAATTCTCGGCTGTTATTTGCCGACGGCCAATTGTTTGTTTTAAATATTTTAGTTAAGGAAACTTTGACTGGAAATACCGTGCACGGAGTTCTATCAGCGAAGAAATAAGGTAAGATTTTTTTTTGTATTTCAAATTTGAAATTACTGTCTTGTCGAATAACGATCGCTGCACCAAATTAATTTTTTTTTGTTGTTTGTTTTGCGAACCTAACGTAATTAAATTAGTTTTACTACTTTTGTTTTAACACAAGGTAATTTAGATCCTGTATTTTTGTAATATTTGAAATCCATTATCGATTGTTTTACTCAACTTCACGCATATTTTGTTTGCATAATTCAAAATTGAATATTTTATTGATTATTTTGTAAATTGCTATATATTCTAAATTCATTATATTTACATCAAATTTACTGATTGCTATTTATTGCTTAACCTTCCCCGTTTTTTTTTTCTTTCAGCAACCCTTCGCTACTACTAGAGCCCTGTTAAACTTTTACAATTTACTTAACAGGACCATAACTAAACAAATTGTGTGGCGCCCATTTCTAACAATTTCTAATCACTATTTGACTAATTTTATCTACCACGACATCTTTGATTTAAATATTTCCCTCACAATTTCTCACCCCATTTTGCCTACAAGAACCGAGCTACTGCGGCCATCGCTCCATTTAAATTTAGTTACCCATAATTCTTACCGTAACAAGTTATTTGTTTTGGTTTATTTTAGGCATCCTATAAGCAACCAGATGGGCATACATCAGTTACCAAATAACAAAAACCATAAAAAAATTCGAAGCTGTATTCAAACTAATATGAATTTGTTTTAAAACTGTATATACTTTGTTTGGAAACTATTTAAAAACTTAAATATACAAAAATAACACTGTTACACACATGTTGTGACATAAAACATTTTAATATTTATTTTATATAAATAAATAAATAACGTCGTTACTAACGTGCTTATATTCTACATAATTTATCTATCTTTATTACTGTACTGTGAATTTACAAGTAAATACAATGTCTAGACAGTGTGCAAATAATGTCAAGAATTTAATTATGTGTGTGGAGAATTTTTACGAACAACTTTATTTCGGAGTCAAAATAAAAGGTTTCTCACATTGTGTAACACTGTTAACAAATTGGTTGAGAGGTACAGAACTGTCTTTTACAGTAATAAAAATGTTGAAAAAACCAAAAGTTACAGTTTGTTACGTTTGTCTCACTAACATAAAGAGCATCAGACCAAACAAACGGCCTGTCGTATATAGAGTAAACGCTTTTTTCTAAAAGCATCATAATTGTGGAATTTGAACAAAGAAAAACCTAAATGTCCTGACAACTCAGGACAATCTAAACTGAATGATTTGAGTTCAAGATTTAACAGTAGAAAAATTACAGTCTGAAGGGCTACGTACATATAACTACTTTCTAAAAACGTCCAAAAAGACACACATTGTTTCGCTCAAGAAGAGATTTTAGTACACTACTTCAGCGTCGACAATTTATTTAATGTATTGGAACAGAAACCTGAATCAGACAATTAACACCTATACATTGAAGTAATTATGTAAAGTATGTTCTGGAACACAGGCCATCAAGTTTGGTTTCCGATGACTTCTTCTAGTCGACCAGCAGGGTTAAACATTGTCCTAAAAATGAAAAAATTGTTGGAAACGTGATAGAAACGTAAAAAAAGTGTCTTTTAAACTTAGCTTAAAAGCAGTTTTCCTTTGCAACTTGAGTAGCAAAATTTATGTTTTTCAGCAATGAATGCAATCAATTGCAAACATGCTGAGGAGTATTTGGAAACTTTGAAACAATGGTGAAAAAAATTGTATATTGTAGATACAAATCACGTAAGAATGTAAAAAGTATCCGAAGTTAATCCAGGCAGAACTTTGAAGATTCGGTGTTCAACGCACGTGGCCAGTGAAAATAAATACCAGCTTAAGATAAACTAAAATGCGACAGTGTTTATAAATATCGAATTATATAAATTACTTGTAAGTTGTTTTCTTTTCTTAAATATCGTTACATGTAATTACAAATCAGTTACGTTCTGGAATTTAAAGCAGCAAAACATGAATTGCGCCAAGACGCTTATAAACTCCACTGTGCTGCAGAAGTACCCATGTAGACACAAAAAAACATTAAGAAAGTAGCGCGAAAAGAGGAATGATAAGTTTGATCTGCGGTAAAATAGGCCACGTACGACCACTCTGTGTTAAACTTAAGAAGAAAATTTAGGTACGGAGCCCATACATGAACACTTACAAAACAAACGAAATACAAACTAAAAACTACACAAAGAAAGATGGAAAGATTAATGCTAGATATCATACTAAAGCATAAATAAAAGAACGAGCGAATTAGGTAAAGACGCGAATAACAGATATAACCACAAACGTCGCTCAACTAAAGCGGGACTTTGCAGAACATGTACCAAAAATAAAAGACGGCTGGAACGTAAAAATCATACAGACGGGACCTTGGGATGGAAAGAAAAGTAGAGAAAGATCGATTATAAGATGAGTTAATGGCTTTTGGAAACACATGAATATCAACAGCTCAAAATAGAGAGAAATGGAAAACAAACAGGAAAGCTTATGCTCAACATTAGGCGCACCAAGAAAGAAGAAGATTAGTAGCAAAACGCAGTTGGCTTTACGGCTAGCTTGGCATTGGATGAAGTTTTAACGCATGGTTTGGAATTTAACAGGAATTACGCCAAGACGCTTATAAACTCCACTGTGCCGCAGAAGTACCCGCGCAGACACAAAAAAACATTAAAAAAACACCGCGAAAAGAGGAGTGATAACTTTGATCTGCGGTAAAATCGGCCACGTACGACCACTCTGTGTTAAACTTAAGAAGAAAACTTAGAATAGTGCTTGAAAATCTAAAAAATACAAACTAAAAGCTACACAGATAAAGATGGAAAGATTAATGCTAGATATCACACTAAAGCATAAAAAAAACGAGTGCATCAGGTAAAGACGCGAATAACAGATATAATCACAAGTCACTCAACTAAAGCTGAACTTTGCAGAACATGTAGCAAAAATAAAAGACGGAACGTAAAAATCATACAGATGAGACCTTGGGATGGGAAGAAAAGTAGAGGAAAACCGATTCCAAGACGGGTTAATGACTTGTTGAAAACACATGAATATCAACAGCTCAAAATAGAGAGAAATAGAAAACGAAGAGGAAAGCTTATGCTCAACACTAGACGCACCAGGGAAGAAGAAGATTGGTAACAATTTGCATAATTTTTAAAAATTACACGAGTTTATTATTTTTTAAAATTATGCTATGTAGCAGGAAATTAAGAAAAAAAAAGAAAAAAATACAATTTTTAAAAAAATTAATTATGTGACAATAACATAATTATGTAACTTTAAAATTGCGTTTTTTAATCATATTAATTAACAAAACTGCAACCAAGTGTAGTATTTCATCTTTCTAATATAAACAATATTATGAAAGTTTTTATGTTTATAATTGTAAACGTTTTCTCAAAATGGAATCTTATATAATTAATTATAATAAAAACTTATAACTTTTTCCATCTGCGTATTATTTAAACAATTTAATTAATTAAGTTGTAGGCGACGTATCTCGACGAATTACTATTAAGCATTTAAAATTATAATTAGCAGTTTAGTCAAATCTAAAATTAGTATAATAACTTACATAAAATTATTGTGAATAAAAAGACAAAGATAAAAATGTAGACAAAGAACTACAATAAATATTTTTTGTCATATATAGGTACAATCGCCTCCAACCAAAATGACCGCTTAAGATGGCCTATTCACATTCTAATGGTGTGGGGTGCTTTCCATTAGAAGCTTAAAGCAAATAAACCATTGTAATTTTATTACCTGTCTAGCTAAAGAAATAATAGAAATACCAGATTGGGATTTATTATAAAATTTTAAATGTACCCAAACAACACATTGGTACAAAAAACGTCTAAATGTCCGTCTAATAAACGTTAATAACGCGTTTAAAAACGTTTTAATGTCTAATAAACGTCTATTAGCCGGACATTTAGACGTTTTTTATACCAATGTGTTGCTTGGGATTTAATATTTAAAAAGTGTAATTTAGAGAATTTATACCTTATGAAAGAATTCTAGAATTTTTGTTTATATCAGATATTTATATAGAATATTGCTTCTTCTAATACTACTATCATTACTAGTGTATTCATAACATGTTTGCAATTCCTATGCATAATTAATTAAATCATTTTAATAGTGGACTGATTAAAAATACGTCAAATGATCAATAAAATAAAAACCATATCGTTCTGTTCTTTAGCACAAAACGACCTTCAGATTCTAAAATGAATACTATTTACATTTTTTTGTAAAATAACGATTTACTTTATCGTTACATAAACTGAAAAAATTGTTTTTTGTAGTAATGTCGACTAATTTAAATCATCGTTTTAAACTGAACTAAATTTAAACAAGTTTTAAGTAGATTAATACCTAATCGCTTCTCTTATTAGTTAGTAGTTTTATTATAGAAATATGTTTATTTAATACATAAAACGTTACAATTAATATTTTGTATATATGTCAGCATCAAGTTAATTAATTTTTTGCAGTAGTCGGATTTTCAGAAACGTTTCCAAAGTTCATTTGCAACTTGCGCTACATTTTTTAAATTTAGAGGCGTACACACAAATGTTCCAATAAAATTTTAAATTTTCTAGTTTTTATTTTTTAATTTCAATTTAATTTTCAATTATTTAATGAAATATGACATATTCACACAGTAATATTGAATTAATTATACATGATTATGTTATAAACTACATTAAGACATTTACAAATCTTAAACCGATTAATCGGTCAATTAATTTACCCAGATCAAATTGACCAGCAATTTTTTTTTCAAGTGATATTGTGGCCAAAGGGCTAAGACGTGATTGTGACATACTGCTTCGTAAATATCTTTTGGGAGAGACTGGGGTGTGAATTAAAAGTAATTCAGCAACTTCACGTATAGAAGTAATTTCTCTTAACTGAATAAAAAACACATTTTTGTTCTTATTAATTGTGGTCCAAAACTAAAAGAAATATCTGAAAAATAAGCCAATTTCAACAATTTAGAATCAACCAAAATAGTTTCATCAGATGATGCGACAAGAATTTACGCACGGATTTAAATTTAATATTTCATTGAGTAAATACTATGTCAATTACTTTATTAAAAAACTTTTACTTTAAAACATTCTTTGTTATTTTGAATGGGCTCATCCAGTTTGTCAAAGATTTTTTTACTAGACGCAATCTCTTTTTGGCGAAACAAGGTTCAATGCTCTATTTAGGTCATAGTTCAACTGTCTCGTTTTTAACAATATCCCAATTATTTAATATATATATATATATATATATTGGAATTGGGTTAGAAGTAAAGACATCTTTTTGAGTAGCATTTTGGAGACAATATTAATATGTTCCAGTATTTTATTTTGTACCATTATTAATATAATGGTTGAAAATTGTTATAATAAGTTATCAAACTTTTAGGTTTGCGTTGTTCGTCTTGGCTTCTTCAGTTTAATTCCAAGTAGGCTAATATTTTAGTAACAACAAAATAGCGAGAACGTAACGCGTCAGAAGCCTGAACACAGGAAGACCACCGTGTTAGACAAACCCTTTTTTTTCTATTGAAAGTGAATAACAAATTTATGTAAAACCCATGCCGCCTGGTATTTTAAATCCTGTTTTTGTAAGAATTAACAAGAATTAAGGGCTTATTACAAAAGCAAAAGTTCAAAAACACATTTTTTGTTAGAACCAAGGACAACAAATTGCAACTTTGCATAGACGTTTTTTTAAACCACTTATCGCCGCATTTATATTTTTTCAAAACATAGTGAATTTTTAAAGTTGAAAGTGGCTATAAATCACGATTACGTCATAGAGCGCCCTCGAAAAACTAATACTAGAAGTACAATTACAATGCATTTCAGCTTTTAAGCAGTCGCACATCGCCCACAACATTTATTAAGTATTGTCAAATTGTGTTCATATATTGATTATACTTCTTTTACTGCCTGATAAAACTGTTTAGTAAAATAACACTATGATAAGCTGTTTTAAAATTTGCGCTTCCTGGCTCGTGCGCCCTCAAAATTCGTGCGCTCGGAGCAGTTTGTTCCAACTGCTCCAGGATAGATACGCCCCTGTTTAAATTGCTTGCCAAAATGTCAAGGCAATGGTTTGTCTATGTCCTGCTTGTAACTACCCACATATTTTCAATGGGGTTTAAGTCAAAAGATTTTATGGTCATTCTAAAATCTAAAGAAATTACGCCGTTTCTGTTCTCTGTCTTATTATTCTACTCTTATTATGAATTGGCGAACAGAACCTGTTCGTAAAGTAACGAACAAATTTATTTTTCTTGTCAGTGAAAATAAAATAAGAGAGAACCATATATATAGCTAAGTGTTAGTTATAATCCATTAGGAAATGCTGAATCTCGAAATATAGGCAACTATTATACCATCGGACTCAAAAACGCAAAACAAAATAAAAAAATAAAATAAAAAAAATAAAATTTTTGCATTTGTGTCCTGAGTCTAATGCAATTAAAATCATTAAACTTGAAAACCCAAAGACAATCAATTTATTTTGCAATATCATCAAAGATTGAAGTTATCTATCAACAACTGGAAACTAAAATCTTTTGAAATTCCAACTTTGACCTTACTCATTGTCTGTTCTGAAAAATTTTCTAAAGGATAATTGTTTCCTGTAATGACAAAGGAAGCGTAAATTCCGGAGTATTTATTTAAAAATAGTGCAGTAATTTTGAGTATGTGTGAAAGCACCTCTACCAATAACAAGTTTGCAACAAAGATCATTAATTGTTCAATAAGTAATATTTGAAATTCAAATTACGAGTTCTGACAATAGTCAATAATTCAGTATTTAGAGAGCGTAATTCAGTATACTAGTTAATTTCAAGTAGACTTTGATCAGCAAATAATTTTAGTTGTTATTATAAAATACATATAGTTAAGATTAGTATAAGTAATTAATTGTTAAAAATAATCAAACATGGGTAGAGGTTTTGGGCAGAGAGATTCCAGTGTAGAAACAAGGATTGCAATTACTCGAATGGCTGCTAATGGAATTCCTCAATGTGAAATTGCTTTTCAAAATGGATTATAGGTAAGATTTTTAGTATTCGCTTATATTAAGCCTCTAAAATAAACTGAATCATTGATTAATTACTAATCTTAAACATCCTTAAAAAAAATATTTTACGTAATCTTAAACGAAAAGTTTTCTTAATTTCATTTTATCCCATTAACTAAAATTAGAATATAATATTGATTAAAATTATGCACACGTTAATGTGTTATTACAATCCAAAATCGACATCAATGTTTTCAAAAATTTGTCGTGTTTGAGTTTCTTTCTTAAAAATTCTGTTAGTAATAAAATATTAGGGTTTAGAATAAATTTAAAAAAAATATTTTAAGTGTAAAAGAAACACACTTTGAACTTTATTAAATGTATTTTTGTTTAAAAAAATAACTTATTTATTTTAAGAAAACGTAATTTACTAAAATAATTAAATTATTTGGTTAAACTAAATCACTTAACTAAATACATATACAGGTGCGCCAAGTTCGTCGGTGGCTTCAAAGGTTTGATGAAGAAGGAGAAGTTTCTATTATAACGAAACCAAAAGGAATAAATAGAGCAACTACCATAGAGGAAGATGCAAATATTTTTAGGTGTGTTCAAAATTCTTCTTTTACAACTGCTACGCGAATTCGAGAAGTTCATTTAAACTGCAGCGCTTCAACGACAACGCAGATTAAACGACGCGGGATTATTTGCAAGTAATCCTGCGACAAAACCTGAATTAATGAATAAGCATGCTCAAGCAAGAATTAGATTCTGTCAAATAATTTGTACAGAGACTGGAGTACGGTGATTTTTACGAACGAAAAGGTATTTTCATCGACACAAGAGTCATCTATGACACCTTGGCGAACACGAAATACAAGATTTAGTACCGAACATGTTCGTAAAAATTGACAAAGTGGAAGAATTTCTGATGGATTTTGGGGGTAAATTTCAAAAGCTGGGCCGCGTGAACGTTCGAGTGTTAGACGAAATTTTGGTGCGAAGTGTGCGAACACTTTATCCAGAAGAAGTATTGGAAGAAATTGTTATTGTCCAAGACAATTCGCCAATTCATAAAAGCAGAATCGTAAATGAGTGGTTTGAGGACAGAAATCTCCCGATTTAAACCCCATCGAGAACATGTGGGCAGCTACGAGCAGAACTTGGACCAATAATCGCCTTGACATTCTGACCAGAAACTTAAAAAATATAGTGCAAACTGCAAATGAAGTTTGGGAACGTTTCCGAGGATTGAACTTCTGCGAAAAATTAATTAACTCGATGCCGAACAGGTTAACAGAAAGTTTGGAAAATAAGGGTTTATATACAAAATATTAATTAGTTTGAGTATTTTATTTATAATATAAACGTATTTTTATAATATACAGAGTGTCCGAAAAGTATGGAATATATTATACAGGTCGATAAATATGCACTTTACACGAAAAAGTTGTAAATAAAAGTTGTTTATCACTTATTTATCTACCACCTGGGAGATATCAATTTAAATTTTTGCTGTAAACAAAATCGCAATGAATAACACTTACATTTTTTTAAATCGCAAGGCACGTCTTTATTATACTCATTTGATAGAGTTTTTTTTCTCTTTTCAACCATATAAAACTTGAATACCTTTACATCAAAAAATTTTCAAGAAAAACAAGGACATGTCTAACAAATTTATTTTACTGAGCAGTATCAGTAATCAGGTACGTAATATGTAGCATTGAAACAATTGAATGCATTTTAGAACACTGTCACACTTTGCTATTTGTTAGTGCTTTAAATATGGCTCAATTATCTGAGAAACATAGAATTGAAATTTTAATGATTCTGGGATATGGAGATAGAAGAAGAACCCAAGACGAAGTATGTAATTTATTTAATAACTTGCATCCAGAATTAAACATTTCGCAGTCCACGGTAAGCAAAATTTGGCGGAAATTTCAAGAGACAGGTTCGGTGAAAGATGCGAGTAGAACTGGTAGACCTTTGTCATTAAGTAATGTGGAACGAGAAAATGTGTTCTTGTCTGTTGAGGAAAATCCACAAATTTCTGTTCGGCAAATTGCTAGAGACCGTAATTTGAATAAATCGGCTGTACATGACGTTTTAAAAAAAGAAAAATTTCATCCTTATAAAGCTTGTGTAGTTCAAGAATTATTTGAAGACGATTTGGACAGAAGGCTGGAGTTTTGTGAAACAATAACAAACAAACTTGAAGGAGATGCACATTTTCATTAAATATCCTTTTTACTGATGAGACCACGTTTTGTTTAAACGGCACAATTAACAAACAAAACACACGTTACTGGTCTTCACAAAATCCTCACTGGTATCGAGAAGGACACACCCAATACCAGCAGAAAGTCAACGTCTGGGTAGGAATGATTAGAAGTCAAATTTTGGGGCCATATATTTTTGAAGGTAGTTTAACGGCGAATATTTATCTCGATTTCTTAAGATTTGAGTTAGTTCCTGCTTTGGCCGAGTTATTTCCACATGAAGTAGATCCAGATATACTTCATAACAGAATATGGCTTCAACAAGACGGGGCACCTCCACATTTTGGAATTAATGTCCGCCACTTTCTTAATAATACTTTTCAAAATACATTGATAGGCAGAAGAGGTACGATAGAATGGCTTGCTCGCTCGCCAGATTTAAGTCCACTAGATTTTTTCTTTGGGGCTATATTAAAAGCAAAATTTATGTAAATAGACCTGATAATGTTGAAGATTTGAAAAATCGCATTAGAGTTGAGATAAGAGCTATAACTCGAGATATGATTTCAAAAGCAATCGATGGTTTTAAAAATCGAATTTACCACTGTCAAATTATGAATGGTTTACATTTTGAACATTTATTGTAAGTTTAGTTTAAATACATTTTTTTGTTATAACAATTTTATGTAAAGATATTTAAAGTTTAATATTTGCTATTGTGACAGTGCATTCAATTGTTTCAATGCTACATATTACGTACCTGATTAATACTGCTCAGTAAAATAAATTTGTTAGACATGTCCTTGTTTTTCTTGAAAATTTTTTGATGTAAAGGTATTCAAGTTTCATATGGTTGAAAAGAGAAAAAAGACTCTATCAAATGAGTATAATAAAGACGTGCCTTGCCATTTAAAAAAATGTAAGTGTTATTCGTTGCGATTTTGTTTACAGCAAAAATTTAAATTGATATCTCCCAGGTGGTAGATAACTAAGTGATAAACAACTTTTATTTACAACTTTTTCGTGTAAAGTGCATATTTATCGCCCTGTATAATATATTCCATACTTTTCGGACACACTGTACGTATATACTATATTTAAATAAATGTGGTTTGGTTGAAACAATGATTTAAATTAATCGACATTACTAGAAATATAATAAAGTAATCGTTATTTTACGAAAAATGTAAATGATATTAATTTTAGAATCTGAAGGTCGTTTTATTAAATACATTAGCACAACCAACAATTTTTTTTAATAATCAGACCAATATTAAAATGATGATATTAATTATGCATTGTTATTCCGAATGTGCAATTAATATAACATTAGTGATAGTAGCATTAGTGGAGGCAATACTTTATATAAATATTTGATATAAGAAATAAAAATTTTAGAAGTATTAGCTTGTGTAAGTTATCAATTCTTTAAAATGCATTTTAAGTGTTAGATACAATTAAAATTTGAAATAAATGACAATCTGACGTACCGTATTATTTACGGATCACTAAGCTTAAATTTTTATTATTTTATTAAACTATGTAGGTAATAAAATTACAATGCTTTATTTGCTTCAAGCTTCTAATGAGAAACACTATACTATTAGAATGTGAATAGGTACGATCTTAAGCGGTCATTTTGGCTGAAGGCGAGTGTACATAGCAAAAATTTTAATTTAAAAGCACTATACTTTTATAAATTATTTTTATGTTTACAAGTACTTTTATTCTTAAAATCTAAATTTAACAATTTGAATGTTATTAGTAACGTTTAACCTATTCATTTGTTATTGATTTTTACAGACAATAGATTTCTAACAATTTTTTTTGCACTATGTTTTAGTTTTCAGTTTTCCTACCTCATTTGGTTGCCAATCACGTTTTTATTTATAAAATTTTTATTTCATTTAGGCAAATCACTAGGCTATTGTTAAGTTTAAATGTAATTATTAGTATTGTTAAATAACTAAATGTAAATTATAGAAAATTGAATAGTGACTTTGCATCTTTTGGTATGAAAAAATGTAGAAAGTAGATTTACATTAGAGCCTATTTAATATTCTTTGAGATACTTTTTCTTAAATTCTATAAGCACATTTAGTTTCATTTGTAATAAAATTTCTATTGAAGTTTGCTTAAACAATGTTAATAGAAACGTATACTTTCTTATACTTTTTTGTATCAGATTTTGAGAAAAATACGCAACTAGACGGTTCCAAAATACGAATGAAATTTTTATTGTCTGTTGTATAAATTAAGTTTAGAATAAATTTACGTACAGTTACATATCATTAAGTTTTTTTAAGATGTAAAAGAATACTACTTACAATTAACTCTCGCAAGAATCTTTAATTAAACACTTAATTACGTATGATGATTATCTGACAAACACACACGCTACTTAACTCATACACTGTTATAAACTATTTGAATAAAGATACAGCGTGAAAGTGTTCACCTCCACCTTATTAGTCTAGATAAGATTGTTAATTTCAAACGCATAAATTTACCAGATTGGAAAATACGATAGTTGGACCGTTACTTTACTAGATCAAAGTCGAATAATTAACAAACAAAAAAACAACCACAAAATCAATTTTCTTTATGATAAAGTTACAAGAATATTACAATGTTTAGAAATTTGCATTTAATATAATGCTAGATTTTTCTTTAATTTAATCTTGTACACTATTAATGGTGTTATTATTTAGAATAACATTAATAAACAATTTTTAAACAAATATAATAAATTTTCTTATAGTTTACAATTATTAAAAATTATAATAGTTTTATTTTTATATAAGTTAAGTTATAATGAAATTATGTAATTGTCAAATTAATTTTAAAGACAACTGATTTTATCATTACAGGTTTGAGTTTTATGTTATTACAAATCAATATTTCAACGTTTTTAAGAAATTTCTACTATAAAGATTAGCAACAAAAAAATTTGTGTACACATCCTGAAAGTATTTTGCAAGTATTTGCATTTTGTAGATCAAAATAGCAGTTTCTGGACTACTGATACCAATAACTATAGTGTGCTAAAATATAAATTTTAAGTTTCAAAAAACAAAAGTTTACTTTCTACATAGACATTTTTATGTTATGTGACTCCAAAACCTTCTACGACAATAATTTTTAGTTAGACACAGAAAATCAATGCAAGAGATTGACACTAATTAATAGTACAATTGTTTGTTTTAAATACTAAAAAAAGTTGTTAATTCAAAATTTGATGTGGGAACACTAGAAGTTAATTTGTCCTCTTATTTTTGAGGTTTTCGCGGCCATGATTTTTTAACAAATAATTATTTTCGAGTTTTGAACTGCGTTCCATATTTACACTTTTCACAAAATTTATAAAGCTTTGAAAACTTACAAATTTTGAAAAATGAACAATGTTTGACGTTTCGACAGTCATGTCGCTGTCTTCTTCAGAAAAAACTGAAACTAAAGATATAGGATCCTGACAAGCCTTCATATTACGCCGTTCGGGTCAGCGGTTTATGACGGTTCCGTTTCATTAGTTTTCCGAAACATGTTTTTCCATATTGGCGCTAGATCAATTCCATTATTTTTATTAAAATTGTCGTACTTCTGGATTTCAATAGCTTGTTGTATAGTCTAGACCAGAAGTTGTAGAATTTAGCCAACATTGTTGCCTCTTCAAATTTTATCGTATGACCGATGTCTAAAAAGTGTGTCGCAACAGCAGATCTTGTGTTATGTTTCTTTGTACCCGCCTTATGTTCTTTTAATCTGGTACCGTAGAGCGGAGCTAAATAGTCCACCGCGTGTAAAGTGGTCCGAAAGGACAACTATAACAAAATAATTTAAAACAAACATTTGTCACAACGGCAACAGCTCTGCGGTCGTTCTTAGGTGCTTTCTAACATCCACCGATCAGTTCGTCGTGAGTAGCTTGGCGGTTGACGTTCTACTAGCGATAAAACTGCGTCATAGAAAACGTATAGTAAAATATACTTTTTAAATAGGTTAGAAACCTCGTTCATGGTATAAAGAGGTAAGTAAATATTGTAGTTATTAATACATTATGTACATACCATATGATCCCGTAATACCATGTTTAAGTTATTTTTTAATTATTTTTCTTTGTCTTGAAATTACTAAAATGTGAATCAAAAAATGTATAAAGTGAGGAAAAAGTGAACCGGCCCACTTTACCCACCCTTATACTACAATACCTACCTACTACCTAGGTACCTATGTTCACACGGTGTTTTTTTAATTTCAGATAAATACAATGGTTCGCAATTACAAAAGAAAATTCGGCAAAGCCCCCAACCGCAATTATGCAAAGAGGAACCTACAATTGGCCGGTAGAGGAACCTACTTCTTGGGTGGCACCTATAGTGGTGGTCCCTAAAAATGATTCGATAAGGATTTGTTGTGATTTTACAAGGTTAAATAAGAGTGTATTGAGATCTCATTTTCCGATACCGAGGGTAGAAACTACGTTGGCCAAACTGAGAGGTTCGCGGGTTTATTCAAAACTAGATGCAACTTCTGCATTGTACCATTTAAAATTAAAGGAAAGCTGTCAACATTTGACAACCTTTATAACGCCAATAGGCCGGTTTAAATTCACACGTTTGCCTTTCGGAATTTCGTGCGCTCCGGAATACTTCAGTCAGAAATTGTCAAAAATCTTAACCGGGTTAAAAGGAGTGGTACACCACATCGATGATGTATTGGTTTTTGCGGAATCAATGGCGGAACACGATAAAATTCTAAGGGAGGTTTTAGAACGGTTTAAAAGAGAAGATATATCTCTAAATAGGGAGAAATGTATGTTTGGGGTGTCGTTAGTTCCATTTTTGGGACATACGGTTTCGGCAAACGGTATTACTATAGACCAGAAAAGGGTAGAAGCCATTTCTAAATTCAAAAGACCAACCAATAAAACAGAACTTATGCGGTGGTTGGGCATATGGTAAATTTTGCTGCAAAATTTATCCCAAATAGATCAGAAATTCTAAGTCCCGTTACGCAGTTGTTGAAAAACAATGTAACGTTTGTATGGAGTGATTTACAAGAGAAAACTTTTGAGAAAATTATTCGGTTATTACAAGAAGCGCCCTGTTTAGCATATTATAATCCAACAAAAAGTGTCATTGTTAGCGCGGACGCTTCCTCATACGGTTTGGGGGCTTCGTTAATGCAGGTACGAGATGACCAAAATAAAGAAATTGTTGCTTATGCCTCACGAACTTTAACTACGAGTGAGCGCAGGTACGCACAAATAAAAAAAGAGGGGTTAGCATTAGCATGGGCGTGCGAACAATTTTCGGAATACATTACGGGTTTAGACCGGGTAATTTTGGAAACAGATCATCGCCCCCTTTTGCAGGTGTTTGCGACAAAAAGTTTAGATGACCTAACTTTACGTCTACAACGGTTCAGAATTAGGTTGATGAGGTATAACTACGAGATTATGTATACACCAGGCAAAGACCTAGTAGTTGCGGATGCCTTTAGCAAAAAGCCTATAGTATATGCGGGTACAAATGAACTTGAGAAAGAGGTGGAATCACACTTATCTCTAATTCTCAAAGGGTTACCTATTAAAGATGAATTTCTACTAGAAATTCTGAACGAACAGCAGCAAGACAGAATTTGTAAAAAGCTAATTCAATATGCCACGTCGGAATAGCCAGAAAAGAGTAAGTTAGAATCTGAAATTTTGCCGTATTATCAATATCGCCATGAAATTTTGGTCAGTGAACATTTTCTCATAAAGGGAACTAGGATTATTATACCATTTTCGTTGCAGCTAAAGGTTATAAAATTTATTCATCAGGGTCACCAGGGTATCACGAAAAGTAGAGAAAGGGCTAAAACTTCAGTTTGGTGGCTAGGGTTATCAACGCAATTGGAACATTTGATAAAAAATTGTCCTAGTTGCGTTGAAAAAAGGTCAAATGTAAAAGAACCTTTTGTTAAAGACGAAATTGCTGGTAGAGCATGGTCGAAAATTTTAGCTGATTTATTTAAATGTAAAAATAGATGGTGTTTGATTGTGACAGACTACTATTCTCGGTTCTTTGAAATTTTCAGTTTGCCTGATTTGTCACAAAATATTATTATAGGAAAAATGAAAGAACTATTTTCACGGTATGGCATTCCAGACATTGTTCGGACAGATAATGGTCCACAATTTCAAACGGAGTTTAAACGCTTCGCTTTAGAGCTAAATTTTAAACAGGTTACTGCAAGTCCTTATTTTGTTCAATCTAACGGGGGAATAGAGGCAGCAGTAAAGGTTGCAAAAAACTTAATAAAAAAGAATGATGATATATGCATGGCGTTGTCGGCTTATAGGACAACACCTCTCGAAAACGGTTTCTCTCCAGGAGAACTTTTGATGTCGAGAAAATTAAAGAGTACATTACCTCTATTGCCTAGTAAGTTGCAACAAACTATAGACACATCAATGTCAGTACAGATTGAGGAAGAAAGGAAACTGAGACAGGGTATAAATTATGACAAACGTCATAGAACAAAACAATTGTCAGAATTATGTAGTGGGGAGAGTGTTTGGGTAACTGATTTACGGTGTTATGGACGGGTTATACGTCAATTAAAGGAACCTAGATCTTATGAGATCGAAACGAGTCGTGGAATATTTAGAAGGAATCGGTGGTTTTTAATACCTGCACCATTCATATCTTATACTACTCAGAAAATTCAGCCTGAGCCAGAGGTTACCCCAACAGTGTCGCCACGTATCGAAACATCCGATACTGTAAATCTAGAAATAAGTTCAGGGAATGAGAAAAGTGAACCTGATAATTCAGGTGAGAATGAAACTCATGTAAGGGCGTCAGAGTCGTTTATTACCGAACGTCTAAGACCCTCTCGGAATATTAAACCGCCGAAGTGGCTATCAGATTATGTTAAATAAATATGTAGAAACCTAAGGGAAGGGATGTTGTATCAGTAGGTTAGTTAAGTAATGTAGTACGTATGAGCCTGTATAACTGTATAAAGGATTATTATTATTAATAAACGGATTTATATCCATAACAAAACAGTAACTAGATCTTAAAAAATCTGAAAAACTACAACGATAAGAGATCAGAAATAAAAGTAAAAGAAGCATGGAGATGTTGATAACACCATGTATATTTTTTGAATACATCAACATTTTCATTTCAAATTTTAATCATTTATTTGTCCATATATAAACAAAAATGTATTAAAATTAAAATTGCAACATTTAAACAGCCAGGTCATTTTGCATCAGCAATGTAAAAATATTTTTATTTCAATCCGATTAAACGCATTCCATTTACTTTTACTTATAACGAGAAACTAATACGCAACAGCTTTTGTAATAATTACTATTGCTGTTGATGGACTAATCGTATAAATAACTAATCTATAATCGTTATGCTTATAAACTAACGTATTTGAGAAAGCATCTACAAAACTACAATATCTGTAATATATGAGATGGGAAATGCTACACGTGTTAAGTATTTTAATTGGTAAAAATAATACAAATGCTTTTTACAACTTTCTAATTACATACATCTCAAAAGAATTGTACTTTTCTAAAATCGATTAAGTTAATACATGAAAAATAAATGACACTTTCACTATAAAAAGCACGTTGCATTGTAAACATTATGCAGAAGTAATTGAATTTACTCAGCGATTAAACACGTACTAAATACAATTATGCATTTTATCACTATATGTATGTATATAATCAAGTTTACAAATTGGATGTTTTTAAGAGTAATGACTCTATTAATTAGATTAATAATGTATAAACTGCGTTGCAATTAATTTGGCTAACTGGTTTCTTCTTAAAGGAAGTATTAAAAATAAATAAGCAATGCCTTCTGTTTTCTTAGTTTCAGTTTCACCTAAAGCTAATTAACAAGATCGAACAAAATATCTAAAATATGGTATTGTAAGCATTTTTCTGCATTTATAAATAAGTACATATCTAGAATACAAATCGTAATAAAAACTGTTGATCTAATTCTGACTAGAGTAGATCAACAGTTTTTTATTAAATTAGAAACGTTTCCATATAGATGCATTTGTACTTTTAAAAAATATAGTTTTGTTTTTTAGTCATCATTAAAAAGCGGACAGTCAGGCAAATGCCTGGAGCCTGCCTATTTTGCCTTTTTGTGTAACTTTTTGTCTTTTTTGCCTTTTTAAAGAGTATTATTTTATATTGCCTTTTTACTTAGAAATTCTGAAAAGTTTGTGTACACAGTGTTTTAATAGGTAGATGACAATAACGCATTACAGAATTTTACTTAAATTACGTATACAATAATATAATTAACATTTTTTGCTCAAAAGGTCTTACCACACGAACCTATAAATAACAACAAGGATTTTCATGTTTTGTTAAACAATGCTTTCCAGAAAACATTAAATACAAAAGCTGCTTATAAAGAAGAATTTATACTAGGATTATGTACATACAATGACAGACTTAACAGAACACTATTTACAAAACCGGAAGGATTTCGGAATGACTCATATTTTATAGGTCTATTCAGTACCTAAGTAAAGCAAACAAATATAGATAATTTTAATTTTGTCCGGTGGGATTCCTTTAATGACTGAAACACATGACTAAAATATTGTTTGTTTGTTATAAATACCTGTGATATTGTCACACTGTGATAGTCTATTGCTGTTGTGCTGTGAGAAAGTCTTAAAAAATGCCAACTAATAAACAATAAAAATTTGAAAATTATTACAAGTGGAGTAAATTGGACAATAATTGAACGGCCGACATGGAAAACCTTTTTGGTCAAGTTTGTTCAAAATCAGTAAGTTTGTATTATCTTAATTTAAATGCTTTTAATTACGACTATAGAATTATTTTAGATCGGTGCTACTAAAAAGTACCATGTAAAACAACACTTGGGTAGTGGTTTACATTTAAAAATTATTTAAAAAACTATGAAACAACCATTGTTAAAAAACGTTATAGAAGATCAACGGAATAAACCTGGCCTACCAAAAACAACTTTTGCTCTAGATTTGTGCGAAGCATTGGTATCGGCTCAAATTCCTCTTAAAAAACTTGATAATATTAATTTTCGCAACTTCTTCAAAAAATACACCGAACAAATTGTTCCAGATGAATCAACTTTGAGAAAAACTTATTTAGACATATGTTAGCAATCGGTAAGCAGTTTAATTAAAGTATTAATAGTTTTTAAAATGCTTGTTTACCTTTTATAGAAAATTCAAACAATTACATTTGGACTTTGGTTGATGAAATAACCGATCGCAGAGGTCGATATATAACAAATTTTGTAATTGGTAAATTGTCTTAACTATACATTTACATTCTATTTAATTTTTTTTAAAATACATTTTATTATCCTTCCTCTCCTCTTAACTTTTTCCTCTTGCTCCATACTTTTTCCATTCAGTCCGCTCCATTTCCGTTTTCGTCTAACATTTCCTCTATTTTCATAACCTCTTCTCTTAATTCACTGCATTTCTCTCTCATGTGGTTAAGGTTTTTCGTCTCTTCTCCACATAGTCTGCACATCTTTTCTTCTTCTTTTTTCCAGTATTTGTTACCTAACTCCTCGTTCCCACATCTGAACCGTGCTATAATTTTTTTCTTTTTGTTACTTTTATTCTCTATATCCTTTAAATATTTTGGCACCCCTTCACTCTTGATATCCTTAAAATTCCTATTATATCTGCTCTCTTTTATCCTTGTCCATCTTTCTTGTCTTTCGATGTCCTTATCTCTCCTTATTATTTCTTCCCTTACCCCAACTCCCTCTTCTCTTAATCTCTCCACTTCTTCACTCGCGTACCCGTTTCTTTTGTAATACTCTTCTCTGCCCTTCTGTTCGTAGTTCACTTTTCCTACTTTTATCTCTTTTCAACATTCTTGCAGTATTTTGCATTCTGTTCTTTCTTTCAGTTCTTCCTTGTATTTTATTGCCCTTTTTCCTGTCTCTACTCTTATTTTTGCTACCTGTACCTCCTCTCTCACAATATACTCCGGTATATTTCTGTCCAGTCCTAAAACCCATCTCCAGTATTTTTCCTGTAGCCTCTCTACCTCCCTCTACTCTTTCCAGTCCCATATTTCCGCCCCATACATCACAACTCCCTTTATTAACCTTCCAAACAACAACTTTCTTTTTTCTATATCCATCTCAAATACTCTTTCCCCCACACCCCACACTTGTCCTATTAACCTGTTTCCTTTCCTCGCTCTTTCCTTTTTGTGTTCTCCCTACTTATTATCCTGCTTTATCGTGTAGCCCAGGTATGTAAATTCCTTCACATGCGGCACTTCCTCATCCCTCCATTTCCACTCCCCTTTTTTTCTTTCCCCTTTCTTTTCTAAATACCATTATTTTTGTTTTTTCCGTGTTTACTTCCATTTCTTTTTTTTCATGTATTTTTCAGCGTTTTCATTATGTCTTTCATTTCCTTTTTCTCCTTAGCCACCAACACTATGTAATCCGCATACGTCAACGACCATACCTTTGCTTTCTCTACTACTATCCCTCCTGTCTGTTGTCCTCTCATTGTCACCCGTATATACTGCAAACCGGCTTGGGCTCAGTGGGCATTCCTGTCTGAACCCTCTCTAATGAATTTCTCGCTTTCTTCTACATTTACTTTAACTCTGCTCTTCGTTTTTCGTAGATTTTCTCTATTCTTTCTATTAATATTTCATTATTTTTTTTTCTTTTCATGTATTCCCGCAGTTTTTCCTTGTTCGCTTTGTCAAAAACGGCTTTTAGATCTACGAATAGTGCCACCATTTTCCTTCTTTTTTTTCTAGCTCTTTAGTCGCCAAGTGTTTCAGTATATATATGTTGGCTATTGCTCTTCTTCCTTTTATGAATCCCGCTTGTCCGTCTGGTACCAAACTTCTTTCCTCTATTTTCTTCTATAGTATTCTTTGTAGTACTGTTGCATATAATTTGTATGCCGTACTTAATAATGTTACCCCTCTGTAATTCTTGACTTTATTTTTTTCTCCTTTTGTATGTATTAGGCATATTATTCCTTCTCTCCATCTTTCCAAAAATCCTTCCCTTTTATATTTTTTTTAGTATTTCCGTCATTCTTTTGCTACATTTTCTTCTTTGTATACTCACTCTTCGCCTTGTATCCCATCTTCTCCTCCCGCTTTTCCTATTTTTATCTTCTTTATTGCCTCTATTGCTTCTTCTTCATTTATTCTATCCTTATAACCTTCTTCCTGTCTTACTACTGCGTCTTTTCTTTTTTTTTCTGATTTTGTTTTTCCCCTCCCAGCAGGTTTCTAAAAGATATCTTTCATTCTTTAATTTGTATTCCCTTTGTCATGTTTGTTTTCTTTTCTTTCTTTAGGTTCTTCCATACATCTTCTTCCGTTTTTATTCCTTTGATCTGCTCCTCTCGTATCATTTTGTTTTTTTCCTTCTTTCCTTCGCTTGTTTTCTTGCATATTTTTACTGCTTCTTTGTGTTCTTTTTTTTCCTCCCTTTTTTCCACTGTCTTAATGCTCTCTTTAAATTTTTCTTTGCTTTCTTGCTTTCTCTATTTCATCTTTTCTTCCATCCCGTTTTCTCCCCCTTCTACTTTCTAAATCTGACTTTATCTGTTGCTTTCTCAATCATTTCTCTCATTTCTTCCACACTCTCTTGTAATCCTTTTCCTACCCTCTTCCGTCCACTTTTTTTTTGTTATTTACTCCTCATCTTCTCCTCTCTCTTCTCTTTCTCTTTCTTCCATTGTCAATTCCAGTGGATGATGGTCTGACTCTATCCTTTTTCTCAGTTTAAATGTCTTCACCTTTTCTCCAGCTTCTTTATTTGTCATTACAAAATCTATTATTGATTCTCCTTTTCCTCCTATGTACGTATATTCCCCCATTCCTTCTTTTTCTCTGTTCCCATTTATTATTTCCCACCTTTTTTTGTTTGGCTATTTTCAGCAGTTCTTATCCCTCTTTATTTATCATTTTGTCCTTTGATTGTTTTTTTCTCGTCCCTTTTCTTTCTTGTATTCCCCCTCTTCCCCTATTCTTGCGTTAAAATTTTCTCCGACTATTATCAATCCCTCCTCCCTCTCTTCTATCTTCTCTTCTATGTTTTTCTTTGTCTGTTTCATTGTACTGCTATAAACCGTCAATACTTTTATTTTTGTTTTTCCCTACTGTATGTTCCTTTCTACAACTCCTCTTTTCTGTTGCACTTTCTCTCTTTCTTTTACTGACTCAACCATTTCTTTCTTATTTTTGCTATTATACCCCTTTTTGCTCTCCCTTTATTCTTCTCTCTTTCTACATGTTGCACCACCTATTCAAATTTCTCCGGCAACTTTTTTTTCCCACCACTCCCATTCTTTTTCTTCCATCCATATCTACTGTAATCCTACTACATCCTGTTCCTTGATGTACTTTCAAATATCCTGTTCCTTGTTTTTTATTCCCTCTACGTTCCAAAACAATACTCTCAGCTCACTCCCTCTCTCTGTGCTTCTTCCTTACTTTTTTTTCCTCCTTCTTTTTCTTTTCCTTTTCCATCACTCATCATTCCTTTTCTTTGCCAATTTTTCAACTTTCTTTTCTTTATCGCCCCTCTTTCGCTTAAATCATAAATATTGTAACTTTAATTATTGTATTGTATTGTATAAACACTGGAAATAATTGCTGTAGGTACTGTTCAAATCAAGCCTGGATTCAAGTGCAATAATAGCTTGGTCTAATCTAAAAAAATAAAATTCTGTTTTATATTTCAAAGTAGGATCTTCTATCGGATCACCTCGTACCTCATATAGTCAAAATTAACATTCTTTATTCGAACTGTATGACGTGGCTGCGTAAGGCAGTATGTCAATTTCGTCGGCGATTTCTCGAGCATCCCCTAAGTGTGATTTGTGGTTAATGTCGGGCGTTGAATTACTGTTCAATTATGCCACGCGAGTGTAAAAATCATCCCGATAGCTTCTGCTATGTTTGCGGGGAATTAACTTTAAAAGCGCAACAAAAACCCCTTTCTCCGCTTGTTAAAACAGCTTATAAATTGTACTTTGATTGTCAAGTTGGCGACCAGGACAAGACTTGGGCTCCATCAGTTTGTTGTACGACTTGTTACGGTAGTTTAACCAAATGACTCAAAGGTACCCGTAAATCAATGCCCATTGCTGTGCCCATGGTTTGGCGTGAACCTCGCTGTCATCTTACAGATTGTTACTTTTGTATGACTTCCACCGTCGGGTTTTCAAGCAAAAGTAAGCATACAATTCAGTATCCCAATATTCCGTCAGCTCTAAAACCTGTTTCTCATAACGATACTTTGCCAATCCCAGAGCCCCCAAACACTTATACTCTAGAGCCGGAAATTGATTTAAATGACTCTGAGCCACAACCTGGGGCTTCGAATGATACGTTCAAAGATGATGAAGAGTATTCCGCAGATTTAGTTTCTTGGCAACCTCACCTACTCGCTCAATCGGCATTAAATGATCTTGTCAGGGATTTGCAGTTACCCAAGACTAAATCTCAGCTCCTAGAATCGCTACTTCAACAGTGGAATCTCTTAGAAAATGGAGTAAAAATATCTTCTTACAGGACCAGACAAGCAACCCTGAAATGTCTTTTCTCAGAAGATAAAGGTTTAGTGTTCTGCCCTAATGCAAATTTATTGATCACAGAGTTATAGATGCCATGTGACCCAGACAAATGGAGACTGTTTATAAACTTATCAAAAACAAGCTTAAAAGTTGTCCTGTTGGCAAATGGGAATAACTTCCCATCAGTTCTAGTTGCATACTCTGTTGATATGAAGGAAACGTACGAAAACATCTTCAAAACCCTTGATAAAATAAGTTATCATGATTATAAGTGGAAACTTTGCGCTGACTTAAAAGTTGTTGCTCTACTCACGGGCTTGCAATCAGGATTTACAAAATATTCCTGCTTCTTTTGTGAATGGGATAGCCGAGCCCGAGATAAACATTACATCGTACGGGACTGGCCTCTGCGAGAAAATCTTATTCCTGGTCAGAAAAATGTCTCCCACAATCCTTTGGTTCCGAAGAAAAATATTTACTTACCACCTTTACACATCAAACTTGGATTAATCAAGCAGTTTGTGAAAGCAATGAACAAGACAGGTGGCGCATTTCAATTTTTGAAAACTAAATTTCCTCGTCTTAAAGCTAAAATATAAGAAGGCGTTTTTGTTGGTCCCCAGATTAGACAACTCTTCCAAGATTCGACGTTTATTGAACACCTAAATCGAAAAGAAAATCGAGCTTGGCTTGCATTTCAAAACGTTTGTAAGAACTTCCTGGGTAACCACAAAAGTGAAGATTATGTCGCACAGGTTGAGGAACTGCTTTTAGCGTACAAGGACATAGGATGTAACATGTCTCTTAAAGTTCACTTCCTTTACTCGCATCCGGACGTTTTTTCTCTGAAAATTTAGGAGCAGTCTCAGATGAACACGGGGAACGGTTTCATCAAGACATCGCTAAGCTGGAGAAGAGATTTTTAGGGAAGTGGAATGCAAGCATGCTGGCAGAGTACTGCTGGTTTTTGAAACGAGAGAGCTGTACCTCAGGGTATAAAAGGAAAGCAAGCACTAAGTAACGATGAATATCTTTTTATTTATTAGTGTTTATAGCTAAAATAGTTTTTTCCCATTTAAATTAAATTCATGTACATATATTTATTCTTATAATAATTATTATAATTATTATTATCGTTCTATAAATAAATTATAATTAATTTATCGAAAAGTGGTAAAATTAGAGATTTGGGGCTTCCTCGAAAATGGTGGGTGATGGAAGAAAACGAAAGACATATTTGGATTCAGGACGTCATTTTACATAAGAATCACCCGGAATAGTGTCAGGGCTCAATAAAAAATATTTTTTTGCAGAACAGTGTAATTAATGAATCGTAACAAGAACCATAAAATCTCTTTATTTCATCTCTAAAAACGGTTTTTCCAATAATATTTCAAATATTTTTAATACAGTAATACCTCGCTTAACGTTACTTCCGTTAACGATACCATACTATAAGGTCATCCCTGCTCATCGAGTGGTTGACAAACCTGCGCACCTGCTGGAATTCCGTAAACTTGACAGTTAATTGTAGTGCTATAACTTTTACAATATTTGTTATACGCTTTTTACATCAATAGTTAGTGAAAAGATCGCTTTAAAAACGTGTGTTATTTCTTCTGTTAACGTTAATTTGTAATAGCGAAGGCCTCCACGGCCTATACTAACATTAGAATGTTTTCCGGGTTTGGCAACTGAAGCTGCTAACGTTTCGCCCACTTTCGTAAAGGGCTTTATGAGGGCATGAGATAAATCGCAAAACTCAAACAAGCAATCGAAATATAACTAAAAACTTCTCAAAAGTAGGTTATCCACTTGTGAAACAAGCCATAATCTAAACTCTGAAAAAGTAAGAACGAAAATCTAACAAAGAACCACCACCGAGTTAGGTAATCAACTTGTAAACCATCTGGCTAAACTCCGTAGAAGTGACTTAAGAAGAAATAGTCTTCGTATTTAAAGGAAAAGAATCGTCACGGATGGTTAAGCTTGACCCTGATTGGGTTACGGTTGCTAGGGGGCGTGTTTTCGATAAATGACTAATAACCGGGAACCAAAGAAGTTATTGAAGTGTTTGATGATTTCTATGCTTTCTCAGAATTACATGTTGAAAAAGAATGGAGATTTGGCAATCAACGAAACATTATCAAAATCTATCTTGTGACCTGTAGTAAAATGATGTTCAGCAACCGCAGACTTGGAAATATACCTTTTGCTTATACAACGATCATGTTCTGAAATGTGAGTAATGACGGAACGACCGGTTTCACCAATGTAGACTAAACCACAAGGAATTGGGTATACACCTTCAGATGAAAGTGTAGGAAATTTGTCTTAGGCAGAAGGAAGAATCTGAGAGATTTTTCCTGTCGAGTTGTATATGGGTTTAATACCATTCTTACGAAGGAGTTTCTCTATTTGATCTGTAACCTTGTGAATGTAGGGTAAAAAGGTCAATTCTGGGTTGGATTCGGGAGTAGAAATGTCCTTAGGTAATCGAGTACGTGGATGTAAACGACGATTAATAACTCTATGAATATCTCACTTTACATAACCATTATTCACTAAGGTTCTAGTAAGATGACGGAATGCTGAGTCTAGATCCTCAGATTGGCAAATAGAAAAGGCACGATGGACCAACGATTCAATAACAGAACGTTTCTGTGCAGGATGATAATGAGACGAAGCATGAAGGTATCTGTCCGTATGGTTGGGTTTGCGATAAACAGAATGTCCCAGAAGTCCGTCGGGCTTACGAGTCACAAGAACGTCAAGAAATGGAAGAGAACCATTACTTTCGATTTCCATAGTAAATTTGATATCTAAGTGTTGATTGTGAGACCAAACAATAAACGTGTTGTCAACATATCTAAACCACACTTTAGGTTTTAATATTGATGATTCCAAAGCAACCGTTTTAAAGGATTCCATAAAAATGTTAGCTACAACAGGTGATAGAGGAGAACCCATAGCAACACCAGCAACTTGTTCGAAAAACTTGTTATTAAATTGGAAGTAAGTAGAGGATAGACACTTTTCAATAAGAAGTACCAAACTCTTTGCCATGTTGACACAGAATCTATTTGATGATAATAAGCGAATCCTTAATAGGAACTTTAGTAAAAAGTAAAGTATTATCAAAACTCACGAGAAGATTTGAGAGTTAAGGATGTGAGAAGAGGTTTTATCTGTAAACTTGCAAAGAATGTTGGACAAGAACTTGGCTAGCATGTAGGTAAGAGATTGGATAGTACTAACGATAGGTCGAAAAGGAATACCTTGTTTGTGAATTTTGGGAAGTCTGTAACGAGGTGGTTTAGAATCTGATGGAGTAAGTCGACGTTTAGTTTCAGGAGGTAGATTGGAAGATTTGATGATTTGGCTGACCTCACGTTCAATCCTTGAAGTGGGGCCTTTTTACGCTACATTCACAAGGTTACAGATCAAATAGGAAAACTCCGTAAGAATGGTATTAAACCTATATTCAACTCGACAGGCAAAATCTCTCAGATTCTTCCTTCTCCCAAAGACAAATTTCCTACACTTTCATCTTAAGGTGTATACCGAATTTCTTGTTCTTGTGGTTTAGTCTACATTGGTGAAACCGGTCGTTCCGTCATTACTCGCATTTCAGAACATGATCGTTGTATAAGGTAAAGGTATATTATAACATCATTTTACTACAGGTCATAAGATAGATTTTGATAATGTTTCGTTGATTGCCAAATCTCCATTCTTTTTCAACAGGAAATTCCGAGAAACTATAGAAATTATCAAACACCCCAATAACTTCAATCGCGATCTTGGTTTTGAACTATCTCTTCCTTGGTTCCCGGTTATTAGTCATTTATCAAAAACACGCCCCCTAGCAACCGTAACCCAATCAGGATCGAGCTTATACATCCTTGACGATCCTTTTCCTTTAAATACGAAGACTATTTCTTCTTAAGTCACTTCTACGGAATTTAGAATCTGGCTTGGTTTACAAGTTGATTACCTAACTCGGTAGTGGTTCTTTGTTAGATTTTCGTTTGCTTTTTCAAGTTATCTTTTCTTACCTTTTCAGAGTTTAGATTATGACTTGTTTCATAAGTGGATAACCTAACTTTTGAGAAGTTTTTAGTTAGATTTTGGTTACTTGTTTGAGTTTTGCGATTTATCTCACGCCCTGATGAAGCCCCTTACGAAAGTGGGCAAAATGTTGGCAGCTTTGGTTGCAACAACAATGACACGGTCCAAACCCGGAAGACATTCTAATGTTAGTAACGTTAATTTGATTAACGTAACGTTCTCGAGGAACGCATCCTTAACGTTAAACGAGGTATTACTGTATTTTATTTTTACTTTCGACTTGCTAGAACCTAACTTCTTTCAAAAACATCTTATCAATATGATCTACAAACAGCAGCACGGAAATAATAACGACTACCAAATTTATTGAAAAAAAGCAGAAAAAAGAATCGAAATAGATTGAGAAAGAGAAGGAAAATGTTCTTTAAAAAAATACAAAAAAAACAAATAAAATACATTTTGGACAACAGCTTAGACTCAGTATAAAGCAGTTGAAAGGTCTAGGAAGTAAAACGTGAATTGCAAGATGAAACTACAAACGTATACCACAAAAACATTCTTAATTACAAAAAAAAATATATAAATCAGCAAGAAAACTAAAAGTTCAAATTAAAGAGAATGAGAATGTTTTATTGTGCCAGAAACAATAAAGTACAGTGCGTTAATTTTTAGCTAAAGCAACATTCATCTTGCTAAATTATTGTATTGCGCTCTTATTGTCCCAAAATGTTTAGAATAGTTGTTGTTTGTCTGGAACATATTACACAAATAAAAAGTTTTAAAGAAATTGTTTTAATTTGATGGTTATGACCTTAGCAAGCTTTTAAACTTGTCGCCTTCCGTACAAGATGATTAAATCGTCAAAAAGGCAAAATTGAATTTTGTCGCACAAAATACAAACGAACGCACAATTCTTCGACACGATACTAAACTCAAGATCAAGTAAAACGGCGAAACCGTAAAATATACAAAATAAAGTAATTTCCACTAATTTAAATTTTACTATACCTTTTTCCACATCTCTACAGACACTATCGCCGAATTTTAAAGGTTAAACATAATCTACCAAAACTACGTTATCAAATCGAAAGGTACTGGGGAAGTTTGCAAACACCCTTCTTTAAAACGAAAATTACTCATACAAATAAACTTCATTACTACCACTACATTTAAAAACTGTGATGTCAAATATTTAAGACATACAAAACAATCAAAGCGTTGACAAAGGTGCAAAATTAAAACAAAACGCAATACACGTGTACTTTAAAGACGTTTCTCACGCAAAATCATCAAGTGAAAATAAAATCACTAAAACAAACGACTGTACTGGAATATAGAATTACAATCTAAATTTTTAAAACCAAATAATAATAATGACTGTCGGAAGTAATATAGAAAATGTACTCAAAACGTATGACAATAAACTCGATCTAAATGACTCAAGAGAAAATGAACTAAATACTAATGAAAACAACAAGTTTCAAACAAAAGACGCTAAAAACAAAAAAGTACACTGAGTTAGTCTAGCTAAAGTAACATTCAATTTGCTAAACTATTATATTACGCTTTTATTGCCCCAAAATCTTTAGAATAATTCTAATATTTTGTAAACTTAAGGTTAGTGTTTCAGTTGTCCTAAAACACTGAGAAATTGGAACATATTACCTTTGAAACTCGTCGCTTTTGCTCACAAACGTCTTAAAGTCTTTAGTACTTATACGTGAGTTTTGTGGGCATATTTGATTCTTCTTGCTTCAATTGTTAGCACTGTTACATTTAATGGCAAAAATATAACATCTGTCATATTCATTGGCGATCTTTGGCTTGTCATGATTCGTTTGTGATTATTTCAGGTTGATAATTTGTAATATATGATTAATTAAGAGCGTATTATCTTCGCTTAATACGTGGTTAAATTCTGCTTTTCTGCAAGTTCTTATCAAGATCCTTGTTTAAAATATCAGTTACTCGAGCGCTCTCACCAGTTTGCTGACGAATTTATTTTGTTATCTTTTGAGGTCATTATGATCCTAGGTATTTCGTTTCTGTTCTTTAATCAGTTCCTGACAAACTCTTGTTGAGATCACTTCAAAAATTTACTGTACCTTGGAAGTAGGTACTAACGTTTACTTAAACACGGTGACTTTACCGGATATTACGTTGAAACCTTCCTAACTTTTAGTATATCTACGAAACCTGTTTCTTTACTAAAATTACTAAAAATCGTATATTTACGGCTATAAGTTACTTTAAATTTGAAAACTGTACTTAGTTTTCTTAACGCTGGATTATTATACCCAGGTAAAGTACTTAGTTTTTGCTTTATTTAGTTAATCTAACTTCGATTCTCTCCCTTCCTCTTTATAGCGTTTTTCTTCCGACGAAATTGTTCTAATTCCTATGAACGTCTTCTCCAACGGATTGTTTTCCCCCACGTGTGAAAGTTCCTTCAACTACCAAAATACTCCATTCATGTGTAAACTCTACTAACGCTACGCTGAGAAATCAACTTCGATGGCACCAACTGACGCTAAGTGAAAAACCAACCGTTAACCTTCGTTTTATTGTGAATTAATTCATATTTGTGCAAATCTCAAAGATTTGATTTTCTACATTGAACTTTTAATCAAAATCCTACTTGCTTAATCAGCTTTAGAAATTCAAGAACTTTTCCTTATACTTTAAAATTTTACAATTTTTTTTTAAATTTAAAATTTGTTATTTAAACTTTGGCTTAATATACTTAACTTAATTTCTCTTTATTTTTATACGAATTTGTTATTTGATTTACCTTGAAATTTGTTGACTTATAACGTAATTGTAATTGACCTATTAACCTACATAAATTTGGTTACGCATCCCCTGATCTACGAGATAGTAAACTTGAACCTAACTAATTCTCGGCTGTTATTTGCCGACGGCCAATTGTTTGTTTTAAATATTTTGTTTAAGGAAACTTCGACTGGAAATACCGTGCACGGAGTTTCATCAGCAAAGTAATAAAGGTAAGATTTTTTTGTATTTCAAATTGTAATTACTGTCTTGTCGCATCCCGATCGCTACCACAATTTTTTTTCTTTTTGTTTGTTTTGCGAACCTAATGTAATTAAATTATTTTTACTACGTTTCTTTTAACACAAGGTAATTTAGATCCTGTATTTTTGTAATATTTGAATTGCATTATCGATTGTTTTACTCAACTTCACACATATTTTGTTTGCATAATTCAAAATTGAATATTTTATTGAATATTTTGTAAATTTCCATTTATTCTTAATTCATTTTATTTACATCAAATTTACTGATTGCTATTTATTGCTTAAACTTCCCCGTTCTCTTTCAGCGACCCTTCGCTACTACTAGAGCCCTGTTAAACTTTTACAATTTACTTAACAGGACCGTAACTAAACAAATTGTGTGGCGCCCATTTCTAACAATTTCTAATCACGCTCCATTTAAATTCAGTTACCCCTAATTCTTACCGTAACACCTTATCATTTACAAAAAGTCCAGCATTTACTTCCTGAAGACTTAAAAAATTAATTACGGTATTGCCAGTGGTTACAAAATAGTTTGCAGGTTATTCTACAGATACTTTTTTACGGATGAGGTCTAATTTACAAGAATACTATTAAAAACGCGCGCCATTCTCACCTCTGGACGGATCAATGCCCATACGAAACAATAGTAACATTCAAATCGTTCTTCCGTCAACGTGTGGTACGCTTGTTAATGTTAATAATCATGTTATTGGGTCTTATTTTATTGAAAGATGACGTAGTGAAGAACATTACCTTACATGGAATCTCGTCGTGTCATGTGGTTCCAGTAAGATAGGGCACCGCCACATTTTGGAAAGCAAGTGACGGTGTTTTTTAATAAATAGTTTTCAGAAAAGTAGATAGGACAAGGTGGTTCTGTACATTGGCCAGCTCGGTCACCTGACTTGACGCCATTAAATTTTTTTTGTACAGTTGTTTTAAATCTCGTGTGTATAGTTATGGTAAATCAGATAGATTTGACTGACCGTATAGTTGAAGCTACTAATTCTCTAAAGAATGGATTAGCCATAATTAACCGGCAATATTATATAGCTCGAAGGATAACTGTATCTTTAGGTTCTCATTTTAAACAGTTGCTGTAATTTTGCGTTAATTAGCTATCCATTGATAAATAAATTTTCATTTACCATTTTTCTTAAATTCTTATCTCCGAAACAAAGAGAAATTCACCTATAGGTCATATAAAATTTTTTTATCTCCTACATCGATTGTAATAAAAGATTAATTATTTTTGTTTAAAAAATACAAACTGGTTTTATTTTTAATCAATATGACAAACATTTTAATTTCTTAAACACTTTACTTGTAAACATTTTACTTATAAATAACTTATTGGAGAGTACGCGAATTAATAAAACTAAACATTAATCAGACGGAAATTGAAGCGACTCTGATTTTTTGCTGGTTCTATCGTAACCGTAGCCACCACCATGGCTGTGACTATGACTTGAACCATAAAGACCGTAATGATTATGGTGATGACTAGACGGGCGACCAACACACCTAGAACCCTTACTAAAGTCGTCTATTTTTCCAACCATGATTCTGAAATTCTTATCTGTTGTATCTAGAGTACCGGTCGCCATTCGTTGGAAACGCATTGTTACAAACCACAACTCTTGTTTACCCGCTTTGTTTGTAATAACCTGTAATAGATATTTTGAGTGGGAAAACGATTATTAACAGTTACTTACTTTGACACCGCTAGGAAATTGTAATCGTACTGGGTCTCTTGCAATTTGTCCTATATTACTAGGTCCGTATTCAGTTCCTGTGTTCCAACAGTTCATCGATAAGTCACTAACTAAACCAAAGTATGCAATTCCGTTTTTATCAATGGCCATTGCAGCACTTTGTGTGTGACGTTGACCAGGATACACCTAAAGTTTTATATTTATATTAAATAATTATAAGAATAAACTTACATGAAATATTTCTGGAGCTGGTGATGGGTTATCGACAAACATTGATTGATTTCTAAGATGCGATGTGTACACCCATTGTTCTGAACCGCTAGACAATGCGTGATAATATAAAATACGGTCTTTGCCTGGTACGTATGGTGATAAATCCATTCCCAAAACTCCATCCATTAAGTCAAATGTGTAACCGGCAAAATTGTAATTGCCAAAGAACGGATTTGGGTACATGGTTTTATCGACTATTTTCCAAGAAGTGCCTTTTTGTGCGTCATGAACTATTAAAGCGAAGGCTTGACAATCAGCTGCATAGACAAACGTGTCGTAACAGCCTTCGTGGGGATTGCGTACATCAACAATTGGCGTTACCAAGATCGACGTTGATTCTAATTGATCTTTAGGAATTTCGTAACGATGTATAAGATTGTTCTGCAACATTAATTGTTCTAATCATTCTTGGATAAAAGTTGGTACTTACGGTTTTTAAATCAAACGCTAATATTTGAGGAGGGCATAGTTGGTGACTGCCGATGCGTCCAGTGTCTAATAACCACAATCGTTGACATTCGTCGATCTAAAATAAACATTAAATTATTTTAGAATATGATGTCGACGAATCAATCAATTACTTTAAATCTAAAAACTGATACTAAACGATCCCGCGCGCATGCTTCCGAATTTCTATGCCAAGACCATGCAGGAAACGGTGCAATTATCGGGTTGCCATTATGAACGCGGTTGGTTATTGTACCAAACGTTGCTGGTATGCCGTTTTGAAATCTGGGTATAGAAACAAAGACTTTGTGGTGGTTTCCGGCTAAAACGAATTGTTATATTATTGTTGTACAACAAATTTAGTTGTACCTGAATAGTACATATCTACATCTATCGGAGCGCCGTTTTCTGGCACGAATTCACCACTGTCGATGGCATGTTGGCGTTCGCTTTCGTTTGGATAATCATACTCTAAGTTTCCCCATTGGTACAACGTTGTAAGTGGATCTTGAGCTCTTGTCTTTGGCAAAATTGTTATGGAGCACAGCCCGAATGTCAGGCACAACCATTTGGAGTCTGAAAATAATTTCTTTATTTAGAGAAAACAATTTTAAATAAACAAAAATAAAAGTTAGAAATCATATTAATTAAATTTTGAAGTTTAGTTTCGGTGAGAAGTTTTTAGGTGCTGCAATAAACTTTGAATTGCTTATTGTCTTACGGTTTTCTGAATGTATTATTTTTATTTTAATCATATTTAAATTACCAATTATAACAATTAGTTATTTTTATACTGATGGGTTTAATACTTTTTACAGTAGATAAATTTTGTTGTTCAATTTTGCTCAAAATAAAAATTATTTATTTTTTAGTTTAGATTCTTTAGTTAAAAAATAAGAATTTACATACAGTAATAATATTTTTGGTAACATTTTTCTAGCTAGAAATATAATAAACGGCACAATTTCAAATAATAAACCAAAATTTATTTATTATCTAACGAATTTTAAATAAAGAATAACAAATTATTTGTCTGTACTGCTTCTGATTAATGAATAAACATTTAATCAAACTTAAATAATCAATAACAATTAAACCTAAGGTTTTATGTACAGTATTTATAATCGCTATTTGATATCAGTTAGATGATATTTTTATTCAATATTTCACAATCAGATTTAAATTTATCACTTAACATTATTCAAATAGTTCATTTTATTCGTCAATCAAAGATTATTTAAATGCCAATTGAAATGTTTTTAATTTAACATAATTCAAATAATAAACAAATACTAATGATTAACGGCCTTCACTAACAAAATCTTTAAGTTATATTTGCCAGATTAAATGTTTTTATGGCAATTAAATGTAACTCACCACTAAATATAACATTAAAATATTGTTGCAAGCGACCGTGATTGATTTAGTTGTAATTAAATTTTAATCATAATTTATACTCAAATAGAAGTTTTTTCGCAGTCTGCTTAATATTATTCGAAAGATGAATAAATTTTCAATCGTCGCTCATGATCACTTAAATTATAAATACATTTTTATTACTCATTTGCAAATGTAAAACTTATTCTGTTTTATTTCAGTTGCAAAGGTGTTTATTTAGTTTGCGACGTACCAACAAAAAGCATTTGTTGCTTTACTTATTCATTTCTTTTAATATTAGTCAGAATACGAAACATTACAAAATCTATGCTAATGCTAAAACCAACAAAAATTTTGCTTTAATTTTATCATAAATAATATTGGCCAAAATTAACTTTTGTTTGACTCAAGGAGAAAAGCAATTACTTCCTCTCCCATCATTTTGTATCCGCTTTTGGTTTCGCTCCTCATAACTATTTTTTCTTTTTAATCATTTATTTGGGCCAAAATATGTTATTTACGGTAGATCTTCTAGCTCTATACCCACTTAGCTCTTCTACTTCATTTCTTGTATAATTATTTTATTATAATGTCTAAACGTTGCTGTTATTTCTTTGTGATTACCGCATATCTGTTTATTCATTTTTTATGTATTCAAAATATTTATTTAATTTTTTATTAGGATATTGTAATGTGTGATCGGAATTTGCAAGCCACGTGGCCTGCTTTTTTATTGCTTTTATTACAGGGTCACGTGGTTTGAGAGTAGGGAACACAGGAATAAGTTGTCACAATGTCTATTTCTACCTTGTTTGCAAAAGCTACATGCTCTGCCATCTACAGTCAAGAAGTCTTACTTATCACCAATACCACACAATATTACTGCAAAAAACGGAGATAACTATACTAGAGGGCGCTTGAATAGTCCTTGAATAGTACAAACTGTCACCACGCAAACAATATTATTTTTTCTACGATGCAATTCAATTATTTTGTCCATCTTCCAATGTAGAAGTGGACTAAACTCGTCTTACATTATGACTAAAGTGCCAATATCTATTGGCTCAAGCACCTTTGTGTGCAAAGTTAAAAAATTACTAGTTGATAACACGTTCAAGTCATTGGGATCTGAACTAAGACTACATAGAGGTCGAGAGTTTAGAACTGTTTCTATTTACCCGACAAGTGTGTTTAACTTTTCTCATAAGTGAGAATTTGATTCTCAATTACACGTAAAGATGAGTTTTAACGTAAGTACGACAATTTGTAATAAGTCGCAGAAGATATGCAATATAATTCTTTAAATTTTGTGCAATGACAAATAGCAATCAAGCAAAATGAAAAACTCATTAGGAACTATTTGTATCGCAAATATCACGTACTTTAATTCACATGTGGTTTCTGGCGACGACGAAACAACTATCTTTATTCGGCCAAAATTCTCTTTGTTGATGAAAGCAATTTGATTCCGGCCACTATAAAGAGCATGCGATTAGCTCTTTTGGCAGAAGACCAATCGAAGCCGGATTGGCCAAATTGTCAGAAGAACGAACGTAACGCTACAACTAGAAGAAACGCTTTTTGGATGCGTGAGACGAGGATAGCTATAAAGGTCTTCCAACGATGAAGCGACAAACGTATCTACCTACCAATCATTTCATTTATTTTATGGCTACAATCTGTTTATAGCTCCTTAGTACGAATGCAACAACATTAGACAATAACACTGGTGCCAACAGTTCTGAACCAGAAATGAATAACCTTTTAAGTGGCACGACCTCCGATTTGACCACTACCGACGAAACAAAAATCTGATTATCCTGATCCAGAAACCAAGGATAAATTACACAAGCGTAGCTTAACTCTAACGCATCGCAGAATGCATACAACGAACATTCAAACAATGTCTTTATACAACAAGGAATCTTGAGATTTGACAAAACGACGTGTGATAATTCATATTTTTTTCCACTGACTACAAATATCGTCAAGGGGCTCTATGTCTCAATCTAAACATATAAGCTCCAGATGTTGTATTAATCGTTTTGCAAAAAATGTAAGTGGACAAAGAAACCCTAAAAAGTCATAAGTAATCAATTCGGTGATCTTCATTCTCGTGTAGATGTTTCGCTACTGCAGATTTGTCTGTGCGTCTGAGTTAAGCGTTCGTTGGTGTTCTTTAACCCTGCACTGTATGCTCCTTCCTGTTTGGCCGATGTAACTCTTGCCTCACATACATTCTAATTTGTATATACCCTTGGTATGTAGTCTCGGAAGTTGATCTTTGTTAAGTGGTATGAGCTGATCTATTTTCTTCACTGAGTTATAACGTGTAGTAATATTCTTCTTTCCTAGAACCCTCTTTAGTCTGTCAGTCACTCCGGCAACGCAGGGTAAGTAAGCATATGTCTCTGACGGTGTTTTCGCAGCAACCTCAGTTTGTTTCTCCTTCATCTTCTGTGATCTTATTAATTTTTTATTGTAGCCATTTTTTACAAGAGCGTCCTTGATGTGCTTGATTTCCTCTGGTTTGTGTTCTTTATAACTAATTTTCTGTGCTCTTCTTAGAAGTGTGTTGATGAGGGATCTCTTCTGTAGTGGATGGTGATGAGAGGATGCGTGTAGATACCGGTCTGTATGTGTTTCCTTGCGGTATACGCTATGACTTAGCTTGTTGTTCGTGCATATTACCAGAACGTCTAGAAAGGGCAGCGTTTTGTTCCTTTTGATCTCCATGGTGAATTTCATACTGTTGTGGTGTCCATTGATGTGTTGAAGAAAACTTTGCAATTCTTCCCGTCTGTGAGACCATACGACGAAAGTGTATCTACGTATCTGTACCAGCATTTCGGTTTTTTGTCGCTTGAGTTGATAGCCTCTTGTTCAAAAGCTTCCATGAAGATGTTGGCAATTACTAGTGACAGTGGTGATCCCATACTTGCGTCGTTTTTTTGTTCATAGAACTCACCATTCCACAGGAAGTAGGTTGGCGTTAAGCAGAGTCTGGCCAAGTAGATCAAATCTTCTTGTAAACTTTGTGGCACTATTTGTTGTCTAATGATCTCTAATGTTTCATCCACTGGTACATTGGTAAGAAGTGATTCTACGTCGAAACGAACTAGTATGTCACTGTTAGTTACTTCAAGACCTTGGAGAATCTCGACAAATAGTTCGGAATTCTTAACGTTGCTGGTAGTCTGTCCGGTGTGCTGCTGTAGTCTTCTAGTTAAGTATTTTGCTAACTCGTAAGTCGGTGATCCACAGGTACTGAGGATAGGTCTTAGACGGTTTCCGGTTTTATGAATTTTTGGTAACCCATATAGTCGTGGAGGTTGGCTTTCCAATCGTAACAGTCTTTTTTGTTCTTCCGCTAGTATAGATGAGTCTTTGCCTTTTTGAGCCAAATGCCATAAACTGCGAATAGTTAGAAAAGAAGAAGATGCGACACCATATGTTACTGTGTTGGATTGATATGTTGATTCTGTAGGTGAGAAACGCCAAATAATCAATTGAAACTTTCTATGCAAAGACGAAGCTATCATTTGACAAAACATTTGACCTACATCACAATTGAAGACATAATGGTACCAACAAAAGCAAAAAAACCAAGATATTATTTTGGAGCTTCAGTCCAGAAAGAAGTGTGTCATTGAGTAAAACTTTTTCATTAGCCTTGGCTGATGCATCGAATACTACTCGAATTTTAGATAATATATTATTTTGTTTAAATCTACAATGGAATGGAATGTAATAACCCTGCAAACTATTTAATTCCACAATCGAGGAAATCAACAACATGTGTTTTGAGTCAAGATAATCCTTTATGAAGTGATATTATATTATTTCCGTATAAAAGAGTTCGGCGATAAGCGACGTTCAAGTGATAAAAGACAACAATGTACAATTTTTCGCATGGTTTCAAATACATGCATCAATTCCATGTCCTTAAACGGCAACGAAACTACGAAGCAAACCGAATGGTCTGTAGTATATGTGCTAACAAACAAATTTTCTGTTTCTTGTCTCTCCATCAAAGAGAGGCGTTTGACGTGGTAACAAAACTACGAAACGACCCGAATGGTCTCTAGTGTGTGTGCTAACAAACAAATTTTCTGTTAACTACTCCTCCAATAGAAGGAGACACTTGTTTGGAACGTCTTTGACGTCTCAAAACGATTTCAAGGTGTCATCAAAACTAGGCTCTGATGAAACAAAAACGAATGTGGTTGTGTAATAGAATAGTCAACCACAGAGCCCATGACAGCAAAACCAAATATTGTATTTATAGCGACTGAACCATCAATTTGACCATCTTTGTTTTTATAACGCAAGAGACCACTACAAGCGACACGTGGAAATACAATATTCCCGGAGACGTTCCAGTTCGGATCTGCCAAGTTCATGTTCCTAAACCGAGGGTGTTCAAAAATTGCTACACTTGAAAGCTTCGACCAAATACTACCAATTGTTGTGGTTGGAATTTGCAAAGTAGTTTTAAATTTTGATCAAATTAATGACCTCTTCTTTTAGGAGGTTGGATGAAAGCAACTACTTCAGTAATCTGCGATATGATATCGTTCGTACGTTTTAAAAGTGCACGATGTACGAAGTTACATCATGTTTTTAATTTAAATGTATCTATTTTTTAATTTAATTATACCAGAAAAAATTACTTGATTCAGTGTGAGCGAGCCTGATAAAGTGTTCATCCAGAACACGAAACGTCGCAAGTTACTGAAGTAGTTGCTTTCATCCAAGCTCTTAAAAGAAGGGGTCATTAATTTGACCAAATTTTAAAATTATCACTTACCAGGAGGCGAACCGTTCTATTTGCAAAGTAGGTTTTGAAGGTCCTACTAGTCAAATGTTATAACTGGTGTAGGCACGACCAGACATAATGGCTTTGTCGCTTAGGCAGAAGATTGTTCTTGATGAACGACTATACGAGATACTAACACGATTACGACGGTTTTCTGTGCTGAAGTTAATTTGACTACCTGGGCTACAAAGTGCTCTAAAGGCTTGAAACTTTTCTCAACGACCCTAAACTTTAAGACAAACAGTTGCTATAAGCGTGATTGTTTCTTAAAATACGAACAGCGAGACTGCAACGATTGGTCGATCATGGCAGCAAACGATAATTGTGGCTTGTATCTTTCCACGTCGCCACTAAATTTCGAATGACCCTGAAGGCCACTACAAGGGTTTTACTAAATTTGATGAACTACTAATACGAAACGAATTTGTTTCTAAAGCGCAACATTAATTACTTATTTCAAAAGTTGGAATTTGAGTTTGAGCATGATTCCATTCGAATCGTTGACGAGTGTCAGAATCTAATTACTGAAGCAACTAATTAAACAAGATAAAATCACAACAATCAATTTCATCAATTTGATCGGAAGCTACTAAATTTTCCAGAAATCTATTCAACAGGTTTTTCAGTGATTGAGGTGATTGCAAACTTACTAACAAACAAACAGTGAACAAGGCTGCAACGGCAACCGATTCAAAAATTCAATCCAATACAAACTAGGTCCAACTATTATTTTAATTTTTCAAAGCTTTAACAACAAACACAATTTACAAATTCAGTTTTACAAGATATAAACAACGTCAAATACAAAAATAAAAAAAAACTTTATTTGCCGATGACATGTGACAACTAAATCAAAATTCGTACAACACAAACTTTGTCGATGTATCTAGCAAACTATTTCATCGAAACGGCATTGAATTTATATAATAACATTACTTATATCTTGAGTATTTAAATGTCTGCGAAATATTTTAAAATACGGTTATATTATTATATTATATTGTCATTTTTTTTTTAATTAAATTATTTATTATTCTATCACCAAGATAAACTGTAACCGTCGTTTAAAATAAATGATTGGTTGTTGGATTATTTTCGTGAAGGACCCGGTATTCGGATTGATGTGATTCATTTTATGTATTTTGGATTTGTTTTATTGATTTTAGATTGATTTTAATAAGTTATTTTACGTTTTTGGATTCAATTTCATGATTCAAAGTTGTTGATAAAATTTTGTATTTTGTTACGCCGTGAATTATCTATGATCGTCTTGTAATATAATATTATGTCAATTTGACATTTTTACGCAGAAATAAACACCGTGGTCTTATACTACGTTTGTGACGTTATGTGATCTGTTTGCATACTCTTTCCACTTCTTAATGAGATTGTTTTCTTTCATGAAGTTTCGAACCAGAAATGGTAATCGAATAAGGTTATATATATAACGATTCAAAAGTGTTTGATGGCAGAGCCATCTCATAGTGTAATTTTACTATATATCTAAAGTTAACTATAAATAGCTATAAACGGCGGTAAACATGTTGAATTAGTTTAACACCCGCGAAATTCAAAATCAGCTTTGAATACTTTGTGGGGATAAAAACACAACGTAAAAAGACATTGGGAGTAAGCAATGTCAATGCAATTGTGCAAACGCCATCAGAGTGAACTACTAGACAGTTGTTTCGCCCTTTTGGGGCTCATCAGTAGTAAGAGATACATTCTACTGTAGTTCCCACAATTGCATTGACGCTCCTTATAGCTCATATTTAAGTATGACGAAGTAACGATTCAAAAATGTGTAATGGCAGATCTATCTCAGAGTCTTATAAATACTCTTAAAGCGTAAACACGAATTGAAAAATTGTGCCGTGCGCGATAAGGTTATAGTGCACCTTTAACATTGAACTTGATAAGTACCTATTTTATTATTTTGTGCTCATTAATTTAATTCTAACATTGACAAATAACATTAACTGCACTTGACTTCACCCCTTGCGGGCGAAGTAAACTTAATTAACATGCCTTTAACGTCAAAACGTTCATCTGACCATTTATCACCACCGATAAGCGATGTGCAAAAGCGTTATCAATGGGAACCTAAATCAATATTAGAACAAAACAAATTCTACCTACCCGAGCATTTAGAAGTAACTGATGGTCGAGATAATGAACAAACAACAAGTTTAGCTTCTTGTTCTTATACAACACCCACTCAAACTAAAAAGATACCGCCAATATTTTTACACGGTTCGAACAATCACAAAGAAGTAATCGCAGATATTAAAACTTTGACCTCAAATGAATTCACAACAACATATACTACAAAAGCGCTTAAAATCAACCTTACATCTGAAGAAGATTACAGAAAACTATCAAAGCATTATTTGGATAATAACATTCAATTTCATACTTACCAAAATCCAAACTCAAAACCTCATTCTGTAGTAATTAAAAACGTTCCTCCTTCATTATTAGAACAAGATATTCTTACTGAACTAGAACAGCATGAATTACCTGTTATCAAAGTAGTAAGATTATATTATAAAGACAGGGTACCCATGCCTGTATGTGTTGTTGACCTTCAAGCTAATGAAAAAGCAAAAGAAATATACGATCTTACGCAAATTCAAAATTCTATAATAAAAATTGAACCTAGAAGACCAGCAAAAAATACGCTTCAATGTCACCGATGCCAACGTATCGGACATACTAAAAACTATTGTTCTTTAGAGCCCCGTTGCGTAAAATGTTTAAAGAATCATTTATATACGGAATGCGACAAAAAAGCCGAAGAACCTCCAGAATGTGTAAATTGCAAAGAACAACATCCAGCTAACTACCGTGGATGCAGGGCATTTCAAGAAACTCAAACAAATCGTAATAACAAAAGATCAATTAATCCTGCTAATAATTACTCACGTGAAGCCAAAACTTACGCTGCAGCAGCCAACAGCAACTTACATAACGACAACATACCATCTAATAACTCAATACCTAACACTTCGTCGTCTACCAACAACATAATGTCTCATATTATTAAATTAATCCAACCTTACATTGAACAAATTAAATCTTTTATCATTAATAATTTAATTCCGTTACTTCTTAATGTCCCATAATCTATACTTAAAAAATCTACAGATCCTAAATTATAATGCCAACGGACTTAAAAGCCAACGTTCCATTCTAATAGCGTTTTTAGCACGATATAACATAGACATTGCCTGCCTATCCGAAACTCATCTCACCAACAACGAAACCATAAGAATACCTGGCTATCAAATCTACCGGACTGACAGAAACACGAGGATTGAGTCTGGCGGAGTGGCAATTCTTGTTAAAAAGAATCTAGCGCATCATCAATTTAACAATTTTATTACTACTAACTTGGAGATCGTTACTGTTAAAATTTTATTAAACAACAACAAATATCTAAACGTTACTAGCGTTTATAAACAACCAAACAAAATCTTACTAGAACAGGACATAAAAGCAATTTTTGAAACAACGGAGCCAATCCTACTAATTGGAGATCTTAATTGCAAGAACACAACTTGGGAATGCAGAAACACAAACCCCAATGGAGTTAAACTTAATGAACTATCAGCTAAATACGTGTTTCAAATTATAGCACCAGAGCAACATACATATTTTCCTTACCGTGTAGATCATCAATCAGATATTTTAGATATCGTTGTTCAAAAAAATTTTAATTATCAAATCTATCAAACAGTCTTTACCGAAATGAACTCTGATCATAACCCAGTAGTGATAAGTTTTCAAACCAATCCTGTCTTTAGACATGTTAACCAAAAACTAATAAACGGGATAATCAACTGGTCATTATTCCAAAAAAAATTAGACGCAAACTGTGTTATCCAAAAGCTACCAGAAACACCAATTGATATTGACAACCAAATAGCTAACATAACGAACGCTATTACCACCAGCATCCAACAAGCAACTAAAACAACTCAAATGAGAAAACTACGCAACTACTACATCCCACCAAAGTATATTATAGATTTAATAAAACAAAAAAGTCAAACTCGTCGTGAATGGCAACGAACAAGAAATCCCATTACTAAAAATTTACTTAATAATTTAACACATCGAGTCAAACGAGAACTAGATGAATACAAAATACATAATTACAAGCGAATGATTGGAAATTTTGAATCGAACGATCCAGGCCTGTGGAAAACAACTAAAAGGATCTTAGGACAACAAACAGAAATACCTTCGATTGATGACAATGGTACAACATATTACACCGATGGTCAAAAATGCAACGCTTTTGCTAACCACTTAGAAACCGCTACTACATCACAATATGAGCAATCTGGAATTCCACACATTCTCAATTATGTAGAAATTTACATGCCCAATCCATGTAGGAATACAAAAGTAACTTCACCTAGAGAAATAGATGATATAATTAAGCAACTTGGTAATAAGAAAGCTCCCGGACACGATTTAATAACTAATATAATACTAAAACACATAACACCAAAAACTCTAAGCCATTTAGCTACGATATTTAATGCTTGCTTAAGACTTGGATATTTTCCAAAAATGTGGAAGCTTTCACACATACTGATGTTTCCCAAGCCAGGAAAAAACCACAAACACTTAACAAGTTATCGCCCTATTAGCCTTCTACCAACAATGTCTAAACTTTTAGAAAAAATTATACATGTAAGATTAAAAGAAGACATTTCCACCATAGGTGTTATACCACAATTTCAGTTTGGCTTCCGAAGCGGACACTCTACATGCCATCAGTTACAAAGACTAACAGAACTAATAGAAGAAGGCTATGAAAACAAGGAATACACAGCAGTACTCTTTATTGATGTGGCTCAAGTCTTTGACACCGTATGGCATATGGGACTTAAATACAAAATTGCACACTTACATATATCTGAATATCTCAAAGCCGTTCTCTTCTCATTTTTTGACGACCGCACTTTTAAAATAAAAATTAATGATTCATACTCAGATACTAGAAAATTACAAGCAGGGGTTCCACAAGGAAGTGTTCTAGGGCCTATTCTCTTTAACATTTACTGCCATGATATTCCATCAACGCATGGAGAGTTACTCATGTTTGCAGATGACACTGCGTTACTTGTTAAAGACTGGGAACTAACAAGAGCAATAACAAAACTTCAACGAGCAACCAACAACATTGCTAAATGGTTCAAACAATGGAATTTAAATATCAATAAAAATAAATGCGTAGCCAAAATCTTTATCCTGCGCCGAGCAAGCAATCTACCACCAATAACAATTAATGACAACCCAATTCCGTGGAACAGCAATGCAGAAAGTGTCAACTATCTAGGTGTACTATTAGATACTAGACTGACATGGAAACCGCATATTATTAACAAACTAAACCAGGCCTATTCAAGATTAAGACAACTTTATCCCTTAATCAACAGAAAATCAACCTTAAAAACGAAGTGCACCCTATTACTGTACAAAAGCTTAATTCTCCCGTTAGTGATGTATGCATGTGTTATCTGGGGTGGCACAGCGCATACGCATGTAAACAAAATACAAGTGCTACAAAACAAACTTTTAAGAATCGCGGTAAATGCTGAGTGGTATGTAACAAATAAACAACTACATAAGGAATTACGTATGTTAACAATCAGTGACTATATTAAGAACGTAACTGTTAAGTTTCATCAAAAATTAAATAGCTGTGAAGGTGCGGAATATTATAAATTAGGACGTAGAAATATTCATACAAGACTAAAACGAAAGTTAACACAGGATGTTTATTTGTAGTGTTATTGTAAGAGATTCTTTTCATTTATATTTCAATTCTTATCTGTTTTTTAATTTTATTTTGATGTTAAGTAGTCTTAAGCGATTATAATGTTAACATTTACGCATTGTAAAAATGTCATGAATAGCAGTACTGCTGCTGAACTGACAAAAATAAAATGAAAAAAAAAAAAAAGATCTATCTCATAGTGTAATATTACTATGTATCTAAAGTTAACAATGGTACAGTGAATTGTTCAAGTGGAAAAGTTTCCTATTTTGTAAAGCAATTACGGTTAATTTAAATCACTGTTTATTAGCTTCGTATTAGTATGTATCGTAGGTTTGCGTGTACGTTGTGTTTGGCAAACCCTAATTTTTGCCTTCATGGTGGATAATTTAAATAATCTTCCGACGGTAAATGGTTCAATTGGTTGTGCTACCCTATCGAGGTTCCGGACGACATCAGCTGGTCTAAACTAACCAAGAGCTCGTCTTCGAACAATCAAGGTATTTATAGATTACCGATTAAGTTTTAATTCGTCAGTTCAGTGATTGAAAATCTTTGAGATTAGTTATGAAAATTTATTGATAGATATTGAATATTTTGATGAATCAAACCATTTATGGTGTTCATGTGTGCTAATTTTAAGTATCATTCTTATGCAGTAAATTAAAAAACAAAGAAAGATTCTTAATTTGTGTACTAAGTTTGCTTTATACCCTTACGGACTTGATTTGATTTTATTCAGTATTTTTTTATGCGCACACGGCCGTTCACTATTATTTTTTTTACGTTTAAAAAGGTAATTTAGTTTGTTTATGTTTTTATTAGTGTTTTCATTTTCATCAGTCAAATTAACTTAAGTTTTAATTGCAAATTTCTTGTTTTATTGATTATCTAATTCTCATTTTAATTATGTAATAAATGTTAAATTGTTAAATCTAACAAAGCTTTTCTTCCGTCGGTCTACGCGTTTGTGAATTTTTAGAATATTTCAGATTTTACGTATGATACACTTTTAAGGTAAGTCCCATTTGAGTGTATCCATTTGAAGCGGACTCGTGGTTGGCAACGGCCTCTAATCCATTGGGATTTACTCTTTCCTGGCGCCATTTGATTTTGACTTTTTGATTTTGTGTTTTCGTCAAGTTTTCCAAATCAATCACGAGATTTTGAATATAACCCACCCCGTCTTCACAGAGCACCGGCATAACACCGTTTATTTTATTTTATTTCAGGCAAGTGTCATTGTTTCAACTTGAACATGTAACAAAACGTAACTAATCACCAAACGTGCACGTAAAAAGTGTCCTCAACCACCAACACACGTGCACGCATAATTGCCTACATCACAGACTTTTCAGTAACACAAAACAGATCCGTTAAAAGGTTTTTAATCACACCAATAATTTCATCTTCCTAAAATATAATACTAGCTTACCCACTCCTTGTTATAAACTTGAACACAGCAACACATTTTTACTATCAAAGTTACAAACAATACAAGAAAAGGAAACGACACGACCAGAAGAATTTAAAACGGCGTTGCCTCTAGAGATGGTTTGCATTTTCTCAAAAGCACCAAAGAAGACCAACCGCACTCAACGTAAAAACGAAAATTAGCTATAGGCGTTACAATAATCTGTCTTCTATCCAAAAAAAAACCAAAGCTAAGGACAAAAAATTAATCTGACGAGGAAAACTGTATGTCTCTATAGTTAGTTAGTCAGTGAAAAGCTAGATGAGATTATACATACAATTTGCAAACAATAAGCACATACAAACTGTACTGATGGAAATTCGTTTTATGTGTGCCACAATTGTGACTCGGAAGACGATATGTAGTACTTCTTTGTAACTTCTTTTTTTGAAGACAAACGTTTTATTTCTTATTTACTTTATTTTTGTAATATTGTGACAATTTGCCCCAGGTACTCCAAAAATCCTAATGTAACAACTAGCTTCGGTCTCCCCTAATCTGAATCTTATTATATTTTTGTTTATTTTATTTATTTTGTTATCTTGATCAATTTTGGTTTATTGGTGATAATTTTTTCTATGTAATTTTTATTTTTGTACAAAATTTATAAATTTTTTTATTGTTTTTATTTTAGATGTTTTTTTACCATAATTTCCTTTTTTTTCTATTGTGTGTTTAATCAAATTTTATTTTGCAGCTGTTTTTTTGTTTTCTGCAATTTTATGTGAATTGGTTTTTTGTTTAATTTTTGGATAAAAATCAAACGCTTACACTTAGAATTTGTAATTGTTTCTAAATATTATTTTTATCTACGTAAGATGATATAATTTGTGTTTGCCACAATCCTGACGCAAAACAATTTAGCCGTAAATAAACCTGGATGTGACACCACTAAGAAAATTCTTTTTTTAACTCACGTTGCATACTAAAAAAATTTTTATTTTTTATTCGAATAAGACACTTTGTTTTAACAATTAAAACTGACATTTTTGTACACTAAAACTACAAGTTTTTATTTACAATTTTAATCTTGTTTTGCTTATCCTTTAACCTCTTTCTGGTTCTGGTTTTTATCTCTTTTACTATTACTTATGATTATTACAGTTGTATAATTGAGATATAAGTTTTTTTTTTAAATTATGAAATTTCATTTGTTGGATAACTTTTGACATATTTTATAATATTTTGATTATCATAAAGTTGAAGAAACAGTGTACATTTTTGTTTTTTTAAATAACGAAAATAATATTATATTCTATCTTAAAGTCGTGTACTTTTATATACAAAAAATTCCAACTTTATATAAGAATTTATGGAATGTAGTACCTAAAAAAATAAAAGCTTTTTTCAATGCATATTTAGCAAGCAAAACAATGTTTGTTTTAAACCCGACTGGTAATAAAAAGTATTATAAACATGTGCTGTTTTGCCACACCTAGGAAATAAAACAACCAGTCTTAAGCGTAAAAAAAACCATAGACTGGCAATAACTGTGCATCGTCCTTTTAAGAATTTCTTTCAGTATTCACTTCATCGATTAAATTAGAAACGAACAAGAAAATTTTTCTCTATTGCTTGATATTGTAAATTTGCACTTAGGCAAGTGTCTACTCATGGGTATCTTAAAAGTACCTCAAAGAAAATTTAAAAAACCATACTAATTAGAAAGTTTTGTTTTCCAAAAAAAATTTTTATTGATACGAAACTTTGATCATCTTTTCGTAAGTTTAAATATACGTTTTACTTTTATATGTAAGTATTCTAATGCGTTATTATTATTAAGTAGATCATACGTTCATTGCACTTCTAAGAAAATATACAGTTTAATTAAGAAGAAAACGTTTACTGTTAGTTCAAGTGCAGTCTTTTTATAGTGTTTACCGCAAGCACACCGTTTACAGTAGGTATTACTACATTAAGCAAATAATCAACAGAACGTCGTTTAAGATCTGTAAGAAATAAATTATATTTACGTGTATAAGAATAGAAAAGGCAATATTTATTATATAAATCAAATACATACAAAGTTGCAACTTTAGAGTATAAATTTAGTCCGTAGGACTATGTGAACAATAGTTTTGGCTTCGATATTATCCTATGTAAAGTGACAACTTAAGAATCACATTACTGCAACCGTGTCTCAATACAACATTGGATTTATTAATAATTTCGAAAATGTCACGGTTGAGATTAGCTGAGCAAAAACTAAATTATATGCAAAGGAAGTAATAGAAACAAAAATTTAGAAATTGTAGAGAAGAAATAACGAAATCTACGAAATATGTGGTAAGTATGACTACCATCTATAGATGTAGGTAGTATAGTCATTAAAAGCATCAATTTTAATCACTTTATAAAGAACAGAAAGAATTTCATATTTGTCAGCAATAAAAAACTTGTGTGTTTAAATAAATAAAACAATTCAAAAATTACATGATGTATTCAAAAAATGTAGAGAAACTGTAATCGCGTAATCATTCAGTAACACCAATGGTGCATACAAGATTTTATTTTTCACTTTGTATAATATAAGATCAAAAAATGAGCAATTATTTTTGTTTCTATTTTACTAAACCTACAGTGGTAGTAGTCTTTTATTCTATAACAAAAAACAATTTGACGATCAATCATTTATTTGTCAGAATTAATTTTACAGTAATAATGTATGTGCAAGAATTATACCCAAACTCCCAAATATAAAAAAACGCACAAAAAGAAATAGAAAGTTTGTTATCATCTAAATCTAAACAAAAATATGCAATAAAACACAATCATTTTTGAGTGGGTAATGAGAAACAATTAAAAATGAAAAAAATCGTTAGTTCAATGTATGTAATTGAAAAAATGTCTAAAAGATTATACTATCATCCTAAAAGCAAATCATTCAAAAATGCGAAACTGATGTGAAACTAATACAATTTTTTTACTTACACATTTTAGAGATGTGGACCTAGAGCTTTCCAAGTTTGCGTATAAATTTAGAAGCAATAGACCACTGAGCTGAACTGACATTTGGTAAAACTTGGTTAATACTACCTGCTTTATATCAAGTGTAAAACATCGAGTTGTTTGATTTATTATCATGCATTTCTTAACTTGTTTCTATCTTCTTTTGTTTTGTTTTAATGCCAATCAACTTTGTTTTTTTTTTACATAACACTCATATTTTTTTGTGTGATTTTTAAACAAGCACATTTTTCTATATTTAATAATACAATTTTGTAAAATATTTTTTTAATAAAAACAATTATTTACTAAGTAATAAAATACAATGATGCAAGAATGCCATAGGAATTTTGCCAAGTTTTGTTAACAATAGTGAAAATTATTAAGTTAAAAAAATTCAGAAAATATGCCATATTTCAGTGAAAAAAATGTATCGAAATATAGTAAGCGATAGAAAAGGATGTAAAGTGAAGTATTCAATAAACTTTACCCAGATAATCCTGGCACTTAAAGAACGGCCTCTCAACTAACTAAAAAATGTTGAGAAACTGGTAGCATTCAAATATGGAAAAAACTGGGAATCACAAAGCAGCAACAAGTCAGAAAAAATGCTTTAGACGTATTGGCAAATTGATTAATCTAATGCATCAAACATACACAGATTGTGCATAACTGTATTGTTGATGATATTACTACAATTGTTTATATTTATACCATAGGCTTGCACGCTTTTATTTAATACGTTTGGATAAATAGGTTATGAAGTTTTATTTGACAAATTGTTTGAAAAATATTATAAACTTTAGTATGTTTTGCATTCGACAACAATGTGCTAGTATTTTGCACAATTTTGTTTCAGTTTCTCGTACACCTTTGATAATATATATTACAATAAGATTATGCAATTCTTTTAAACTGGGAATAAAGAAAAAATTGAACGAACTGTAGAATAGCAGTAACTTTTTATGGTGAACGTTCCCTCTCCCGAAAAATATGTGAACTAACTTTAAAAATTTAAAGCGATAAATGTTTCAACCAATCACAATTAGCAAGTACCGTCCGCTTGAAAAATGTCTACAATCAAAATTCCTTGATTGCGTTGGGTTTGTTTACATCTTTATCTCCTGTTTTCTGAAACATTCGTAGTTATTCAGTTAGTTTTTGTCAAGACTTTTTGAAACGCTGTTATTTGAACAAGGTAAGTGTATTTATAACATTTTTTAAGTGTAACCTTTGTACCAGCTTAACCTCAATTATTACTTTAAATTTTGTATTTAATTCCAGCGTTAATTCTACGAACAACAGCTAATTTCTGATGGAGATTTTTACATTACTTACTTTCTGTATTGTTTCAGCTGTTATTTATCAACATGAAATCGAAATCGAAGAAAACCATTCATTTTGAAGCAAGAAACATTATTAAAAATGTTGTGAAGTTTTTCGATAAATTCTTCTTTTAGAGAAGGCAACCAAACTAGCTGCTGTAGCAACGGGCAAATCAACCACATTTATAAAAAAATCTGGAGTGAATCGATAACAAGAAGTAATGGAATTTTAAGATATCCCTCGAAGAAAAAAATAAGTATATAAAATAAGTATACCATTTAAATATAAATAAATAATGCTCTTAAGATTTGTAACGTTTTATTGACAATTTACCCAATATATGTTATTTTTAAGTAAATAACATTTAACCAAGATGCATAAAGTTGTACAATAAAAACCTAAACGAAATAATAATAATTTGCACAATATTGTGCAAAATTAACCAAAGAGAATATAGATCTAGATAACGTAACGCTATTAGACATTTAACATACCATTGGGTAAAAATACTTCAAGCATAGTTTTAAAAAAGTATCACAACATTGTGCAAAACTTTACTATCCGTTTTAGATCAGTTTTTAAAGAAATTGTGATACGGTGCAATCAATTTGAAATATAAAAATTGTTTATATATAATGAAAAAAAACTGTACAATTTAATCTACACAAATGAATGCAATAAAACTGCACAAATTGATTTTGTCACTTTTTCAGACCCAATTTGTGTACTTTTGATTAACAATTGTAGATAAAATATACAAAGATTTCTCTCTGTGTAGAACTTAAAGAAGAAGAAATAGTGTTAGTCTCTAAAATTTTTTGCAAATTTTGGAATTATTACAGATAGTCTTAGAACAGCGTTCAAGAATGTAGTCATAGTAACACAATCGACTGAATAAAGTGCATTTTTTCAATTACAGAAAATTGCAGAAGTCAATATGATCTTAAAACTAGAAAAAACCTCTCTGACACTGACTTAAAAACTTTTTGAGAAGTTTGTTTGCATTTAGAAACAAACAATTTACGTTATATTAAATATATAAAATAAAAGCACGTTTAAAATAATAGTTATTTATTCGACGACTTCTTGTGTAAATTGAGCGTTTTTTTGTCACAAATGGGCATTTTCCACGAAAGTCCACGAAAAAAACCCTTTACTCACATTTTATCTAAAACCCAAGTGCTGGTACAGATACGTCAATGACATCTTTGTCATTTGGCAGCATGGTCCTTCTAAGCTCAACGAGTTTCTATGTCATTTAACTAACTCAATTTGTCAAAATATTCGTTTTACTATAGAATTAGAAAAGGACTCTTTTCTATCATGTTTGAACGTTTTAATTAGTCGAAATGAAGATACTTCATTATTACATTTAGTTTATCAAAAACAGAGAGATATTTAAAAAGATTTTCTCACTATCACCCTTCTCAGAAATTACCAGTAGTTATTTTTTCATTATACAGAGCTGTTTCCTTGTCATCCCCAAAATCTTTAAAAAGAATTAAATCATCTAACCAATGTATTAGTCGCAAACAAATACAATAGAAGAAGTATTAAACAATCTATTGCAAAGTTTACGTCTGCAAAACCAAGTGTAACAGCGGAATCAATGTCTCAACTAGTGTTTATATCTTATCTACCCTATGTCAAAAGTACCACAGACTGTATAAAAAATGTTGTCTAAACACAACATTGTTACTCGATTTTCTACTCTTCCCAAATTGGGAAAGCCGTTATTCCTTTTCAATCTGACGGTGTTTATACCATTCCTTGCTCTTGTGGTCGTGCATACATAGGAGAAACGGGTAAAAGCGTAGAAATTTGTATTAAGGAGCGTCAAAGATGTAGTCGCCTTAAACACTCTTCAAATTAGCGGTGGCGGAACGGGTCATCAAATTATAATCTAAAACTTTGGCGAACGTTTCTAATTACTCTAAGCAAAAAATTAGGAAATAATAAAAAATTAATTAATTAATAAAAAATCGAGGGCCGGTTTACAAAACCGAAATTTCACAGCGCAATTAATAAGTTTGTTCCGGGCTTTGAAAATGTCTGCTGCAACGTGTGACAAAAGCTCAGTTTGTGTGATAACGACAACAAATAATCTAACATTAATAACTATCAATAAAAATGTTTTTATAGCTATCGTCTTTTGTATAGCTTTAATACAGAACAACTTATATTACACCATAACTTTTATGGATATCCCAAATAGTGCTAAATTTTAATACAAGCTTTTGTTTTACAAAGCATGTCATTTTTAGAAGCCGTAAATTTAGAAAAAAAATTAAAAAACTGTTTATAATTTTGTAAAGACTAACTTATAATGCTTACAACTTGATATCATTGTAAAGTAAATCTTAAAAATAGTCTAAAAACGTATTGATATACAAGGTGTTCAATTTAATAAAAATGTTAGTTTGTGTTGTCTTGTTATTATGGAATACCCTGTATAGCTAAAAATAATTTTAAAACGTATATGTTTAAAAACTAAAACTTTCATTTTTTTTGTACAATAACGGAGATATTTTACTTTGACACACTATTGGACGAACCTGATATTTTTTTCTCTAATAAATAAAAATAATTCTACGAACAAACGTACACCCAACTAAACATAAAACGAGACACGTTAGTTAGTTCTATTGAAAAAATTAACGGTGTAAACTAGACTTAGCAATCATTTGTTGCCGTTTGTGATGCTGTAATAAACATTGGCGATACCAAATGGTCAAATATGTATTTTATTGTTGTACAAAATATTTTTATGTATAAATAAAAGTTTTATATTGAAACAGTGCATTGAAAACTTTATTAAGGCTATTTTTAACACGCTAGTATTAACTTGACCTGGATGTATCTATATGTAACGGAATCTTTGAACCTGAAAATTTGCACACGTGTCAAGGACTGATAACAATACAATTGTTTCATAACTTCGTTCCAATGTTATGTCTAGAATTAGGATAAAAAGAAAAATAAATGTCATTCTTCTTCACCGATCGGAATACATTTAGAGAAATAAATGGTAACAAGTATGGTACTACAGATGTCAGTACGGTATTTTTCTACGTACATTTTTAAAATTATTTAAATTATTAAGTCAAACATATTACACTATATCGCTTCTATGTTTTATTTGAAATAACTGAGATTTCGAGAAAAAAAAATATAAAAATACTTTCTGAATTAATTTTGTATCAAAAGAAAAAGCGTGGGGTGCTTGATATTAAATGTTACAATTATTCCATTGGTAACTACCCGTATTTATAAAAGAAAAATTATGAAACTATAGTAAATAGCACCCCAGGACTTTTTTTCTGAATTGAATTATTCGTTAATAACTTATGTTTTGCTATAATTTTATTTCGATGCTGTATCATAAGCTTTTCATAAGTAAAAATTGTTTTCTATTTTTTAGTTCGGTTTGCTATCAAAACGTGTTTTTATTTTAGTTTTTTAAAACTATAATTTATTTTTTTAACATATTTTATATTACACCCATGTAACATGTAAGATTGTGTTTTCAATAACATTTATAAAAACTTATTAACAGTAGAATGATTTTGTGTCAAAAAAAATATTTGTTGCATCTGATTTTTATAAAACATATTTTCATGTTTAAATAAAATTGATTGCAACTGTACACTATTTATTCTTTTATTCGTCAATGCATGTTTGCGTCCTTTTTTTTAGTCTAACAATTTTTTAAGAAAACGTTAATACAACCAATGTTTTTTTGCAGAACCAGTAAAAAAATAAGACATTAATTTGAATGTTGTTAATACGTAAAGATTTCAACGCATATAATCTTTGTAAGAATAAACAAATTAAACTTAATATGTCATTGCATTTTTACGTTACGTTTCTTTAAGGGCGGGAGAGGCACTATCACAAAAAAAATTCTTATTTTTCCAGTCACCCATATCCTGCTTTTTACTATAATACGATAAATAATTGTTCTTATTGTATTTTTCAGAAATGTCAATTGTATGTAATATAAAACGTGTTTAAAAAATAGCCTTAATATGGTACTTTTATTTACATACGGAATATTTCGTATAACAATTTGACTTTCTGGTATTGTCAATGTTTATTCTTTGTCTAATTTAAATTTCTTGAAGAGCATCGCAAACGATCACACATCATTGCCAATTGCATTCACTAGCAAGCATTGGAAACTAAATTAATAATTGATTCAAGCATCAACTTCGTGCATTTCGTGTTTTATTTAATTAGAAGATATTCATGCATCGTTGAATATCAAAGTTGAAAGTTGTCCTTTGTCATCAGCAAGCTCCGTTGGGTCAAGAGTACGTATGGAGACAAATAGTCGTACAAATGTACATTTGCCTCATATTGAAATTCTAAAATTTGATGTTTCTTTGAAAGATTGGTTTACGTTAAGGCTTGTTTACTACGTTAATACACGACAATAATTTGTTATCAAACCTAGAGAAATTTCAATACCTAATTTTTACCTTGTCAAAAAAACCTTGACTTTGGTTAAAGCTTTGCCTTTAAAGACAGACAATTATAAAATTGTTTTTAAAACATTAATAGATTGTTAGCAAAATAATCGCGTTCTTACTTTATTTTATTGACAGAATATAGCAAACGCATCCAAAGTTAGTTTGCAATCACCCCAACAATAGAAAATCTGTTGAATACATTTGTGAAAAATGTGGCAGCCCTCGATCAAATTGATGAAACTGATCGTTGGAATTTTACCTTGTTTAATTGGTTGCTTTAAATATTGGATTGTGACACTTGTCAGCAATTCGAATTGAATCTTTCTCAAACTCAGGTTTCAACGTTTGAAATCTAAAGACGCAAACTACAATTGTCGTTTGCTGCAACGACCTACCAATCGTTGCTGTCTCGCTGTTCGTACTGTAAAAATACAATCACATTACATTTATCGTTGTAGTAACTTCGCTGGTCTAAAACCGTATGATAGTTATGTCGCTGTGTGTTTAATTAGGTAAAATCTTACTACTTGTCAGCATTGCTCAGCTGCACACCATTCGTTATTGCATTTTTGAAAACTTCTTCTGAATCTTGCCGCTCCCAAGAATCTTTGCATTTGGCGACAGATATGACAAACACTTTTGTAATAGCCTCACAATTGCCCTTCTAGCAACTCTTGAAGTTCAGAATCGTTTAGAAAAGTTTCAAATCTTTAGAGCATTTTGTAACTCAAACAGTCAAATTATCTTCATCACAGAGAACTGTCGTAATCGTTTTGGTATCTCGCGTAGTCGTTCGTCAGGAGCAATCCTACAGCTAGACGACACAGTTATTATGTCCGCTCGTCGACGCACTGATCGTACTCATTCGACCGGTAGGGTCTTCAAAACCTACTTTCCGCATTTCAACCACAATAATCCGTAGATTTGTTTAAAGTGTTGCAATTCCTGAACAACCTCGGTTTAGGAACATGAACTTGGCAAAACCTGACTGAAACTTCTTCGAAAATACTGATTTTCTTTTATGCGCTGATATATTACCACGTGTCGCCTGTAGTAGTCTCTTACGTTATAAAAACGAAGATGGCCAAATTGATGGTCTAGCCGCCATGCATACAATATTTGGTTTTCCCCTCATGAGTTCTGTAGTTATTAATGCTGTTACATAACCACATTTGTTTTTTGCTTCATCAGAATTTTGATGACACATTAAAAAAATTTTGACACGTCGAAAACGTCCCGAATAAATTCTTCCCTCCAATGGATGAATAACTAACAGAAATTTGTTTGTTAGCACACATAGTAAAGACCATTATGGTGGTTTTGTAGTTTCGTTGCCGTTTAAGGACATGGAATTGATGCCTGCCTTTGAAGGCATGCAAAAAATCGCACATTTATCACAGGAACCTCGCTTTTCGTTGAACCTTTTTATACGAAAAAGATATAATGAGTTCATGAAGAATGATCTTGAATCAAAACACATGTCGTTAATTTCTTTGATAGTGGTATCAAATAGTTTGCAGCGTTATCCAATCCTTCGCCATTGTATCTTTAATGAAAATATAACATTATTTAAAATTTGAGTAGTATTCGATGCGTCAGCCAAGGATCATAAAGGAGTTTTATTCAATGATACACTTCTTGCTGGATCAAAGCTCCAAAATGATGTTGGTTTAATTTTACTTTGCTTTTATTGGTACCATTGTGGTGTACATCAAATGTTTTGTCAAATGTTAGTTTTACCTTTGCATAGAAAGTTTTAGCTAATTCTTTGGCGTTTTTCTCGTTTAGAGTTTATACAAACATACCAATTGAACACAGTAACTTATGGTGTTGCATTTTTTCCTTTTCTAGCCATTCGCACGTTGTGGCAATTGGCTCGGAAGACAAGGATAAATATCATCATGTCTCGCAACCGATTATCGACAACTTGTGCGTAGATGACTTTGCAGGTGGAGTCGGCACATTAGATTCGTTGATTGATTTACAAACCTAATTGATTCAATTGCTTACTTCTGGTTATTTGAAGTTACGCAAATGATCCGCTAATGACCCATTGATATCCTATTCCAAATTAGACACAGAGGCTGATGTCATTTCAAAGATTTTAAGTCTACAGTGCCACGCTTTTGTGGAATTGTTTTTAATCCAAATTAGACCAATAACTTTGATTTGCACTAAGAGAACCATGTTGTCAGAATTTGCAAAGACTTATGACCATTTACGGTTCCTTTGTCTACTTACATTTTTAGCAAAACGATTAATACAGCATCTGTAGTTTGTAGAGGAAGGGAGGGTAATGGTGACCACATAGGTAATAGTGGCCAACGTTTCTTGAGGCCTGTTATTCATGTCCGTCATATATTAATACATAGTGCCATCTGTGAGTTACTAATGATCTTACATTAGTTACTTAATCTACAAATTTGCGAACTTTGTATTACCAGCAATTTCAAATATGTTTTAACTGTAAGTAATGTAAGCATTACACTTATTGAAGAGCAGAGTAAAGTCCTTGTTTTTTTGAAAAATTTCGCAAAGTAAGGGTCTGTGTTTTCAGTTGTGTTTACAGTTGAAGTTCTTCTGTTCAAAAGTAAGTAAAATCGTGTTTTTACTTTTTTAGCATTATTTTTATAGATCAAGTCGTTGTGGGGAAATAGTGGCCACGCACGTTGGGGTATTGGTGGCAGGACACCATTACCCTCAATGTCAGTTTCTTTGTTTCCTTTGAAAAAGTCTTCTTTTTTCTACAGATGCCAAGAATATACGTTCGCAAAACAGAAAAGACGCAATTGACTAGTGACAACCTGAGGGTTGCTATTGAGGCTATTCGTGGAGGGATAAAAGTAAGAGAAGTGTCAAGGGCTTTTAATATTCCACGATCAACGTTACAAAAAAGAATTAAAATAAATAATTATGATACCCCATCTATGGGTCGCCACACAGTCCTTACTAGTGAATTCGAAAAGGAATTGAAAAAGCAGATAATTTACTTATTAAAAATATTTTATGGAACAAGAGACGAAGTAAAAAAAGTTGCCTACAAATTTACTGCAAAAAAATAACTTGCCCTGTCCATTTAGCAACAACAAGAAAAGTGCAAGAAATGATTGGCTGCGAGGGTTTTTAAACCTCAATCTCACAATTTCATTGCGAAAAATAGAAGCAATTTTCCCCCTCATCGAATTTTTAATACAGATGACTCTGGAATATCGACTGTCCAGCATCCTCCAAAAATATTAGCTTCCAAGGGATCCAAACAGCTAGGATATATCACAAGTTGCAAAAGACGAAGAACGATAACTGTAGTATGTGCCATTTTTGCTCCGGGAATATATGTCCCACCAATGTTTATTTACTGCAGAAAACGGATGAATGTGCGATTGCAGAAGAGAGGCCCCACTGGATCATTATATACTTGCTCAGAAAAAAGATGGATTACAGAGCAACTTTTTGTAAAATATTTGAAACACTTTCAAAATTTTGTAAAATCTACACTAGATGATCCTGTACTCTTAATCATGGATAACCATTCAACACATTCAACTCTTGAAGTTTATAATTTTTGTAAGGATAATGGTATTGCAATTCTTACAATTCCACCACACTCTTCGCATAAATTGCAGCCCTTAGACCGCACTTTCTATGGTTCATTAAAGACTGCATAAAACGTAGAATTCAGCAAGTATCTTAAAAATCGTCCACATGAGAAAATAACACCATTCGAAGTTGCAGAAATTTTTAACAATGCATATGCAAGAATATCTACAATCGAAAAAGCTGCGAATGAGTATCGTTGTACAGGAATGTATCCATATAATCCAGACATATTCACAGATGAAGACTTTGCTCCTGCAGAATTATTAAACCGGACTGACATGGTAGAAACAGTTAGAGAAGCGACACCAGAAAGAGCACAGCCCCATGCCCTTGATCCCAGATCATCAACACCAACACCAACCTTCCACCATCTTTCACCAACACCAACATCTTCTTTCCAAGATCTCCTGTCCCTGCCTGGAACTTCGCGAGTGAATAAACTACAAAAATCGAGAAGCAAACAGCATTCCGTTATTGTAACATCCACACCATATAAACAAATATTGGAAACAAAAAGAAAACAAAAAGAAGCAAAAGAAGCATCGAAAAAAGACACTGCATTACAAACCAAGAGAAAAATATTCCGTAATAATGATGAAGATACTGAAGAAAAGAATGGTGAAATAAAAAGAAGGCGGAGATTTAAAAGCAATTTAAATCATCACAAGTTTAGTGATTCAGAGGAAAGTAGAACTGACGATGACATTGATCGATCCCTAGAAGAAGTGTGTCTCGTATGCGGGGAATTCGGCAAAAACGGAGAACTTTTGCTGAAGTGTACGTTATGTGATGATTGGGCTCACAAACAGTGCACTAACGTAACAAGTAGGAGAGATGCTTATGTTTGTAATCACTGTGAATAAGACAATCGGGGCAATTATGGCCATGGTCCGGCTTACCCCACTTACTTGGGGTAATGATGGCCATGACATACTTTTTTTACTATTTTTTTTTCTCTAAAAATGTTTTTTATTTTGTTTAAACATTTTCCTTTAATAAATAGTTAAGTTATGTTCTACGTGTAGTTTGCCAATATCTGGTAAACGTCATTTGTTATGGGAGAAAATACTTAGGGGGCCACCATTACCCTCCCTTCGCCTAAGTTTAGATTAGGACACAGAGCGTCCTGACGATGTTTGCAGTCAGTGTGAAAAGTATAAATCATCACTCGTCGCTTTGTCGAATTTCGAAATTCCTCGTTGTATAAAGCCTTCGTCTTTTGTTGATTATTTGTTGCATGTATTCTGCAATGCGTCGGAATTAAGCTACGCTTGTGCAATTTACCTTTGGTTTGTGGATCAGGATAATAAAATTTTCTTTTTCGTAATGGGCAAATTGATAGTTGCGCCACTTAAAAGGTTATCCAGTTCTCAATTCTCGACCTCTATGTAGTCTTAGCTTAGATCCTAATGGCTTAAGCGTGTTATCACTTATTAGTTATTTTCTGATTTTAGAACCTTTAACATCCGCACCGAACTCTTTCACGTTGAAAATTGTTACAAAGATTACACCAAGACTTTTAGCGCAGATGGAAAAATTAATACTCGCACACTCTATATCAACGCGGAAAGTAGTCAAAATCAAGAGCGCTAGAGCCAATAGATATTGGCACGTTAGTTTTAATCAAAGATGAGTTGAGTCCATCTTTACATTAGAGGATGAGCAGAATAGTTGAAATGCATCCTGGAAAGGATAATATTACTCGCATGGCGACAGTTCGTATTGTTCAAGCGCCCTTTAATAAAGTAATGTCCACTGCCTTTACACTAACATTGTATTATATTTAGTTATTAGTTTAAAGTTTTGATTAAGTTTGTAATGTAGGCAATTATGCGTGCACTTGTGTTGGTATCACGTGCGCGTTTGGTGGTGAGTTACGTTTGTCTTGGTGATAAAATAATAAATAAATAAATTTAAAAAAATAATAAAATAATTATTGTGTACTAATTTTTGCACTAATAAATTGCAACCGTATTTTAAAATAGTTTGCACGTATTTAATTACATAAGATATAAGTAAACTAATTATATAAATTAAATGCCGTTAGTTACGTTTGTCTTGGTGATAGAATAATAAATAAATAAATTTAAAAAAATAATAAAATAATTATTGTGTACTAATTTTTGCACTAATAAATTGCCGTTTTGATGAAACCTTAAGAAGAGCGTGGAATTACCAATGGTAGATATACGGCAGATATGAAAATTCGTATCAAACACACAGACGTTAACAAAATTTTACATTAAATAAAATCGTTATGGTTACAAGACAAGCTGTCCCGTTTTTGTTTAGTTGAGTGTACCTGATACAAGTCACTGCTAAAGTTGCATACAAATCTAAAATAAAACAAAATAATACATAATTTAATTTTGTCAAATTTTTTACTACGTAATTTGTTACTGTTTCTGTTACAAAAAAAACATTTAGAAATTTGAGTAGGTTGTGCTCTTTAAAATCGTATTCTATTTTAAATACAAATTTTTGATTTTATAACGATGTGTATACACAAAAAACAAAGAAACATAAATATTGATTAGCTGTTTAATTCAATATATCTTTTTTAACCTCATTCGTTAGTTTTGCGATTTATTGCAGAAATATAACGATTTCTAAATATTTAAAAAAAAGTTAAGTCGGAGTTTCTTCGGTACTAAACGTATCAATTGTAGAATTGTTCAAAAAGTGCTTAAAAGAATATTGAATAAAATCAGTTCATTAGTAAAACAACATTGAAATCAAAAATAAGTTGCAAAAACTGTCTTTAACGACTGTAATAAAAACGTAATTACAGTTTTACCTTTAGACTTTACAACTTTAAAATAACAATTAAATTGAACAAGCCAACAAATTTTATTTGATTATTGTTTATCACCTCACGTTTCAACACAAACACATTGCAATTACAAAAAACGAAAAAATATTTAATCGAAAATTATATTTTCGTACGTGGCGCAAATTCTAATCAACGAGAAAACCGAAAGTACCAATTAACAATTTTTTGCACCGCGTAAAAACTAAAACAACGAGTTTTGAATATAAAACAAGTACGTAAATAATTTGTTTCTCGCGTTTAACGAGAAATTTTTAATTTCACTTGATTAAGTACTTTATGGTGCACTTTCTACAGTAAAAACTAAACTTGTATACCTGCATTTGTTGAAAAACTCTCAATTTTGAGTTTTCGAAATGTGTTATCAAAAATTCTTTGTACATATTGGTAAGACGTTCCTGCTCTTGCAACTTGCCGTTCGTTGCTAACACTTATTACACTAAACAGTAATAAAAATACTAAATACATTTTAACTACAAACTATAATTTAGGCACTTGAATTACTAGGCTACATAATATGCAAAACACGTTGTTTGTCTTTGGTTCTTAGAACCACACTGAAGGTGTTTGGGCGCTTAACGCCAATGCGTTAAGCACCATCGATCTACATAAGAACACTTTATATTTCTTTCGTACTTTCGTTTTATTATATAATAAATTATTCCATTCTTTTAGTTATTAATATGTTAATAACTTATTTGAAGCGTGCGTGCTTTTATTCATAATTAATTTTTATGTTGTTGCAATTTTGGCAAGGCGCCGCGCTGTATGCACCTAATAATTACAATTTGAAAAGTAATAGAGAATTTTCAACATTAAAGTGACATGATTATTTAAATTTTTATTAAATTAAATAGTATTTGCTGACCTGAAATACTGTAATTTTAAATTTTCATGCGGATATATCGAGTATGTAATTATTATCTGCAATTAAATTCACGTAATGGTTTGATATTAAAAATTATCCAATGCAGTTTCCTATTGCCGTTAGTGTTTTACGAAAGCTACGTTTTTAAGCTTTAAATATAATGTAGCAATTTTTTGTGTTCTTAATTAATAATTTTGTGTAGTACATATTAAAGAGTTTTTTAGTACAAATTTAAATTAACGTTAAAAATGCTCAGTTAATTACTTAAAGTTTTAAATTAAAATAATTTAAGCAAACATTTTAGTAAACATGGCGTAGTATAATTTACTTAATCAATTTACTATTAATTAATCAATGCAAACATTAACGTTTAAGTAATTAATTAAATCAGACAATTTTATAATCGAGTAGTGAAATAATAATGCTTCAATAGAAGATTTTAGAGAATATTAGTTTTATGAGACTATAATAAATAACATAAATATAAATTATAAATCTTTTGCATATATTTATGTTTATTATTATTTAATTATTTACATAGAAGATTGTTTTTGCTATTAAATATAATTGTTTTATTTACGTCAGTCTTCTTCTGCGTTTTAAGATAGTCATTATATTCATCTATGTATTTCTATTGCATTTATTATTTTTACATAATCTTATCCATGTTATCAGGGTAGTTACTCCGTACTTGATATATTGTTACAGTGTTTTCGTTGTATGTTAATTTTTTTCTCTTTAAAAATTATTTGCAAGTTACCTTATAGACCTGTGAAGTTAGCACGACGCGACGTTCTATAAATACAAAAAAAATAATAAAAGTTCCAATAGCACTTTTCATAGTTCTACAGTTTCTGATGAAAATTAAAAAAAGATACGTATTTCTAGCCTTAAAAAACAAAATTGTAAGAATGTCGTGCTAACTTCGCAAATCTAGCACGACACCTTTATCTCTAAAGTACTAAAATGCGTTGATTATTACTATTTTTGACAATAGTTCTGGTCAAGTTAAGTATATATGTGTAATTTTAGATCACTATTTTAACAATTAACAATTTTTAATAAATTTATAATATGCACGATCAGCACATCTTGTAAAAAAAAATAATAAGACATAAACGTTTTACCATAAAACATATTAAAGATATTTTTAGGGTAAATGGTGTATTTATTTAATACAATTTAAATGCAAGCTTTCAAACTTTAGCAAAGTCCTTCGTCAGGCAGTATAAATTAAATTAATTTGACTATTGCAAAACTAAGGTAACTAAAAACAATAACTCTTACACATTTGCTCGAAGGTCTAAAAAAACTATTATAAAAACTCTAGACGTAGCTTAAGTGTAATTGGTGGACAAATTAAGATTAGGAAATAACAGGTAACCAGGTGTCAGATAGTTCGTAACCATTGTATTGAAATTATGAGGATATTTAATAATTTCAATAGCTTCTCTAATCTTTCTTGATTTCTAGTTCTTTGTTTTAGAAATTGTTTTAGTTTTCTCAAACTTTATATCACGAAGAGTGTCAAGTGCATGTTCGGCAATGGCGGACTTAGTAAGCTGGAATAAACTAAAATGTCTTCTATGTTCTTTTAATCTCGTATCTACAGTTTTACCTGTTTCGCCAACATATACCTTGCCAAAGGTGCATGGGACTTGGTATTTTGGTATTTTGTCTTTTATAGGATACAACAAATTTTTAATTTTAGTTGTAGTGTTATAAGCTACTTTTACTTTATGTTTCCTTAGTATTTTTCCAATTTTGTCGCTTATGGTGGAAACAAAAGGTAGAATAACAAAGTTTTGGTTAATAGTTGAATCATCTGTTAAAGTAGGTATTGTCTTTGGTCGAAGAAACGTTTTAATTTGTTTTTTATTAAAACCGTTTCTTATAAAAACTTTCTTAAGGTGTTCTAACTCTTCTTGTAATTTATCTTTGTGACAAATTATCGTTGCACGATTATATAATGTGCGAATCGTTCTGAGCTGGGTGATGGTGAGAATTTGCGTTTATGTATTGACCTGTATGTGTTGATTTTCGATAAACTGAATCTATTAAAAATTACCATCTGGCTTTCTTTCTATTTTTACATGAAGAAAAAGTAAGGTACTATTAATTTCTTTATCAATACTAAATGTTATGTTTGGATGTTGATTGTTAAGGTATTGAAGAAAAACTTGTAGTTCCTCTTCACCATGAGACCAAATCGCAAAAATATCATCTACATATCTAAGCCATAATTTTGATTTTTTAGATGTAGATTTTAAGGTTTCTTCTTCAAAATGTTCCATATAATAATTAGCAGTAGCTGGAGAAATTGGCGATCCCATTGCTGCACCATCTATCTGTTTGTAGTATTCACCAATAAACAAAAAGAATGATGTTGTCAAACAATAACTTGATGGTATTATTATCAAACTGAACAACGAGAAAACATCAAAACCATTAAATCATTTGAAGATAATTTTTGTTTACTAATTACTTCAATAAAATGTTTTGTGTTCTTTATAAATGAACTACTCAAGTCAATATACGGTTTCAGTATAGCATTTAAATACTTAGATAGCTCATAAGTTGTCGATCCAATACAGCTAACAATTGGTCAAAGAGGTGCATTTGGCTTATGCATTTTAGGTAATCCATAGAACCTTGGAATAAGATGATCTTATGGTGTTAGTCTCTTAATAGTCTCCGTTGATAACTTACTTTCTTTTTAATAATTTTGTTGTTAATAATTTAAACTTGTTATTGGAATTTTGAACAAGTTTTATGTAAAATGTGGGATCATTAAGTAAGTTGTTAGATTTCTTAATGTATTCTGTTTTATCCATTTATACAGTAGTTTTTTCTTTGTTGGCTGGTACAATTATAAAATTATTGTTATTTCTTAGATCTTTTAATGCTCGGTATTCTGAATTGGTAAGATTCTTCTGTGGAAGTTTAGCTCTTCGTACTATCCTAGTTGTTTCAAATCTAATCTCAGGTGCTTCACGATCTGGAAGATTACTCATGCTAGTTTCAATGTTAGAAATAAATATAGAATAGAAATTCTTAAACGAGCAACAGCAAAATCCGAACCTTTAGACAAAGCATAACGAGTACTATCGGATAGTTTATAAGAACCTAAATTACCAACCAGTTTATCATTTTTATAATCAATGTTTTTATATGAATCTGTAACCTATTTGTTAAATAAATTATTAAATTTACATATCTGTTTATATCTGGTACCATTTTCATGATTTTTTAATCTGCGGTACAAAAGATCTTCACGAAATTTCCAGTCATCATTTGATGATTGTTGACATAAGCAGGTTTCCAAGTCATCTAGTTTATCAATTTCATAAAATTTACTTTTAGTAGTGTAAATCACATTTTGTAGGAGGGTTAAACTTGTTTTTTCACAAATCTTTTTAACTCCTTGAGTTTGGATGTGATGTTTGATTTTTATGAATTTAGGAATTAAATTGTTAGATCTACATTGTTTTAAAAAGGTTATTACGTGCATAAATTTAAATAATGCATTACCCTGTATATTGGTTCAATTAAAATTACTTTTCTATTTCTCGACGCCATCTATCGGGCTCGTTGGTCTCTTCGTATGGAGAAGACGATGGACTGTCATTTTGACTTTAACATCGTTCACGATATAACATATGTCTGCGTGAATTAAAAATCGTTTTCTTAAAACATCCACGTGTTGTGACACGATGGGTAATAAAAGTATTCTTAATTAACTAATTTAATCCACGCAGGGTAAGTGGCTTTTATTCATTTTTTGATTAAAAGTAATTTTTATGTCTTTTCGTTAGTGCCATGTGCTACCTCCTAAATATGGGTGTTCTTGCCTGAGTTTAAAATCTACAAGGGAAAATTATAATCGGAGGCTGTAGACCTAAGAACGCTGCAATACAAGGGCAGAATTTCTATGCCGAGGCAATTATTACGGTTAATTATTTCTTCTTCTTGTTCGGAAGAGCCTAAGTACCGGACACGATTGAATTTCTCTTCGGAGACAATAAATTAATAGAATCGTAGACGAAAAGACATTGTAACAGCATACAATAAGTTTCGGTTCTATTACTTTCTTTTAAATGTTTCTTTTACCTGTTGTAGTTTGTGAGTCGCCAGGTAGACACGATTATTTTCAGGAAGTTTAATTACAGGAAACTAGTATAAAAACATTTTCTGAAGGTACCCCTGAAGCTTAGTAAGTCAATTTTTGATTTTAATTATTCGCTGTCGCTACGGTGGTCTTATTATTATTACTCAATTAGTTTAAGTTACTTACTATCGCATGCTGATTACGTCAACTGTCAATTATTATCATTGTTAATGTAATTTACTTACGAAGATTTTTTATATGTTCTGATGGTTACACTTTTGTTTTAAGTGTAGTGTAAGTTGCCGATACTTCTGATATTTTAGTACTTGCTTTGTATTTGTACTTCTTGGACTAAATTCAATCACTGTAATGGTATCAACTTATCTCATAGTTGTTACTGATTCAAATTTTAATCTATTCATTATTCTAAAGTAATTAAAGTGCAATTGTTGTTAACGATTTAGTTTCTTTCTTCGTTTCCTCCAGCTTTACGAACCTTAACAATTTTGTACAAGCTTCGAGCCTCCTGTGCTGATCTAACAGGAGCTATTTCTTCAAAGAACAACAGATCTGGCGCCCTTTAGAATAAAGTCACTTGAACCCCCCCTCTCTCCGACAGGTATGGTTTTAATCTTACAGTGAGTTGGCCGTGCAGGTTCGTAAATTAATAGAAGCTTGTAGCAAGGTTAGATTACATAGTTTACTTTTTTTCTCTTTAGTTTTTACATGTAGGAAACTGGAGTTGTTAGTTAGATAGTAAATAAATGCATTTGAATTATACGCGGCATAATATTTCTAACTGTACTACGCAAGTGCAAAAACTTATTTATATAATTGCAGAAACCATCTTAGAGACCAGTGGACAGCTATTTCCTCTTATCTAGACTCCTCAACACTGGAATATTCTAATGCAGTTTCCACAACTATATAAAACAAATTGCCATAGTTTTATCCCATTCTAAAAATTGGTTTATATAATTGCAGAAACCATCTTAGAGACCAGTGGACAGCTGTTTCGTCCATAATATTTCTAACTGTACAGTATAATTCAAATACATTTTTTTGAAATTCGCGGTTGTAATATTTACTATCTAACTAACAACTTCATAGTTTCCTACATGTGGATTAACTCGTACGTAGGTCCGTTCCTACGAGATGGCGTTTAGCCTCAGATTTATTAATCAATTTAACACCCGAACGGGGTAAAACTATGGCAATTTGTTTTATATAGTTGAGATCCCACATCACCCAGAAGCTGACCTCTTCCAACGGCCTGCTGGTAAAATTATACCCCATGTTGTGCCGCAACAGCTGCCTCGACATCGATAGCAAGCTTCTCATCTACAAGATGATCATCCGTCCTTTCATGACCTACGCAGCCTCAGTATAGTTCTACGCTGCCAAAACCCACACCACCCGAATTCAAATATTCCAAAATAAGATGCTCCGAATGATCGCAGACGCCTCAGACCGGCTCCACCAAGAACTCGACATCCCGATGGTCGCAGATTTCATGCGTCAATCCGCAGCTGCGCTCCTTGCAGACCTCGCGGCCTACCCCAACCCACTCGTCCAAAGGCTTTGGGACTACGATCGAGATGACATGCCTAGGCACAAGCGGCCGAAGTGTGTCATCCTAAATTAAATTAGAATGAAATGTACAACCCAGCGGAAAAGTTTGAAACCGAACTTGGAGGTGGAAAACCGATCCAACGGGGCTATTTAAGCAGACTATGTTACCATTTATGATTACGCTATAAAAATGTAAAATTGAAGTAGCAAATAAACATGCATGTAATTGAATTGAATTGATATATAGTTGGGGAAACTGCATTAGAGTATTCCAGTGCTGAGGAGTCCAAATAGGACGAAACAGCTGTCCACTGGTCTCTAAGATGGTTTCTGCAATTATATAAACAAATTTTTGCACTTGCGTAGTACAGTTAGAAATATTATGCCGTGTATAATTCAAATACATTTTTTGAAATTTGCCGTTGTAATATTTACTATCTAACTAACAACTTCATAGTTTCCTACATGTGGATTAATTCCTACGTAGCTCCGTTCCTACGAGGTGGTGTTTAGCCTCAGATTTATTAATCTTTAGTTTTTCTAAATTTGGCTAACGTTGGAAACTTGCATTTAAATTGTATTAAATAATTACCTTAAAAAAAATTAATAATAATAAGAGTTCTAATAGTACTTTTTATAGTTCTACAGTTCCTGATTTCTTGCTTTAAAAAAAATTGTAAAAATGTCGTACTAACTTCGCAAATCTAGCACGACGTCCTCCTCTCTAAAGTACTAAAACGCGTTGAATATTACTATTTTTGACAAGAGTTAAGTATATATGTGTAATTTTAGATCGCTATTTTAACAATTAACAATTTTTAATAAATTTTTAATATTCAAGCTCAGCGCAACATTTTGTAAAAATGTATCGTGCTGATGAATTTCTGCAGTTTTAATGGTAATTTTAAACAGTTTTATAAGAGTTCTCTCCATTAGAAACATTTTAAAGAAAAGTTCCAACTGATTACTATTTTTTAAAGAATTTTCAAAAATTGCTGATAATTTTTCGCAGTTTTAACGTTAATTATACACAGTTCTTTAAGAGTTCTATGCAAAGTTTAATATAAAGTTTAAAAAAAAACAGTGACACGTTTTTATTAATATGGATGTTAAAATAAATTATTAACGATTTTTACGTCTTAAGTAAAGTATAATTAATATAGACAGGTGCATAAAAACAGGTAATAACAGGCACTGCGGTGAGTCAGGCTTACTTATACAAGTTTATACAAGAACGCAATATATCTGATACTTGCACCAACTAGTCTATAATATGAACTACAAAAGAGTCGTGCGTATAATTAACAATTTAATTTTGTGTTATGCGTGATGTAAAGTGCATACAACAATTTTTTTTCAAAAATAATATAATTGTACAAAAAACAACACCAAAAATAATGTAAGTTACTCTCGTCGAAAGTTTCATGGCATAACTCACTCACATGCAACGCTCGGCCGTGCGGCCTCGCATTGTGTTACCGTTTTTATGTTATGATGTACTTTCGACGCTTGTTACGTAAGTTTAAGCCTAAATTTGCTAGATTCAGACCCATGTGTTGTCACGAGGTTGTTTCTTGACAAGTAAAATTTTCTAGGAAACGAATTATTTTTTCTGCTTTTTATGGTAAGCATTGATTCATTTGTTAGTAATTGTGATAGCGACTTGGGATGCCGCCACGTGTTGGTCAACTTGGAGGGATTCATATCAATCCATTAACTTTTGCTGGAAACTATAACCAGAAGTACGTACTAAAGAGAGCTATTGGTTAATTAAACGGCTTCCAAAATATAATCTGAGAACAAGTCGGTGTTATCTTTCATGTGATGTTCTAATAATCTTGAAGGCACACTTACTATACGAATATTGAAAACCACTCAGACATTTGACGCATTTGATTACGACGATTCATTATGTTTGTCGACAAGCAACTTACTTGTGATACGATCCTATATCTAATTATTACTTTATTTTTTTTGTCGATTTTAGGGGATAATTGAAGCATGCAGATATCTATTCGCATGTCTTGGTAATCGTAAGTATTTTTTTTCTTGCTAGTAATTTTTGTATTTGTCGAACGTAAAATACCCGCGACTTAGATATAGATATTATCATTATTTTTTTACATTACATATGACCTGATTTTGTTATACTGTAGAACGATAACTGTATGTGTGTGGTGTTGCTTACCTTCCAAAACTTGTATCAACGCTATAACTGTGATATTTGTGGAACTATTGATTGTTTGAATATATGTAATTTTGCCTTGCTTACATTTTTTAACCTTTTTTTCACTCGTTAAAGGTAATATATTTTTGGCGTTATAACTAGTGTTTTATCATGTGTTCTATTTTAGAGTTTGATAGATTTAAACGGTATCTTTCATTACTAGCTTTTACCGTTGTATGATAAACACACCGAAACCTACAATCCACTCGTCGAATCATACTGAGTAAGTCGCTTGCCATCAAGTTACGAGAAAATTTGTAACAGAACATAAGAAATCGATATTTTTAAAAATCTTGTATTTTTGTTGCTTATAACTATAGCTACTTCAACCGAGCAGTTTTTATGCAATCCAATTCTCCCAGCAAAAAAAGTAATTTTTGAGAAATTGCGCTTTTCTTCGTTTATTTTTTGGGACTTACTATCAATTTGCAATACCTGACATTTATCATGTTCTCACAATGCAGGTGTTAAAGCAAAATTATTGGCAATTTTGACTACATCTTTACTAGAGTAGATGTGTTTCAGAGAATCGTTACTGTTTTGACTATTTTAGATCAGAAAATCCCTGTATTCATTTCGTAGTAGATTGCATTTTCAAAGCAACAGAAAATAATTAATTTTCAAAAGTTCTTTAAGCCAAATTATGAAAGTGAGGGTCTTATTATTGTAAATAATCCAACTACAAGTACTATAAGCGTCGCTTCTTAATTAAATATTTCAAGAAATGATGAACAATTTCATTGAAAATTTTCAGATTTTTGCACGAATTCTTTTTACAGGCGAGCTTGTATTATTTGTTAATTGCAATGTAATTTAAGAAGGTATGGGGTGGAATTTTTGACAAATTTATTATTGACTTTTTATGCTACTCAACCAACTAGATAGCACTGTGTATTATTATAAAATTAATGCTGATTTTTAGAAGAAACATTTAAGAGACAAAATTTCTTTATTTTGAAATATATTTCTAAAATAAAGCAGAGAAAATTTGAATTGTTGTTGTGAATTTATAGAGTTGAAAATTAACGCTACTATTGAACGGATAGTCGTACTGCAATTTTTAATAAAAATTCCATCCAATTTTGACTTGAATAAGATAGATCGACTGTATAAAAATCAATAAAACAATTTCAGAATTTTTGGAGATAAAATAATTGATTTTACATTTTAAATTCAACTTTGAGAATGTATAACATTTTAAGGTACAGTAGTTAAAGTAAGTAGTTAAATCTTATATAAAAGTCGTTTTGATTTCAAGTCAAAATCTAATTAGCATCAATCGGTTGAAATTGTCAAAAATTATATGCAATTGTCATTTAAAAAATTGTTTGCTTAATGGTAAAACAGAAAAAATATTTTTTTACTTTGTTATTTACGTAACAACAATATAATGCTATATGTTTGTTTTATCTCACATTCTGAAAACATTAAAAACATTGTCAAAGAATAGTGAAAATATAGTTATGAAACTGATTTTTTTGAAGACGTTTCACCATCAATTACTTAACTGTATTTACTAACCACATTGCCTTGAGACACTAACTTAACACATTTCCCAAGCAATACCGCATTATATTACAGTATGTAGTACATATGTTATAGAGAAGGTTATTTCAGCCAAAATTTATGATTCTTTACATAGGCATATTTAATCAGGTATTTCACAACATATGAACAATTAGTCATCGTAAAACACTACAACAAAAATGTTTCATTGCGTCCGTGACAGTGCAAAAATGATACAGGAAAAGTCAATAACATTGACGCATTGATTTGATTCTTGGTAAAAAAAAACTGGAACGTGCCTGAAATATATTTATTAATGTACATTCTGGATTGTTATTTATCCAATCATTACTAGATTTACAATTAGCTTTAGAATAAATTAAGGAACAATAGTAGTAAAAAAGAAAAAATATTATGAATCACGAAACAATTAATTTATACAAGGTATATGTAATTAATAATTTTGAGCGGATTATAAATATGATAGTTTTATTAATAACAAATAAATTAACCAGGTGTTATTTATCTTATTTACATATGCGGCAAAATGCAAATAAGAATGGAAAAACCTCAAAACCCAAAACCACAAAACAAACTTTAAACAGTGAATGACATTCTTGTTACTGTATATGTCAATAACTGCCTTCTTGAGTAAGGCTTAATGTCAATATATGATTCAATGAATATCTTACTTTTATGTAAAATAAACTTATCAACAATGACTGTTCTTGTTTTTTTTTTAATAGTAACTGAGATTAGTTAAACTAAAACAGTTAAGGAATCAGCAATAAAAGAATGAGACAATAAAAGAAATAATTAGAGAATTGTATATGTACCTCTAAGAAAACACCGGATGCCAATACACAAAAAAGCATGATGGACAATACAAAAGTACTGGACAGTGGAGGATACGATGCAAAATTAAAAAAATTAACGCACAAAGAATGAAAGATAGAACACCGCTATCTCGCATTAGAGACAATAGTTAAAACACAGAACGAGAGGACGACCTCAAATGAGACGGAGTGATGATCTTAAAAAGAAACACAAACCAATTAATGAAAGAATGTGCTATGCAGGATTCAAAATAAAATAGAAGTCAAAGGCAGGTAATTACATCAATTTAATAATGAAAAACTCAAATGCTAAGTCTAGTCACAGTCTACATAAGCAAACTTCCGGCAATAAAAACATAGTTTTTGAGTTTGCCACAGCAAAATTAAAAGCACAAGTAAATCCATAAAAAAACATAGATATTGCCAGATGAGCAATCGGTCAATGAAGTCGACCATACACTGGTGTCAACCAAGCACAATTTAAGTACAATAGATTGAAAACAATGAGAACGGCAATATCAAAGTTGGATCATACGCTAATCAAGGCAATACTGACAATACAAAACATGGAAAATATTAAGAGAAGATAACACTAAAACAGCAGAAAAAACAATAAAGTACAAAACGACATAATCAAAGATATCATGGTACGACAAAGAAATGTAAAAAAGCAATAGACAACAAAGAATGAAGAAAACAAGAATTGCTGGATTCCCAAATAGAAAAATAAAAAATTAAGAACCTTTTTTGCAAACTTATTGAAAGAAAAAGTAAGAGAGAATAGCAATTATAAAAAAGAAAAAAATGAACACAACCACTGACTATGTACGTGGACGTAGAATAAAACCTGCTATTTAATTGACGCATTTGAAATCATCTTTGACATTTCAAATGTGTAAGTACATTTTTGTTTTCAATTAATTTACACCAGTTTGCTGTGTTTGCGCCGATTTAGCATTCCCTTTGTGTTAATAAAATTCAGATTGCATTATAAATTTTTTTCTGACATTTGATATTATAGTCATTTGTTTATTTTAACATCATTAAGAGTTTTATTAATGTTTCGTTTTAGACTTGAACTAATTTGTACAGGACCTGTCACGTGACATGCGCACTAAACGAAATTGACACGACGAACCCATCCGTATGAATTAAGGGGTGTTGTGTTGGATTGACAGTTGTCATTGCTTCTGTTATAAAATTTGCATTATTTATGAAGTTTTTAAATTTTAGTACTAAAGTGTGTTTTTGAAGACAACTCTGCAAGTCAAGTATTTACTTTGGTAAGTACACGTGATGAAAAATGTTGAAGAGAGAAGCCGAGTGTGTTCAAAATAATCAAGAATTACACATTCCGATAATCAACTACAAACAACGAGTCATGACAGCAACTGGTATATCTGAAAAGACGTATTAAAGAATTTTAAACGCTGAAAATTAGTTCAGTATTTAATTGTTAGTGTTTATTGTTTGTAGGCATTATAGAATAAATAGAGCACATGGATCCTAACATTTACACCCCGAGCTGTATGAAATAATTAAGTTGTATAAATCGAAAACCTGGGTATAAAAATTGACTGTACAACTATGGACATTCGTACATCTATCACTTTATCATCCAGAATTGAGCCCGATTGAAAAAACATAAGCTACAATTAAACATTCTGACAAAGAAAGCAATGTAGAATCAGAAACATCAGATGACGATTTGGACGATACTCTATTAACATAATGTATTATTTGCAGAACTCCACTAGTTTACACATTTAAATTTTATTTGCAAGGGTTTGAATTTGAATAAGTGACATTGACTAAATATGTTGTGATTTTCAATAAAATCTGTATTTTTTTACGTCTAGATATAGCACAATTTAACAAACAAAAATTATTGATTTTTACGAACGTATATAACTTTATTCTGCTTCAAAAAAAGTTTGTAAGATTACAATGTTATTACAGAAAAATGTATAACTACTTAATACTTAGCTAAACTATAGATGTTATCCAGAATTAGAGACCTGGCAATAGCGATCCGAACCGGCACGTGGAGAAAGAGCAATATTGGTGCTTTGATGCTTATGGACATAGAAAACGCCTTTAATTCAGTGCTTTGGGTGCTTTTCATTGAAAAAATGGAGAAGAAGGGTATAAATGCCGGCTTAATTAAAATTGTTGGTAATTACTTAACAAATAAATGCCTCACATACACAGATGATAACAGCGATAGTTTACGACATCATACGACGTGCGGAGTCCTTTAGAGTTCTATACTGGGGCCGACCCTTTGGAACATCTTTTACGATGATCTGCTTTATACCCAACTTCCAGGACAAGTCCAACTTACCGCGTTTGTCGACGACTTGGCGATTTTTGGTCAGGGTAGCAACGCTTAAGCGCTCACAAAAACCTTAAATAATAGCATAGAGGGAGTGGACTCCTGGTTGATGCGAAATAAACTGTAAGTAGCAGTAGAAAAAGCTGAAGCCATAGCATTCACGGGTAAAAAAAATCAACCCCAGCATTTTCTAACACCGAGGTGTGCCCGTACCACTAAAAGATAACATAAAATACCTGGGAGTTATACTCGACAAAAATCTGACGTTTGGGCCGCACTTGGATGATACGACAAAAAAGGCAGACAAAACGCGGCTGCATTGGCTAGGCTAGTGGCGCACGCCCAAAGCCCATCGGACCTTAAAAAGAAATTAATTATGAACACGGTGGTGTCGGCACTTCTGTACGCAGCACTGGTATGGCTATCGGTCATGAAAATTGGGAGATACAGTAGTATGGTCAATAAAACCCAAAGAAAAGTGGCACTAAGAATAACCTCAGCGTATCGTACTGTCTCCCTTAAAACTGCTACCGTGCTGGCGGGCACCGTACCAATCGATATCCTAGCCGAAGAAAAGCACAGAGCTAGACTAGGAATCCCTAAAAATGCTAGAAAATCAAAATCCATTCAAAAATGGCAAGCCCGCTAAGATGAATACTCCAAAGCAGCCTGGACTTGCAAGCTTATCCTACACATCGAAGCCTGGTCAAGCCGTATATTTGAAATCCTAAACTATCACTCTACTCAGACACTAACAGGACATGGCTGCTTTGGTTCCTACCTAAGTGGAATAAAAAAAAGGAAAACCCGACTTTTTTTTGCGACGAAGACGTGGACGACGCTCTACATACCATCTTTATGGGTCGGAAGATCGTCTGCCGACGGAATCCCACTAGTGAAGAAATACAATTTACATCAAGGAAATGTAATTGGAACGATGATTAGTAATAAAACAGCTTGGCAGGAAGTTAGTGCATTTCTCAGTAATCAGAGCAAAAGAAGCTGAAACGTACACAGGGCGGACTCATCAAGGAAGAAGAAAGCAAAAACGTATACTATCTTACATAACTGACCGTGCCAAGAGCCACTTGAGCCAGCCGTGGCTAGCCAACGCTCTAAAAAAATTAATTGCTTAATAGTATTAATCAAAATTTAAAGGTTTCATTAATCAGACATTTATAATTTTGTTTGAAAAGACCGCTTAATGTTCTTGTTTTTATTCAGAATTTTTTAAACGCCAACTATAGTCGGCCATCATGTTACTTTTCCACCTTCTCTCCTACTTCTTCCTTCATTTGTCCCAGATGAAGTTTTTAAACTGACTTTTAAAAACCAATTTTCTTATTCAGAAACCAATAAAAATATCTTTTTCAAGTCAGATGAACCACAAAATTTACTGCAAAGGTATTGAAATCAGGTTCCATCCTTTTCAGTGATTTTACAAATTGCATCGTTATCCTAATTTTTATGGAATGAAGGTATTTTCTGTTTTCACTAAGCTCAGCAGCGTACATAAGAAGGCGTAAGTCTAAATTATTGAGTTCGGATTGAGGGAATTTCTGCGGCATAAAAGTATTTTCCAATTAATAACATTCTTCTTCCGTAACCTCGTGAGCATGTGCTTTACTGCTAGATGTAAATTCTTGCAGGCAGATTATTATTACTATTATTACTGTATTGAAAATTCAACGTATCGGAAAGCAAGTAAATACATCGAGTTTATTGATTACACAATCTTAAATCAAAGTCTATGTAAGCAAACAAAAACCATTTCACTTATATTATATAACTTATATTTATTACTAACAACCACTAAAGTAAGTAACAACAAATTTAGAACTAAAAATTGACTAACAGTTGTTCACAAGGTAATGACAATTAAAAGACATAATTTTGAACGAAATTTAACATTTTAATGTTATGCCACTGTTTTTTTATCGTAATACAATGATTGGCATTTTACTACGCCAATGAATTTAGAAGTTTGCACAGGATAGCTCCGCTCACAGGTTTTTTACAGAGTACGCCAAGACTAACTTGGTAGCTCTGTTAGTTACAATTTGATCATATGCGATTTATTTTGATGCTTCCTTCGTCGGAACGTGTGTTAGTTTATATATGACAACGCGGTTATTATCAAGTAAGTAACTTGCAAGATTTTGTCAGCATCCAAAATGTCGTAGTCTGACTCTACGAACCCACAATCGACATTAGGCTACTTCACGATCTAAGAACCGTGTCCGACCTTAGTTTCGACCATAAACCCGTGCTTCAACAAGTCGGTGATCAAGCAGAAAACAACAATTTTTAGTTCAAAAAGAACATAACCCTATGGGGGTTTTTCCATTTTAAGATCCGCAAACTTATCACATAAGTTCCGGTCATACGTAAAATCCCTTAACTTTAGGTTGTAGTTGACAAACCTCGTCAAAAGATGCATCTTAAAAACCACTAAAACCAAGTCCGATCCGCTTTAACTCTCACTTTACATCCGCCACCAAATCACCGAGAAAAATCGTTTAAGACGCACCCGTTACCCAAATTGACATGGTCGCTCATACGAAAATGTTCGCAAGCATACACCAGTTTAATAAAGCAGGGTAGTAAGTAAAAGTTTGATATTAGCTGTTGTTTACAAAATTTGGCCGAAAAACAGTGTATACCAACGAAAACGCAGGACGTATTTTGTTGTTGTGGAGTCACCGCAAACAAGCCTTGTAGGAATTGAATGTAAACTCAACATTGGTGAAACATCTACTAAATAAATTTTTGAATGAATTTTTGATTATCCATACCGTATTCAGGTTCTAGACAAACGTTGCGAACAAACCTGCAAGAAAAGTTTTTAAAAAACATAGTTTTCAAAGGAAAGTTTTGTGCAATCACCATTTTGTAGAGGTGCAGGTGAAGGTCTGAGGGTAAGATTCGCCTTACCGTTCTGGACGATATTCCAAGCGCAGTGGCACGTTTTCTTCTAAAACGAGTTAGAAACTGTTCAATTGACGCTCTTATTGCAGTAATGTTATTGGATCTTTGCACACTTGTAGGTCGTTTAACTATTTTTTTAAGAATTGCAAATCCTGTCGCCTTTACACTACTAATCCATTTCCGAATGGTTTTAGAATTAAGAACAGTGTCAATTTAACCCAAACCGGCACAACGCTGTCCCCGTTTTTAAAGAATGTTTCCACAGCAAAGCTACGGTACCACGGCATAGTGACTACTGAAAATAGTATTGTTTCCCCACTTGTCCCACTCCTCTACTCAGTCTCGTGGTCTTTCAGTATTTTTTTTTTTAAATAAGACTGCATTCGGCCTCGCCGAATACAAGCATAAATCAGGTATCTTCAAAGTGTTTTTAAAGCATTAAATATACTAGACAGAAACAGAAATTGAAATTATACAGTCATTAACTCATTTAGCTAATGATTGTGTTTAAACTATTCACTTAATCTCTTACTTATTATTGAAGAACGATAGATTTTTTTATAAAATCAAAGAAGTCAAAACAACCTAATTCAAAAAAAGAATGACAAACAACAGATGTTGATCAACACGCTATTAAAATATGTACCTAAGCATTCGGCGTTTAACGAGGGCTTGTGTGCAGCTTTTATTTCTGCTAATATATCATTGGCTAAATTGAATAATGAAATTTTGAAAAATTTACTAAACAAAATATACCGGACGAGTCAACGTTAAGAAATAATTACGTTCCATAATTATACCATACAAAAATTAAGAGAAAGCGTTCATAACAAACGGGTTTGAGTATCGTTAGATGAAACAACGAACATAGAACAGGGAGATATTGCAAATTTTTTATTTGGTGTGTTAGGTGTTGAATAAGAATAAAACAAATCGTATTTACTAACGAAGGTATTAGAAAAAGTGAATCATTCGACAATTGCTACATTTTTTTGACAATGCCCTTTTGTGGCCGACAGGAATTTGCTACAATATATATGTGCAAAGCAATAAAAAATTTACAAGTTATATATTTAAAAATGATTCATATTAATTGTGTAGCACATGCTTTGCATAGTGACTGCATTAGACCGTTAGAAATATCCAAGTGTCAAATTATTGATATCTTCAGTAAAAAAAGTGTTTCTAAAATCACTATCTCGTGTGATCAAGTTTAAGGAAATTGCTAGTACTGATGTTAGTTTGAGTACGTCCCAGTTGTGACACGATGGGGTACTTGGATCTAAACTGCGATTTTGAAGAAGATCAAAGTATAGAAAAATCTCAGCTTGTTCTAAATAAGAAGAAAGGTGTACGGAAAAACTTGGTTTTTATTGAATCTAAACTGTATTAAAATTGAAAACTAAAGAACTCTTATTGAAAAACAATGTTAACATAATACAATTTTCCATTCTGGACAATTTCCGTGTCGTTATCACACAAGCTGAGCTTTTATCATACGTTGCAGTGAACATCTTTAGAGCCTGGAACAAACTAATTGATTGCGTTGTGAATCTTGCTTTTATAGACCGATGTCTGATTGTTTTTAAATCTCCGGTAAAGAAAAATTATAATCTTGGTTAATATTAAAGGATTTTTAATTATTTTAATGGATTTTCTAATTTTTCGCTGACAGTAATTATAAACATTTGCCAAAATTTTAGTTTCCAAACATAATTTGATGGCCCGTTTTAGCACGCCACCGCTGACTCTAAAAATTGTTTAAGACGACCTTTAATGTTTCTTAATACGAATTCCCACGCTTCTACCTGTTTTTCCTATGTATGCACGACCACAAGAGCAAGGAATGCTATAAATGCCGTCAGATTGAAAAGGAATAACGTTTTTTACGGAAGTTAAGAGTTGACCCAATTTAGTAAGAGTAGAAAACCGAGTAACAATGTTGTGTTTAGACAATATTTTTTCTATACGGTTTGTGGTACCTTTGACATAGGGTAGATAAGCGATAGACACTGGTTGAGACATAGATTCTGCTGTTACTCTTGGTTTCGCAAATGTAAACTTTATAATCAATTGTTTAATACACTTACGTTAAATGATTTAACTCTTTTTTGAGATTTTGGGATTGACTTAAGGAAACAGCTCTGTACACTAAAGAATTCACTACTGACAATTTTTGAGAAAGGTGATGATAAGACAATCCTTTTAAATATCTATTTGTATGGGTATATTCTCGATAAACTAAATATAATAATAAGCCATCATCATTTCAATTAACTAAAACGTACAAAAATGATAAAGAGAAGTTTCTTTCTAATTCCATAGTAGAACGAATCTTTTAATAAATTGAGTTTCAATTACATAGAAACTCGAGCGTAAAAGGACCATGTTGCCAAATGACAAAGGTGTCATCAACATTCTTAAAGCTGATAAAGAAAATGCTACTGTTATTATGAATTGGTCACATTATGATAACAAAACCTACACTCTTTTTGCAGAGCCTTCTTCATCTATTGAAACAGCAGTTTCCAAATTTATAAAAGAGTCGTCAATTAATGAAACCAATAAAAAACTTTTAATACCTAAAGATTCTAATACTCTTCAATTTTAGAGATTGCCTAAAATTTATAAGTCTAATATTCCTCTTTGACCTATTGTCAACGTTATAAACTTACATACTTATTAAATCTCTAAATATCTTTTATTTATTTATTTTATTTATTTTATTTATTTTATTTATTTTATTTATTTTATTTATTTTATTTATTTTATTTATTTTATTAATTTTATTTATTTTATTTATTTTATTTATTTTATTTATTTTATTTATTTTATTTATTTTATTTATTTTATTTATTTTATTTATTTTATTTATTTTATTTATTTTATTTATTTTATTAATTTTATTTATTTTATTTATTTTATTTATTTTATTTATTTTATTTATTTTATTTATTTTATTTATTTTATTTATTTTATTTATTTTATTTATTTTATTTATTTTATTTATTTTATTTATTTTATTTATTTTATTTATTTTATTTATTTTATTTATTTTATTTATTTTATTTAATATATTTATTAAAATCTTTCGCAAAAGAAACTGATTCATTCTTACTCAGTTTATCGAAAACCTACCTATACACATAGATATTTAAATAGATTGCCTCAATATCACTCTTCTCAAAAAGTGTCAGTAGTGAATTCTTTATTGTACAGACATTAAGTCAACCTCAAAATCTTCAAAAGAGTTAAGTCATCTAACAAAGGTGTTAGCTGCAAATAAATACAATAGAAAAAGTATTAAACAATTTATTACAAAGTTTACGTCTGCAAAATCAAGAGTAACAACGGAATCTATGTCTTAAGTAGTGTCGATCGCTATGTCAAAGGTACCAAGGACCGTATAGGAAAAACGTTGCCTAAACACAACATTGTTACTCGGTTTTTAATTTTTCCTAAATTAGGTCAACTCTTAAATCCGGCGAAGAGCAATATTCCTTTTCAATCTGACAGCGTTTCTAGGATTTCTTGCTCTTGCGGTCGCGCATTTATAGAAGAAACGGGTGAAAGCGTATAAATTCGTATTCAGGAGCATCAAAGATGTAGCCGTCTTAAACAATATTTGAAGTCAGCGGTGGCGGAACACGTGTTAGAAACGGATCATCAAATTATGTTTGAAAACACTACAGTTTTGGCGAATGTTTCTAATTACTATCAGCGAAAAATTTGGGAATCTTTTAAAATAAATAAAAATTCTTTTAAGGTGGCCGAGAGTTCACGGCGCTATCAATCAGTTTGTTCCGGGGTCTGAAGATGTTCACTGCGGCGTGTGACGAAAGCTCAGCTTGTGTGATAGCAACACCTAAATTCTACTAGTGTTTAAATAGTTGAAAGTGTTATCAGCAAGTTAACCAAATTAGAAAACCTACTTTTTGTTGGCAATTTAATTTCGGTATTGTCAAAAATTTGTAACCGTCGTTTAAAATGATTGGTTGTTCGATTATTTGCGTAAAAGACCCGGTATTTGGATTGATATTATTCATTTCATGTATTTTAAATTTGATTTAATGGATTTTAGATGGATTTTAATAAGTTATTTCACGTTTTTAAATTCAAAATTATAATTCAAAATTGTTAATAAGGTTTTGTATTTTGTTACGCCGTGAATCATCTGATTCTGCGATTCTGTTTATTGAGCATTTTTTCTTTGTTCGATCAGAATTCCAGTGGTAATTTATGTTTCCCTTCTGAGATATCATTATAATTAAATATATTTACGCCGTTTGTTTATTTTAAGTTGGTTTAAAAGTTCTTTGTTTTAAGTGCATTCTCAGTACGTTCGTACTTGGTTTCTTTGTGAGTTCAATTAAATGACGTGGGAATGAAATCATTATTTTAATTTATTAGACAGCTTAATCTTTACGACAGTAATGTAATATAATATTTTGTCAATTTGACATTTTTACGTAGAATCAAATGCCGTGGTCAAATACTACGATTTTGACGTTATTTGATCTGTTTGCCTCCTTGTCGCACTTCTTAATGAGATTGTTTTTTTATGAAGTTTTGAACACAGCAAGTGTCATTGGTTCAACTTTTGCATGTAACAAATTCCTGTTTAAAAACAATTAACAAATCTATCCAATATATTGAATGCTAAAAGTTAACATAGTGCTATTTGTAATCCTAATTTAAGTATAACTAGCATAACGAAATTAGAATTAGCGTCAATAGTATCCTGCAATGTAAAAAGGAACTTTGCAAAGTTTAAAAATGTGTTAGCTAATAACAGGCACAAATTTATTTTCTAAAATTTGTTGAATCATGTTGTAATTAAGTATAACAGCAATCCTTTAAAAACCTTGTAAATTATAACATAAATAAGTAATTAGTAATTATAAACAATTATATTAATGATTATATATTTTGCATGAGAATAAACATTATGTATGTGTAAAAACGTGTTTTTAGATCTTTAACTCCGATAAAATAATTTTTTAAAGTGCATGTTGTTAACGCATATTTGTATGCATATATTGGAGTTATTTAGTGCATAATTATCTGAAGATGAAATGCCTGTATCTACATTTTTAATAATAAAATTAATGTGTTTTTTAATATGATTTTAATTTTTTTTTAGTTTGACCGATATAAAAAGAATTACAAGAAGAACAAGCAATTTTGTAAATACCAGATTAATCTAAAACAAGAATAGAATCTTTATTATCAACAATAAAAGACTTTAAATTATGATTCATAAAAAAAATAAAAACATTAAATTGTTTTAAAATATTTAAGAAAGGGGCAAGAATGACTAAAGTAGGAAATAGTACCAAATTTTCAAAGTAAGAGTAAGAAGTTGTTCTACGAATAACGATTTTTAATTATGAAAAGAATAATCATTATTATAACCAAGTCGTTTAATAATATTCAATTTTCTATTAAAACTGGTTTTTGAAAGACGGATAGAATAAAGACTGTGAAATAAAGAACGAAAAAAATCTTATGATTATAAGAATAGTTAGAATAAAAACAATGAAAAAAATAAAATACGTCACATCAAAAAAATACAGTTTGTTTCTGTTTTTTAACAGTTTGAAATCATCAAAAACAACATTAAAATTCACATTTATCATAAAATTGATTTGCATGTACGATGTAGACAAAATAAAAAGATAAACAAGTCAATTTCCAAAATATTCAGAAATAATTAGAAAAAAATAGTATTGCCATAATTTATTTAACGTTTGAAAATCAAACACAAAAAATACGTTTGTTCTAAAATTACTGGCGCTACTGAAAAAATTAGCAATTATTAGTTTAAAACTGTTTAAAAGCTTTTGCGCAAAATTCAATACTTGGTAACACCACGGATAATTTAAATCCTGTATAAATTAAAAAAAGTAAATAAAAAAAAATAAAAAATTAATGAATCTAAATAAAACGCAAAAATATGAATTATTAACTAAACGCGAGTCACGTCCTTGAAGAAGAACAAGTTTACGGTGAATAGTTTGTAAAACTTTTGTAATTATCTTGGAAAATACCTACATTTCCATCGCGTTAATTTTTACTATTAATACACACGTGGAATCCTATTGTAACAATAACAACACGGCGTCTTGAATCACTAATAATTTGTAATTAACTCAAACAGTTAATTTAATTGGAAAATTATAGAATTCAATAACCGTTAATGTCACCATCACATATATGTCATATCATAACTGTTTTGCAATTTTGTTATAAATAAGAAAACAACTAACATTGAACTTTACACATAAATTAAGTAACTTATTTGTTACAAGAATTTCTAAACTAAAATTGATTGGTCTAATTTCTGATTTGTGTTTGTTAATTTTTTTATCTAAATTACGTTTAGTTAAAGAAAATACAAAAAGTTTTTGATCAACGAAAATTAAAAATTTGAACAGCCTTGACTGTCTTTACTATGCTAATTGTCATTTATAAATTTTTTCTTTATTTCGTTGACAATAAAAATTTTCCACTTAAATCAAGTAGAAAATTATAGTTTTAAACAAAAATTGTAAACCCATACATTGTTATTCATTTTCGTAAGCTTGGTCAACCTGCACATCATTGATCTACTATTAGTTAATTACTAATTCAAGAAACGCAGATAATTACTACTCAAACTTCCTTAATTATAACAACATTACTATTTAGTAACAATCAAGATTTTAAAATTTAAAAAAAATTAATTAAAACGATATCAGAAACCTAATCTTTTAAAAGTACTTACAAATTTTCATAATCTTATTTTTGAGAAACTTTCTTGCCAAAAATTTTCACGTTTACACTTTAACAAATCGACGGTCACTGTCGTGAACTTCGGTCATCTATGTTTATATAGAAGATGATTATGCTACATACTACGACACATAACTTAATGTGTTGCTCAGTAGGGGTTTTCAATATTTGCTAGTTTGATTCGTCCGGCATTGATTACAGTTGCAATTTCCGGTTTATCTTTTTCTACAAATTGTTTCTGGGTAACTATTGTACATTTTCGGTAACAATAAGTAAACGCAATCAATATTTAATATGACGCTGTTGGGTTTTTTTATTTGTAGGATGACGTGAAACCATCCACGATTTTGTTAATCACCAAGGAGAAAACAATGTTTTGATTTATTAGTAATTGTTTTAAAAATTATAGGTTTACTTAGTATTTACAAAGTTATTTTAAAAATTCAAGAAAAAGTGTATGACCATGGGGAAATTTTCTTTATCTACTTATGATGTACTACATACACTGTACGGTGCATTTTTTTAAGATAAAAAACCTTTACAAACGTAAGCTTAAGGTTCAAAAAATTTTTGTTACTCTAAACCACAGTTCTTAATTTACTTTTACGATTTACATTTTATCGGTTAATATGATTATGTAAAACAAATTCAAGTTGCAATAATACAAAAAATTTGATTTGACTCAGTATGATAAGATTGTAGTGGTACGTACGTAAAATACAAAAACAAAATACATTAAGACGACATAGTGTTTGGAAAGCAATGGATTTTGCTTAAGTATTTAGGTTTTCTTCAGGTTCTATATAAGAAACTTCAGTAATATGCGTTAATTTATTGGCTTAAAAAAGCTTAAAAAATACTAATTCGAATTCGATATGAGTTTTTGTTGCGCTTTTTTGCAAAATTAATTAATTTATTTTTTTTTTAATTAGAAAATAATATTGACAAGAACAAATTTAATTTTTTTTTAATTTTAACCAACAGGTGGTTTGTCTAGCGCCCCTGAACTCTAAGATAGTCAACTTAACAAAAATATGCGACCCATAAATTCCGTCGTTAGTACAGTTTTGTACTGAATTGGTTTGTTACGTTACTGTCCAGTGTACTGTAAAATGTTGCTAACAAGATTGTAATCGTTTTCTTTAATTGTGCTAATATTTAAATATTTTTTTAACAATATTGCTAGTGCTACAAATTAATTTATGTATGACACTTGTAGTTATTTATTGCTTTACGTATAAAATTTATGTAAATAATTATACGTACAATAAAGAGGTTAAAAAAAACTTACAGAGGATTTTCGACCAGCTCAGAACAAACACAATAATTAGCAAAGAAATCGGATAAATGAGAGAAAGATGTAAGAAAATGATATGGTAATAACTAAAGAGCGATTAGTAAGACAAGAAAAAATACCAAAAAAGGTGGCATAAAAGGCATCTTAAACCTGCCAAAAAGGAAATTAAAATGAAACAAATATCTATTAAAATTTACAGTTTATTTTTTTGTTTTACAATGTTTAAGTGCTATTATTTTCCCAAGCACAAATCAAATATTTTTCAATATTTTGACCAAGAAGCTGTTGCCTTTTATCATTTAAAATATTTTTATAGAAGGAAAAAGTTCTTTCGACATCACAAGATGTTAGTGGAACAAATTTTAATTGCTGCAGAAGCGGTCTTGTCAAATAATTCAACCACCTGAATGTATAAGACAATGTCAGATTATAGTATGAACTGTACCTCTTTAATTTTTTTAAAATGCGTGGCATAAAAAATGCAAGCAGATAACCAAGTTCTCCATCTTGTTATGATAGATTCCGGTGAAAGTTTAACATCTGGAAGTCTTTCTTTATAGACCCGTAATGGTGCTTTCACAAAAACCTGAAACAAGATCCAATAATCAAAAAGAGAATCTAATATATCTCTAATAAACTCACACACCCTATGTATTCCATATGCTAGACAAGTTAAATGTTTTAAATTCGGATAAAATATTTTTAATGTCTGAGCGAATTTGATCATATAATGTGTTACATCGGTTACGAATAAGAAAACCTTTTCTTTTTTTACGCCATTGGGATACAGAAATCCTACAAATATAAAATTATATAATTGTAATTAATAAATTAGATTATATTAATCAATCAGTAAAAAAAACTTACGTAAACAATCATCGAAAAAATTTTCAACTGTTTTGTGATTGGTCTGTGGAATTTCTTTGGATGCTAGCAAATGAGCTTTTCTTGATTCTTTCTTGCCATTACTTATTGTCTGTATTTTCTATAAAAGGTAAACCAGCATTTTAAAAACTATAAATACTTTAATTAAACTGCTTACCGATTGGTAACGTATGTCTAAATAATTTTTTCTCAAAGTTGATTCATCTGGAACAACTTGTTCGGTGTATTTTTTGAGGAAATTGCGAAAATTGATATCATTAAGTTTTTTAAGAGGAATTTGAGCCGACACCAATGCTTTGCACAAATCTAGAGCAAAAGTTGTTTTGATGAGCCAGGTTTATTCTGTTGATCTTCTATACAGTTTTTTAACAATGGTTGTTTCATAGCTTTTTTAATATTTTTTAAATGTAAACCACTACCCAAGTGTTGTTTTACATGGTACTTTTTAGTGGCACCGATCCAAAATAATACATATACTAGTAATTAAAAACATTTAAATTAAGATAATACAAACTTACTGATTTTTAACAAACTTGACAAAAAAGATTTTCCATGTCGGTCATTAAATTATTGTCCAGTTTACTCCACTTGTAATAATTTTTAAATTTTGATTGTTTATGAGGTGGCATTTTTTAAAACTTACTCACAGCACAACAGCAATAGACTATCACAGTGTGACAATATCACAGGTATTTATACAAACAAAAAATATTTTAGTCATGTGTTTCAGTCATTAAAGGAATCCTACCGGACAGAACTAAAATCATCTTTATTTGTTTGCTTTACTTAGGTACTGAATAAACTTATAAAATATAATTCATTCCGAAATCCTTCCGGTTTTGTAAATAGTGTTTTGTTAAACCTGTCATTGTATGTACATAATTCTAGTATAAATTCTTACAATAGTTTTTCTCTATAAGCGGCTTTTTATTTAATGTTTACTCGAAATCATTGTTTTACAAAGCATGAAAATTCCTGTTGTTATTTATAACTCCGTGGTAAGACCTTTTGAGCAAATAATGTTAATTATATTATTGTACGTAATTTAAGTAAAATTCTGTAATGCGTTATTGTCATCTACCAATTAAAACAATGTTTACACAAATTTTTAAAAAATTATATGTAAAAAGGCAATATAAAATAATACTCTTTAAAAAGGCAAAAAAGAGTTACACAAAAAGGTAAAAATAGGCCTGACTGTCCGCCCTTTAGTAATAACGTTATAATACTATTCTAGAATATAGCGGGCTTCAATAATAAAGATTTTATAAAGGAATTTCATGTAGTAGGTCTAACAAAAAATTGGTGGAGGAAAAAAAATAGAATTCAATAAAAGATAAGCTACCGGCAGTATTTAAGTAGAATTACCAAGCAGCAGTGAAAGACAAACAGTAAGGAAGAGCTAAATAATGAATAATCATGAGAGTTAAAAAAGAAGTTACAGAAGAAAATGAAACAATTTATAACGATGTAGAAAGAATACAAGAGAGAACAATATTGATACTTACAACAACAAAAAATAGAAGATAATGACTTTATACAGCAACCAAAGGTTGGAAAAGATAACACCGGAGATAGGCGCAAAAACAAAAAATGCACAAGTAGCAAACATACATCTTCTAATTTGAGAAACTTTAACGCTATGATAGAAGAGCTAAGCCCCATGCACATAGACACAGAAGAGTCATAGAAAAAAGAGAAAAGACATGGTAGATAATAAAGAAAGAAAGAAAACTGATAGACATGAGAAATAAAAATGGATAGAATATATTAAATGGGATCTGCACAGGAGATCAGGCCGGAGAATATACATACATCGACCCTAGAGGAGCAACAACAATAGACTACAGCATCGTAAACAAATTGGAAGAGCAAAGAAAAAAGAAGTTTATAGTGGGGAAAAAACGAAATCAGATCATCAACCTTTGATAATAGAACTGCAGGAAACAGAAAAAAGGATAACAAAGACAGACGACGAGAAAAAAATTAGGAAGATTACGACGTGGAAAGAAAAAGATATCGTAAGATACAAAAACACTGTTGATGACTTAATCGGCAAAAAGAAGATAGAAAATATAAACCAACTAAAAAAACGGTATAGAAGTCAATGCAATATAAAACCAGTGAAAAAAAGCAGTTTAAAGATGGAAGACAGAAATGGTAAAATAAAAACTGTAGACAGAAGAAAAGAGAAATGAGAAAACTAATGAGAAGATGGAAAAAACAAGAAAACAGCATCGAACTTTAATTAAAGTCAAAACAAAGACATGTGTTATAACAAAAACAAGACTGGAATAAACAAAAACTGAAAAAAATAAGTAAAATAACCAAAGACCAAGACCTATGAAAATATATAAATAAATATGGAAGCAAATATACGACAATTCTGCAAGAAATAAGAACAGAAGACTGGAAAGCGTATTTTATAAAATTACTGGAGGGGAGTGACACAAGAAGAACAATTAAGAATGACGACCGGGTGGAAGTAAATGATAAAATATCCAATGAGGAAATTGACGAGCAAATAAATAAACTTAAGAAAAATAAAGCAACTAGAACAGATAATATACCAAACGAAGTTTGGGTTAACCTATTAGAAATAAGAATACAAATATTAGGAAAAATCTTAAACAAAATTTAGCAGCAAGAAAATTGATACTAATGGAATGGAAAAAATGGCAAATGTATCCAATATTGAAGGCGGGAAAAAGGCTGGACCCAAGAAACTATAGAGGCATTACCTTGTTAAATACGATATACAAAATATAAGCAATGATCGTGGATGCCAGGCTACAAAAAACTCGAAGAAAAAAAAATCCCAACGAAGGGGGGGGGGTTTAGAAAAGAGAAGGGCACCTGGCGGACACAATATAAATTAAAGCAGTCAAAAGAGCAGTTTGTTATGAATGGAAGGTGAAAAACACGGAGGATGGAAATTAGCTGGCGGAAGTGTGGCGAGGTATGAGAAAAGATAAACAAACGACCTAAATAACAAAATGGGCGGAGAAAAAGAAACAAGAGTACGAAAGCGCTGGGATGTCTTTACAGAAAACGAGAAAAAAAGAAGAAGAGGCGAGCTGGAGAGTAAGGTCACAGAGAGAAAGAAAGAAGTACACTAACAAGAAACTTGCAGCAAAATAAACACACATGGGAATGTACCAAAATACCTAAAAACAAAAGGAAAAAAAGGAAACCACAAATTAATAGCTAGATTTAGATGCGGCAACGAAACAAAGGGCGAAAGAAGCTGGGGCAAAAGAGGAAGAGAACGGTTGTAGATTGTGTGGTTATGATTCAGACACAATGATGCAAAGTAGGAAGTTAGAGCAAACGGGTAAAAAACTAAAGAAGAAATAATACAAAAGCACAGTAACAAATACTTTCAACTTGAAAATATATAAAACTATTATTTAAATTTATAAAATTTTATTACCAATTTATAAAAAAATATTTACTTTTAAATGCATTTTATACATACATTAAACAATTATTGACTTTAAAAATATAATTTTACGTAGATTTTCATTTATCACTTTGCTGCTCTAGAAGTTTTTTCGTCATTAAACACTAACACACGAATATTGATGTTTGCGATAAGGTCAGCACAAAACAATATTTATGTTTTCTTTGACAAAATTGATTTTTATAACGCAAGAAGAATGTTGGTTTCTAAAAACCGCATCGGTTACGTCAGCGGTCTGATATACGTGTCGGAATTTGAATTGGTGATGCAACCATATGTAGCACAATTTGCGTTAGTATTATTAATTTTTTTTTGTTAAAACTAAACAGAGTAACACTTTTTTGATAATGATTTTTATGATATTCGCGTATGCTACAGTCATTCCAAAACACAATCAACAACATTTTACAGCAATAAATCAGCAAGAATAAAAATTGAAGATAGCAAGCTAAAACTCTTTTAGACCTTTGGAGACTCTTATTACTTACATACCAACGAATAATTCAACATTTTCTGATTAAAAAAATCTTAAAATTAACACATTGCTTAGCTCCTTGCTTACAAAAATTTCAAAAAACAAGCAATAAACGTAATGTGAATGTAACAAGCCTCAAAAGTAAAGCATAGCGCAACAAACGTTAATGTGACGCGAGGCCGAGCGTTGCATGTGAGTAAAGTTTGACATTGATTTTAACATCTTTTTTTCAATTTTAACAATTTCAAAATTTTTTAATCATTTTTCCATGTCACCAACTCGTACTAATATAATAATTGATTTTGAACACTTAGTTTTATGTAGATTTCAACTTTTTACTTTGCCTCTCTAGAGCATTTTTTTGTTCATTACATTATTGCACTAACAAACGAATATTGACCTTTGCGATGTTAGCAGTAGAAACATTGATTATTTTGTAAGTATAATTTTGTTTTACTGAACCAAAATCTAGTACAGTGAGATCGAGATTATTCTCAAACCACGTGACGCAGTAAATATCCATTAAAAAAGTAAACAAATAGGTCATGTGGCTTGCAAATAATCTCAATCCCCCGTTATATTTAATATTTTAGAAATACTAGCATCAACACACTGCGGTTTTATTAATAGAAATGGCGCAGTAGAAAAAATACATTTTATCCAGCTCAGACGCAAAGAGTGAGCGAGAAAGGAGAGGATCGGGCAAACCTTTTTTTTATTTGCTAATTGCACAAATGTCAAAATTCAATTGTTACAGATGAGTTTTATAATACAAACTCTAACCTGTTAGAACCTTTTTGTTTCAAAATTGTTAATATTTAATTTGGATAATACGTATTTTTCTGTAAATATTTAAATTAGCAAAGTTATTTAACCTAGGCTCTTATATATAACAACCCAGAAATTTTGTAGTACATTATTCAAACCATAAATGCCAAAAGTATCGGCAACACACAATACATAGGTTTACACATAGGGTGTCGATAGCGAAAAAAATTACATGACAAATATCGATGGTTCACAGCATGCGATACACAAAATAATTAATGAAAATAACTAAATGGTATTGAAACAATTATTGTAATTGCGTAATTTAGAACAAGAAAAATTTCGTGAGAGACTTTTCTGACAGCTACAAAGCGATTAAATAAGACTTACCCACAATCCAGTACTTGCCCGAAGAAAACGTTTTCCTCGTTGAGTCGATCTTGAATATATATTAATAGCAAATCGTGTCAAATGACTCACGAAAACAAAAATCTACAAAACTGTTAATTAGTGCTAAAAGAAATTAGACATAAAAACCCGATTATCGAATGCTGTTGCACATATTAAGTAAAAGTTGATATCGCAATCGACTGACGCATAAGGAGTAGTGTCTAGAAAAGTTCTTGTCGAGACTTCGTTTTTAGTTTGAACGTAGGCCTTCCAGAATTATAATCGTTCCATGAAGGAATTTGGTCGATATTAACCCCTAATCGATCGATAATATATCGAAAAATGCCGCCAACACGTGACGGGACGTGCTATCAAAATTAACTAGGTAATTACTAAAGAATTCTAAAAATTAATAGGAAAAGCATACCCTCTGATGAATACACTTCTAGAAATGTGTTTTCAGGTTATATTTTAATTTCCATAAACGCCGATGTTAGAAGATTAAAAAGTTTTACCATCACAAGCACGATTTTAAGTAGTTGACAGTTTGATGTCTTGGCAGGAAATGAAGTAAAACTAAACTCCCTAGACAGCGTCGAAAATAAAAATCTAACTTTAAGGTAATTAATATACAGGGTATTATATGATGAAATTTATACACGTAACAACACTTATAAATTCTCCACTTATGTTCGGCCTAGAAGATAAAATGTCAATATTACATTGCTGTAATTCATTCATAATTGCACCAGTGAGTGTTTTTCCATAGGTTGATGAAACAAGAAAAAACAAAAGAAAATATTTACAAATTGTTTATACATTTGATTCATATTCTTTCAAATACCTCACACATAAGAAAAATTGTTCAATTGATATACCTGCACTTTGATCAACTAATACGGTAAAGTATTTAGCGGTATTTACTTTAGCGGAAATTTATTTTCTTATTATTAAATCGCTTGCTTCCAAATATTTAGTTTTGTATGTTACAACTAACATATGTTGCACTTTAACCACACTTTTTAAAATGTAATGTTAAGTTAGTATCTTCAGACTCAATGCAACCTCTTAGCAATGAACAAAAGTTCCTTATTTTCTTTCGGTTCAACTTGTTATGTAACCCACTCATATTTGAAAATTAAGAACCGCAAATCAAAAAGTAAATAGCGGCACCTTACTGTGGCAATAATCGTCAAACTACCTCCCCTTTTTTCTACTTTGTATTAAGTTCGTTTGCTCTTGATAAATGGGAAAACTGCAGTAAGGTTAAATAAAACATCCAGCAAAAAAACCGTGGCTTTATCTAGGTATAACTTGTTAAATTTCTATTGAAAAACTTTCTGTTTAACAGACAAACAAACTGCTTCTGTTCACTAATTGAATGTAAATGCAAGATAATTGAACATCGGAAAGTTATAACATCCTAAATTTAAATCAATTAAACGAATACACAAATTAGATAACTGGTTTAAATTGCAACGCATATAAACAAGTGCATAAACATCATTATTGTAAACAAATAAAGTTAGTTACGGCCTGCCAGTAAGTACTAAGATCCCAGTTACGGAAGCAAGTACAAGGTCTTCATTGCATGAGAACTACCTGCGACTACACGCTGTTTGTTCATCATGGTAAATAACAATATTAGATTAATTCTAATTATATTAATATGTAAATATTCCGATCGAAAATATATCCTAACTTTGAACAACTTTTATAACTCAAATAAATGCGTATTGCTACTTTCGATTTTAATAATCTTTAAATTTTTAATTATTACAGTAAAATTTTTGACGTTTGATGTTGTGTTCAAAATCACACATAAACGAAATTACAAAATAAAAAAAATACGACGAATTTAAATTACATTTCAAACGTTCTTTTAAGATAGGTATGTCAATTTAGTAATTTTAATTTCTAATTAATAACTTGTAAAAACATCGTTTAATAATTTCCACATCTAAACTTGGCTATAAGCCGTTTCTCTCCTAAGCTTCTCCTCCCCATCAGATACTTAGGAACCCCCCTGGACACTATATTCCCATACCTTACGTTATACTTTCCTTCCCTTATCTTTCCTTCCCTCTCTTGCACTTGCGAGTCTTTATCTCTTTTTACTATCTCCCCCGTGTTTAACCTCCCTTCCTCTCTCCTTCTTTCCACCTCTTCTCTTGCGAAACCTCCTCGTTGGTAGTACAGTTTCCTTTCCTGCTGCCCATATATATTTTTGCTATCTTTTACCGTCCTCCAGCAACATTGCAAAATTTTACATTCTCTCCTACCCTTCATTGTCTCTTCATAACCCATCGCCCATTTTCCTGCTTCTATTCTAATCTTCTCTAACTGCCCCTCCTCCTCTATTATGTACCCCGGCGTCTCCCTGTCTAAACTTAGTATCCATTTCCAATATTTTATTTGCACCCTTTCTAATAGGTTCCACTCTTTCCAACCCCATACCTCCACCCCGTACATCATCACACTTTTAATCAATTTTTCGAACAGCCATCTTCTCTTCTCGATCTCCTTCCCAAACACTCTTTCCCCTAAACTCCATACCTCCCCTAACAACCTGTTACCCTTCTTTGCTAACTCTCTTATATGCGCATCATCTTTATTATCATACCTTAGCCTATATCCCAAATATGTCACTTCATTCACTGCCTCTATCTTCTGTTCTCCCCAACTTAACTCCTCCTTTTTCTTCCCTCCTCTCCCTTTTTGAAAAATTACCATCTTAGACTTTCTCACATTTAAACCCAAATCTTTCCTTTCCAGGTACTTCTTTATCGTATTTATCATACCTTTCATCTCCAACTCATTTTTTGCCACCATGACCATATCGTCTGCATATGCCAACACCCACACTTTTACCCCTCCCTCCATGACCAACCCACCACGCTGTCCTCCCTTCAACACTTCCTTTATGTCCCCTATATACAGTGCAAATAAAATAGGGCTAAGAGGACACCCCTGCCTTAACCCCTTCCTCGTCCAAAACACTTCACTAACACTATCCCTTATTTTTACTCTATTTTTAGTCTCTTTATATATCCCTTCTAGTTTCCTCACTAGTTGTTCTTCTATTCCCTTTTTCCTTAACACCCTCCATAATTTTTCTCTATTCACATTATCAAACGCAGCTTCTACGTTCATAAAGAACGCGTATACCTTACCTCTTTTCTTATCCAACTCTCCATTTGCCAACTGTTTCAATATATAAACATTGTCTATTGCCCTTCTTCCCACTCTAAATTCCATCTGCCAATCTGGTAATAGACTTTTTTCTTCCACTTCCTTTTCCAACCTTCTTTGTATAATCATGGCATACAATTTATAACTTACATTAGTGACACTAATCTCTCTATAGTTCTTTACCTCCTTTCTATCCCCTCCCTTATAAACCGGAAGAATTCAACTTTCTTTCCAACTCCCTGGCAATTCCTCCCCTTTCCATATTATATTAAAAATTTCTTATATTTCCTCTCACTCTCTCTCCTAGATATTTCTATTGTTCTCCTTGCGTACCGTCCGTTCCTGCAGTCTTTCTTAATTTTAGTCTATTTATTGCTTCCTCCATTTCCTCTTTCGTTATCTCCCACCCCTCCTGTATTGTATTTACCCCTTGCAATGTCACCTGCCCTGGTCCTTCTATTGTGCCCTCCAAACGCTCCATACAATAATCCAACCACGCCTCTAAATCCATTAAACCTCCTCTCCTCTTACCTCTTCTTCTCTCCTTGTTTAGAAATTCCCACACTTCTTCTTCTTTCTTTATTTCCTTTACTTGTTTCTCCATTTCCTTTTTATAAGACACCTTTCTCTCAAAACATACATTTTTAAAATTCACTTTCTTCCCCTTATACTCCTGTATATCTATTCTACCTTTCTTCCATCTTCTTATAGCATTTCTCATCTCTGTTTTTGCCTCTCTACATTCTCTATTCCACTACCTATTTTCGTTCTTCTTTTTCCTTGTCTTCTCTCAAACCTTTTCTTTTCTACTGTCTTCTCCATTTCTGCAGTCAACTCCTTTAGTCCTTCTTCCCCTCCTACATCTCCCCAAATCACTTGCTTTAACTTCATATTATATCATTCTATGCTTTCCTCAGTCCACACCTTTTCACTCCCCATCCCCTCTGTTCCTCCTTATTTCCTTGCTCTTTTCCTTTTAAAATCACTTCCAGTGGCTGATGATCCGATTCCTCTTCATCCCTCACTTTAAACCTTTCTATGTCTTCCCACATCTCCCCACTCACTATCACGTAATCGATCACCGATTCCCCCCTCCCTCCCATATAAGTGTAGTCACCTCTGTCCCCCTCCTCTATATTTCTATTAAGAATTGACCACCCTTTTTCCTCACATATCTTCACTAACATTTTCCCATTCCTATTAACTGTCTTATCCATGCTAACTCTTCTCTTTACTTCCCCTCCTATAATCACTCCTCCCTTTTCCCCTGTTCTCGCGTTAAAATCGCCCCCTATAATAATCTTTTCCTTTTCCTCACCCTGTATCATTTTCTCAATCTGTTCACTTATCAACCTCATAACCCGCCCATAAACTGTTAACACTATATATGTTTCCTTTCCTTCTCTGACCACATAATTTTTTACGATCCCTTTCCCTTGCTTTTCTTCTCCCTACTCTTCTTTCACCGACCAGTTCCTTTTATACCCGTTAGTATTCTTCCCCTTGCTCTACCTTTACTTTCTTTCTAGTTGCAAAGTTGAAAGCAGTAATGTTTCTTAGCATTATTACTGGCCTAGCTTAACAAAATGTATTTTGTGTACACGATCACGTTTATCTTTGCTTGTAACCTAAACAACACTTCCGATAATTAAATGAAAAATTCAGCTTTTTTAGAACTGAGTTCGATAATCTAATTTATTTATGTCTCGATTTTTAACGGATTTTAGGAAATTTTGAGAAAAGTGCCTTCAGCTAGCTGCATGCTTGAAAAAGAAAAAATGTATTGTATTGTATCTTCTATTCTATTTTTTTTCATCTAAGTTGTCAGTCGTTTTCTACGTACGACTGTATGTACACACTAGGTTGTTGTCACAAATACTTATAAAACTTTTTTTGTGTGTAAGAAAATATTAAAGGGTGCGCTGGGGTTCTTTCAATTATCAAGATATTGCATATTTGTATTATATTTACAAATGTAAATCTGTTCCTTTAAAATGTACACGTTAGGCCGATAAATTTGATTTTATGTACGACGTGTTGCCCAACCTAAGGGTGCTGGCATCAACAATTATTGTCTGTGATCTATACCTACATACTAGCAATTGATCGTAATTATGTAAATCTACTTCGCTTCTGTTTTCTAACCTCTCTGTGATAATATAATATAATAATATATTTCTGGTTATAACTTGTGTGTTGTCATTTGTTCTCTTTCAGACTTGGATGGATTTAAACGGATTTACACCATTCTAGTTTCTAACCGTTTTGGCGCTTTTTTTAATTTTACGTTATAATTAACACTGCATATGTTTGAGTTTTAAACTGTTTTTTATAATGTAGTGTTTTAACAACAATAGTCACATAAAACATAAAATTTGATTCAAGTAACGATAATAATGCAATCATAGTAATAGGCAACTACTATACAAAGCTTTGTGTTTGCTAATCTCTTGCAGGATAGAAACACATATTTTAAATACTTTCACACTGAAACGACGTAGAAATAGTCAGCGAAACATTGTGATCAAATAGTAGACCACATGCTGGAGGTAATGTTTTTTTTAAATCTGACAAAATTTCTAAATTGCGACACAATATATTTTTAATATTATTATGATGACAATAATTTAAAAAAAACTATATAATAATAATATAACCTATTTTTAGAAAATTAATTAATTACATTTTGATATCTTTAAAAACACATAATAAATTAATGTCGACTTTAAACAATTTTTTTTAGTTGTTAATAAATCCGGTGTACCACTACAATGATGTCTTATTTAAAAAAAAGTTTATTTTAATTAATGCATTTTTTTGTAATTTTTATATTAACTTGACAAATGTTGAAATAAAAAATTGTAAGTTTGAGAGATATTTTATAGGTTAAGGCGCGGGGGTCAGTCACTACCTATACAAATTTATTCCATCTACAGTTTTAATAATTTTTTTATAAATGAGATATACATTTTATGTTTATATTAAAAAAAATAATTAATCGGACAACTTAAACACGTGTTTTGATAAACACAATGTCAGAGTAATTACGGGAATTATTTAATTAGGTTATGTTAATAATTTGTATTCTTTTAATTTGCTCAGCTTTATAGACACAAAGAAGGGTATTTAAACTTTCGACTTTTGACTACTATTGTAATTACTCAGTAATTTGTACTAATCATAAAACAAATATTTAATTATTTGTATATGCTACTACAAACATGTAAAGTAGTGTTCAAAGGTAGGTCTTTAAAATTAATTAGAACAACGTTTTTACATTATGTTTTGCTAATGTTTTAATCATTGTTTAAATTAAGCTTTTTATGTAATTTTTTACCACAACTTAAGATTTAATCAAAAAGTATTTTTATTCATATTTTATATATTTAAGTTTATTATAAAACCTTAAAAAAGACGCTTTTAACTTAATTAGGTATGTTATATTATAGGGTAACTTTTGACGTCCCCAAAATACGTTTGCATCGGTCATTAAACAACCGATGTGATTAATATGTTTGGAGGAAATTATTAAGACGTACTGTAATTAATTTATTAATAAATATCGTTTACGGTAAATAATTTTTTTAATTTCTGAAGTTTAATTTTAGTTCTTAATTAAATAATAAATGGATAATTACATTCAATTACACGTATGTATATGTGCAACCATGCAATTACGAATTCGTCATTGTTGTTTTGTGTGGAAATCCTTAAGTGATAATGCTTGTTTGTTTATTCACGAGTTTATTTCTTTTTTTTTAATAAATTTTTTTATTGTTTGGGAAAACCCTATAATGCTTATTACTGTGTGAATATTGTTATTTAGTAACGAATTTTGTGTAATTACCAATTTTATTGCTCACAATTGTGTGTAAAAAACGCATTTTTTGTTGCGTATAAAATTAGATACTGTTCTTAACAATGACTGTTAAAAAGTGTTGTTCTAAAAAATTAAATAAAAAACTGTAGTGAACATAAACATTACACAAATGTAATTAAAAAAAAACCTAAGTGTCTAAATGATTTTTGATTTTCAATAATTTTATTTTACTCAGAAGAGTTAAATTGAAATATTTTAAAATGTATTAATTAATTACTGACGTACTTGGTAAGTACGAAGTTGTAAAGTACAAAAACAGTTAATGAATTAATAAACTTTGAATTGATATTATCATTGTAGTAGAACAAAGATTTACGTCTACATCTACATTTCTATAAAATTCTAAAATGATCAATGGATCATATTTTACTTATAAATTCTACCTACCACCGTACTTATACATATAATGAACTTTTTTACCAGTTTGTTAGTAAAATTTCCCACAAAACTGATAATTATTATATAGAATATTAGTATTCTTTTCCTCAAGATAGTGGTATAACTATTTAGAATTTTAACAACTACGACTAACGCACATGACGATTTTTGGCAGTTTTAATTATTGATAATCTTAGATAATTTCACACACATTACAGGTTGTAACTCTAATGGCATCGACTACTCTAGTATTATGGTAAAACCAAAAACTCAAATTTGTTAGGCAATGTAATAACAAACAAAAATATAATTATATAAAAAGTTTTTCTTAAATAAATTAATAACAGCTACGGCTACGGCTACGGCTACGGCTACGGCTACGGCTACGGCTACGGCTACGGCTACGGCTACGGCTACGGCTACATCTACGGCTACGGCTACGGCTACGGCTACGGCTACGGCTACGGCTACGGCTACGGCTACGGCTACGGCTACGGCTACGGCTACGGCTACGGCTACGGCTACGGCTACGGCTACGGCTACGACTACGGCTACGGCTACGGCTACGACTACGGCTACGGCTACGGCTACGGCTACGGCTACAACTACGGCTACGGCTACGGCTACGGCTACGGCTACGGCTACGGCTACGGCTACGGCTACGGCTACGGCTACGGCTACGGCTACGGCTACGGCTACGGCTACGGCTACGGCTACGGCTACGGCTACGGCTACGGCTACGGCTACGGCTACGGCTACGGCTACGGCTACAGTTATAGCTACAGCTACAGCTACAGCTACAGCTACACCTACAGCTACATCTACATCTACAGCGACAGTGACAGTAACAACAATACTAATCTCCTTAGAGTTGTTTATTTTTATATAACTAAACCCGAAGTACCAGAAAAAATTGGAGAAGAAATTTCTATACACAGTCACAGCTATGTTATGTTTCTGCTCGGGTAGGGTGCTTGGCTTCATTGCCTGGTTAGCAAAAGAATAAACCTCTATAAAAATCTATTATCTCAAAGTAAGAGAGAGCACCGAGAAGATGAGAAACCAGTGTGTAAAATAGGTTGCTAGCTTTTCTAACCATGGGAATTGCGCAAACGTATGAGACGCTTTGTGCCTTACTGTCAGTATGAAAGCACTGCTACGGTTGTTCGTTATTTTATTTTCTTTTTGTGGGTCCTATATGGTTACATCAGATAAAACAAAGGAGACACCGATATCTTTAATAAAGGTGGTGCCGGTGGGGCACACAAATCAGCTACCCCAAATTTGGAAAAGCATACTTTGCCGCAGTATTGGATCGTGTAAAAAAAAGGAAAATGACTTCTTTAAAATCAGTAGGTGGTATACATTGCGATGCAGTAACCCAAAAATTTGAGTTTGTGAAAGAGCACTGCCCCTATTTCAAAGTAAAAAAGCAATGCAAGAGGTCAAAACCGGAAGAATCTACCTTACCATGAGTTTTAAAAAGGTGATAACTGGTACAACCGAGTGAGGGCCTTTATAGGTGGAAAATACCTTATCAATTACCAAACAATGTACCAGTACCAAAAAAAGTAAACAAATCGTCCAACAAGAGCTGAAATCATTTAGAACAACCGTAATGCTACCACCTCATGCCAAGCTGAGCGAAACACTTGTCGTAGAGCCATAGTCTACATCTTTTAATAAAAGAAAGCATTCTGACCGGACTCTTTCTCCCTTGGTAAAGAAATCCGATTTTAGTTAAAGTTTCCATAAAAGAAAAAGGGGCAAACTTAGAAATATCCAAAAATGCCGTAATGCCGATGCCGACATAGTTGTGAATGTCGATGTCGATGAATGACACAACTTATGGTCTTTCCAGTCATATCATCTGTGATATCTTTATGAGATTACCAAACTGTGATATTTTAACGTTTTTATTTAGGTATTTGCTTTTTTTACATATTTGTTAGTCTATACTTTAGTTTATTACAGAAATATTTTACTCGTTTATTTAATTTCAACGACAAGATTTACTTGTTAATTTATTATTTTCTAACTTTTTATGGAGAGTATAATTCAATGGAATTTAACGGATTAGTATCACGATACTGTCATCTGAAATTTCAATTATATAAATACAGACCTTTTTGTATTTGATTGCAAGAATCTCACCTGAAATAAGAATAACCATACTCCTTAAAAGAGTACGAAATCGCTAGATTAGAAGCGCGATAGGTTAGCGGGCATACGGCGGAGTGGTGATTGCAGTTAGAAGTAACATCTGAATGGAACAAATGCCGCTTAACAAATCTGCAGCAATTACTTACTTTGTTTCTCGCCAATCTTAAAGTTTTAATTACTCAGATGCATCACCACTTTTTGCTCGTTGTTAACTTCAATGCCCACACGCTTGAGGTCAGGTTCTAGAACAATTATTTATTAACAATTCCAATATATCGTTGGATCACATGTTTTCTTCAAACTCTGTCAAGTAATTTCTCCGTTCTCAATCGTTCTACGAGATCCACATTTATAACACCGCGAATAACGTAGAAAGTCCTCGACGATCTATACATTTCTCAATTGTCATAGCGTTCAACATTCCTCACTCCGTATGCTACGTTCCTAAAAAATGGAACATTGACAAGACAAATTGAGATCTGCATAGATCGTACTTACCAGTTTGAGTTGCTCCAACCGGAAAGAATGTGGACGACAAGATAAGCAACCTTAGCTACTTAACGCTACATCGTTAGCCGTCCTGAAAACTGGCGGCTACTATAACAGGAAAAACAAAGAACTTAGGAGAACTTGATTTTAGGAGAAATATGTATCAGACATGAATATTTCCATATTGCTGGTGTGAACAAAAGTGCAGAAGAAGCAACCTCAGCAGCGAACGCTTGTATTACGAGTAGACAACGTTGTAGTTGGAAAACCGCAGGCGGTAGTAGAGAAATTTGCGGATCATTTTAAGCAGACCAGTAACTCTAAGAATTACACTACGACTTTGTACAACAAAAACGAACCGATTGATTTTGATACTGACGTAGACCTCGACTATAACAACATATTTACAAAACCCGAGTCCGATCAGACGCTAACCAAAGTCAGCAAGATCTGCCCCGGCGCAGACAAAGCACACTACGAGTTCTGGAAGCAAGCACACGCAGATTTTAAACCATAAACGTTAGCGATATTCAACTGTATATAGTCCGAAGATGTTTATTTTTCTTGCTGGAAAGAAGCCATCGTTATTCCTCTGTTGAAAAAAATATTACCCAATCAGTCTTAAATCATATCTGACCAAGCTTCTCAAATCAATTCTAAACAGAAAGTTTATTTGGTGCATGGAGAACGAGTTGTCTAAGTAAGGTCAGTTTCCGTTCCAGGATATCTTTTATAGACGATCTGGTACATTTGAAACTCTCCATAATAAAAGAATTTGATATAAGGCACCATCTGAGCGCAGTATTCTTCGATATAGAAAAAGCCTACGACATGTGGCAATTTGGAATACTAGAACAGCTATACAAGTAGAGTTACCGTAGCAACCTACCATCCTTTAATGTGTCCTTTTTGAAAATAAGGTTTTTTAAAGTCAGTTAGAGCTAAGCAACATCTACCAGCCAAACTCTAGAGAATAACATCCGTCAGAGCTCGAGTCTAAGCGTCTCCTTATTATACATAAAATATACGAGAGGTTAAACCACACTATTGCCAAAAGCATTTACGTGGACGACATTGTTAATTTTTTTATCTGGACCTTTTAAATCCAACGTCAATCAAAGGATTCAGGTGGCTACAGATATCATATCAGCGTCAGGAGCAAAAATATGTTTTAAGTTTTCTAAAACCAAAACACAGTGAACCATATAAGTAGTCTTCTTTATAGCCATCATTCGAATACGAAGAAGCAACAACTTTACAAAACCAGCGCTAGAAAGAAACATCGAACTGCCAAGACACGTCCGGTACACTCTTTGTCTTTACGCAGCGTTCAAAACAGCTGACAATATTTTTTTGATTTTGACAGTCCAAGACCGTAAGTACGTACCAGATGTTCCACCATAGAATAAAAGACACATAACAAAACTCTGAATTACTATAGCACAAAAATAACAACTCTTGTTTTCTGTAAAACAGCAAATACGAGAGACATGGTAAGAAGAATAAGCACAAAATAAAAAACATTTTAAAGCAATAACGTACTTATTCTAGTCACGTCGTCGTACCTTGTCATAGGTGTTGGTCCCTACACGCGACAGATGTCAGGACGCTTGTAAATAAAAAATTATTCCGAATAAAGAACGTATAATAAAAAGTAAAAATAATAATTTAACCACGGTAGCAATCGTAAGCACAGACCTCTGGGTGTGGGTTAAATGCAAGTAAATACAAAGACGTGAACTCCGTTAATTTATTAACTATAACTTAATATACTATTTACATTAGAGAACAAAGAACAATATTTGAATTAAACATATTAGAAATAAAACAGGATTTAAAATAAAATATTAGGGCGCCAATCACCTTTAAATTAGTGATGAATAAAAAGCGTAAAATCTTACATGTAATTATTAATTAATATTACATGCAAAAATAGTAAACGGTTAATTTGTTATCGAGTGAAAAGTTTTAATAACACAATTTGATTGCTTGAATGTAAAATGTACTATTAGTATTAATTCCAGTTGACTCATTACATGATATGACGTTATCGTATAGCTTCTATCTTTAGCACATACTTTGTTGTAGTGATAAAATTCTTCAACAGGAATAAAACCAATGCATAATAAACTTCAATAACGAAAAATCCAGTAATTAAACGACAAAACCAAAATGAAAGATCCAGTTAGAAACGAAATACCAGAAAATAAAAAGACCCTAAATATAAATAATTAGAATGGTTTTTTGAATGACATGCTGTACTCACGCTGCGTAGCAACGGCCTTCAAAATAAGTTCCTTTATCTATATATTGCGTAACATTTTGAAATCACTAAAAATGTTGAATTCAATAGAAAAATTATATCAAAATAAAGGCAAACTCACCAATAAATAGATGGAATGAATAAAAATTAAATTACATGCGTTTTTACGCTATAATCAAGAAAATTTGTCTTCCTCGCATCACTCACGTGAATTACGCCAGATTGTTCAAACGGAAGTGTAAGTTTAAGCTAATACTCAAGTCGACTACGCAGACGCTTCCGAAATACCACGCGACGTTGCCAAACTGAATAAATTTACGTGCAATATTAGTTGCAAAAATAAACAAATGTAAAATTGAATTTTAATGGTAATGAACTCTAACGGGACGTTACACGCTCTTACCGTCTGGCACATACTTTTAGAATCTGAGAGAAGTGAAACAAAAATATTGTATTTATAATAAGTTTTTAAGAGACATTTTACAATAAATTATAGAATTTTTTGTCGAGTGTGACTTTAAACAAAATACAAAGAAATAACTGAGAAGTACTAAACTTAAGATATAGACGTGCTAATAGCCTCAGTTGCTGAAGCACTCAAAATAATAATAATAATACTTTTTTAATTCTATATAGGTACTACGAAAAACATCAAGTTTGAGATACCCGATGGACTTGGAAAGGAAACCTCTCTTCTCCTCGTACATAACGTCAAAGTTGAGTCATGTCTCTGTTCGGACGGGATGTTGCGCTTTATCGCCTGATTTTCAGAAGAATAAACGTTTGTAAAGATCTCTTATCTTAAGCTAATAGAAAGTGTAGATAAGATAAGTAATAAGTAAATTTGGTCTCTACTTTTTCTAAACCTGAGAGTCTGACAACCACAGGGGACGCTCTATCTTTTGATGTCAGTATGCAAGCACTGCTGCGGTCGCTAGTTACTTCTTCTCTTTTCGTGGGACCTGCATGTCATCACAATAATTTATTAAAATGGCGTCCAAGTCCATAAATGTGCTGGTGAAGCACACAAACCATTTACCACAAATCCACAAAGACGTGTGCAAACGCGGTTTTAGATCGTGAAAAACAAGGACGAGGATTTCTTTAAAGAGAGTCCTTTGTTATATATAACTAATTTTTGGTTTCCTTAGAGAACTTTAATTAATATGTAAGGTGGAAGAAGGATTAATAGTAGAAATGATCTCAACAGCAAAAGCCAGTCGACTAGAACGTGTTACAAAATTAGACGTAACGGCAGTAAAAGTCAACTTCCACGAAAAGTTAAAACAGAGCAAAAACGTAGTCACTTGTTGTGACTTGCTAAACTGTTCGGTAGAAAAAATTGTTGAGAGCATGTCGAACCAAGAAGTGATCAAGGTCCGACACACAAAAACTAGGAAAGATCAAGACACCGCTAGTTTAATACTTACCTTTAATAAACTAACACTTTTTCAGAAGATCAAAGCCAGCTTTCACCCCCTTTCTGTTATATTACTTATTTCCGATCCCATCCGGTGCTTTAAATGTCAAAACTTTGGTCATATTACCGTACAATGTAACAACGACAGAGTATGTGTCTGTGAAAAATTCCCACATGAAGATTCACCGTGCCAAGAGCTCATCCCGGTTCAGAAATTATTCATTTTAAGATTTTAGAAAAAGATAACTTACCTAGAAGTCAAAAAGAAAGTGATGCGTTTTATGTGCAATAATTTCATAACGTAATACCCTGTATATTCATTACCTTTAAGTTATATTTCTGTTTTTGATGCCCTCTGTCAAGTCTTATTTCATTTCCAGTCAAGACGTCAAACCATGAACGACGTAAACTCGTGATTGTGATGAGGTTAACTTGGTAAATCCTATAACATCGGCGTTAATGGAAATAAAACTCTAATTTGAAAACGCATTTTGTGTAGTTTATTAATCACAGCGTAAGCTTTTCCTATTAGTTTTTGAATTTTTTGGTAATTTATTTCTTAATTAGATAGCACGTCTAGGCACGTCCCGCGACGTTTTTGGCTGTATGTTTCGATGTATTATCGATCGATGAAGGGTTATTATCGGCAAATACCTTCATGGAACGAGTATAATTTTGGTTATAACTAAAAACGAAGTCTCAACAAGAACTTCTCTTAGAGATTCTACTCCTTATGCGTCAAGCAACTGCGAAATCAACTTTCACTTAATGTGTGCATTCGATAATCGGGTTATGTATAATTTTTTTTAGTATTAATTAACAATTTTGTAGATTTTTGCTTTCGGTATTAACTTACGTAATTACAATAATTAGTGGAATACCATTGAGGTAATTTCACTAATTATTTTGTGTATCGCATGCTGTGTACCATCAATATTTGTCATGTAATTGTCTTCGCAATCGACACTGTGTAAACTTATGTATTGTGTGTTGCCAATACTTTTGGCATTTATGGAGTGAATAATATACTACGAAATTTTTTAAACTCGTCAATAATCTACGTTATTAAATTAAAGTTGTAATACATTTTTTATTTTTCCTTTATGGTAACATATCTTTTTTTTTCTGTACTGATCGAAACAGATGTTTTACTTTAAAAGATCTGGCGCCTTTTAACTCTTAATTATTTAAACCTCCCCTATCTCCGACTGTGTAAGTTGGCCGTGCAAGTTTCGTACGACCTATAAGCTTGTAAAAGAGTTTTATTGTTGATCTGCAGAGAAAAGACTTTACAAAAACAACAAATAGAACAAGGGCAACGATCCGAACTCTTCTAATGGAAGATATAGAATTAAAAAAAAACGGAAATCCTAGCATCTCCAACTGACTTTATTACGAGCAAGGTAATAGATGCAGAATTTATAAATCCTGCTATTCAAAGGCAAAAAAAGATTGGTTTAAAGGCAAACCTTAAAAATCGAGTGTTTCGCCATCTAGTCAAACGTGATCTGTGATATTTTATTTGTCTTTTATCCATATCTGCTCATTCTATGCTTATTCGTTATTTATTTATCAAATTATATTTATTTATTTAAAAACTTTACGAAAGCACAAAACAAAATGTAATCTACAAAAATACTACAGTAGAATTGTATATGATGTATTTTTAGGTAGTGCGACATCAAGATCTTGCTGCAACGTTACGGCTTGATGTACTTTTGCTTGCAAGAAACTGATGTTGTCCTAGGACAACTGGACTCACTGAGTGGTGGCGTTGCGATAATAATAAGAAACAACGTAAGCTGGACTGAACTGCCGCTAAACATAAGTTTTCAGTCGGTATCTATTGCTATAGAAACACCTATAAAAACAAACGTAGGCAACATATACTTACCTAACATACACTGGAGCGTAAAAGATGATACGGCAACCGCCTATACTTACTCTTATAGTAGGAGACTTCAAATGCTCATAGCACGTTGTGAGGTGCACAGAACTGGCAAAACGCAAGTACAAGAGGATATTGCTGCAAAGAAAAAAGATTTCAACAAATTTAAGAAGTACTCAACCAAAACAAATTTTGTAGTTTTCAAAAAAAAACAGAATCTAGACGTGTTCACAAGTAAAAGGGCCAGTTGGAACGCTTACACGTTGACCATATCAACCTCTCACGCAGTTCAAAACTGTAAGTTTCTCGACAAACTACATTGCCACTTTTCTCGCTACGAAAGACCAGGCGGAGATATTTCTCAATTTCGACACATAAGAAGCTCTACCTCTTTTTTCCCGTAACCGGACAACGTCAACAACCAGATGTTAAAAAATCCTCTACATGAAACGAATTAAAACCTGTTAGATATCTACAATCAACTGTGAAACTGGCAAATGAAAAGAAGCCGTACTTGTTTCTGTTTTAAAACCGGGCAAAGATCCCAACCCGATCCTTTAGTTATCCCTATCAGCCTCACTTGCTGCATGGTAAAACTATTAGAGAAAATGGAAAAACAGCAATTTACAATGGTACCTGGAACAAAATGAATTGTTAGTTCCTTGCCAAGCTGAATTCTGCAAAAACAGGTCCACCACAGATCACTTGGTACTGTTAGGCAAATGGCTCAAGATCGGTAACTGCTTATTTATGTATAGAGAATTAGAAAACGGAGTCCCGCAGAGATCAACTCTAAGCTGCACTTTGTTTCCGATAGCAGTTAACAAGATCGCATAGACAAAAACAAGAAAAATGCCTTGTAACGTGTAAATTCAAATTCGAGCAAAAATCCGCCTGAGAGTAGACAACTTACCGTAAATATGTTTACTCGACCATCTACAAACCTCATTTTTATACTGTCATTTGGTTGTGTAGGAACGTGAAAACGTCGGAGAGGTGAGATACATGGAATTTCTTTTTCATCTTTTAACATCTACTACAACGACGCTTTATTTTAGCAATTAATAACAAATCCGACTAAACGTTCGATGCATATAAGACCAGAGCGATGTATTTTGCGGCCAAACGCATAAAGTGGGTTAGTATTTCACACGTGGTTTAGAAATGGAGGCGTATCAACTAATCCTCGCTATTTTAGCTCCTTAGTCCTTAGTTACTTCGTTCGTTGTTCTTTCATCTGTCGTCTGTACTGTTGGGGTTTCTACCATGGCTGGGGGAATTTTATTATGAATCCGGTGAAGAAGGTGGAATCGCTAAACTAATGCGAATCGTAGTCGTAGGGGAAAACACCAAAAATAAAGGATCCCAGGGGATCGTTGGCGCTGTGTTCAAGTGAGGGAATGAAGTATCGAGGTATTTATAAACTCCTTAACTTCAAGTCGCGGGAGACTCACTAGCTGTCGGCTCATTTCGTCCACGCGTTGCGGGCTGCTGCTATCGCTACGTACGGTTCGTGTTAAGTGAAATCGTGCTCTCGTACATCTTTCTTTTCATGTCGACTACAATTATTTTAAATTTCTTGGATTAAGACTAACGAACTTTTGTAACGAACAAAATTGTGATAAATAATATTTAAAGTAATTTTTCTTTAACAGATTAAGATAATGAACGTTTGTAATTGGTATAACTACGATTGATACTATGTAACGTCACTTTGCCTTATCACAATAATAGTAATGCACTTTTGTAACTTGCCGAATTAAGTTTAAGACTATCTAACGTCATTTTGCTGTATAATATTAATAGTATTTATTCACAAGGTTATCAAACGCCTTATTTGTAATGGTTGATTCATTACAATTATTTATCGTAACTTCCACTTTGTAATTTGTGTTTCATATCCAATAATTGTGCTATTATCAAGGGTAGAAATTTGGGAGCTATGCCGTCTCTCGGAAACTAATTAAATGTTACTTTTATTACCGGTCGTGCAAACTTGATATCAAGGTCAACGGGCGGTATTGCGTACGTTAACGCGATTGCGATTTGCTACGATCTACGGTAGCCGCGGAGATAATTGTTTAATAGCAACGTTTTAAATTCTGTTGACTCCCAGAGTCTATTTTTGGGACCTGCTTTAATTTTATGTGTAATTTGTATGTATATTATTACCATTTCTTGTTGGGGTTATGTAAATAATTAATAGCGGATTATACCAGTGGCGTAACCGTCGAGGGGCCTTTTCTTCCGTTCCGGAAGGGGGCTATGAGTCAATAATTTCAATAAATGGTTATTGTTAATTTACAATATGTTTCTTTTGGGGGACCTCGGGTGTAGGCTCTCCTTTTCTCCTACCTAGACTGGATATCTGCGATAAAAACATTTCGAGAAGAGGTGGCGCACTTGGGCATTTAGCTTACCTAAAGAAAACTTGGTGTCTTACGATTTTCTTTTACCCGACGACCATCTACGGTGAGGCTAGCCGAAAGGTAAGCAACAACATCTCGGTAATTCCGTTTAGGTAATTTATTCTTCGTTCTTTCTTTTTCTCCACCTCCCCCATTGGATCATAACAAATATTGTAACAGCCTATACGTTGATGACTTGGTCATAATGCTCTCAAACAAGAAAATAGAATTTATTGCTAGAGAGCTGCACGGTAAACACCAATGACGAACAATGAAAGCATTGGCTTCACGTTTGTCACCGTAAGTGTAGTTAAACGCTAAACGAACACTTGGAAGGATACAGCAAAACTCCTATGAATAAATTTTGACTCGAAGATGACTTGGAGAGAACAACTTAAAATATGTCAGTCAATCGTACCATCGGCAATTGATTACCGCTGCGTAGTGTACTCATCAGAATAGCACTGTGCTTTTTCTATGTCACCACGAAAAATTTATACGACAAAGCTGAACTAAAACTTTTGACCATAAAGCAAACAAAGCTAGTAGCCAAATATATCACCTACATAAAGGCTTTCTCTGATCATATAAACCATGCTTTCCTCATCGGACAAAAAAAATTGTACCAAAACCGGTTAACTATTACGAGTCCAGATGATGTATGTTTTGCAGAGTTCCTAAACCCAAATGAATCTCGTTCCCTGAAACAATAATGGAATGTCTTAACAAAGTACCTCCATAGACCTTGATCAATTTTGTAACTATTTTAATCTGCGCAGTTTTAGTAAAGAACTGAATTGTAAAAAATAACTTTTGTGCAATAGCAGAAAATTATTCTCTAAACAGCATTGTGTATAGTGTCGGATCTGAGGTAGAGAACGGTGTCGGCTAAGTTATCGTGTGCGATCATGTTTTAAAGCGTTTTTCTTTTAACTTTAACTAATCTTCAGAATTTTCAAACATATTTACCAGACACTTAATTGACATAATTGACTTTCAATGCATAGTTTTACGTCGATTTCGATTTATTACTTTGCGGCTTCAAAGTTTTTTTTCGTCATTACGTAACTACTCTAACGAACGAATATTGATGTTTGCAGCACAAAAAATAGTTACCTATAAACAGCGTAAATGTAAAGTTTGTGTCTTACTAAAAATGAAAACAAATAATGCGAGAGAGAGAAAAAAACATGGCATGACTAGAAAAGAACATAGTTATATGTTTTATCAATCTATTATCGTACGTCAAAATTGTTAACAATAAAAATTAGTCGCCAGTTATGCTATTAAAGCATTTTAAGCAATCTAAATTATCAGCATAACAATATCCAGGCAGATAATCTTTAGCCATAGGTTTATAAGTTTCATTACATTTCGAATGTTTTAATAAATCTGAAATCAACGCCTTTTGAACTCTAAAATTAGTAATTTTGTCGTTAGTTGGTCCATTTTGAATTCTGGACGCACGAGTGTTTGCAAACCACAGTTCCTCTCTTCCACTCGGATCAGTAATTATCTGAAAGAAAAAAAATAATGGGAATAATAAGTAGAGTTCGCGTAATTTGTAAAAGACCTGTCACGTGATATGTGTAGTACACAATAAAATGATTCTTAGGAGAGGTATTTTGATCTATATTGCTTTTGTTGTAGAATATATGTTTGCTTAAATTTTAAAAATGTGATTAGTTGTTAAGTGTTTGGTAGAGGCATTTTATTATGTCGTGAACTGTGACCTTGAGTTGAAAATCGAAATTAATAAACTAAAAATTGAAAATTTGACAAGTCTAAGTGCATCTCAAAAACGTAAGTTCACACAAAAGACAACCTCAACAAAAACTTTTAATAATTTAACAATTACTACAATTAGATATTTATATATTAAATAAAAATAAGTAGTACTGAAAACTTGTTAATTACAAATACAACGACAAAAGCAATTATAAGTAAAAATCTTACGCCGAATATTTGTAAGACGGATGATAGCTACATTTTGACATAAACTGATTACAGCGCCACAGTTCACGAGATCCTGAAAAACTTCTACGCCATTGTGTGTAGAAAGTTGCGCAAAAAAGTTCCACCAAAAGGTCTTTTAGATATTACGCGAACTTTATAGCCACTTACTTTTAACCCGCTAATATGTTGTAACGTAGTCTCATTCTTGTACACTTCGTAAATAAATTCATTGCCGTATGTATTAAATGTATTCCAGCAATCGATTGACGTTGGCGAGGCTAATCCAAAAAAGGCAACGCCGTTTTTCGCTATTGCCATTACAGAGCTTTGGGTACTTCGGCGACCGCAATAAAGCTAAAACATTTTTTTATTATAATAAATACATAATAAAATATTTACATGAAAAATTGATGAGTTTAAAACGCCAGTCCAATTTTGCAATTTTGATGTCCAAAGCCAGTTCTCGGTGTTGCTTGCTAAAGCATGGTAGAATAACACGCGATCTTCTCCTTCTACGTAGGGCGATAACGCCACTGATTGTAAACCATCCATTAGTTCAAATTGCGATCCTAAGACTCAAATTAGAACAATATGCTTTTTTTTACATAAAATTACCTGATATGCACAACACGCCATAATCAGGTACAGCAAACATTGATTTATCACTAACTCTCCACGATGTTTTTAGATTAACATTATAAACAATAATTGCAAATCCTCTTGTATCTGCGAGATATAAAAATGTGTCGTTGCAAGTATTTCGATTCTTTACATCGGTAATAACACCGGCTAAAACCGAGTTTGATTGTAATTGAGCGCTTGGTATTTCATAACGATGTATCAGTTGATTCTGCAAAATTTTAGTTAAGAAAGTAGCGAGTGTCAATATACTTACGGTTTTTAAATCAAATGCTAAAACCTGAGGTGGGCATTTGTGCAATAACGTAAAACCTGAGTCGATAATCCATAACCTAGGACGCGAGCAGTCGTCAATCTGCGACATACGTCTTAACAAAACAACTATAACTTTTATTTACAGTTACGTGTATTCTAAAAACTGAAACTATGCGATTTTCAGGGCACGATGTTAAATTTCCGTGCCAATCCCAAGACGGGTATGGAGCAATCACTGGGTTTCCATTGTATGTCTTTTTAGTTACTGTTCCTAGTGTTACTGGTACTCCGTTTACTGATCGAGGACTTGTCACAAAAACTTCTTGGGTATTTTTATCTAAATTTTGTAATTATTATTTTTTTACTGTAATTATTATATTACCTTTGTAATAGACGTCGACGTCGCTTATACGTGGAGAACCTTCAATAAATTCTCCAGAGTTGATAGCATTTTCTCTGGCTTCCTCGGATGGATAATCGTATTCTAAGTTAATCCATTCAAAAATTGGTGTTACTGGATCGGCTTTTACATTATTATTTTGCATGAGTTTGAAGCAAAGAATTAAGTTTAGATAAATTAATTTTCTTCCTAAAACAGTTATTTAAGTACAAACATTTATTGCGTTTGTTACGTTAAAAATCTTTTGATATAGGTCGCTCCCTTGGTACATTCACAGTGTTGGCTGTCATTTTTTGTTTTTTGACATATGGATATGAATTAAGAAAGAAAAGCATTTTCGGTTAATGTAATAGAAATTATATATGAAAATCTAACGTGCGCGTCTGGTGAGACCTTAATTTCTAAATATGAGCCTGCATCCACGTTATTAATGGGTGCATTAGTTTTACTGCTTTTGTGATACTTATGAGGTTCTTCCTGGGGTAAGAATTGATTTTTATTTTTGTGACATAACTTAACTTTTGCGTGATACGTTCCAATAGGGGAGGTAGACAAAAAGAAAAAAAGAATTTATTATACTGAGATGTTTCGCTTACCTTTCGGCTAGCCTCGCCGCAGATGGTGGTAGGTTAAAGATCGAAGTAAAAAGAATATTCTTAGGTAAGCTAAATGCCCGATTGCGCCATCTATTTTTGCAATTTAATATAACGTAGGCAGGAGAGAAGAAGATCCTAGACCAACAATCCCCCAAAGTACATTCCCAAATCAAAAATACCCAAAATTAATAACGATTATTTATTAAGAGAAAGTTCATTCAAGATGAAAGATGAGTATCGACTGTTACGTCACTGGTACAAACTACATATACATAATAACAAAATAAATAAATCACAGTGCTAAAGCAGGTCTAAAATAGACTCTAGAAGCAGACATGCTTTTATTAGATTAAATACGCCGCCGCAATACAATAAACGGTAGCAAAATAAATACAATTCCGCAAGTGAACTTTTAAAACCGCCCGTAGATCTTGACGTCAAGCTTACGACCGGTATCATTAGTCGAAATTCATTTTACGACAGAATCACAATCCGACGCGTACTTCCAAATCTCTGATAGTTACATTCCCGCTTGATTATGCGGGCGGAAACTTATATTATACATAAATACCTTGTCGGCTAGAAACTATCTAAGGAATACCCATTCGCACGTGGCACTACTTCCAACTGATACTCGGCAAACTCAAACTACACAATAGGACGCCATCAGTAGAATTACACCACACAAAAAAAAAGGGTTAATCCATGGAAAGAAAGAAAAGGCCAAAACAACCAAAAATAGATGGTACGTCGCTAACATTCACCACGTGTAAATACTAACCTATTCTATGACTTTGGTTAGAAAATATTCAGCTAAGTCGTTCTACAAATGCGACATTCGAGGGGATTTATTAGAGATTTCTAAAATGAAAACGTCTTTACGTCAGATGACGATTGATGAGGGAAAACTTAGTTTTTCTACCAATCCGTTTCTACCACATCCATAACAAACTCGTAAGACAAAATGAACCGGAAACCCGCCCATAGAAGGTTAACTGCTATTGCGCCCTCTGCGTGCATAAAGCCAAAGATTATTATTTGAGATCGGATATCTCACACGGGTGAGAGTTGCCTATTCATCAGATGAAATAATAATGAAATGCCAAAAATAGTCGTTACATGCGTAATTATAATAGCGTCTTGGGCTACTACTACGTGTTTGTTCCTTTAAAGAGGTACATATTATTTAGGTACATTTTGCTGAAATCAATAACTTTGAGCACATACTAAGGAGGACATTAGTTACCAACACCAATTTTGCCATATAATTTAAGGTCAAATCCTTGATGTACTTCGTGTAATGTTTTACTAAATTTGGAGGCATACTTGCGATAGGAATAGTGAAAATCACTCGAAAGCTTGCGCATTCGGTTATGACAGTTCATTATTTGTCTTATAAGCAACTCACTTATAATATTATCTTGTATCTAATTATTTTATACTTTACACGGCGAATGGGCTTTGGCGGCCGCCGTTCGCGAGGAACGGTCGGCCTAAGAAGGTTATCGAGCCTTTAGATTCGCGAAACTCCTAGCGGTATCGTTGCATCCTTTGTCTAGATAGGATGCGGGCTTAGAGGCGTTCTGGCCTAATCCCGCGGATGGTAGCTTCGCACCAACGCACGCTCGGGCGAGGGATTAACCAAATGTCCGACCCTGCGGTTCCTCCCGTACTGAGCAGGATTACTATCGCAACGACGACGTCATCAGTAGGGTAAAACCAACCTGTCTCACGACGGTCTAAACCCAGCTCACGTTCCCTATTCCTAGGTGAACAATCTAACACTTGGCGAATTCTGCTTCGCAATGATAGGAAGAGCCAACATCGAAAAATCAAAAAGCGACGTCGCTATGAACGCTTAGCAGCCACAAGCCAGTTATCCCTGTGGTAACTTTTCTGACACCTCTTGCTTAAAACTCTTAAAAACCAAAAGGATCGATAGGCCCAGCTTTCGCAGTCCCTGTGCTTACTGAGGATCGGGATCAAGCCAGCATTTGCCCTTTTGCTCTACGCGAGGTTTCTGTCCTCGCTGAGCTGGCCTTGGGACACCTGCGTTATTCTTTGACAGATGTACCGCCCCAGTCAAACTCCCCGCCAGGCGGTGTCCTCGAATCGAATCGCGACCGAGCATAGTTGCGATTTTCGACGACGCGCGCAGAGACGAGCCCGCCGACGAACCGGGACGACGACAACGACCACTACGACATGACCGCACACGACGCCGTGCGGCCAAGCGCCAGCCGAAGCCGCGTCTTGAACGCGACGATTTCATCTGCACGATCGGCTATTAATCGCGCGAGGTGCGCTGATGCGAGAACGTCGTGACTTCCGCGCGCTGCGTGGTTAGCGGACGGCGGCACACGCGCTCCGCGTGATCGAGTAAGTAAGGAAACTACGAGAGTAGTGATATCTCATTGGCGACGGGGGGGGGGGGGGCAAACGCGCGAGGCGTCCAGCCGCACACTCCCGTCTCCCAATTATGCTGCGCCTCTCGTGTCTCCTTAAGAGTCAAGCTCAACAGGGTCTTCTTTCCCCGCTAATTTTTCCAAGCCCGTTTCCTTAGCTGTGGTTTCGCTAGATAGTAAGTAGGGGCAGGTTGAGAATTTCGTTAATCCATTCATGCGCGTCACTAATTAGAGGACGAGGCATTTGGCTAGAACATGTTTATTATTGTAATCGATAAACTTTTCGATCGAATGATGACAAGATGTTATAAAAATATGTGTGCAAATCACAAACAGAATACAGAAAGAAAAAAAAAGATATACAAAGATTTGACAATTACAGCTAGTTACTGATCATAAAAGGTTTTCCTCCCACTTGTGTATTCGCTCCCAAATGATGGTTTGGTGTGCTTTATGAATGAAGATGGACCCCAGGACGGTATCGTTGACCATTCGTGTGATGTGGCAGGTTTTGAATTCTAAACCATTTATGCAGGAGATATTGGCTCTAGTGCTCCATACGCCGCTGGCACTTATTATGCATGGTGCTATGACAATGTTGGAAAAGGTAGGATAACGCTTAATAACCGCTTCTTTAAAAAGCCTGTCATTATAGTTCGTGATTTTATTATTCGTCGTGACGTGTAGTTTCCGTGGACCTTCCCATGAGATGAACACCAATTCAGTAGTAAACCCATTTTCTTCCGCAAACTTTTTTAGCTTATTGACATTGATCTGCTCTGTATGGTGCAGGGTTTTTTGAATTATGAACGCCACCGGGATAAAGAAGAATATTGTAGCGCGGATGTATTGCTTTGATATAGTCGGCACCGGACCAATTCGGAAGTTTGCTAATCCAGGCACCACTATGGATGTTGTGATGACCCTGGATTAGTCTATTACCCGCGTAAGAGTTCTCAAGTTTGTCGGCCCAGTAAGCTTTGATATTGGACTTTCCAATCCTGATGTGTGAGTTTATGGAGACCAATTTTATGCCAAGTTTGTTCACGAGATGATGGTTCGTGATGGCCTCTTGGAGTGGTGAATTGCTAACTCCGAGATTTCTTAATCGACGAAATAAAATGTCCGGGGCGTTAACACGGAAATTAAAAATCCCCAGACCTCCGTTCTTAACCAAAGCGTAGAGAGCCGCATCCGGAAAACAGTGCGGTAGATGTAGAATACCTTTAATATGAGTCCTTATGTAGAAATCTAGCCTTTTCAGGAGAGCTTGGTGAATCCCCGGATGTTGGGTGTGAAAGAGAAATTTTGGAGTAAAGTAATTTCTTATCATATCTAATTTTTGGAAGGATTTGAGAGGGGCTTTCCTAAGATTAATAAACCAAGATTCAAAATTTTCGGACAGCGAAAGAAAAGACCCATCTTGTTTAAAGGAGAACCAAAGGTAGGGAAAGGATTGCGAGGGAGAAAAAGAAGGAATAGATTTGCCTTGAATCGTAAGAGGAAAGTTCGCAAGGAAAAGTTTTTTTTTTAGGAACCACCTCAGTGACACAGGAGATGCATTTATTAGCATTAATTTGAAGGCCTCTTTTATTAAAGAAATCGGCACAACGCAAGAAAAGCCGGCCCTCTCATAAATAAGCAAGACCAACATCATTATTATTAAGATCTTGTATAAGTTCGTCCAACACCATGTTGAAGAGAGTAGGCGAATGCGAGTCACCTTGTTTAACTCCTCTGTTAAAACTGATTGTATCGGTAAAGTTCTTACCACATTGAGTTCTGGTATTTGAGTTTTTATATTGATTACCAATCAGTTGAATAATGTTGGAGTGCACGTTGAATCTACGCAGGGCCCGCATTATGCTATCATGAGAGATCGTATCGAAAGCCTTCCGTAGATCCAACGCAATGAGTGCATAGGGCCGCGCCTCCGCTCGGCTCTCCTTAATAATGGTATTAGCGGCAAAGGTGTTTAGCAAAATTTCAACAGACCGAACAAAGCCCTGCTGGCCATAATGCAGAGGAAGTTGGGAGAGGATAGAGGTAATAAATTTATTAAGGATGCGTAAAAGGATCGAGGAATTGGTGATGGGTCTCCAATTAGTGATGATGGTACTATCGCTTTTCTTCGGGATTAATATTGTACGTGATTCCAACAGTTTGGAGAAAACTTGGCCGGTTATTATGATTAAGTTTAAAAGAATCACTAATCACTAATTTGAAAATGTGTTAGGGGTTTATACGTGTCGATGTTATAAGTGACAGTATCATGAAGACTTGGGGAATTAACATTGGAAGTACCTTCAAAAATATTTTTAAAATGATTATGGCAATAGGTGATATCAGGATAGGTGGTGGGTTCCGAAAGGGGCTTCCCTTCGATTAAGTCATAGTTACTCCCGTCGTTTACCCGCGCTTGCTTGAATCTCTTCACGTTGACATTCAGAGTACTGGGCAGAAATCACATTCGGTCAACACCCTTTCGGGCCATCATTTTTCTCTCATTATTTCATTGTTTAGCTATTTTAGGAGACGATTCAAGCATGCCGATAGCTATTAGTGTAACTAGATAATCGCGAGTACAATTTCTTTCTATAAATTTGTGTATTTGTCAAACGTAAAATACGTGCGACGTAGGTATAGATGTTATCACTACTAATAAACGCAAATTTGTTTGTACAATGACGGATTGAGCTTATTCCAAGTGCGATTTGCTTCTGATTGCAAATTCATTTATACTGTCATACTCTACTATAATAATTGTATATATAAGGTGTTGCCTATCCTCCAAGGCTTACATCAACGTAATTTACTGTGATATTTATCGGCCAATTCTTAATTGCTACTATAAATGTACTTTTGCCTTGCTTTTTTAACCTCTCTCTTTTGTTGTTGAAAATAAATAAATTTGTTACTATAATCTGTGTTTTGTTCTCTCTCACTGTCTGACAGATTTAAATGATATCTGCCATTAATAGTTTTCCACCGCTTTAGCGCCTTTCTAAATTACTTTATAAATAGCACACCGAATTCTCTCGCTGAATTATATTGAGGTAGTCGCCTGCTTTAAAGTTACGGGTAAAAAGTCACGTAATATGTTTCCTATTTTTTTAATAAAACTTTATAAACAAAAACTGTCGAATACAATCTCCTGCGGTAACCTCTAGATCCACGAGACAGTTTTATAAACATTGAAATATAAAATATACAAAACTTTGAACAGAAAAAACAGATATGTTCAACAACATCAATTGGGCAAAATCTCTTAAAAAAATCGGTCGCACAAAAACAATTTTATAGAAAATACACATATACATAATCAAAAAAGTTGTTGAACAAAAAAAGGAGGAAAAAGAATGGTCAATAATGATAACACGAGTTATAACAAATAAAGTAGTACTTTAGTAAATAACAGTTTGGCACCATGAGAATTTCTGCGCCTACTACAAACACATATAAAAATTTTTTTTTTGCACTTATGACTTTGATTTGAAAAAAACTTATCTTCTAAACTGAATTTGAGAAAAGTATTGATAGAATTTTGAAGCAAGCTGAACAAAATATATTTTATCTTATTTAACCAAATCTTTATCTTTATAATAGTTAAGATTGCCCTATTGTTATTGAAAATTTTTACTTACCAAAAATCATTTTTGAAATTTTACGGAATAAACTTTCATGTATTAATACTATAATACAATTGGCAATATTGTTGTCAATAACCTGTACAATAGATAATATAGTTATCTTAAATTGATAAATCGATTAACAAATATGTGTAGTTAGAAATGCAATTAGCGATAAGTTTTGTTACAGATTAGGTATAAATGCGCGTCCAGACTTAAACAGCTAATAGTAACAAATCGAAAAAGATTCTAGCAATGATAAGCGTTCACACGTGGAAAATAGTTCTATACACATAAAAAATAGGTAGAGCATGCGTAAATAATGTAGAACTCAAAGATAATGCAGATAGTAGAGTAGAAAATGTTGAATAAACAGCATTTTTGAAATTTTGCCATCCGTTTAAAAACAGGTTTTAAGTCGTCGGCAGAAAGCATTCATGACTGCCTAACACTTCTTGGTCAATTGCACGCAACTCTTCTGTAATGACTTCTTTCAACGCTATTAATGTACGAGGTTTGTGAGCATAGACACGTTCTTTTAAGTACCCCCACAGAAAGAAATCACAGAAGCATAAGTCCGGAGATCTTGGCGTCCATGGCAGGTCACTAAAACGAGAACATGTTCCTTGCAGCTTTTGGAATACCGATCATTTTGGAATGTATTTTTATAAGCTTTTTATTGCATTTGTGCTGGTCGGAGGTTGAGAACAACACTCGGTAACGGTAGAATATTCTTCCATCAACATCCACCTTACGTCAATCTTTTTAAGAATTTTTTTTCTTGATGCAGAACGTATAAACCTCTGCGAATCCTGCTCGATATTAATTTTCGTGTTGCAATTGAAACGGAGATCTACTTAAGGTTGATTATAAAATTTTGACCACAAGTGATTACAAGTTGCTATTTTTTTAACTTCTTATTTGTTAACTTCATGATTCTTACTGAAGTTCCGCAAAAAGAGTTACTAACCCCCATGAGCGAGGCTAAACAATCTATCTTGAGTATATTATCTATTTTATATATAATACGTTTAACTTTATTTGTTGCTTAAGCTTACAAATTGTTTCGTGCTTCCCTTGTTTACAATTACTACCTTACATTCTATTTACATTTTATTTACATTTTTTTTTAAATACATTTTATTATCCCTCATCTCCTCTTAACTTTTTCCTCCTTCTCCATACTTCTTCCATCCACTCCGCTCCATTTCCTTTTTCGTCTAAGATTTCCTCTATTTTCATAACCTCTTCTCTTAATTCACTGCATTTATATTTAATGTGGTTGAGGTCCTCCGTCTCTTCTCCACATAGCCTGCACTCATTTCTTTTTTTTTCCAGTATTTGTTACCTAACTCCTAGTTACCACATCTGAACCGTGCTATCATTTTTTTCTTTTTGTTGCTTTTATTCTCTATATTCTTTAAATACTCTGGCACCGCTTCACCCTTGATATTTTTATAATTCTTATTATATCTGCCCTCTTTTATCCTTGTCCATCTTTCTTGTTTTTCGATGTTCCTATCTCGCCTTATTATTTCTTTCCTTACCCCTACTCCGTCTTCTCTTAATCTCTCCACTTCTTTTCTCGCGTACCCGTTTCTTTTGTAATACTATTCTCTGCCCTCCTGCCCGTACTTCACTTTTCCTCCTTTTATCTCTTTTCAACATACTTGCAGTATTTTGCATTCTGTTCTTTCCTTCAGTTTGCCTCGTATTTTATAGCCCTTTTTCCTGTCTCTACTCTTATTTTTACTACCTGTACCTCCTCTCTCACAATATACCCCGGCGAATCTCTGTCCAGTCTCAAAACCCATCTCCAGTATTTTTCTTGTAGCCCCTCTACTTTCCTCCACTCCTTCCAGGCCCATATTTCTGCCCCATACATCACCACTCTTTTATTAACTTTTCAAACAACAACTTTCTTTTTTCTATATCCGTCTCGAATACTTTTTCCCCCACACCCCACACTTGTCCTATTAACCTGTTTCCTTTCCTCACTCTTTCCTTTATGTGTTCTCCCTCCTTATTATCCTGCTTTATCGTGTAGTCCAGGTATGTAAATTCCTTCACATGCTGCACTTCCTCATCCCTGCATTATACTCCTTTCTTTTTCTTTTTCCCCCTCCTTTTCTAAATACCATTATTTATGTTTGCTCCGTGTTTACTTCCATTTCTTTTTTTTCATGTATTTTCCAGCGTTTTTATCATCTCTTTCATTTCCTTTTCCTCTTTAGCCACCAACACTATGTCATCCGCATACGCCAACGACTGTACCTTCGCTTTTCCTACTACTAGCCTTCCTGTCTGTTGTCCTCTCATTGTCTCCTCCAGATCTCCCGTATATACTCCGAACAGGCTTAGACTCAGTGGGCATCCCTGTCTCAACCCTCTCTTTGTAATGAATTTCTTGCTCTCTTTCCCCGTTTACTTTGACTCTGCTCCTCGTTTCTTCGTAGATTTCCTCTATCATTTCTATTAATCTTTCATTGATTTTTTTTCTCTTCATGTATTTCCACAGTTTTCTCATGTTCACTTTGTCAAAAACGGCTTTTAGATCTACGAATAGTGCCACCATTTTCCCTCTTTTTTTTCTAGCTCTCTATTTGCCAAGTGCTTGAATATATATATGTTGTCTATTGCTCTTCTTCCTTTTCTGAATCCCGCTTGTCCGTCTGGTACCAAACTTTTTTCTTCTATTTCCTTCTGTAGTCTTCCTTGTAGTATTGTCGCATATAATTTGTATGCCGTGCTTAATAATGTTACCCCTCTGTAATTCTTGACTTTATTTCTCTTTTCTTTTTTATGGATTGGGCATATTATTCCCTCTCTCCATCTCTCCGAGAATTCTTCCTCTTTCCATATTTTGTTTAGTATTTCAGTCATCCTTTTTGCTACATTTTCTTCCCGGTATACCCACTCTTTGCCTTGTATGCCATCTACTCCTGCCGCATTTTTTTTAAATCTTTTTTATTACTTCTATTAGTTCGTCTTCATTTATTCTATCCCTATCTACTTCTTCTCGTCTTACTTTTTTCTTTTTTCTGATTTTGTTCTTCCACTCTCAGCAGGTTCCTAAAATATATCTCCCATTCTTTGATTTGTATTCCTTTTGTCGTCATGTTGTTTTTTCTTTCTTTCTTTAGGTACTTCCATACATCTTTGTCCGTTTTTATTCTTTTGATCTGCTCCTCTTTTTTCTTTTTGTTTTCTTTCTTCTTTCTCTCGTATGTTTTGTAACGTCCCGTTTGAATTCATTACAATTAAAATTCAATTTTACATTCATTTATTTTTTGCTACTAATATTGCACTTACATTTATTAAGTTTGACAACGTCGCGTTGTTTTAACCGACTTAAAGGTGGCTGGAAATTTCACTTTCGCTGGGGCCACGCTTGGCGTGCGCGTTGTAGTGTTGCGGGGAAGTCAAATTTTCTTGATTATGGCGTAAAAACCCATGTAATTTAATTTTTATTCATTCCATCTAATTATTGGTGAGTTTACCTTTATTTTGATATAATTTTTCTATTGAATTCAACATTTTTAGTGACTTCGCAATATTGCGCAATAGTTAGACAAAGGAAGTTGTTTTAAAGACCGTTACATTGAAGGTGTGACGTAAGTACATGATGTCATTCAAAAAACTATTCTAATTATTTGTATTTAGGGTCTTTTTTTTCTTTTCATTGGATTTTTTCTTTTCATTGGATCTTTTGTTTTTATTTGGATCTTTTCGTTTATTGGATTTTTATTCTGGATCCTTTATTTTGGTTTTGTCGATTAATTACTGAATTTTTTGTTAATGAAGTTTATTATACATGGATAATTCATGCTTGCTGGTGTTTTGAAATCTACATTCCTTTAGAAGAATTTTATCACGTTAACAAAGTATGTGCTAAAAATAGAAGATATCCAATAACGTTATATTAAACATGGTGAGTCAGCTAAAATTAAGATACTGCAGTTTATCTTCAAATAACTAAATTGTGTTGTTTAAAACCTTTCGGGAAACCTACTCGATAACAAATTTACCGTTTACTATTTTTTGCATTTAATATTAATTACTTATTAGGTGTAAGATTTTACGCTCTTTATTCATCACTTTATGTGGTTGGCGCCCAAATAATTTATTTTAAATACTGTTTTATTCTAAATATGTTTAATTCAAATATTGTTCTTTAATGTAAATAGTTAATTAAGTATAGTTAATAAATTAACGGAGTTCACATCTTTGTAGTTATTATCATTCAACCCATCACCTTGAGGGTCTGTGCCTACGATTGCTTGCCGTGGTTATATTATTTTTACTTTTATTATACATTTTATTGCCGTCTGTATTTTTTATTACAGTTTTCTTGTATATTTTTACTGCTTCTTTGTATTCTTCTTTTCCTTTCCTCTTTTTTTCCACTGTCTTAATGCTCTCCTTGCATTTTTCTTTGCTTCCTTGCATCCTCTATCTCATCATTTCTTCCATCCTGTTTTCTACCCCTTCCACTTTCTAAATCTGACTCTCTCTGTTGCTTTCTCCATCATCTCTCTCATTTCCTCTACACTTTCTTGTAACCCCTTTTCTACCCATACTGTTTTCTCTATTCTCTCTTTATATCTTTTTATACCGTCTTCTGTCCACCTTTTTTTTCGTTATGTACTCCTCATCTTCTTCTCTCTATTCTCTTTCTATTTCTTCCATTGCCAATTCTAGTGGTTGGTGGTCTGACTCTACCCTTTCTCCCACTTTAAATGTCTTCATCTTTTCTCCAGTCTCTTTAATTGTCATTACAAAATCTATTATTAATTTTCCCTTTCCTCCTATGTACGTATATTTCCCCATTCCTTCTTTTTTTCTGTTCCCATTCATTATTTCCTACCCTTTTTTGTTGCACATTTCCAGCAGTTTTTCTCCCTTTTTATTTATCACTTTATCCTTTGTTTGTCAAGAGACAAACTCTTTCCCGTCCCTTTTCTTTCTTGTATTCCCCCCTCTTTCCTTATTCTTGCGTTGAAGTCCCTTCCTACTATTATCAATCTCTCCTGCCTCTCTTTTATCAGTTCTTTGATGTTTTTTCTTGTCTCTTTCATTCTACTGCTATAAACCGTTACTACTTTTATTTTTGTTTTTCTCCACTGTATGTTCCTTTCTACAACTCTTCTTCTTTGTTGCACTTTTTCTTTCTTTCCCTGACTCATCCATTTTTTTCTTATTCCCGTTATTATACCTCTCTTTGCGCTCTCTTTATTATTGTCCCTTTCTGCATGTTGCACCACTCAGTCAAATTTCTCCGGCAACTCTTTTTTCCACCACTCTAACTTTTTTTCTTCCATCCATATCTCTTGTAATCCCACTACATCCTGTTTCTTGATGTACTTCCAAAAATCCTGTTTTTTGTTTTTTATTTCCGCTACGCTCCAAAACAATACTCTCAGCTCACTCATCTCCCCCTGTGCTTCTTCCTTACTTTCTTTTTTTCCTCCTTCTTTTTCTTTTCCTTTTCCATCACTCATATTTATATTCCTTTTCTTTGCCATTTCGTCAACTTTTTTTCCTTTATCGCCCTCCCCTTCGCCCTTTAGTTTTTTGCCTTTTAGTTATCTATTTTCTTTCCCCTTTCTTTACTCAGGCCTCTATCCCTGTTGCTCCATATGTATCTGTCTCCGTCTATCTCTATTTTCCTTATCCTACCCATATTCTTTTTCCTTTCGCTCTTTTTTTCACCGCTATGTTCATTATTCACTCTTCTTTCTTCCCATGTCAAATCGTGACATATATATTCTTGTATTCCTTAATTTCTTCTTCTCTGCCATCATCTTTTACTTTTCCTCTCATCTTCCCATTTCCGCCACAACCATTTCATTTTTGTTCTCTTTGTTTATTACTGTAACTTTTTTCACTTCCACTTTTACATTAAATTTTTCTTCCAGCATCAATGCAAAATATTTTTGTGGTTCTTTGCTACTCCACCCCTTTGTCACAATGTTATTCTTCCTTTTCCATCTTTCCTCATCTTTCGCTTTTTTCTCCAGTTTTTCTATTCTCTCTTTCTTTCTTCCACTTCTTTTCCCTTTCTCATATTTCTTTTTCATTTCTTTGATTTCTTGTCTTATTCCTTGCATACTTTCTTCCATCTGTTTTATCATTTCTTTCATTAGTTTTTTTAACTCCTCCATTTCTTTCCTTCTTTCTTCTGTTCTCGAGGTTTTTCCTTTGATTTCTTCAGTTATCTTTTTAATGTCCGGTGATCTTATTGTTTTCTTTCCTCTTTCAAATATTGTTGTATTTCCTTTTCTTCTTCTTTTTTTTCTCTTTCTTTTATTCATTCCTTTTATATTACACTTGTAGTTCAAGGTATTTATGCTTTGATTCTTAAACGTCGATTCATGCGGGGTCAAGCGATAGAATAAGGCTGTCACTACGAAGACATCATACATTAGTTTTGCTAGAAATAATTATGTATTACTCGGTACATAAAATTTCAAGTACCTAATAATCGTTTGCTACGAGGTCAGTGAACGCGCGATAACGTGATTGGAAAATATTCAAATTTTATTTAAGTCATTTAATTACATTTGTTATTTTGTATTCGTTTTTGTAAGGAGATTCAGAAGTACGTTGCTTACGTTATGTTATTAGAGTGGTTAACTGAATCAATTTTTTTCTTACTTGCACGGCTGATGTCACTCGTTCCGGTAAAGTTACTACAAAAATGCGTTTAAGGAACTTAAATTTAGCTATTTAATTCAAAACTTGTGAATATAATTGTTTTGCGTATTGCAATATAGAGTATTGTTTTAATTGCTTTTAGATCTACAACAAGTTTTAACGGATTATTATTTAAAACTAACTGTAATTTTAATTCAAATTATATTATATACTGTCGTTTTCAACTGCGTATAGCTACTACATATGTATAAATGATTTATGTACTTATAATTAGATGTGTACTAACGATTTGCTGTTTAGTTCAAAATTTTGTTGTGATAATTTTTTTTATTTGTGCACCGCCTCATCAGACAAAGTTGAGCTAACAATTCGATCAATCTACGACCATCTCGAACTTAAGCTAGTCAAACAGATGTGTTAACAAATTATTTTATTTTGTTTTACACTTTACAATTTGTGTATTACACACTGGGCTTGAGAGTTACTGTTGATTGTTGTCAAAACTTGCACTCGACGTTTTGCTGTCTATACTGCCAGTTTTTTTCTGGATGACTAAACTGATTCTCGCTTGGCGTATATATGCCTTGTGTGTACCCAACTGTCTTCACATCGTGTGAGACATGGAGAGACCATGAAACAGTTATAACTCGCATCTTGTGGTAGTTGTACGCGATCTAATACGCTTAGAGTTTTTTACATGTTGTTATTTATGCATTTGCTAAAAACAATATTTCTAATTAAAATTCACGCCTGCACTGTTTGGTCGCCAACACTATCTTGTAAATGCTTATTGTTTACGGCATTGACAAGGAGAAGGAGCTCTAATTTGTAAGTAATTTTGCTTTCTAGTAATTTTTTTGTTGGTTGTTTCTATTACGCTTTTAACGAATGTGCTGATAAAGAATTGTTCAATGTACTAATCGGATTAAGCGATTTTGTTAATTGCGTGGTGTTCTCAGGTAAAGAAAGAAATTGTAAAATGGCGTCGACATGTTACTTTCAAAAACGTTTAACCTTTTAGCAAGTTTTTTGAGGCAACCACACGGTTTTCTCGGGAACTTAAACCGGGGGAATTATTAAATTTTTATTATTTCCTCGTAGATGGGAAGACTCAGCTAGTAACCTCCAGAACCGTTACGATTGGAGTCTAAAACCAACAAAATATGACTTCGCGCTTTCATTTTCAAGTTTTTTTAGTTTTGTATTACTTGTTCTCATTAATTAAAGTGTAGATCATACTGATTCATTTTACTTTTAGTAGTAATTTTTAAATCATCTTTAACCTTATATATTGCAGTTTTTCTTGAGTACCCTGACGTGACACTCGTCAAGTTTCTTTGATTGTTTTAAATGTAATCGCAGTCAAAGTTACATACTACGCATACTGTTGTCCATACATGCATACATGTAGTAAGTACCGAACGTTGCTACTTGTAACAAGGAGCTTTGGTTGGGTAAGTTTTAGTTCTCATTTTTCTTTTTTTGCTGTTTGTTATAATTCTTGATTATCAATTTGTTTCGCGACTGCATGTAAACAAAGTAGTTGATCGAGTACGTTTGGTAATTGTAAATTACGTTAATTGCTTTTTATTTCTTTAAATTTTATTATTTTGTCAAAATTAAATTATATGTGGTGCATGTTAGCTTTGAATATAATTAGCCGTACAATGTGTTGCCTGATCTAAAAGGCTTGCATCAGTATTATTAATTGTGTCTGTACTTGGTACACATTTGCTATAAGGGAGAAAGGTTAAGTTAGGATATGTTGCGAATAGATAGGATAGTCTTAGAAGACCTGTAGGATGGACTGAGTATTAGTGCGTGCCATGAAAGCACGTGGTTTCGCAAAACATCTCCTTGCGGCTTATTCTCGCTTCTAAAGTTAACACCAAGTCGGTAAGAAAAAGGATCAGTATATAGATAAGAAAGTAGAAGTGTTAATCGAGCAGCAACAGCTAAAACCAAACTCAAATGTGAGATTCAACTAAATATTATAATAAACTAAAATTACTCTAAGTACACATGCAATGTTATATAACGAAACTGAACTCTTACTTTGCCATCGCTGCTTACAAAATAATAAAGTTAATTACCATGCATAAGTTAGCAAAATAAAAGAAACTTTTTCTAATAAAGGCTTTGATCTCTTTTTGCAAAAATTCTATATACATTTACATCAAAGCCTGAGAGAATTCGGGATCGTGGCTAACAGGTCACCTCGAACGTCATCCAATTTGCGACAAGCGAGAATCCGATGTGCTGGGGTGTCAGGAACGCTACAGGATGGACAGCTGTTGTCATCCAAAACGAAATCCATCGTGCGAAGAAAAGATTTAGACTGCCTTTCGTCAAAGAACGTGAGACATTCTGACCCCGGTAAGAATATTCAAAATAAAGGAATAGGCGTTACGCTCTTTCTGGGAAGTGTCCTACAGTCGCTGCCATTCACTCAAGATCAAGACCTTGAGGTGGCATATAGCAGATAAAAAAGACTAAAAGCCGTTGATTAAAACGTGCTGGTTAAAGAAAGTGCATGTGCCAGTCTTGTCAAAAATTTTGGTGCAGTAAATTGCTTGCAAAAGGGGATGCAGGAAAAATGTTTAGTTATAACACAATGGGTATCAACAGGAACGGTGCGGTATGCCTTGAGGATAGTTCTAAGGAATAAGGATTGAAGGGAGACCAGTTTTCTTATCACGTGAGTATGCCGAAACCGGTGGTACCAAATGTCTAAACCATAGGTTCGCAAGGGTATACCTGCACAGTTAAATATGTTTGCAAGAGATTTTTTGTGTAGATTTTATTTCAAGCGTGAGTATTTGTAAAACAAGTGCAAGACGTTTGTGTTCGTCAACTACAAATGCGAAATGTTTTACAAAACTGAATCTGTCGTCAAGCAAAAGCCCGAGGTACTTAAATTCAAAAACTACGGACGAGAATGTTGTTCAGGCACAGTGAAACATCTCGTTTTAAAGTGAAGCCAAAAGCTATGTACTTAGTTTTGTCCGCTAAAACATTCAGTTTGTTGCTGCCAGTCCAGCCTGTGCTATGTCTAAACACGTGTTGGATTTTGCCTCTAAGTCTCGTGTCACCGAGACAGTGATGTCGTCCGCATATGCAAAATTGTCGCAATCTGCAGGAAGTTCTTTGCTAAACAAGTCATTTACAAATAGATTCCACAAAGTCGTTAGTCGTTTGGCATAAACAAAACAGGATACGTTTGAAGAATAAGTTATCGATCTGTTCAATAAAAACTACTAATGACGCGCGTAGTGCCAACAGGTACTCTCTTAACGACGATAGGTTCTCTTATTAAATGCTATCATACGTTGTTGAACGTTCCAGATATGTTAATGAAAATTACAGGTCTACGCTTGGAAACGTTTTATCGTACATTGGTCATTAATCTACGAGCGGTGTCAGTCGTCGTTTTGCCTAGAACGAAGCCATATTGACTGCGATGGAAAATACATTGTAGAAAAATATTGTTTTTAAGAAGCACACGTTTAAATACTCTAGTAACAGAGTTATGGGACGGTACGAGTTGAGATTTACAAAATCCATCTTATCAGATTTGAGAATAATGATGAGTTTACCAGCTTATCATCTTGTAAGAAAATAACCTCATTTCAAACATCAGTTGAACAAATCGTAAAAGAGAAGCAATCTTGTACATGCACGTAAGACATTACAATGTATACCTTCAGGTCCGGAAAACTTGTTTCTAGGAATTTTACTAGCCGCAGCGGCTATATCGTCGCTAGTAACCACCCAGTCCTGTTGGGGTCTTACTTGCAAATCAGTGCGGGATCTTATTTGAGCATGCAAAGGACTATCTAACGTCAGATCGTAGTTAGGAAACAGAAAGCGAAGAATAACTTTAATCGTTTCGTATGTATCTGTTGCCGTCCCAGACATTGAATCACGGTTAAATCGACAGGAACTTACGAGAAGATAACCTGTAAACTAATCTCTACCAGTCACTCACGTAACTTTTGTTTATGTTAATTTCCGTAATTACGATTATTGTTGCAATACCATTAAGGTAATTTCATTAATCATTTTGTGTGTATCGCATGCTGTGTACAAACGATATTTATTACGAAATTTTCTTTGCTATTCGCTTCGACTTAACTTATGTATTGTGTGTTGCCGATACTTCTGGCATTTATGAATTGAGAATTAGATATACTCTTGCTAATATTCTACGTTACTAAATTAAAGTTTTTATAACTGTTAATCTTTCTTTTATAGTAACATACCTTTTTCTTTTAATTGTGGTTACCCGAACACCAGAGTAACAAGGATTACGAACCTACAAATTCGTTACAAGCTTGGACCGTCTGTCTTGATCGAGGCAGAAGTGTTAATTATAAATGATCTGGCGTCCTTAATTATTATTCACTTAAACCTTCCCTATCTCCGACTGTGTGAGTTTCCTTTTAAGGATAGGTTTTAGACAGGGGGCTTTGACGATTAACTCAAACCGTATCAGTCGGTAGTCACGTGGAATAACTTCCTGAACAACACGCCAATTTAGAATTTTTCTGGCAATAGAAAGAGACGCCAAAGTAACATTGTTTGTCAAGTCTTAGTGGCTAGAAAAAGTGAAAAGTTGGTGATGTTCGTTCACAGCACGGGACAACCGAAAAGTGTCAAAGCGGCGATTTCGAATTGAAGTTACCTGCTATTATGATAGGAACGTCTCTTAGTTCATCAAGAATTTTATCTAGGTATTGAAGATAAATGCGTACATCCTCACTCGGCAAAATAAAGGAGGCGTTTCCAACCGTAATCATAGATACTACAGTGCAGTTATTCGTTAAATAACTGAGTGTAACTACTTCGACGAACTTCAAACTATTGAAAACAATAGCCGAGTAGTATCGCATAGAAGAAGATGCGGAAATCCTGTTGAAGGGTGCAGCCGCACCAACAACATTGTACCTTGAACGGGATCTGTAATTAATAGTTTTTGTCCCGTTTTTACGTCTTTTTAATGACTTTATAATTAGCGCACGAAGTAACACCAGTGATCCTCTCTCAGCGTGCTCTGAGGCCCGGACTGCACTAAGTTACGGGTAAATTGTCGTAACAAATTTATATAATGAATTTTGCGACATAACTTGTAAAACACTCAGCAATCTACTTGATTCCAAATAATTTAGTTGTCTTATAAATTCAAAGCGAGATAACAGAGAAATATACTTAGTGGATGAAACTACAATGGCAACATTTTTGTTGTGCGACATACTCTTTAAGACGAAGGGAGAGTACTTAAGCAACTTATTTCCGTTTTGACATGTTTTGCCTCCCTGCTTTATGCGTGTGCGTGAACGGCACTTCGGAGTAAACAGAAGTTAGAAAAAACAAACCATTCGTAAAATATTTTTATGTATAATACTTTGTTGACAATAGACGAGACATGCCGTTTTCCAAAATGGTAGCATCTGAAATTAAGCAAAGATGACTTCTGACTATGGCAACCTATCACTTCGAGATTTCGGACTGCGTGTTTGATCCAAACAAAAGGCTGATGGTTTTCTAAATTTTGCCGGCGGCGGAGAGTGATGGGAAAAAAATACGTTTTTTGTGAGCATTTGACGTAACACGAAAAATAAACAAAAAAGCAAAGTCTTACAACAAATAAAATATTTCCTTATTAGTGGAATTGAGTGCTACGGTAACTAAGGTGGCATAGACGCAATCAAATATTTAGAGGAGATATGGGCTTCCACTGGGGATTGTTGCTATAGAGCTCTATTTATTGTTGTTGGTCTCTCGGGGATTTGAGGACTAGACTGGCACTGGTAAGACATCAAGTTTTTTTTTGTCGTGCGACATGTTTTTTAAGAAGGAAGGAAATGGTTAAGCATTTTATCCTTGTTTTATCAGGTTTTGCCACCCCTGAATTGATTCATAAAAATCGCCCAAAAACAAGAACCAGAAAGAACTAACCTTCCGTGTTGGACACTGAACTGACAATTTAGGTCGTAAAATTTGCAGTAAAAATAATAGATGACACTGCGTCTATCGTGTAACGGTAACCAGGGTGTAAAAACCAGAAGCTGAAATTTGTCGGCTAATGCTTTACAAAATTAATTACTGATTTTTCGTGGATCGCTTATTGATGGTTTACTGAACACAAGTTTTAGTTTTGTATATAGTTTAATTTTATTTGAATTGCTTAATTGCTTGCAAATTGATTCGTGCTTCCCCTATTTATAATTACTACCTTACTTTCTATTTACGTTTTTACATTTTTACTTTTTTTTCACATTTTGTTATCCCTCCTCTCCTCTTAACTTTTTCCTTCTTCTTCATACTCTTCCATCCACTCCGTTCCTCTTCCGTTTCCTTCTAAGATTTCTTTTTCTTTCATCGCCTCTTCTCTTAACTCTCTGCATTTATCCCTCATGTGGTTAAGGTCCTCCGTCTCTTCTCTACATAGTCTGCACATCTTTTCTTTTTTTTTTCCAGTATTTGTTTCCTAACTCTTCGTTCCCACATCTAAATCGTGCTATCATTTTTTTCTTGTTGTTGCTTTTATTTCCTTTAACCTTTAAATATTCTGGCACCCCTTCCCCCTTGATATCCTTATAATTCCTATTATATCTGCCTTTTTTTATCCTTGTCCATCTTTCTTGTTTTTTGATGTCCTTATCTCTCTTTATTATTTCTTTTCTTACCCCTACTCCTTCTTCTCTTAATCTCTCCACTTCTTCTCTTGCGTACCCGTTTCTTTTGTAATACTCTTTTCTGCCCTCCTGCCGGTACTTCACTTTTCCTTCCTTTATCTCTTTACAACATGCTTGCAGTATTTTGCATTCTGTTCTTTCCCTCACTTCTTCCTCGTATTTTATAGCCCTTTTTCTTGTCTCTACTTTTATTTTTGCTACCTGTACCTCCTCTCTCACAATATACCCCGGTGTATCTCTGTCCAGTCCCAATACACATCTCCAGTATTTTTACTGTATCCCCTCTACCTCCCTGCACTTCTTCCACTACCATATTTCCGCCCCATACATAACCACACCCTTTATTAACTTTTTGAACAACAGCTTTCATTTTTCTATATCCATCTTGAATACTCTTTCCACCACCCCCCACATTTGTCCTATTAATCTGTGTGACGCTTACTCCGGATTGAACTGCTTAGCTGAAATAGAAAGCTAGTAGACGAAACGGTTCTCGGGCGCCAGATTTGTTTGATGAGTTTACTCTCCTGTTCGACGACACTGTCCGGGTAACTACAGTGAAGACACGGTTGTCCAGGGCTTCAAACGGACCTAAAAGCGAAGCGAGGCGACGGAAATAAAATACACAATAGTAAATAAAAATAACTTTATTTATTCTCAAACTCAACAACGAACGGTAGAGAAGTGGCGGCCACAACCAAGCAAGCGGAAGGTGATCTATAAACCAATGAGTGATTAGCGTGCGTTCGACAAGCGGTGACGTCGGTGCCTAAGCAAGCAAGCATGCACTAGGGTAGCAATCTCCGTTGGTTGGATCGGTAGACGGGGTTTACTCGGATTTGAATTTGAGGAGGAGGAGAAGGGATTTGGGCACGGTACTGGAAGGTGTATCCGCAGGCCAAAGCCAAACACTACGGAGACGACGCGTGGACGGCGTATTCGCAGGCCAATGCCAAACACTACGAATACGACGCTCGGTAATGAATGGGGGAAGGCGGATCTGCAGGCCAAAACCAAACACTACGAATACGACGCTCGGTAACGGATGGGGGGAAGGCGTATCCGCAGGCCAAAGCCAAACACTACGGAGACGACGTGTTGACGGCGTATTCGCAAGCCAAAGCCAAACATTACGAATACGACGCTCGGTAACGGATGGGGGGAAGGCGTATCCGTATTATTCCTAAACTAAACAAAATACGGCGTTATAATTACAATTGTAACGGTTCGTTACACCTGTTTCCTTTCCTCGCTCTTTCCTTTATGTGTTCTCCCTCCTTATTATCCTGCTTCATCGTGTAACCCAGGTATGTAAATTCCTTTACTTGTTGCACTTCCTCATCCTCGATTTTTAGTTTTGTAATAATTTAACTGTATCTAAAGAAGATTATAAACTTTACACTGTTTACTTGACAATATTTTTTTGTTATCGCACATTATTTAAAAAACGTTCAAACTTACTCATTTTATTTATCTAACATAACATTCAATTTTTATAAGTAGCATTAATCGTTAACTACACAGTTATAACAACTTCTACAATTGTTAAATTCCCCAACACATTCCATTGAGCTCCACGATTGATAGCATTTGTCTTCAAAAGCTTTCACTTCGCCCATTTGCACCCTAAAATTAATTTCAGTAGAGTTTGAAGGTCCGGATACAACCCTTCTAAGACGGGAATTTATCAGCCATATTTCTTCATCGCCGTTTCTTCGTGTTATTAGCTAGGCAAAACAGATTTTCAATAATGCAGTCTTACGTTAGGGTACATACTTTTAAACCGTTTATGTATTGTAACGTGACTGGGTTTTTATACAACTCATGAATATTTCGTTTTCGATACGGTGCACGTGTGTTCCAACAGTTAAACGAAGTATAATCCGATAAACCAAAATATGCGATACCGTGTTTATTAATGACCATTGGAAAGCTTTGTGTATCACGGCGGCCACAATACATCTGTAAATGTAATCGTATATGTAATATTGATTACCAAAGCGCTTACGTGAAAAATATCTGGATTTGGACTAGTGGTTGTTAAAAATGCAGTACGGTTTCTAATTTGCGATGTCCATACGTACTGCTCACTGTTACTTGCAAGAGCGTGGTAGAATAAAACACGATCTTTTTCTTTTTGGTGCGGAGACAACGCCATGCCTTGTATTCCATCCATAATTTCGTAGCGTGAACCTTTAAAAAATCGTATTGTAACATCTTAGAATAATCCCAAAAATTCGATACTATTCGAGAACATTCTAAACTAATTAGGTAAACGTCAGAATATTTTAAGTAAACGAAAGAAGTTAACGAAAATCTTTAAAATAGCGTGTCAATGTTTAAACAAAATTAAATTAAAAAAAGTGCATATTCAATGTTTTTACGCACGTAAAAATAAATAAACATTTACATTCTTTTAAAATAAGTTAGTTATAATTTTTTTAGTATGTTGTGTTGTGTCTTAGTTTTAGTAAAATTAGTTATATTTATAATCGTAAATGAATTAATTAAATAAAATTGGTAAATTACCGTCAATGCATAGTGTACCAAAATCAGAGTTTGCATGCATAGTTTTATCAGTAATTCTCCAAGATGCTTTATTATCGACATCGTGCACAATCAGACCAAAACCTCTAGTATCAGCTGCGTACACAAAAGTTCCTTTACATGTCTTAGAATCTCTGACGTCAACTACTGGAAGATTAAATACAGAAGTAGACTGTACTTGGCTAGCCGGAATTTCGTACTGATGTATAAGCGTATTCTAAAACGAACAACGTGATTTTTACCCAAGACTGAAAAGACTTCAACTTTACAGTTTTTAAATCAAAAGCTAAAATTTGTGGCGGGCAGCGTAACGGAGTTCCTATTATAACTCCAGTATCTAGAACCCACAACCGCTGACATTCGTCAATCTAAAAACAACAATTACTTTTAATTAATTAACAAATTTTAATAAATACTTTTATGCGAAAAACTGATACAATACGCTTTTGAGAACACTGATTAAGATTTTGGTGCCATTCCCAAGATGGATACGGAGCTATAACAGGGCTGTCGTTTAGGATTTTATCAGTCATTGTTCCTAAAGTGACCGGAGTTCCTCGTCCAGTACGAGGAAACGTTAAAAAGTATTTGGGTTCTTCGTTTTCTGTTTTAAATAGTTTAGATTTGTATTTGTAAATCTAATATAGTAAATACCGTCATAATATACATCAATGTCGGAAGGACGGGACACTCTTTCGATAAATTCTCCTGAATTGATGGCATCTTGCCTGGCTTCTAAAGAAGGGTAATCAAACTCAGTGTTTATCCATTCAAATACTGGATGTATTAGCGGAACACTAGCTACTACCAATTGGACACTCAAAACAAAACAAACAAATCCTAAAAAAATTAATAGGTAAATCTAACTTAGCAAGTATACGTACCACTCTTCATAATTTCAGTCCTTTACTGAGATTAAACTACGTTAAAGTAAACAATACTATCTAAAACGGTCGCTACCTTAAACAAATTTGTAAAAAGTTTTTAGTTGAATTTTAAAAATAGTAACATAGTGAGATAACTACATACATTTTAGTCGATAACCTTCAATAAACAGTCTTAGATAAATTATCAAAACGTACTAAAATAAATTGTTTGGAAAAAATTAACTTCTCGTTTCTTTAATTAATTACAGTTACAGAACAAACAGAGTAGATAAATCAAAAGTCGACTAAACCTATTTACATCTCTACAGTCTAAAGCATTATATATAAAGACTCGGGCATTATTTAAAGTTAGAAACAATTATTATAAAATTAATATAAACAAAACAATTTATACATTTAAAAACGCAAACAAAATAAAACAATCACATAAAAAAACAATAAAAAGCAAAGGAGTAACATAAATCTGAAATGCAAAAGCATAACGTCATTGAAACACGTGAAGACAAATAACCATCAAAATTCATTCTTACAAAGATACCCTAAGTTGGCTAAGATAATAAAATAATTATCAAACAACAAAATTAAAATAAAGTAATCTAATCTTCGATTAATTCAAAAAACATAAAATTAATCTGAAAGTTGTTAGGAAAAACTCAGGCTACTGGAGTTGATCTGTCCAAAAATAAAGTGTCACACCGGTCCTCTCATAACAAAGTAAAGCAACGGCTAGCACAGCTTCTTCAGAGAGGGATCGCAGGCTTTGTTATGTGTGATTATAACGTTAATCTAAAAAAAAGCGCCAAGACGATGAAAAATTAAATTCGGGAGATACCGTCTAACTCTCCCCGTAGTAAGAGAAGAATAAATAACACTACAAGAGTAATAACACCGAATATATATATTTATTATATCACAGAAGCTGAAGAAAACATACAAACGTAAGTTCTCGACAAACTTTACACGTAGGTCGATTGAATTAGAAGTTGCGCCGAGTGACGAGCAACACACCGTATAACAAACTGCCCTTGTCGGACTAAATAGCTACACAAACATAGCGTCTGAATTTATAATTACATATATTTAAATTGTAGACAAACAAAACAATTTAAGCCTTCGAGACTCGACGCGCACAACTTATAAATTCGCAAAGCACAAAAATATAATTGTGTTAATTTAACATGCACGTACGGTCATAAACGACCTAGTCCCCGAAATACAAATCAAAGAATTGAAAGTAGTAATACTCACAGTTAGGTTTTACCTCAGTCGGACATTAGCTAATCTCCGTACTTGATGTACCTAAAAAGTAACATTAAACCCAAATCTGAACGAGCATATACTTTTAACACAAATAAGAAGGTATCTTTAGCATCCAATTATTACGAACGCAAGTGCGTAGCGTTTCACTTCGATTTAACCAACTAAATTTCCCATGTTTGTCTTAATTCTTCGCAAAAAAAAAGGATTGTCCTGGCGGTTCTCAACCCTTGACGGTGGATATGATAAGGACGTATCAATACTGCGACGTCATGGAATATTTCGAACAAGGACACCTGTTAGTTATCTTCGGTGATAACGAAGAACATTTGGTGGCTACCAAAATCCGTCCGTTTCAACCTTTCAAAACTAATCGCATATTAAAATAGCAGCGTGAAATAATCTAACGGTGAAGGTTAACCCGGGCGTAAAAGTACCAAACTCGCAAAATGATCTAATGCGAATGAAGTGCTAAAATGCTGTCTAAAATTTGACAGTCTCGGCGCAAGAGCAGGGAAGTACTGATAAATTTCATACTAACGAGAAATTTTCATACTCGCGAATTGAACTACTAATTTCTTTTTTTTAACGTTACAAAGTATGTACACTGCCTCAAAAAAGTAATTGGACACTTTTAAGTGCGACCTGCAAGATAGGCAACCAAACTTACGTTATAACAAAACGCTTAGTTAACAACATTGGCATTGCAGACATTACTTGCAGCGATATTACGAGGTTACTAACCATTCTTTATAAGCACTGCCTTAAGCGTTCAAAGAACATGTTGCTTATCTGAAAATATTTGTCTAAATTGTACCCTAAAGTTTTAAATTCTTCTTTGCCGAGTGTTCTATTTATTTGTTCTCTACTTAAGTAATTAAAAAATGTTAATTGTTATTTATGATTAAATAATAGTTCCATCTATAGCTCGAATAATGATAAACTGTATGCACAAATATGAAACTACTGTACTAATTAGCCTAAAAGTCTTAATATAACTGGATTAAATTAGAGTCAACATTCCGATTTTCTTTGTAAAGAAAGTATTATCACTATTAAAACGTAATTAATGATCTAACAATTGTAGTATAAATTCCCATTACTCCTTTAAAGTTAATCGTATGAAAAATTAAAAAATACATATCTCCCTTTATAAAATCAAGTCCAATTTCTCATACAGAACGCTAAAAAAATTCCAAATAAAATTTAAAAATACATACCTATGCTGTAAATATAAAAATCACAAAATTAGAAAAATGCGAAATGCATTTTTTCGCTTTCTCTTCGTAACATTTAATTGAAGTATTAACTATTTCGACGGCACATAAATTTAATAGTAATAAACTGAACTGAACTACATTCTAATAGAAATAATAACTTATGTTTTATTATGAATTATACATAAACACTATTTATATTACAAGAACAAAACTAGATACAGAAAATCCTAATAAAAAACATGATGAAAAAAGTATTTATTATTGAAACGTTCGAGAAGTTATTTGCAAATGCAAGAGCCTTCTAGAAGCTGTTATCCATCTTCTAGAAGATATACCAAAAAATAGGGAACACTCGAGAAGGATTTCCTTATGTGTATATATACCGACGAAACAAATCGTAGGTCAGTTATTGCCGAAATGCGAATACAGTGGTGTTAAGAAGATTATTCAAGTTGAAATAAATAAGTCGCGTGTGTGTACATAAATATACAGAGAATAATTTCGTACGTGATTTTTAGTGTAAACAAGTGTGAAGCTATCCGCGGACTTTATCTTATCTTAATTAGTGTAAGTGTTTTTATTAAATATTATTCGATTTCATTAGTTCGGTTAATTTACAAGTGTACATATTTGTAGTATAAGTAAAAATATTTTTAGTCGTTTAAATAAATTAGTTTTAATAATAAAATTCGCAACATTATTTTATTTAAATATTTGTATTTTACATGCTAGTAATAGGTGTAATATCCATTATTGGTTATACATTACCGTACGCGGTTTGGCATCGTATTGATTAAATTGGTACATACATTAACTCCTCAAAATTTTTCCCGCACGGTATTAATATGACGATGCAAGTTGTTTATATTTGGTATTTTTATGTTATTGTTCAGTTCGTCGTTCCACCCACGCACGGCCGCCGCCCACAAACTCTCTATAGGGTTCAAACCCGGTGACTTAGGTGGCCAACAAATTCTTTCCACTTCTGGATGTTGTAAGAACTATTCTTCAACTACCGTTGCCGTATGATAGCATAATTGTTCTGAACAAACCGAATTAGTCCTTCGAGATAAACTACTCGTACGGAGGGCAACATAACGTCTTCCAAAATCGTCAGGTAAGTTTGAGCAGTTAAGCGTCATTCGACACGTGTTAATTCCCTTGGGAATTAACACGTGTGAATTACGTGGCCTCCAAAGAACTTTTTTACTATCTTGAGAAGTGTAGTTTTTAAATCTGAAAAAACAACACCATTCCAATCAAAATGTAAATGTTCTTCTGATAACTGCAATCTCCGGCAGGCATTTTCTTCAGTTATTACAGGTTTCTTTGCAGGTCGATTGCAGCTTAATCTTTCAGCTTTCACAATATTACTTATTGTTTGCAAACTACATTGTAGCTGTAGTCTTTCGCAAATGGTGGCGGAAGTTGTGAATAGAGTCAAACTAGCATCTTGGATAATGTTGTCTTTTTCAACTCTGGATAAGAGAGATGGCCTTCCACTTCTATGGGCTGTCTGCAAAGGAAGATCATTTTTAACCTTTTGTTCTTTGCGTTGAACCCAATAATAAACCACAATTTTCTAATAAAATAAATAATAGTTAATGAAAACTGCGCAAAAAGGTTTACGTTTGCTGAAAAGCACCGTTAAAGCAATGTTATTAATTTAAGTGAAAAAATCACGTTTTACAAGTTAGCAGTACAAGGTTAGCAGAACAGATAAAATATAGATAGGAATTTGTTGCGAAAGGAAAAAAATTGTAACTTTTTTAGTTATGCGTGGTAAATGTCACTGAGTGACAGTGACATTTACCACTCTAAAGATGCAAGCTGCAATGTCTTGCAAAACGTCAGTTTGTTTGGGATCACGAACGACAATACGGTAAAGGCCAAGTTCTACTTCTTGTTTTGGCTCTCAAGGAGAGACTAGGACCAAGCCTAAGTCTGGGTGTGTAACTACGACGCGGTCTAAGCCAAAAGTCGCTTATATTAGTTTTGATTTCCAGTCCAGTTACATTTAACTAAAGATAATATCTTTTTAAAAGAATATTAATTTTCTCGCCACTTGTTATTTGTGTTATAATATAAATAAGATTTCACGAAAGCCGCCTGAAAATAAAACTCACTACACAGATAAGTAAATTTGAGTTACGCATACCTTCTGTGTGTAATACTTAAACTAGTAGGTTCGATATCATTCATAAATTGGGTTAAATCAGCAAAGTTGAAGCATTTTTTTCGTGTATTACGACAGTGTGATCAAAGAAACAATTGAACATCGCATTTTAATGAGAATTAAGATTACAATTGTTCAACCACTAATTACTCGGAATGTTTAATTTAATCCGGAAATATTAAAAATTTAGGTTAAATGAAGTAACAACCATATTTGATGAAGTTGTAGCAATATTTGTTGTGGTTACGGATGCTAGCTGTAAAAATGAAGCTTCTTGTGATATAGGTAGTACATCATATAACTGATCTATTACTGATAATTCCATGAATTTTTACTCTTAAAAAATATTTTGATTAAAAAGTCAAATACTAGATAATCTAATACCGGATTAAATGTTTAAAGGCTATTTCTGGTATTTCGGTCACATCATTTCAGAGTAGCAACGTATTCAGTCGACACATGCTGTGTTGTTCTATGGCCTAAATACGCTTTAGTCTAGCGGCTGAAGCTTGCGACTTGTATGTATAACTATTCAGTTTTTTGCCATATTTATTGCTTCAATGGTAATATAATTTTTATGATTATTTATGATTAATAGCACCTCATTAAATGAAGAACAGTTTATATGTCTGACAAAGCGATGAAGATGTATAAAAATGGTTTTGTTAGACCAGCCGCTAGAGTAAGCAGATCCAATCAAACCAAGAGATGCAATTCATTCATGAAGTCTGTATAATTAACTTTCAAAAATATTGTAACAAAACGGTAGAGGTAGCAGTAATTGTGTTTAAAATTTAGTACAAGTTTCTGTCAATTATGCGTAAGTTTTAGACTTTCGAATGCTACCCACTTCTACTGTTCTGAAACACGCGAATTTTCCTCGTTCAACGAGCATTCAAGAGGAATCAATACGCGTATAATACAAGAAGCCTAACCTTAAAATTTTTTTTTTCCGGAATCCGTTCCCGATAAGAAACTTTTTTTCCGAAATCTGTTCTTGATAGAACCTTTACCTATAACTGTAAATAAGATTTGACAACTACCGTTACATACCCGGTTAACTCTCTGTAACTGTTTTTACACTCGAAAGACCGTTATTGGCTATTTACTGTATAAACTAACGACTATCCGCTGTGCTCCGGTTTTTTTACGTGTTTTTGTGTAACCTGCCGTGTTAAAGTTTCTCGCAACGTTAAAAACACTTCCTATTGTTAATGTAATAGCGAAGGCTTCCACGGCCAGAATCTATACTATGATAAGAATGTCTTCCGGGTTTGGACTGTGTCATTGTTGTTGTAACCGAAGTTTTCAACGTTTTGCCCACTTTCGTAAAAAACTTCATCAGGGCGTGAGATAAATTGCAAAACTCAAACAAGCAACCAAAATCTAACTAAGAACTTCTCAAAAGTTAGGTTATCCACTTGTGAAACAAACCATAATCCAAGCTCTGAAAAGGTAAGAAAGAAAACGATAACTTGAAAAAGCAAACGAAAATCTAACAAAGAACCATTATAAAGTTAGGTAATCAACTTGTGAACCAAGCCAGATTTTAATCTTCGTAGAAGCCTCTTACGAAAGTTAGCGAAACGTTGGCAACTTCGGTTACAGCAACAATGACACGGTCCAAACCCGGAAGACATTGCTGAGCCAAGGTAGTTTAGAATGTTTAAATGTTGACTTGATACCACCCACTAGCTTCTGAATTCTATTTTAAGTTTCGAACGTAGATGAGCTGGCGTATTGATAAATTGCTCAAGCCAGAGTGGGTTAGAGTTTATTAAAACGTTCGACCCTTCTACAATTTGAATTCACCTTTGAACGTGTTTTATGTAAATAATAATTTAGTCACCTAATTTACTTCCAGCATTTCTCACCATAATTCGATCTTGTGGAAGCTTGAGTTATTATTAGAAATAGTTTTCCAACACACCGTATTATAGAAGTCTAAAAAAAGAAATACAAACGAGGATTGGAAATCAAGTAAAGACTATTGAGGAAAAAATAGAAATTAGTGTAGGAAACAAAATTAAAATTGCTCAAGAGAAAACTCAAGCCGATATAATAGCGAAGGCTTCCACGGCCGGAGTCTATACTAAGATAAGAACGTCTACCGGGTTTGGACCGTGTCAATGTACATTGACACTGTCCAAACCCGGAAGACGTTCTTATCTTAGTCAAGCCGATATGTTAAATTTAAGAGAAAAACTATAAATAAGAGTTCTAGAAAAAAAATAGAAGCAATAGAGTGCATATTAGAAGACAGAATGAAATTGCATGAAGAAAGAATGAACTGGTCGACATACTACAGGCAGTTTGAGGCCACAGCTACAGCTAATAGTTGGAGCAACAAGCAGAAAGCAACGTCTTTAATAATGGGTCTACGTGGAAAAGCGCTTGGAATTTTGCAATGTTCCTGATCCCCTCCTAGAAAATTACGAACTCTTAATTTCACTTTTAGAAATGAGATATAGAAATGCTCTTCTTCAACAAGTGTACCAAGCCCAAATAAAAAGTCGGGTTCAGAAAGCTGGGGAAAGTCTTTAAGAGTTTGACGCTGACGTCGCCAGACTGATAAGGCCCTACAGCTCCAGACACCTTCCTGGAGCAGTTGGCTATTCTAACTTTTAAAGACGGCTTCCGAGACAGCAAAACGCAGCAGACTCTCCATTTAGCTCGACCCAAAACGCTGAATGACGCTTTAGTGCATAAATTGGAGTTTTAATCAACAAAACAAGCATTGCAACAAGACAGTTCTCCGCTATGCAGAACTACCAGCGCAAACACTAGAAAACATCGAGGAGGTAACGCAACGCATACTTGACGTGACTACTTTGAACTGCGGTGAAATAGGCCACGTACGACGACATCGTACTAAACCTAAAAACTAGACAAGAAAAACGCTCGTAAGTTTAGAACGAGTTGACCAAAAGAGACAAAAGTTAATCAAGTGTTCAATTACTAGTTGACACGAAAACGACGAAGACCATCATCCTGAGAATGAACGGTATAAGTATGAGTTTTATTTGGATATTAAGAACGATGTCTTGAAGATCGACAGTCAAGAAATTCCTTTTTATTTGTTAGAGAAAGCAGCCGTGTTCAGTAAAGACGTGACTCTGCCTGCAAGGACTAAAAATGTGGGAATGGCACTACTCGTTGGCAAAACTTTAGTACGAGTAAAAAACTCGATGCCAGTAACGATCTTGAATGTCAACTCAGACTCAGTAGGTCAATGCACGCCAGTCGCTCAAATTGTGAGATGCGTAAATTTTGATGAAGATACGTCGCCGAAAAAGTGCCCACAACATTGTTACTTCTAAATGCCAAAACCTCGGCTGACTAAAGTTAAAGTGTTGTTTCAACAGTAGTAGTTCCAAAGGAAGAACTAAAGTAGTAAAACATAAAATTAATATCGAAGACGCTCGGCCGATACGAAACATCCCGACTAAATTTTTTTGGCGAAAAAAGAAGGAACCGAGCAAATAATTACGGATATGGAGGTGTGATTGAATTTTTAATAGGCGCTTACATTGGTACTCGTAAAAAAGAGATAGATCAACGAGGTTTTGCGTAAACTACAGACAGCTTAACGACGTGAACAAAAAAACAGCCACCCTTTTACCGAGAATTGACGATACATTAGACACCCCGTCAGGATCACAGTGGTTTTCCACGTTGGATTTAAAGAGTGGTTACTTTTTTTTAAGTGAAGAGGGGAAGTCTTTTATAGACGCTCGACCTTCTGTAGGAGAGTGTAAGACTCTTCAGTCTCTAGGCTGAGTATACTCACTAAAACCCTTCCTCGTCCCATGTGGATGATAACTAACTTTTTGACATTTCTTCGTGGTCATCGTGGACTATAATCTTTAGTGTTCTTTCTTACTTTCTATTCAGTTCTTCTATTATTTACTCCATTATTATGTTAGTTAGATTTCATTTATAGAATCGAAGTGCGTCTTGCTTTTAAGTTGTAACTCGCCTATGTTCTCTTTTGTTATTTCTTCAAATTCGCATTTCCTGTTAGCTTTATTTCTAAGTTTATTCTATTTATGGCATGTAAATATTGTATGTTTTGCAGTGTCTATAGGTCCGCAGTTCTATGCTTTTCCAATCTTCTTAAGACAACTTTCGAATATACTATGCCCTGTTATTGCTTGCACTATGTAGTGGTTTGTGTTATTCCATTCTGTCTTATACCATTTTTTAATATTTTTTATAAAGGTTTTAGATCAGCCATTATATCCATCCCACTGTTCTTGCCATTTAGCCAAGAGTATTTCTTGTTCTGCTTTTTTGTCGACTTTTTCCCTGTGCACCTTACCTCTTTGTTAAATTTGTAATTCTATCGGTGGTAATTTGCCTATTACCTAAATTGCTTCTGTCGGGAATGTGCGGTATGCGCATGTAATTCTAATAGCTTGCTTCCTGGTCTCTCTTTTTAGCTTATTTTTGTAGTACTCGTACTTTATTACGTTCTTTCAGATCGGGGAACCATATAATATGATTAATTTGTGTCTATGTGTAACCCCATGTATTTGATTGCTTTTTTCCTGATAATCATATTGTCTCTGATCTTAATTGTTTTGTTGTTTATTTTCCATTTCCCCGCCATAACTACCATTTCGGTTTTTTTGTGTTCTAATTGTAGGCCCATTTCGTTCAGTGAATTACTTTGAGTTTGCCGTTTTGTCTGTTGTTTATCATTTTCTCCAGTAGTTTTCCCGTGGCATCTAACAGACAGATCGGCCGGTATGTTATTTCTGTCTGCACTTCTTTTTTAGGTTTTTCTACTAGTATGAATCTTGCAGTCTTCCAGGTACTTGGAAATATACCGCGATGTATATAATAGTTAAATATAAGAGTGGTTACTAGCAGGTAGAATTGGAATCCAAGGATCGTAAACAACAGCTTTTACGATTAGATCTGGTTTGTGGCAATTCGCTGTAATGCACTTCGACCTGTGTAACGCTCCTGCAACTTTTGAGAGTTTGCTGGTGACTATCTTGCGCGGGCTGTCTTGGAAGATATGATTGGTTTATCTAGCCGATGTGAATGTGGCTGGAATATCGTATAAAAAACACTTAAATAACTTAAAAGAAGTGTTCTAGCGATTACGTGAGACAAATCTAAAACTGAGCCCAAAGAAGTTCCACGTATTTAATAAAAAAGTGCCATACCTTGGCCACGTTGTATCTAGAGATGGAGTAAGAGCTGGCCCAGACAAAATTTTAGCAGATTGGCCAAGACCAATCGAAAAATATCAGGTCCGAAGTTTCCTTCGGTTGTGCATCTATTATAGATGATTTGTACCCGGATTTGCCGATATTGCCCAACCTTTGACAAAACTGACCGAAAAAAAAACAGAATTTAGATGGAATGAAGAATGCGAAAACGCTTTCCATCAACTAAAATAGGCTCTAGTCACTTTGCCAATTATGAGTTATCCAAGAGTAGATAAAAAAAATTATTTTGAATAACGACGCAAGGCGCGGTACTTTCGCAAGTGCAAGATGGACAACAAAAAGTCATCGCGTATATTAGCAAAGTTTTGTCTAGGCCAGAAAAAAAACTGTGTGACTAGAATAGAGCTGTTGCGCAATCAATCAGTTTGATCCGGACTCTGAAGCTGTTCACTGTGACGTGTGACGAAAGCTAAGCTTGTGTAACAACGACTACACGGGAATTGTTCAGAATGAAAAATTGTAATCATAATGCAACTTGTAGAAACCTGAATTCTGTAATAAAATTATCGACAACAGCAGAACCCTCAAAAAAACCGTCAAGTTAAAACCAAGAAAATTTGCATTTGCGTTTTTTGTAAAACTAAACCAAGTCAATGTTTTATGTATCTAATTTAATCTTTTTAATTGTTTTTATTCAAAGATATTCGTAAAGTTTTTGTTTTTTATCCTTCCTTTTGCATTCTTTCTAAATAAGTTTCTTTGTAAATAATCCAAAATATTTTTATAAAGAGCTATCTTGCATTATTTGCGCAGAGCAGAAAATCGTCGAGTCAAAATAACCCCTTCTATGGAAAATGTTAATAGTTCTAGTGTTACTGTTACCTCGACGCCCCACTACCAACCCCACTGCGCAAGACTGGGGGTAGGTTTACGGCCCGGAAAGAGTTTAAAAGGAGAACCCCGGACACCCAAAAATCACTTGAGCTGCACAAGTCTACCTTTGCTTAAAAGGCACCTGAGACTGGGTGTCCGGCTTAAGTTCTGAGTATCCGCTGGCTGCGACACCATTGCGACTACCGTCGTTTGTTTAGCTGGAATAAGTCTACTTATGCTTAATGGACACTTGAGACTGGGTATCCGGCTAACTAAGGGCATTACTACGCTTGCACTTCGTCGCCATAATTAATGCCAGCGGCCCGTGCGCTTCCGTTTCCTGTAGTAGTGCTAGTGGTAGTGCGTGTATTAAAACTCATATACATTTACACATAGATTTAGCTTAAGTTACAAGAACCTATGTACATGTAGTTAATTCTAAGTTGTTCATCTGTTATAGTGCTAGTTTCTTTTATCGCTTTTATTCATTGTTTAGAGTTTAGTGAAAGTAATAAATTATTTATCATCCGTCCTTTTTTTTTTAATTTCAAGTATAACGGTTAAGTTGTCGTGGAAGCGTGTTGTTCGCGAACGCAAGTGCGATCGAACGACCCCTCCCGGTAACAATTGGCGCCCTGGACGTGGGGCCTTGTGGAGTTGCAACGTGCACCAAACTACAAGACCCAGCTCAAGAGACTGCAATACAAAATGCCGGAAACCCGAAGCTCAAAGACAGAAACCGCTCTGTATGCCGGCCAGCCATCCAGAGACGCCCAACCAACATCAGTAAAAAAAATTGACCAGGCGCTGATCGACTTAAAATCGGCACTTGCAAATATCAACTGCAGTACGCCACCAACCTTCACTGAGGATGCTTTGGAAAACCCCGAAAAAATTTTAGCTGACCTAGAGGAATACTTTGACGCCAACGGTATTCTAGAAAACAAGAAGCTACCCACTGCGATGGAAAACATAAAGAAGGATGCTTCGTCATGGTGGAAAACTTGCATCGACTTAGTAAAAACCTACAAGTTTAAGTCACTACTTCTTAAAAAGTACAATGGCATATCAGTGTTAGCAAAACTGAAGGCTCAGTTTTACGACCGCAAACAGAACTCTGCCGAACCCACCGCAAAAATCTTACAATCAAAAAGTAACCTGGCCCGAATATTAAAACTGAGTCCTGCCGATCACCTAGAGTTGTTTGTAGAAATGCTAGCACCACATATTCAAGTGCATTTCATACACCCGCCGCCAACTTTGCTGTTAGACTTTGTGGAAAAAGCAACAGCCATCGAATTGGCGCTGAAAGTCATTAAATCCGATTGGCGAAACAGACCAGAATCAGCTTCTAAACCATTACGCCCAAGATACAACGACCTGCTATGATGCCACTACTGCCCCAGACGTCATTTTAACCGGGACTGTCCCACGTTAACAAGAAACGACCAGGGAAGCGACCCGCCGGCCGAGGGTTTACAATCTCGGCCGAACTAAACAGTCTCCATAAAGGAGGCCAGCTGCCCTCCGTTTCTATTAGAATTGGAAAATATGCACTCCAAGCATTATTAGACACCGGGTCAACTCACAATTTCATTCGAATCCACTCAGGAATGTCTTATCAACGCAAAGGACACATCCCACCCGCACGTTTGGCATTGCCGGGGAACCAACTGACAATTCTTGGTGAAGCCATATTCGAGTACGTGGTCGACCAAGTACGGCTACGTTCACAAGTCTTTGTGGCGCCAGAACTCTTAAACCCCGTCATATTGAGCCAAGAGTGGCTGCGAGAGCACCAGGCGATTTTGGACCATAGACGAAATTGCGTACACTTTGGCGCTAAAACGCGCCACACGGTATACTGGTCCCAGCCTCAAAGATATACTATTACCGCGCCACCGAAGATGGACAAAATTCAACACGGTTTTCTTTAATTGCACCAACTTGCGTTCCACCAGCTGCTTAACACTCTCAAACATCACCCAACCCACGAGGCCACCGACTACCACAGCCACTACAAAGCACATAATACGTTTCACAGATGCAACGCCGTTTCGCAACCCATCGTATCGCTACACGCCACACTAAAAGGTCGTGATAGCAAGAGAAGTAGAAGTAATGCTGAAAGACAGCATCATCAAACACAGTTCGTCAGACTACTGCTTCCCAGTTGTCATTATTGACAAATAAAGATGGCAAACCTTAGTTCTGCGTGGATTACCTAAGACTCAACCAAGTTACGCGAGACGAAAGTTCGACTCTACCGGTCATTTACGCTGGCTGCAACACCATTGCGACTACCGTCGTTTGTTTAGCTGCAATAAGTCTACCTTTGCTTAATGGGCACCTGAGACTGGGTGTCCGGCTAACTAAGGGCATTACTACTCTCGCACTTTGTCGCCATAATTGCGCCACCGGCCCGTGCGCTTCCGTTTCCTGTAGTAGTTCTAGTGGTAGTGCGTGTATTAGAAGATTAGAACTCATAAACATTTACCCATCGACTTAACTTAAGTTACAAGAACCTATGTACATGTAGTTAATTCTAAGTTGTTCATCCATTATAGTGCTAGTTTCTTTTATCGCTTTTATTTATTTAAAGTTAAGTGAAAGTAATAAATTGTTTATCATTCGTTCCCTTTTTTTTAATTTTAAATATTACGGTTAAGTTGTCGACGCGAGTGCCGTGGAAACGTATTGTGCGCGAACGCGATTGTGATCGAACGACCCCTCCCGGTAACATTACTAGTAATTTTATAATGTGCTATTTGTAAATCAAAATATTTTTTCTATGCATAAGTAATTGAACAAAATCACGTCTGTTGTAATACAACTTTGAATGAGATATAAATAATATAATTTATAATTTTCCAATGCCTTCGAATATAATAAAGTAAATAGATAATAAAAAGCGATTAACTGTTTAAAAAACAGTAAAAAGAAAGGTTATGCGATGGCCGGGAATCGAACCCGGATCAACTGCTTGGAAGGCAACTATGCTGACCATTACACCACCATCGCACGATGTTTTCGAATGGATTTGAGCGTTTCCGTTTCAAGCAGTAACCCACTTTTACATATTTGCTTATATATTTAACAGCTTTAATTAGACTATTTATATATGCTCTTAATTAAAATGTTGTTTTCTACATTAATAATTTAAATCGTTACAAGTAAGCTTGAGCTTATTTTTTATTCCATGAAATATTTACAAACGCTTAAGTAATGTTAGTTTAAAACTTCGATAAGATCACGTTTTAAGTAAATAGAAAACTTACACTTTCATTTATAACTAATGTACAACAATACTAATACTACAAAATAATAACATTAGATATAAAAATGTTTAAATTAATTTTTTGTTGTTAATATGAACAATAAACAAATTAATTGTGTTGTAAAGATAAGTTAACTCTTAGAAATAACGTACAGCGTCTCGTCTCTTTAGATGTGTCATAAGTCTAACACTATAAATTAAAACTGTTACCTACGTATTTTTCGTTTGTAAACCCGTGAATAATTACGTTAAAACCAAACGCAATATTGACTAGTCTAAGAAACAATTTTTAAAAAACTTACACAATAAATAATAACAGACACTAGTCGAAAATCGAGTTCTATAACTCAAAAAATATACTACTGCCATTTTCCTTTAAGCTAGTACACTGAAATTTTTATGTAAAAATAAAATACATTTAAAACCAATCGTTTTTATACTGAAAGATTTTTGGTATAATTCCACTTCATCTAAATAATCTGTAGTCTGTGTCTTTTCTTTTTTAACGTGTTGTTTTCAATCGGTACGAAGAGAAGAAGGAAGAAACAATTCTTTCTGACTTAAATTATACATAATGTAATACCAAAGGCTTCCACGGCCGGAATCTATACTAAGATAAGAATGTCTTTCCGGTTTGAACGGTGTCATTGTTGTTGTAACCAAAGTTGCCACGTTTTGCCCACTTTAGTAAGGGGCCTCATCAGGGCGGGAGATAAGTCGCAAAACTCAAACAAGCAACGAAATCTAACTAAGAACTTCTCAAAAGCTAGGTTATACACTTGTGAAACAAGCCATAATCTAAACTCTGAAAAGATAAGAAAGAAAACGATAACTTGAAAAAGCAAACGAAAATCTAACAAAGAACCACTACCGAGTTAGTTAATCAACTTGTGAACCAAGCCAGATTCTAAACTCCGTAGAAGTGACTTAAGAAGAAATAGTCTCCGTATATAAAGGAAAAGCATCGTCACGGATGGTTATCGATAAATGACTAATGACCGGGAACCAAAGTGGGGATAGCTCGAAACCATGATGGCGATTGAAGTTATTGGGGTGTTTGATGATTTCTATGTTCTCTCGGAATTTTCTGTTAAAAAAGAATGCAGATTTGGCAATCAACGAAACATTATCAAAATCTATCTTGTGAGCTGTAGTAAAATGATGTTCAGCAACCGCAGACTTAGAAATATACCTTTTCCTTATACAACGATCATTTTCTAAAATGCGAGTAATGATTGAACGACCGGTTTTACCAATGTAAACTAAACCACATGAACAAGGAATCTGGTATACACCTTGAGATGAAAGTGTAGGAAATTTGTCTTTGGAAGAAGGAAGAATCTGAGAGATTTTGCCTGTTGGGTTGTGAATGTAGGGTAAAAAGGCCAATTTCGGGTTGGACTCGAGAGTAGAAATGTCCTTACCCAGTAAACACACGACGTTCCAGGGACGTTCGTTTTATGTCCAAATGATGTCTTTACATCCCGGGCTTTAAAACGATACGATGTCTTTAATAGGACGTCCTCAGGATGTCAATGAAGAACGTACGATGGGATGTCCTATGCGGGAATAAACAAATGCAAACTTAGTGCGCGTGCCCACTTTCCTTCTTGTTCTCTGGTGCCTACTCAACACCCGTACGCTCCTTTGGTATATCAAAGTGGTACACTCTGTTCGTACCGTTTGCACTCTATATCTGTTTTTGTTGGTGTTCTGACTACTTTATTTATCTGTACTTTTTATTATCTAACGTTTTTGGGTGTTTTAGTGCATAAACAAATTTATTTGGTAAGTTTTTGGTACCTTGTATTTATTTATAATGTATAAAAATCATCATTTATAATTTTTATTTTGAATTACTAAAAATTAATAAAAGTTTATTGAAATTAAAAGATCATAATTATTAATAATGGTGATTTAAAACCCCATCTCGCGCGCATACCTATGCGGTGAATTGAAAATATTTATTTTATGTAAAAAAAATTTTTTTGCCCCAAAAAATTATTTAAAAAATGTTTTCTTTGTATTAAAGGTTTAAAAGTGTGACGTTATCTCACGACTTTTATCGTCACGATTCACAATAAGTCATCCAAAAATGTTAACATGACCGATAAGGCACAAAATCGCTAATCTAACTAAGAAACTATAACGTTATCGCGTTCTTGGTATTCATAGTTATGATTAGTTGTGCGTATTTCTCGTATTGTATTACTATTTCCACAATAATTAGTTAGGTAGTTAAAAATACGTCTAGAAATAATTTTGTTTTTACCACATTCCTCTGATGAAATGTAAATGCGAAACGTATAAAAATTCTTAATGAATTTGCAAAACTGACGCGTTTACAAATTTTTAAAAAAAAAACGATTTAAACAATTTTTAACTGGTTATAATCGATCGTCTCTTATGATTTAATCAATAATAGAATCGTCAAAAAGATCAATCAATAATTCTACAAAAGAAGTATCACTTTATTAATTCTTTAATTTAGAAAAATTTAAATTCTGATTACATAGAAATACCAAAATAAGCTTTTTGTATTAACTTTTTTATCGACTCTACATGACGATTACCATCTCTTATGTAGTTGCATTGTTTCAGGCGCCACTTAAAAAATCGGGAAGAAAGTATAAAAAACTCGCTAAGAAGGGCCAAAGAACGCCGGGATCGAGAAGATAAAAAAATGAAATAATCTAAATTTATTTTAATTGAATATAATTTGGATTATTATTTAAAAATATAGTTTTATGTAATAATAATTTGTATTTTATTTGATAAAGTTATTTTTATTCATTACGTCAAGTCGTAGAGGAGTACGTTAAGTCTTCTTACTGAATAAAAAAAACAATAGAAAAAACCACAAAGTAGATGTATTTTAACTGGAAATGGTACTTTTCTTGATAAAAATATAATATACATATATAGTACATATCCTACAGCCATCTAAAAGGGACGTCCCGTTGCGGATACGCAAGGATGTCCTATAAGGACATCGTAGGGATGCACACTTTTGTGACAAAAAAACGTCCCATGAATGTCCCTAGGACGTACACAGAACCAAAATGGGATGACTTTGGGACATTCAGTGATCCGCAACATCATGTCCCCGGGACATCCTTGGGACATCCTTGTGTTTGTTGGGTAGGTAATTGAGTACGTGGATGTAGACGACGATTAATAACTTTATGAATATCTCGGTTTACATACTATTGTCCACTAAGGTTCTAGTAAGATGACGGAGTTCTGAGTCTAGATTCTCAGGTTGGCAAATAGAAAAGGCACGATGAACCAAAGATTCAATAACAGAACGTTTCTGTGCAGGATGATGATGAAACGAAACATGAAGGTATCTGTCCGTATGGGTGGGTTTGCGATAAACGGAATGACTCAGAAGTCTGTCGGGTTTACGAGTCACAAGAACGTTAAGAAATGGAAGATTTTCGATTTCCATAGTAAATTTGATATCTAAGTGTTGATTGTTAAAGTGATCAAGAAACTTAGACAATTCCAGATGACCATGAGACCAAAGAATAAACGTGTCGTCAACATACCTAAATCACACTTTAAGTTTTAATATTGATGACTCCAAAGCAACCGTTTCAAAGGATTTCATAAAAATGTTAGCTACAACAGGTGATAGAGGAGAACCCATAGCAGCACCAGAAACCTGTTCGTAAAATTTGTTATCAAATTGGAGTAAGTAGAGGATAGACACTTCTGAATAAGAGGAACCAAACTCAAGTCCTTGCCATGTTGAGACAGAATCTGTTTGATGATAATATGCGAATCCTTAATAGTAACTTTAGTAAAAAGTGAAGTAACATCAAAGCTTACGAGAAGATCTTGGGGTTCAAGTTTTATAGTTTCTAGACGTTCAATAAAATGCTGAGAGTTGAGGATATGAGAAGAGGTTTTACCTGTAAACTCGCAAAGAATGTTGGACAAGAACTTGGCTAGCTTATAGGTTAGAGATTGGATAATACTGACGATAGGTCGAAAAGGAATACCTTGTTTGTAAATTTTGGGAAGTCCGTATAGACGAGGTGGTTTAGAATCTGATAGGGTAAGTCGACGTTTAGTTTCAGAAGCTAGATTGGAAGATTTGATGATTTGGCTGACTTCACGTTCAATTCTCGAAGTGGGGTTGTGAGTTAGAAGAGCATACGTTTCCTCAGACAAAATAGAATTGATTTTCGTAACATAATCAATTTGATTCAAAACGACAGTAGCGTTGCCTTTGTCGGCTGAAAGAACAATAATATCAGGGTTCTTACGAAGACTTTTTAGAGCTGACTCTTCCGACTTAGAGATGTTGGATTTAGGAATTTCAGATGATTCAAGGTTAATACGAATGGGATCTGAAATGTGGCGACGAAGATGTCTTATAGAAGACTCAACAGCACACAAAATATCTTCTTTAGGAATACGTTTGGGGGCAACGGCAAAATTCAAACCCTTAGAGAGCACCGATTCCTGTTCTGAGGTGAGGCCAAATTAGATAAATTGACAACCGTCTTTAAAGAGTTAGTAGTGGATGAAACTTTACGATTCTTGGATTCCAATAATTGAAACTTTTTGAGATGATCTTCAGTGGTTATTCGTAGAGCGGTATTAGACTGCTGGTAAGTAATGTTGTCGAAGAGTTTCCAATCATCCGGGGATCGAGTGTTGGGACAACTCAAGATGAAGATGAAAGAGCTGTTTCAAAATGGTGTCTAACTCTCGCCTAGTGTGCTTAATCAGTTCGCGTATCAACGCTAGACTAGCACAATGTAGGATGTTTTTAGAGGAACGTGTCTGAATGTGGAACTTAATTCTGAAGAATGCAGGAATGATGTTGTGGTCACAACAGCGACTAAGAAAGGTTAAATTGCACAAAAGTTTGACAAGTTTGTGGCAAAATTTGGAAAATACGGAAATACGGAGGTTTTAAAAAAAATATTCTCCCCGTAGAGATTGTTAATGTAATAGCGAAGGCTTCCACGGCCGGAATCTATACTAAGATAAGAATGTCTTCCGGGTTTGGACCGTGAAAAGGTAAGAAAGAAAACGATAACTTGAAAAAGCAAATGAAAATCTAACAAAGAACCACTACCGAGTTAGGTAATCAAGCCAGATTCTAAACTCCGTAGAAGTGACTTAAGAAGAAATAGATGATCTTTAGCAAAGTGTTGTGCATGAGTCTACGAAAGTACCTAAGGTTATAATGACCTCAGAAGATAACAAAATAAATTCGTCAGCAAACTCGTGAGAACGCTCGAGTAACTGATAGTCTAAACAAAAATATTTATAAGGACTTGTAGAAAAGCAGAATTTAATCACGTATTAAGTAAAAATAATACGCTCTTAATTAGTCATAAATTACAAATTATCAACTTTAAAATGTAACATAATAAAGCGTGAGATTAGTAACAACAGCAGATTCCCACACGTCTAACTTAAATGAATCAGACAGTGTCGGATTTAGAAAAATTTGCTCAGGGCGTAACATCGTTTTGAACGGCAAAGTGCAGCAATACAATCCAAATTATTTTTAGAGTGGAATCGCTTTTATTTTATTTTATTTTATGGTAACATTCGCTTGCGAAACTATTTCTACCTGTGTTATCTTAATTAATTGTATTTACGTATGAATTACCTATTTGACTGCTATTCGTCGAACTATTGCTTTGTCTTGTTTTCATTGCCTTTGTTGACTTTTCTAATTCTACTTATTCGCGTTCATATTCTATTCAACAATGGCCCGAGATTTGAAAAAACAACGTACAGTGTTAAAATCATATAAAATGTATATTTGAGCTAGAACCTTGCAAAAAATAGTACTCTACAACATTGAGAAGTTTTTGCGATTCCTTATTCAAACACATTCCTGCATTACGTTCGTTAGCTAATGACGGAGACCTATTCGAAACCGTCATGATTCAAATTGTATCAAACAAACTTGATCTTATTACTACGCGTCAATGGGAAACATTACGAAATTCATCGACCAACATTTTATCAAATCTCAATGAATTCAAATCGTTTCTAACAAACAATGCCAATCTCTTGGATAGTTTGCAATTAAAGCAAGACGTTAAGGTTGTCCTTCACAAACCAAACCCACACTTTTCAAAATCCTTTCTAGCAAACATATGAACTTGTGTGCTTTGCAAAAATTCTCATTCAATAAGCTCATGTAAAGAATTTCTAGATTTATCTGCTAGGCAAAGAATTGCCAAAGCAAAGGAATTGAGAGTTTGTCTCAATTGCCTCCATAAGGGTCATTTTATACACCAATGTTCTTCTAAACTTACTTGCCGTACATGCAAGTCCAAACATCACACTCTTTTGCATATTGGACCTAACCCTACGGTCATCTCGGATAAACAACCAGGATCTGTCAGCCCTATAGACACTCCTGCCGAATCCAATCAAACCATTTCTGCATTTTGTACAAACAGTTTTGAAGTTTTGTTGCCAACAGTTTTCGCTAAGATCCTTGATTCTAACAGAAGAGAACACACAATTCGTATTCTGTTAGACTCAGGTTCTCAATCTAATTTTATTCGTTCAGACCTGTGTCGAAAATTACACTTGCGCATTGATAATGCAAACATTCTAGTTTCAGACTTAAGCAAAGCTTCCTCTATGATTCACTCAAAGTGTGAAGTAACCGTGCGTTCACATCTTACCAATTTCCAAATTAATCTTTTATGTTTAGTTCTTGATGAAATAACTAGCAGCGTGCCCAGTTTACACGTAAATTGCAACAGTTTTCAAATCCCCAACATTAAATTGTCAGACCCGCTTTTCAATAAGCCTGGTAAAATTGATATGCTAATTGATTTACCAGCATTCTTTTCATTATTATGTATTGGCCAAGTGCGGCTAGGTCCACACTTACCTATTCTTCAAAAAACTAGTTTTGGATGGGTGGTATCTGGACAAGTTAGTAACACAGTTTCTACTCATTCACGTTGCCACTTAAGCTTACTGGACGATCTACCAGATCGCATTTCAAAATTTTGGGAGTTCGAGAGCTACCCCCAAGAAAAGGTTTTCTCCTCTGAACAAAGTGCTTGCGAAGCATATTCTATTCAAAACTACTCTAGGTACGCAGAAGATAGATTTATTATTTCAATACCATTCAAAGATTCGATTGCATGCCTTGGAGAATCCCAAGACAACCATTTTTCTCACTGGAACGCTGCTTTCAGTTCAATCCAGAACTTTGCACTCGTTACGTTGCTTTCATGCAGGAATACCAAGATTTGGGACACGTGACTGTGTCGCATTCTGATGCTGAATATTCTTATTACTTTCCCCACCATGGTGTGTTGAAAGAAACCAGTCTAACCACCAAACTTCTGCCACAACTTTAGGCTATTCTTTAAATGACACTCAAATGGTTGGTCCAACGACACAACATCATTTATTTTCTATCCTAATTCGTTTTCGGAAGCATACGGATGCTATTGCTGCTAATATCGAAAAGATGTACAGACAAGTGTTGATTGAGCCCAAACAGCGGTCATTTCAACGTATTTTCTGGAGATCTTCTCCAACAGAACAATTACAATCTTTTGATCTCAATACCGTTACGTATGGAACAGTATCTGCGTCCTTTCTAGCCATCCGTAGTCTATATCAACTAGGTATTGAATGCAAAGTTTCCAATTCTGAAATTTCTCGCATTATCAAAAATGATTTTTATGTCGACGACCTTCTTACTGGCGCCGATGATATTTCCCAAGCACGCAATATTTGTTTGGATCTTTCAAATGTTTTACGTTCAAGACTTTTCATTCTTCGTAAGTGGATATCTAATAAGCCATTAATTCTAAAGGATCTTCTTAATGCGGATGTTCACTCTGGTGTTCTAGAATTTGGTGCTGACAAGCACACTCATACTCTGGGATTGACATTGTCATTTCAAGCAGATAGCTTCGTATTTACTATTTCACCAACTGCAACTGAAATCTTGCACCTTGTAATCGCTAAAAGTATGCTCCAGCAGTTATGGTTGGAAAAGTTATCATGGGATGATCCAATTTCTGAAAGGATCGCAAGAAAGTGGTCTGTTTATAGATTAGAACTGGTTAATTTAAATGACCTTCAAATCCCTAGGCACGTTATCTGCAAGGATGCTATGGATATCCAACTTCATGGATTTTGTGACTCTTCGATGCACGCCTATGGAGCTTGTATTTATCTTAGATCCGCTGACAAAGATAATAACCCAATCACCAAACTTTTATGTGCTAAAACTAAGGTAGCATCTTTAAAACCTGTAACTATTCCAAAACTCGAACTTAGCGCAGCCGCATTGTTGGCTAAACTTTCAGAGCAGGTTCTGAAAGCTTTAAATCTTCAAATCTCTTCTTCTAATTTATGGTCTGACTCGACCATAGTGTTAGGGTGGTTGAAAACCAATCTAAACTTATTGAAAACTTTCGTTTGTCATCGCGTTGTTGACATTCAACAACATACTTTTCACTCTATTTGGAGACATGTACCAACCAAATCAAATCCAGCTGATATCTTGTCTAAAGGGATCACACCAAACAATTTAAAATCATGCCAATTGTGGTGGCATGAACCATCCTGGTTATCTAAAAATGTTTCCATATGGCCTAACTCTATTGTCTCTGTTCCTAAGCTTCCAGAACTCAAAAAAGAAGCACAATCTTTCGCTACTACTACATAGGATTCATACCCTATTTCGCAATTCTCTAACATGACTCGGCTAGAGAGAGTTGTTGCGTATTCTTTTCGTTTTCGCAAAAACTGTTGTTTGCCTGCAGTTGATCGTACTGTTGGTCCTTTAACAATTTTTGACAATAGTAAAAAAAACTAAAAGCTGTACTTTTTAAATACAGTCCATTTTGTTCTTTGTTGTATTTGTATGTATTATTATGTTACAGATACATTGTGAGATTCGGATTGCTGATTGACATCTAATAACTTCAAACGCATTTTTCACGTCGTTTACGTACACTTATACCTCCAAAGCGACAAGCAATTGGCCGATCTACACCTCAAGCACGGAAGAAAAGAGCATTACGAGCCTCAGAATAAGACGAGCAACGAGCATTAAGACTGGAAAATCTTCGAGTGCATGCCGCTGAGACCCGTTCGTCTGAATCATCTGAACAACGAGAAGTGAGGTTAGAAACTGATGGAATACGTACTACTCAGGCCCGTTCGTCTGAGACAACTGAACAACGGGAAAGAAGACTGCAAAATTTTCGAATAAGCACAGCTCAATCATGACGAACACTGCACGCTGATTTAAACCTTGGTGCATTCCATTATAACAGTAATAATGATTACAGTCTTCATCCAAGTGTCGTCATTGCAAAAATAGATAAAATTTGCATGTATTGTAGCGCCCTCAAATTTAAGAACGAAACGCTAGGAATGTGTTGCGCCAGTGAAAAAGTTAAACTGCCAAAATTACATCCACCACTCGAACTATTATCAACGTTGTTATCAGGTGTTACACGTGATTCAAAGCATTTCTTGGAAAACATCCGTAAATACAATTCATGTTTTCAAATGGCATCATTCGGTGCAAGAAACATCGTGCGCGAAAATTACATGCCAACATTTAGAGTCCAAGGACAAATTTATCATCGTGCCAGATTGCTTCTACCATTGCCGGACGCAGATCACAAGTTTTTTCCAATTTATTTCATGTCAAACATTGACGAACAAATTGAACAACGATGCCATTACAATGCGCGCACTAGACGAGAAATCGTTTGCGTTACAAGCCCTTTTCGATCAACATAATGAATTAGTTCAGTTGTTTAAAACCGCCATTCAACGAATGCCAGACGATGACTACGCAGTTGTAATTGATGAAATGGCGATCGTAATAGTTGGGGAAGAATTCGAATCGCGCGATATAATTCTTCATCGCTGAAGAGGTGGCGTTCAGCGAGTCTCCGAAACTCATCGCTCATACGACGGATTGCAGTATCCGATTCTGTTTTGGCGAGGAGAAGATGGATATCATTTCAACATCAAAATGAGAAATCCACAAACAGACGAGGAAACGAATAAGAAAGTCAGTGCCATGAATTATTATTCGTATCGATTGATGATTCGTCCAGACGCTGAGAACCACATTTTGAAATGTCGACAATTGTTTTATCAGTACATCGTCGACATGTACGCGAAGATTGAAACCGAACGACTCCTATATATTCGATTGAATCCAACCGAATTGGTCATATTACCGTTTACATTCACGGGGAGTCCACGGCACATGCATGAATACGCACATATGGTCGTCCAGATTTGTTCATCACATTTACATGCAATCCAACATGGGATGAAATTAAAGAACTTCTGTTAGCTAGACAATCATCTTCAGACCGCCATGACATTACCGCACGCGTATTTAAACAAAAATTGAAATTTTTAATGGATTTTATTATCAAGCATCACATTTTTGGAGACACACGCTGCTGGATGTATTTCATTGAATGGCAGAAAAGAGGATTGCCACATGCACATATTTTGGTTTAGTTAATCAACAAAATTACGCCAGATCAAATTGACCAAATCATCTTAGCAGAAATAGATAAGGACATTGATCCAGACGTCGTTACCAAAAATATGATTCATGGTCCATGTGGCGCATTCAACAACAATTCACTACGCATGTCTGATGGGAAATGCACAAAACGATACCCAAGAAACTTGGTTTCTGATACCATCACTGGCAATGACGGATACCAACTGCATCGTCGACGATCAGTTGAAGATGGCGGCAAATCCATCGTTCTGAAAGTACGAAACGTTGATGTCGAAGTCGATAATCGTTGGGTTGTGCCATATTCACCGTTGCTTTCAAAGACCTTCAAAACATACATTAATGTTGAGTATTGCGATTCAGTGAAGTCGATCAAATACGTCAACAAAAGAAGCGACATGGCAGTCTTCAGAGTAGGGAATGTAACCGCACCGCTCGATGAAATCAACCAATACCAACTTGGACGCTACATTAGCAGCAACGAAGCAGTATGACGCATTTTATCGTTTCTAATCCATGAACGACATCCAACAGTAGTACACTTGGCGGTGCATCTCGAAAATGGACAGCGCGTGTACTTCACAGCAGATAATGTACGTGCAAGAGCATTGGTTCTACCCGCAACAACTTTAACTGCATTTTACTCATTGCGCCAAGATGATCTTTTTGCAAAGACTCTACTTTATTCTGAGGTACCGAAATTTTACACATAAAATGCATCGGCTAAAAAGTTTCAACGTCGAAACAAGGTAAAGCAGTTGAAGGACATTCCAATTTGTATTCCAGTGACACATTAGGTCGTCTGTACACTGTTCACCCAAACAATTCAGAAATCCTTCCAAGATTTAAGAACAGTCAACGGTCAGCTGTGCGTCACTTATAGTCAAGCTTGCCAGAAATTAAATCTTCTTGAGAATGATGCACGTTGGGACACTGCATTACCTGATGCATCGAATACTGCTCGACCACAGCAAATACGCACGTTATTTGCCATAATATTGACAACCTGCTTCCCATCTAATCCAAAAGATCTTTGGACAAAATACAAGGACTACATGAGTGATGATATTCTACATCGTTTGCGCGCTGCGAATCAAAATCCGGACATTCCATTCACACCAAACGTGCATAATGAGGCATTGATTTTGATTGAAGACATATGTTTTGGCAATTGCTAACAAGGCACTGGTGCAACTGGGAATGCTTGCTGCAAACCGACCAACGAACGACCTTTTCGATTGTGATTTGCAACGAGAAACACACTTTGATTCTGACGAACTGGGGACATTGTTCAGAAAAATCTTCCGCAGTTGGTTCCAGAACAACGCATTGTGTATGACAGAATTATGCGTGCAATCACAAAACAAAACGGTGAACTGTTTTTCATAGATGCGCTCGGTGGTACAGGCATGACTTTTTTTTCTTTCGCTCATTTTGGCAACCATACGATCACAAAATAAAATTGCATTGGTCATTGCATCATCTGGAATTGCGGCAACTCTTGTGGATGGTGGCCGAATTAAGCATTGAAACTACCGTTGAATTTGCAAAACAGTGAGGTACCAATATGCAACATCAGCAAAAACTCTGGAATAGGCAAAAAACTCCAAACGTGTCAAATTATGATATGGGACAAATGTACAATGTCTCACAAGAAAGCATTGGAAGCGCTTAATCGTACACTGCCAGATTTAAGTGGAAACGCACGGATCTTCGGTGGCGCACTCGTTTTATTGTCTGGTGATTTTTGACAAACACTGCCGGCTACACCACGTTCAACACCCGATGATTAACTTAATGCATGTCTCAAATCATCAGTTTTATGGCGTCATTTACAGAAATCGGCTTTAAAAACCAACATGCGTGTACAACTACAACAGGATGCATCGGCTGAAAATTTTGCAAAACAATTAAAGGATATTGGAAATAGGCAAATGCAAATTGATGAATCTACGCAATGTATCATCTTGCCAGCGAACTTCTGTCAGATCACAGAAAGCATAGACGAATTGATGCAAAAAGTTTTCCCAAACATTGCACAGAACTACAAAAATCATCAGTGACTCAGTACGCGTGTTATATTAGCGGCCAAAAACATCGATGTCAATATCATCCACTTCACGATTCAGAATGGAATACCCGGCAAAACGACAACATATAAGTCCATCGATACTATGATGAATCAAGACGAAACAACAACAACTGAATTGTTAGTTTCGCTTGATTTGCTAGGCATGCACATTCTTACATTGAAAATTGGCGTACGCATCATTCTTCTTCAAAACATAAATCCACCACGACTTTGCAACGGAACCAGACTCAGTCAAGAAAATGATGAACAATGTTATCGAGGCAACAATTTTGACTGAAAAATTCAAAGGTGAAGACGTACTGTTGCCACGTATCCCAATGATTCCGACAGATATGCCATTCGAATTCAAACGTTTGCAATTCCCGGTGCGACTCGTAATGACTATCAACAAAGCACAAGGACAATCGTTGCAAGTGTGTGGATTAAATTTAGAGAATCTGTGCCTCTCACATGAGCAGCTCTATGTGGCCTGCTCACGCGACGGAAAACCTTCTGATTTATTCGTTTAGGCACCAAATGGAAAAACAAAAAATATGGGGTATCCTACAGCATTTCAATAAATATCGAATTGAAATGAAACGCTGCAATGTCACAATTTCGACATGAACAAAATCAATAAAATGACTCAAAATAAATTGAATATTTGTGTAATGTCTTTCCTTCAAATTTATTTTAGTTAGTGGCGTAGCAACGCGCGCAGGGTACAGCTAGTTTCAAATAAATACTACAAAACATAGTTTTAATTCAATTGACATCTGTCCTGAGTGAAACAAAAAATTCATTATCAGACTTTATTAAAACGCACTAAGAGTGCGGACATACCGAAGATGGATTGATAAGCGCGGTTTAGGTCTCAGTTGTTCATGCTTGTCACATCTATGTAAAACGACCTTCAGTTTCTTATAAGATCAAGTTTATACCAAAGAAGTTTATTCTCACTGGTTAAATGTCACATCGATGTAAAACAAAACTTTAGTTTCTTATAAGATCCCGTATACCGAAGATGTTTTTCTCGGCGTTTACCTCGCAGTCTAGAGAGATGTCGATGCCAAAACAAAATAGTTTGTTTTTGATCGCAATAGAACTGTTGACATCGAGGTAACTTGATGGCTTAGCAACCGTCCATAAATTACGTCACACAAATTTCATCATTTTTGGAGCCCCCTCCGTCTTTGTCACAGATAGTCACGTTTATGTGTTTTGTTCTCAATTTGGATGTAAGAAACATGAAATGTGTCAACATTTTAATCTAACCGTACATCATCGTCATTGTTCATCAAACAAAGAACTTTCTAGCTGAGGACGAATCTTCATGAAAAGCAAAACCTCTTGATGCTTCTCATGTGATTGCTTGTTTTGGTTAATGACTTTTTATGATGAAAAATATAGACCATAAATGTCACACACGATTATTTAAATTTTTGACACTGCGACAATAGTTGTCGTACGGTACTTTCTTCAAATGTGATGACGTTTAAAGATTCGAAAAATTTACCTTCAAGGTCAACAATTCTTGCGAGTACATACCCGTCCAAGATTTGTTTAATCAAAGCAGGTGGTGGTAAAAAAACCCTCTCGTTTGCCATTTGCGTACAAAGTAAGAACATTTTTCAATGTCCAATCCTGTACGATATCGAGTCTGGTATCTGCTGGCACAATGTACTCGGCATCCATCATTAACCAACGCAATGCCTGCATTCTCAAGGTTCCGTTTTTCTAGCTCCAAGTCAGTCGTACGATTGCTAGAATTAAGATCCAAACCGAAACCGTCATGTTTTAATACAACACCACTTAATTTTCAACTAAGAGCGTCATACGTCGCTTCACTCTGTTTAATGAACTTGAAGAATTTGCGTCAATGTAAACAGCATCTAAGTCAAAATCTTTAAAATGCTGTGCAGCTGAAGTGGATTTTTGTTGGTGCTACCATTGCAAATGACAAGTTTATAACTCAAAATGGTTCGGAATGCATTGTTATGCATGTACTAATAGAGCTCGATCAATGTCTGCTCACTATAAGGAATTACAAACGCTTATTCGTAACAAAGAATTGCATGTCGTGTAGATGCCCTGCATCAACCATAGAGAAGCTCTTGCATCAAAGTCAATGAACTCTTAATTGCATCTGGTCTTAGAACGTATCGTTGTCGTAGTATAAGAACTAAACCACTATAAAAACAAAATTTTTCGAAAGACTATCCATAGACATGAGAGCTCAACACATGACATACTATTGCAGTTCACGATGACTTATATGTGGACGTTTTATTCATTTATTTTTATATTGTGTAAATTTTAGTATCATAGTTCTTCTGATTCGATTTTAATATATGGGAGGTTCACATTGTGAGGTTTATCTTAAGTTCTTTTTGTACCTAATTTATAAAGCTTTAAAAACGCACTATTACTTAATAAAATATTTATCTTTAAAGTCAATTTATCTCTCTTTGGAACAGGCAAAATGATTATTATCGTTTATAAACTTTTTAATACAAAGAAGCATGATTTTTAGTATTTTTTTTGGAAGGTCATTGACCAAATGTTAATTTATATCAGTGTACAAAAATTTTGACAACTGCACCGGGACGAAATACTAAACGTATTTTTTTTTTGTATAAGCCGCAAACTGACGTTTGGGAACTACTGGTCTAAAGTATTCCTTAAATTGCAGATTTGTATATGTATAAACATTATAAGAAGTAAGCATTTTTAGTATTAATTAGTTTAATTATATAAATATAAAAATAAAATCTGAAATGTAAATATTTCTTGTTGCTTCAAATTTAGTTTTGCTATGCAAGTTGAGTTGCCTAACGTCTGGTTAGTAACAAAGCTTAAGTAACTGCTCGTTGCCATGGCGATTTATACATTTACAACAACAGCAGCGTGGGTTGTTCATTTGTTTTATACCCGCCATTAGAGAATTACGATTTAAGTACAGCGTCTTCATATCACGATTCGACTTTTTGGCCGAATTTTTGCACGCTAAATCTTTGAAACTGCATAAGTATTATTTTGATAGCTTTTTGGTGCGTAGAACTCAAAATACCCGCCGTGGGATTAATGCAATTAAGCCTGAATTAAGCAGAAAATGGAAAAAAACGCTTTCGACCATCTACTAGAAGGTAACTATTTTAAATTTCCTGCTGTTCCACTTATTAACAATTTAATCCTTTTCTAAATCATTATTTAAGTCTTAATCCAACTGAAATTCCACCATCTGTAAATCACATGATTGTCCTACACCTTTCCATGTTTTGTACACCATCCATCGCCTACACCTTGAAGAAACCCTCACCTCTGTAAACCTGCATCGTGGTTAGTAGAAGAATTAGATCGCAGCTATAAGGTAGGAGTGTACCAATTCACCTATTAGTCATTCTTTGCCGCAGAGAATAATAAACCTTATGTACCGTCTATAACTGTCGATAAGTTTACGATTTAGAAATAGAACCCATGGTAGTTGGTACATGTTTGATTTGTTGGTAAAAGACTAGCTTACCATCAATTTTGTAACATAAAAAGTAAAAGAACAAAAAGTGTAAGTACCAAAACTGCAGGCTCTGCTTGCACTATCGACTCGAGGTAATGATAAATTAAACTTGTTGCACCTCATAAAGTTGCAGATATTAGGTACCATACTAAGTCGTATAAGTTGTCCAATTTAAGCAAAAATTCATTTTTGTATCAAATATCTCGCCAACTAAAAACTAACATTAACAATTAAGTATTGAGTGTTCATACCGTAACAGCTGATCAGAGGAAAGCAATAATAGAATAAAGAAAGGTTTCTACAATCTACAAAGAGAAAAAATGAGTATAACCGGGTCTTAATCTGTAAGTATGCTGAATTTTAGTCTTTGAACAACTAAACCGCATTAAAAACATGACAAAACATTTGAAAACCACAATATTACAATCCCACAACTTATTACTAACCTTAAACTACTGTTTAGGACTTTATACTTTATCAACAATTCTAATATAAACGATTATTAAAAATCTTTTGAAAAAATAACTAACCACACATAATAAATTCATTATTTTTGATCATAAAAATAATAACACCCGTTCAATAAAAATCAAAGTGTGGCATTAAAACAAACTAAAAACAATCTCAAAAGATAATTAAAAGCATAAAGGTTATAACCCCACAAAGAAATGTAATCGTTCAACTGTTGATCAGGACTTTAATGACGATCCTCATATAATCAATGATCAAAAATCCTATAAATAAATAACTCAATGCACTCCCACACGTTAATAATAAATTCTTAATTTTTGATCATATATTAAAAAACCCTAAACGTGTAATTAGAGTCAAAGAATAAAGTTAAATCCATTTGAAAGCATCCCCAAACATTTTTTAATACCATAATGTTAATACCCCACATGGAATTGTAAACGGTAAAGTTCTGATCAGGACGTTAATGACAATCCTTATATAACCAATGATCAAAAATCTTATAAATAAATAACTCAATACACTCCCACACGTTAATAAAAAATTCTTAATTTTTGATCATATATTAAAAATCCCTATACGTGCAATTAGAGTCATAGAATAATTATAAAACAAAATGACAACATCCCCAAACATTTTTAAATACCATAATGTTAATACCCCACATGGAATTGTAAACGGTAAAGTGCTGATCAGGGCTTTAATGAGAATCCTTATATAATCAATGATCAAAAATCCTATAAATAAATAACTCAATGCACTCCCACACGTTAATAATGAATTTTTAATTTTTGATCATATATTAAAAAACCCTATACGTGCAATTAGAGTCAAAGAATAAAATTAAATCCATTTGAAAACATCCCCAAACATTTTTTACTACCATAATGTTAATACCCTACATGGAATTGTAAACGGTAAAGTGCTGATCAGGACTTTAATGACAATCCTTATATAATCAATGATCAAAAATCCTAAAAATAAATAACTCAATGCACTCCCACACGTTAATAATGAATTTTTAATTTTTGATCATATATTGAAAAACCCTAAACGTGCAATTAGAGTCAAAGAATAAAATTAAATCCATTTGAAAACATCCCCAAACCTTTTTAAATACCATAGTGCAATTAGAGTCAAAGAATAAAATTAAATCCATTTGAAAACATCCCCAAACATTGTTAACTACCATAATGTTAATACCCTACATGGAATTGTAAACGGTAAAGTACTGATCAGGACTTTAATGACAATCCTTATATAATCAATGATCAAAAATCCTAAAAATAAATAACTCAATGCACTCCCACACGTTAATAATGAATTTTTAATTTTTGATCATATATTGAAAAACCCTAAACGTGCAATTAGAGTCAAAGAATAAAATTAAATCCATTTGAAAACATCCCCAAACATTTTTTAATACCATAATGTTAATACCCCACATGGAATTGTAAACGGTAAAGTGCTGATCAGGACTTTAATGACAATCCTTATATAATCAATGATCAAAAATCCTATAAATAAATAACTCAATGCACTCCCACACGTTAACAATAAATTCTTAATTTTTGATCATATATTAAAAAACCCTAAACGTGCATTTAGAGTCAAAGAATAAAATTAAATCCATTTGAAAACATCCCCAAACATTTTTTACTACCATAATGTTAATACCCTACATGGAATTGTAAACGGTAAAGTGCTGATCAGGACTTTAATGACAATCCTTATATAATCAATGATCAAAAATCCTATAAATAAATAACTCAATGCACTCCCACACGTTAATAATGAATTTTTAATTTTTGATCATATATTGAAAAACCCTAAACGTGCAATTAGAGTCAAAGAATAAAATTAAATCCATTTGAAAACATCCCCAAACATTTTTTAATACCATAATGTTAATACCCCACATGGAATTGTAAACGGTAAAGTGCTGATCAGGACTTTAATGACAATCCTTATATAATCAATGATCAAAAATCCTATAAATAAAAAACTCAATGCACTCCCACACGTTAACAATAAATTCTTAATTTTTGATCATATATTAAAAAACCCTAAACGTGCAATTAGAGTCAAAGAATAAAATTAAATCCATTTGAAAACATCCCCAAATCTTTTTAAATACCATAATGTTAATACCCTACAAAGAATTGTAAACGGTAAAGTGCTGATCAGGACTTTAATGACAATCCTTATATAATCAATGATCAAAAATCCTATAAATAAATAACTCAATGCACTCCCACACGTTAACAATAAATTCTTAATTTTTGATCATATATTAAAAAACCCTAAACGTGCATTTAGAGTCAAAGAATAAAATTAAATTCATTTGAAAACATCCCCAAACATTTTTTAATACCATAATGTTAATACCCCACATGGAATTGTAAACGGTAAAGTGCTGATCAGGACTTTAATGACAATCCTTATATAATCAATGATCAAAAATCCTATAAATAAATAACTCAATGCACTCCCACACGTTAATAATAAATTTTTAATTTTTGATCATATTTTAAAAAACCCTAAACGTGCAATTAGAGTCAAAGAATAAAATTAAATCCATTTGAAAACATCCCCAAACATTTTTTAATACCATAATGTTAATACCCCACATGGAATTGTAAACGGTAAAGTGCTGATCAGGACTTTAATGACAATCCTTATATAATCAATGATCAAAAATTCTATAAATAAATAACTCAATGCACTCCCACACGTTAATAATAAATTCTTAATTTTTGATCATATTTTAAAAAACCCTAAACGTGCATTTAGAGTCAAAGAATAAAATTAAATTCATTTGAAAACATCCCCAAACATTTTGTAATACCATAATGTTAATACCCCACATGGAATTGTAAACGGTAAAGTGCTGATCAGGACTTTAATGACAATCCTTATATAATCAATGATCAAAAATCCTATAAATAAATAACTCAATGCACTCCCACACGTTAATAATAAATTCTTAATTTTTGATCATATATTAAAAAACCCTAAACGTGCATTTAGAGTCAAAGAATAAAATTAAATCCATTTGAAAACATCCCCAAACATTTTTTAATACCATAATGTTAATACCCCACATGGAATTGTAAACGGTAAAGTGCTGATCAGGACTTTAATGACAATCCTTATATAATCAATGATCAAAAATCCTATAAATAAATATCTCAATGCACTCCCACACGTTAATAATAAACTCTTAATTTTTGATCATATCATAAAAAACCCTAAACGTGCAATTAAAGTCAAAGAATAAAATTAAATCCATTTGAAAACATCCCCAAACATTTTCTAATACCATAATGTTAATACCCCACATGGAATTGTAAACGGTAAAGTGCTGATCAGGACTTTAATGACAATCCTTATATAATCAATGATCAAAAATCCTATAAATAAATAACTCAATGCACTCCCACACGTTAATAATAAATTCTTAATTTTTGATCATATTTTAAAAAACCCTAAACGTGCAATTAGAGTCAAAGAATAAAATTAAATCCATTTGAAAACATCCCCAAACATTTTTTAATACCATAATGTTAATATGTTAATACCCCACATGGAATTGTAAACGGTAAAGTGCTGATCAGGACTTTAATGACAATCCTTATATAATCAATGATCAAAAATCCTATAAATAAATAACTCAATGCACTCCCACACGTTAATAATAAATTCTTAATTTTTGATCATATTTTAAAAAACCCTAAACGTGCAATTAGAGTCAAAGAATAAAATTACATCCATTTGAAAACATCCCCAAACATTTTTTAATACCATAATGTTAATACCCCACATGGAATTGTAAACGGTAAAGTGCTGATCAGGACTTTAATGACAATCCTTATATAATCAATGATCAAAAATCCTATAAATAAATAACTCAATGCACTCCCACACGTTAATAATAAATTCTTAATTTTTGATCATATATAAAAAAACCCTAAACGTGCAATTAGAGTCAAAGAATAAAATTAAATCCATTTGAAAACATCCCCAAACATTTTTAATACCATAATGTTAATACCCCACATGGAATTGTAAACGGTAAAGTGCTGATCAGGACTTTAATGACAATCCTTATATAATCAATGATTAAAAATCCTATAAATAAATAACTCAATGCACTCCCACACGTTAACAATAAATTCTTAATTTTTGATCATATATTTTAAAAAACCCTAAACGTGCATTTAGAGTCAAAGAATAAAATTAAATTCATTTGAAAACATCCCCAAACATTATTTAATACCATTATGTTAATACCCCACATGGAATTGTAAACGGTAAAGTGCTGATCAGGACTTTAATGACAATCCTTATATAATCAATGATCAAAAATCCTATAAATAAATAACTCAATGCACTCCCACACGTTAACAATAAATTCTTAATTTTTGATCATATATTAAAAAACCCTAAACGTGCAATTAGAGTCAAAGAATAAAATTAAATTCATTTGAAAACATCCCCAAACATTTTTTAATACCATAATGTTAATACCCCACATGGAATTGTAAACGGTAAAGTGCTGATCAGGACTTTAATGACAATCCTTATATAATCAATGATCAAAAATCCTATAAATAAATAACTCAATGCACTCCCACACGTTAATAATAAATTCTTAATTTTTGATCATATTTTAAAAAACCCTAAACGTGCAATTAGAGTCAAAGAATAAAATTAAATCCATTTGAAAACATCCCCAAACATTTTTTAATACCATAATGTTAATATGTTAATACCCCACATGGAATTGTAAACGGTAAAGTGCTGATCAGGACTTTAATGACAATCCTTATATAATCAATGATCAAAAATCCTATAAATAAATAACTCAATGCACTCCCACACGTTAATAATAAATTCTTAATTTTTGATCATATTTTAAAAATCCCTAAACGTGCAATTAGAGTCAAAGAATAAAATTACATCCATTTAAAAACATCCCCAAACATTTTTTAATACCATAATGTTAATACCCCACATGGAATTGTAAACGGTAAAGTGCTGATCAGGACTTTAATGACAATCCTTTTATAATCAATGATCAAAAATCCTATAAATAAATAACTCAATGCACTCCCACACGTTAATAATAAATTTTTAATTTTTGATCATATTTTAAAACCCTAAACGTGCAATTAGAGTCAAAGAATAAAATTAAATCCATTTGAAAACATCCCCAAACATTTTTTAATACCATAATGTTAATACCCCACATGGAATTGTAAACGGTAAAGTGCTGATCAGGACTTTAATGACAATCCTTATATAATCAATGATCAAAAATCCTATAAATAAATAACTCAATGCACTCCCACACGTTAATAATAAATTTTTAATTTTTGATGATATATTAAAAAACCCTAAACGTGCAATTAGAGTCAATGAATAAAATTAAATCCATTTGAAAACATCCCCAAACATTTTTTAATACCATAATGTTAATACCCCACATGGAATTGTAAACGGTAAAGTGCTGATCAGGACTTTAATGACAATCCTTATATAATCAATGATCAAAAATCCTATAAATAAAAAACTCAATGCACTCCCACACGTTAACAATAAATTCTTAATTTTTGATCATATATTAAAAAAACCCTAAACGTGCATTTAGAGTCAAAGAATAAAATAAAATCCATTTGAAACCATCCCCAAACATTTTTTAATACCATAATGTTAATACCCCACATGGAATTGTAAACGGTAAAGTGCTGATCAGGACTTTAATGACAATCCTTATATAATCAATGATCAAAAATTCTATAAATAAATAACTCAATGCACTCCCACACATTAACAATAAATTCTTAATTTTTGGTCGTATATTAAAAAACCCTAAACGTGCAATAAGAGTCAAAGAATAAAATTAAATCCATTTGTAAACATCCCCAAACATTTTTTAATACCATAATGTTAATACCCCACATGGAATTGTAAACGGTAAAGTGCTGATCAGGACTTTAATGACAATCCTTATATAATCAATGATCAAAAATCCTATAAATAAAAAACTCAATGCACTCCCACACGTTAACAATAAATTCTTAATTTTTGATCATATCATAAAAAACCCTAAACGTGCAATTAAAGTCAAAGAATAAAATTAAATCCATTTGAAAACATCCCCAAACATTTTCTAATACCATAATGTTAATACCCCACATGGAATTGTAAACGGTAAACTGCTGATCAGGACTTTAATGACAATCCTTATATAATCAATGATCAAAAATCCTATAAATAAATAACTCAATGCACTCCCACACGTTAATAATAAATTCTTTATTTTTGGTCATATTTTAAAAACCCTAAACGTGCAATTAGAGTCAAAGAATAAAATTAAATCCATTTGAAAACATCCCCAAACATTTTTAATACCATAATGTTAATACCCCACATGGAATTGTAAACGGTAAAGTGCTGATCAGGACTTTAATGACAATCCTTATATAATCAATGATCAAAAATCCTATAAATAAATAACTCAATGCACTCCCACACGTTAACAATAAATTCTTAATTTTTGATCATATATTAAAAAACCCTAAACGTGCATTTAGAGTCAAAGAATAAAATTAAATCCATTTGAAAACATCCCCAAACATTTTTACTACCATAATGTTAATACCCTACATGGAATTGTAAACGGTAAAGTGCTGATCAGGACTTTAATGACAATCCTTATATAATCAATGATCAAAAATCCTATAAATAAATAACTCAATGCACTCCCACACGTTAACAATAAATTCTTAATTTTTGATCATATATTAAAAAACCCTAAACGTGCATTTAGAGTCAAAGAATAAAATTAAATCCATTTGAAAACATCCCCAAACATTTTTTAATACCATAATGTTAATACCCCACATGGAATTGTAAACGGTAAAGTGCTGATCAGGACTTTAATGACAATCCTTATATAATCAATGATCAAAAATCCTATAAATAAATAACTCAATGCACTCCCACACGTTAACAATAAATTCTTAATTTTTGATCATATATTAAAAACCCTAAACGTGCATTTAGAGTCAAAGAATAAAATTAAATCCATTTGAAAACATCCCCAAACATTTTTAATACCATAATGTTAATACCCCACATGGAATTGTAAACGGTAAAGTGCTGATCAGGACTTTAATGACAATCCTTATATAATCAATGATCAAAAATCCTATAAATAAATAACTCAATGCACTCCCACACGTTAACAATAAATTCTTAATTTTTGATCATATATTAAAAAACCCTAAACGTGCATTTAGAGTCAAAGAATAAAATTAAATCCATTTGAAAACATCCCCAAACATTTTTTAATACCATAATGTTAATACCCCACATGGAATTGTAAACGGTAAAGTGCTGATCAGGACTTTAATGACAATCCTTATATAATCAATGATCAAAAATCCTATAAATAAATAACTCAATGCACTCCCACACGTTAATAATAAATTCTTAATTTTTGATCATATATTAAAAAACCCTAAACGTGCAATTAGAGTCAAAGAATAAAATTAAATCCATTTGAAAACATCCCCAAACATTTTTTAATACCATAATGTTAATATGTTAATACCCCACATGGAATTGTAAACGGTAAAGTGCTGATCAGGACTTTAATGACAATCCTTATATAATCAATGATCAAAAATCCTATAAATAAATAACTCAATGCACTCCCACACGTTAATAATAAATTCTTAATTTTTGATCATATATTAAAACACCCTAAACGTGCAATTAGAGTCAAAGAATAAAATTAAATCCATTTGAAAACATCCCCAAACATTTTTTAATACCATAATGTTAATACCCCACATGGAATTGTAAACGGTAAAGTGCTGATCAGGACTTTAATGACAATCCTTATATAATCAATGATCAAAAATCCTATAAATAAATAACTCAATGCACTCCCACACGTTAATAATAAATTCTTTATTTTTGGTCATATTTTAAAAACCCTAAACGTGCAATTAGAGTCAAAGAATAAAATTAAATCCATTTGAAAACATCCCCAAACATTTTTTAATACCATAATGTTAATACCCCACATGGAATTGTAAACGGTAAAGTGCTGATCAGGACTTTAATGACAATCCTTATATAATCAATGATCAAAAATCCTATAAATAAATAACTCAATGCACTCCCACACGTTAATAATAAATTCTTAATTTTTGATCACATATTAAAAAACCCTAAACGAGCAATTAGAGTCAAAGAATAAAATTAAATCCATTTGAAAACATCCCCAAACATTTTTTAATACCATAATGTTAATACCTCACATTGAATTCTAAACGGTAAAGTGCTGATCAGGACTTTAATGACAATCCTTATATAATCAATGATCAAAAATCCTATAAATAAATAACTCAATGCACTCCCACACGTTAATAATAAATTCTTAATTTTTGATCACATATTAAAAAACCCTAAACGAGCAATTAGAGTCAAAGAATAAAATTAAATCCATTTGAAAACATCCCCAAACATTTTCTAATACCATAATGTTAATACCCCACATGGAATTGTAAACGGTAAAGTGCTGATCAGGACTTTAATGACAATCCTTATATAATCAATGATCAAAAATCCTATAAATAAATAACTCAATGCACTCCCACACGTTAACAATAAATTCTTAATTTTTGATGATATATTAAAAAACCCTAAACGTGCAATTAGAGTCAATGAATAAAATTAAATCCATTTGAAAACATCCCCAAACATTTTTTAATACCATAATGTTAATACCCCACATGGAATTGTAAACGGTAAAGTGCTGATCAGGACTTTAATGAAAATCCTTATATAATCAATGATCAAAAATCCTATAAATAAATAACTCAATGCACTCCCACACGTTAATAATAAATTCTTAATTTTTGATCACATATTAAAAAACCCTAAACGAGCAATTAGAGTCAAAGAATAAAATTAAATCCATTTGAAAACATCCCCAAACATTTTTTAATACCATAATGTTAATACCCCACATGGAATTGTAAACGGTAAAGTGCTGATCAGGACTTTAATGACAATCCTTATATAATCAATGATCAAAAATCCTATAAATAAATAACTCAATGCACTCCCACACGTTAATAATAAATTCTTAATTTTTGATCATATTTTAAAAAACCCTAAACGTGCATTTAGAGTCAAAGAATAAAATTAAATCCATTTGAAAACATCCCCAAACATTTTCTAATACCATAATGTTAATACCCCACATGGAATTGTAAACGGTAAAGTGCTGATCAGGACTTTAATGACAATCCTTATATAATCAATGATCAAAAATCCTATAAATAAATAACTCAATGCACTCCCACACGTTAACAATAAATTCTTAATTTTTGATCATATATTAAAAAACCCTAAACGTGCATTTAGAGTCAAAGAATAAAATTAAATTCATTTGAAAACATCCCCAAACAATTTTTAATACCATAATGTTAATACCCCACATGGAATTGTAAACGGTAAAGTGCTGATCAGGACTTTAATGACAATCCTTATATAATCAATGATCAAAAATCCTATAAATAAATAACTCAATGCACTCCCACACGTTAATAATAAATTCTTAATTTTTGATCATATTTTAAAAAACCCTAAACGTGCATTTAGAGTCAAAGAATAAAATTAAATCCATTTGAAAACATCCCCAAACATTTTCTAATACCATAATGTTAATACCCCACATGGAATTGTAAACGGTAAAGTGCTGATCAGGACTTTAATGACAATCCTTATATAATCAATGATCAAAAATCCTATAAATAAATAACTCAATGCACTCCCACACGTTAATAATAAATTCTTAATTTTTGATCATATATTAAAAAACCCTAAACGTGCATTTAGAGTCAAAGAATAAAATTAAATTCATTTGAAAACATCCCCAAATCTTTTTAAATACCATAATGTTAATACCCCACATGGAATTGTAAACGGTAAAGTGCTGATCAGGACTTTAATGACAATCCTTATATAATCAATGATCAAAAATCCTATAAATAAATAACTCAATGCACTCCCACACGTTAACAATAAATTCTTAATTTTTGATCATATATTAAAAAACCCTAAACGTGCATTTAGAGTCAAAGAATAAAATTAAATTCATTTGAAAACATCCCCAAACAATTTTTAATACCATAATGTTAATACCCCACTTGGAATTGTAAACGGTAAAGTGCTGATCAGGACTTTAATGACAATCCTTATATAATCAATGATCAAAAATCCTATAAATAAATATCTCAATGCACTCCCACACGTTAATAATAAATTCTTAATTTTTGATCATATTTTAAAAAACCCTAAACGTGCATTTAGAGTCAAAGAATAAAATTAAATTCATTTGAAAACATCCCCAAACATTTTTAATACCATAATGTTAATACCCCACATGGAATTGTAAACGGTAAAGTGCTGATCAGGACTTTAATGACAATCCTTATATAATCAATGATCAAAAATCCTATAAATAAATAACTCAATGCACTCCCACACGTTAACAATAAATTCTTAATTTTTGATCATATATTAAAAAACCCTAAACGTGCATTTAGAGTCAAAGAATAAAATTAAATTCATTTGAAAACATCCCCAAACATTTTTTAATACCATAATGTTAATACCCCACATGGAATTGTAAACGGTAAAGTGCTGATCAGGACTTTAATGACAATCCTTATATAATCAATGATCAAAAATCCTATAAATAAATAACTCAATGCACTCCCACACGTTAACAATAAATTCTTAATTTTTGATCATATATTAAAAACCCTAAACGTGCATTTAGAGTCAAAGAATAAAATTAAATTCATTTGAAAACATCCGCAAACATTTTTAATACCATAATGTTAATACCCCACATGGAATTGTAAACGGTAAAGTGCTGATCAGGACTTTAATGACAATCCTTATATAATCAATGATCAAAAATCCTATAAATAAATAACTCAATGCACTCCCACACGTTAATAATAAATTCTTAATTTTTGATCATATATTAAAAACCCTAAACGTGCATTTAGAGTCAAAGAATAAAATTAAATTCATTTGAAAACATCCCCAAACATTTTTTAATACCATAATGTTAATACCCCACATGGAATTGTAAACGGTAAAGTGCTGATCAGGACTTTAATGACAATCCTTATATAATCAATGATCAAAAATCCTATAAATAAATAACTCAATGCACTCCCACACGTTAACAATAAATTCTTAATTTTTGATCATATATTAAAAAACCCTAAACGTGCATTTAGAGTCAAAGAATAAAATTAAATTCATTTGAAAACATCCCCAAACATTTTTTAATACCATAATGTTAATACCCCACATGGAATTGTAAACGGTAAAGTGCTGATCAGGACTTTAATGACAATCCTTATATAATCAATGATCAAAAATCCTATAAATAAATAACTCAATGCACTCCCACACGTTAATAATAAATTCTTAATTTTTGATCATATATTAAAAAACCCTAAACGTGCAATTAGAGTCAAAGAATAAAATTAAATCCATTTGAAAACATCCCCAAACATTTTTAATACCATAATGTTAATACCCCACATGGAATTGTAAACGGTAAAGTGCTGATCAGGACTTTAATGACAATCCTTATATAATCAATGATCAAAAATCCTATAAATAAATAACTCAATGCACTCCCACACGTTAATAATAAATTCTTAATTTTTGATCATATATTAAAAACCCTAAACGTGCAATTAGAGTCAAAGAATAAAATTAAATCCATTTGAAAACATCCCCAAACATTTTTTAATACCATAATGTTAATACCCCACATGGAATTGTAAACGGTAAAGTGCTGATCAGGACTTTAATGACAATCCTTATATAATCAATGATCAAAAATCCTATAAATAAAAAACTCAATGCACTCCCACACGTTAACAATAAATTCTTAATTTTTGATCATATATTAAAAAACCCTAAACGTGCAATTAGAGTCAAAGAATAAAATTAAATCCATTTGTAAACATCCCCAAACATTTTTTAATACCATAATGTTAATACCCCACATGGAATTGTAAACGGTAAAGTGCTGATCAGGACTTTAATGACAATCCTTATATAATCAATGATCAAAAATCCTATAAATAAATAACTCAATGCACTCCCACACGTTAATAATAAATTCTTAATTTTTGATCATATATTAAAAAACCCTAAACGTGCATTTAGAGTCAAAGAATAAAATTAAATTCATTTGAAAACATCCCCAAACATTTTTTAATACCATAATGTTAATACCCCACATGGAATTGTAAACGGTAAAGTGCTGATCAGGACTTTAATGACAATCCTTATATAATCAATGATCAAAAATCCTATAAATAAATAACTCAATGCACTCCCACACGTTAATAATAAATTCTTAATTTTTGATCACATATTAAAAAACCATAAACGTGCATTTAGAGTCAAAGAATAAAATTAAATTCATTTGAAAACATCCCCAAACAATTTTTAATACCATAATGTTAATACCCCACATGGAATTGTAAACGGTAAAGTGCTGATCAGGACTTTAATGACAATCCTTATATAATCAATGATCAAAAATCCTATAAATAAATAACTCAATGCACTCCCACACGTTAACAATAAATTCTTAATTTTTGATCATATATTAAAAAACCCTAAACGTGCATTTAGAGTCAAAGAATAAAATTAAATTCATTTGAAAACATCCCCAAACATTTTTAATACCATAATGTTAATACCCCACATGGAATTGTAAACGGTAAAGTGCTGATCAGGACTTTAATGACAATCCTTATATAATCAATGATCAAAAATCCTATAAATAAATAACTCAATGCACTCCCACACGTTAATAATAAATTCTTAATTTTTGATCATATATTAAAAAACCCTAAACGTGCATTTAGAGTCAAAGAATAAAATTAAATTCATTTGAAAACATCCCCAAACATTTTTAATACCATAATGTTAATACCCCACATGGAATTGTAAACGGTAAAGTGCTGATCAGGACTTTAATGACAATCCTTATATAATCAATGATCAAAAATCCTATAAATAAATAACTCAATGCACTCCCACACGTTAATAATAAATTCTTAATTTTTGATCATATATTAAAAAACCCTAAACGTGCATTTAGAGTCAAAGAATAAAATTAAATCCATTTGAAAACATCCCCAAACATTTTTAATACCATAATGTTAATACCCCACATGGAATTGTAAACGGTAAAGTGCTGATCAGGACTTTAATGACAATCCTTATATAATCAATGATCAAAAATCCTATAAATAAATAACTCAATGCACTCCCACACGTTAACAATAAATTCTTAATTTTTGATCATATATTAAAAACCACTAAACGTGCATTTAGAGTCAAAGAATAAAATTAAATTCATTTGAAAACATCCCCAAACATTTTTAATACCATAATGTTAATACCCCACATGGAATTGTAAACGGTAAAGTGCTGATCAGGACTTTAATGACAATCCTTATATAATCAATGATCAAAAATCCTATAAATAAATAACTCAATCCACTCCCACACCTTAATAATAAATTCTTAAATTTTAATCATATATTAAAAACCCTAAACGTGCATTTAGAGTCAAAGAATAAAATTAAATCCATTTGAAAACATCGCCAAACATTTTTAATACCATAATGTTAATACCCCACATGGAATTGTAAACGGTAAAGTGCTGATCAGGACTTTAATGACAATCCTTATATAATCAATGATCAAAAATCCTATAAATAAATAACTCAATGCACTCCCACACGTTAATAATAAATTCTTAATTTTTGATCATATATTAAAAAACCCTAAACGTGCATTTAGAGTCAAAGAATAAAATTAAATTCATTTGAAAACATACCCAAACATGTTTAAGACCATAATGTTAATACCCCACATGGAATTGTAAACGGTAAAGTGCTGATCAGGACTTTAATGACAATCCTTATATAATCAATGATCAAAAATCCTATAAATAAATAACTCAATGCACTCCCACACGTTAACAATAAATTCTTAATTTTTGATCATATATTAAAAACCCTAAACGTGCATTTAGAGTCAAAGAATAAAATTAAATTCATTTGAAAACATCCCCAAACATTTTTTAATACCATAATGTTAATACCCCACATGGAATTGTAAACGGTAAAGTGCTGATCAGGACTTTAATGACAATCCTTATATAATCAATGATCAAAAATCCTATAAATAAATAACTCAATGCACTCCCACACGTTAATAATAAATTCTTAATTTTTGATCATATATTAAAAAACCCTAAACGTGCATTTAGAGTCAAAGAATAAAATTAAATTCATTTGAAAACATCCCCAAACATTTTTTAATACCATAATGTTAATACCCCACATGGAATTGTAAACGGTAAAGTGCTGATCAGGACTTTAATGACAATCCTTATATAATCAATGATCAAAAATCCTATAAATAAATAACTCAATGCACTCCCACACGTTAATAATAAATTCTTAATTTTTGATCATATATTAAAAAACCCTAAACGTGCATTTAGAGTCAAAGAATAAAATTAAATTCATTTGAAAACATCCCCAAATCTTTTTAAATACCATAATGTTAATACCCCACATGGAATTGTAAACGGTAAAGTGCTGATCAGGACTTTAATGACAATCCTTATATAATCAATGATCAAAAATCCTATAAATAAATAACTCAATGCACTCCCACACGTTAATAATAAATTCTTAATTTTTGATCATATTTTAAAAAACCCTAAACGTGCATTTAGAGTCAAAGAATAAAATTAAATCCATTTGAAAACATCCCCAAACATTTTTTAATACCATAATGTTAATACCCCACATGGAATTGTAAACGGTAAAGTGCTGATCAGGACTTTAATGACAATCCTTATATAATCAATGATCAAAAATCCTATAAATAAATAACTCAATGCACTCCCACACGTTAATAATAAATTCTTAATTTTTGATCATATATTAAAAAACCTAAACGTGCAATTAGAGTCAAAGAATAAAATTAAATCCATTTGAAAACATCCCCAAACATTTTTAATACCATAATGTTAATACCCCACATGGAATTGTAAACGGTAAAGTGCTGATCAGGACTTTAATGACAATCCTTATATAATCAATGATCAAAAATCCTATAAATAAATAACTCAATGCACTCCCACACGTTAATAATAAATTCTTAATTTTTGATCATATTTTAAAAAACCCTAAACGTGCATTTAGAGTCAAAGAATAAAGTTGAATTCATATGAAAACATCCCCAAACATTTTTTAATACCATAATGTTAATACCCCACATGGAATTGTAAACGGTAAAGTGCTGATCAGGACTTTAATGACAATCCTTATATAATCAATGATCAAAAATCCTATAAATAAATAACTCAATGCACTCCCACACGTTAACAATAAATTCTTAATTTTTGATCATATTTTAAAAAACCCTAAACGTGCATTTAGAGTCAATGAATAAAATTAAATCCATTTGAAAACATCCCCAAACATTTTTTAATACCATAATGTTAATACCCCACATGGAATTGTAAACGGTAAAGTGCTGATCAGGACTTTAATGACAATCCTTATATAATCAATGATCAAAAATCCTATAAATAAATAACTCAATGCACTCCCACACGTTAATAATAAATTCTTAATTTTTGATCATATATTAAAAAACCCTAAACGTGCATTTAGAGTCAAAGAATAAAATTAAATCCATTTGAAAACATCCCCAAACATTTTTAATACCATAATGTTAATACCCCACATGGAATTGTAAACGGTAAAGTGCTGATCAGGACTTTAATGACAATCCTTATATAATCAATGATCAAAAATCCTATAAATAAATAACTCAATGCACTCCCACACGTTAATAATAAATTCTTAATTTTTGATCATATATTAAAAAACCCTAAACGTGCATTTAGAGTCAAAGAATAAAATTAAATCCATTTGAAAACATCCCCAAACATTTTCTAATACCATACTGTTACTCCCCCACATGGAATTGTAAACGGTAAAGTGCTGATCAGGACTTTAATGACAATCCTTATATAATCAATGATCAAAAATCCTATAAATAAATAACTCAATGCACTCCCACACGTTAACAATAAATTCTTAATTTTTGATCATATATTAAAAAACCCTAAACGTGCATTTAGAGTCAAAGAATAAAATTAAATCCATTTGAAAACATCCCCAAACATTTTTTAATACCATAATGTTAATACCCCACATGGAATTGTAAACGGTAAAGTGCTGATCAGGACTTTAATGACAATCCTTATATAATCAATGATCAAAAATCCTATAAATAAATAACTCAATGCACTCCCACACGTTAATAATAAATTCTTAATTTTTGATCATATATTAAAAAACCCTAAACGTGCATTTAGAGTCAAAGAATAAAATTAAATCCATTTGAAAACATCCCCAAACATTTTCTAATACCATAATGTTAATACCCCACATGGAATTGTAAACGGTAAAGTGCTGATCAGGACTTTAATGACAATCCTTATATAATCAATGATCAAAAATCCTATAAATAAATAACTCAATGCACTCCCACACGTTAACAATAAATTCTTAATTTTTGATCATATATAAAAAAACCCTAAACGTGCAATTAGAGTCAAAGAATAAAATTAAATCCATTTGAAAACATCCCCAAACATTTTTTAATACCATAATGTTAATACCCCACATGGAATTGTAAACGGTAAAGTGCTGATCAGGACTTTAATGACAATCCTTATATAATCAATGATCAAAAATCCTATAAATAAATAACTCAATGCACTCCCACACGTTAATAATAAATTCTTAATTTTTGATCATATATTAAAAAACCCTAAACGTGCATTTAGAGTCAAAGAATAAAATTAAATTCATTTGAAAACATCCCCAAACACTTTTTAATACCATAATGTTAATACCCCACATGGAATTGTAAACGGTAAAGTGCTGATCAGGACTTTAATGACAATCCTTATATAATCAATGATCAAAAATCCTATAAATAAATAACTCAATGCACTCCCACACGTTAACAATAAATTCTTAATTTTTGATCATATATTAAAAAACCCTAAACGTGCATTTAGAGTCAAAGAATAAAATTAAATTCATTTGAAAACATCCCCAAACATTTTTTAATACCATAATGTTAATACCCCACATGGAATTGTAAACGGTAAAGTGCTGATCAGGACTTTAATGACAATCCTTATATAATCAATGATCAAAAATCCTATAAATAAATAACTCAATGCACTCCCACACGTTAATAATAAATTCTTAATTTTTGATCATATATTAAAAACCCTAAACGTGCATTTAGAGTCAAAGAATAAAATTAAATCCATTTGAAAACATCCCCAAACCTTTTTAATACCATAATGTTAATACCCCACATGGAATTGTAAACGGTAAAGTGCTGATCAGGACTTTAATGACAATCCTTATATAATCAATGATCAAAAATCCTATAAATAAATAACTCAATGCACTCCCACACGTTAACAATAAATTCTTAATTTTTGATCATATCATAAAAAACCCTAAACGTGCAATTAAAGTCAAAGAATAAAATTAAATCCATTTGAAAACATCCCCAAACATTTTTAATACCATAATGTTAATACCCCACATGGAATTGTAAACGGTAAAGTGCTGATCAGGACTTTAATGACAATCCTTATATAATCAATGATCAAAAATCCTATAAATAAATAACTCAATGCACTCCCACACGTTAATAATAAATTCTTAATTTTTGATCATATTTTAAAACCCTAAACGTGCAATTAGAGTCAAAGAATAAAATTAAATCCATTTGAAAACATCCCCAAACATTTTTTAATACCATAATGTTAATACCCCACATGGAATTGTAAACGGTAAAGTGCTGATCAGGACTTTAATGACAATCCTTATATAATCAATGATCAAAAATCCTATAAATAAATAACTCAATGCACTCCCACACGTTAATAATAAATTCTTAATTTTTGATCATATATTAAAAAACCCTAAACGTGCATTTAGAGTCAAAGAATAAAATTAAATTCATTTGAAAACATCCCCAAACAATTTTTAATACCATAATGTTAATACCCCACATGGAATTGTAAACGGTAAAGTGCTGATCAGGACTTTAATGACAATCCTTATATAATCAATGATCAAAAATCCTATAAATAAAAAACTCAATGCACTCCCACACGTTAACAATAAATTCTTAATTTTTGATCATATATTAAAAAACCCTAAACGTGCAATTAGAGTCAAAGAATAAAATTAAATCCATTTGAAAACATCCCCAAACATTTTTTAATACCATAATGTTAATACCCCACATGGAATTGTAAACGGTAAAGTGCTGATCAGGACTTTAATGACAATCCTTATATAATCAATGATCAAAAATCCTATAAATAAATAACTCAATGCACTCCCACACGTTAATAATAAATTCTTAATTTTTGATCATATTTTAAAAACCCCTAAACGTGCAATTAGAGTCAAAGAATAAAATTAAATCCATTTGAAAACATCCCCAAACATTTTTAATACCATAATGTTAATACCCCACATGGAATTGTAAACGGTAAAGTGCTGATCAGGACTTTAATGACAATCCTTATATAATCAATGATCAAAAATCCTATAAATAAATAACTCAATGCACTCCCACACGTTAATAATAAATTCTTAATTTTTGATCATATTTTAAAAAACCCTAAACGTGCATTTAGAGTCAAAGAATAAAATTAAATCCATTTGAAAACATCCCCAAACATTTTTTAATACCATAATGTTAATACCCCACATGGAATTGTAAACGGTAAAGTGCTGATCAGGACTTTAATGACAATCCTTATATAATCAATGATCAAAAATCCTATAAATAAATAACTCAATGCACTCCCACACGTTAATAATAAATTCTTAATTTTTGATCATATTTTAAAAAACCCTAAACGTGCATTTAGAGTCAAAGAATAAAATTAAATCCATTTGAAAACATCCCCAAACATTTTCTAATACCATAATGTTAATACCCCACATGGAATTGTAAACGGTAAAGTGCTGATCAGGACTTTAATGACAATCCTTATATAATCAATGATCAAAAATCCTATAAATAAATAACTCAATGCACTCCCACACGTTAACAATAAATTCTTAATTTTTGATGATATATTAAAAAACCCTAAACGTGCAATTAGAGTCAATGAATAAAATTAAATCCATTTGAAAACATCCCCAAACAGTTTTTAATACCATAATGTTAATACCTCACATTGAATTGTAAACGGTCAAGTGCTGATCAGGACTTTAATGACAATCCTTATATAATCAATGATCAAAAATCCTATAAATAAAAAACTCAATGCACTCCCACACGTTAACAATAAATTCTTAATTTTTGATCATATATTAAAAAACCCTAAACGTGCATTTAGAGTCAAAGAATAAAATTAAATCCATTTGAAAACATCCCCAAACATTTTTTAATACCATAATGTTAATACCCCACATGGAATTGTAAACGGTAAAGTGCTGATCAGGACTTTAATGACAATCCTTATATAATCAATGATCAAAAATCCTATAAATAAATAACTCAATGCACTCCCACACGTTAACAATAAATTCTTAATTTTTGATCATATATTAAAAAACCCTAAACGTGCAATTAGAGTCAAAGAATAAAATTAAATCCATTTGAAAACATCCCCAAACATTTTTAATACCATAATGTTAATACCCCACATGGAATTGTAAACGGTAAAGTGCTGATCAGGACTTTAATGACAATCCTTATATAATCAATGATCAAAAATCCTATAAATAAATAACTCAATGCACTCCCACACGTTAATAATAAATTCTTAATTTTTGATCATATTTTAAAAAACCCTAAACGTGCATTTAGAGTCAAAGAATAAAGTTAAATTCATTTGAAAACATCCCCAAACATTTTTTAATACCATAATGTTAATACCCCACATGGAATTGTAAACGGTAAAGTGCTGATCAGGACTTTAATGACAATCCTTATATAATCAATGATCAAAAATCCTATAAATAAATAACTCAATGCACTCCCACACGTTAACAATAAATTCTTAATTTTTGATGATATATTAAAAAACCCTAAACGTGCAATTAGAGTCAATGAATAAAATTAAATCCATTTGAAAACATCCCCAAACATTTTTTAATACCATAATGTTAATACCTCACATTGAATTGTAAACGGTCAAGTGCTGATCAGGACTTTAATGACAATCCTTATATAATCAATGATCAAAAATCCTATAAATAAATAACTCAATGCACTCCCACACGTTAATAATAAATTCTTAATTTTTGATCATATTTTAAAAAACCCTAAACGTGCATTTAGAGTCAAAGAATAAAATTAAATCCATTTGAAAACATCCCCAAACATTTTTTAATACCATAATGTTAATACCCCACATGGAATTGTAAACGGTAAAGTGCTGATCAGGACTTTAATGACAATCCTTATATAATCAATGATCAAAAATCCTATAAATAAATAACTCAATGCACTCCCACACGTTAACAATAAATTCTTAATTTTTGATCATATATTAAAAAACCCTAAACGTGCATTTAGAGTCAAAGAATAAAATTAAATTCATTTGAAAACATCCCCAAACATTTTTTAATACCATAATGTTAATACCCCACATGGAATTGTAAACGGTAAAGTGCTGATCAGGACTTTAATGACAATCCTTATATAATCAATGATCAAAAATCCTATAAATAAATAACTCAATGCACTCCCACACGTTAACAATAAATTCTTAATTTTTGATCATATATTAAAAAAACCCTAAACGTGCATTTAGAGTCAAAGAATAAAATTAAATCCATTTGAAAACATCCCCAAACATTTTTTAATACCATAATGTTAATACCCCACATGGAATTGTAAACGGTAAAGTGCTGATCAGGACTTTAATGACAATCCTTATATAATCAATGATCAAAAATCCTATAAATAAATAACTCAATGCACTCCCACACGTTAACAATAAATTCTTAATTTTTGATCATATATTAAAAAACCCTAAACGTGCATTTAGAGTCAAAGAATAAAATTAAATTCATTTGAAAACATCCCCAAACATTTTTTAATACCATAATGTTAATACCCCACATGGAATTGTAAACGGTAAAGTGCTGATCAGGACTTTAATGACAATCCTTATATAATCAATGATCAAAAATCCTATAAATAAATAACTCAATGCACTCCCACACGTTAATAATAAATTCTTAATTTTTGATCATATTTTAAAAAACCCTAAACGTGCATTTAGAGTCAAAGAATAAAGTTAAATTCATTTGAAAACATCCCCAAACATTTTTTAATACCATAATGTTAATACCCCACATGGAATTGTAAACGGTAAAGTGCTGATCAGGACTTTAATGACAATCCTTATATAATCAATGATCAAAAATCCTATAAATAAATAACTCAATGCACTCCCACACGTTAATAATAAATTCTTAATTTTTGATCATATATTAAAAAACCCTAAACGTGCATTTAGAGTCAAAGAATAAAATTAAATCCATTTGAAAACATCCCCAAACATTTTTTAATACCATAATGTTAATACCCCACATGGAATTGTAAACGGTAAAGTGCTGATCAGGACTTTAATGACAATCCTTATATAATCAATGATCAAAAATCCTATAAATAAATAACTCAATGCACTCCCACACGTTAACAATAAATTCTTAATTTTTGATGATATATTAAAAAAACCCTAAACGTGCAATTAGAGTCAATGAATAAAATTAAATCCATTTGAAAACATCCCCAAACATTTTTTAATACCATAATGTTAATACCCCACATGGAATTGTAAACGGTAAAGTGCTGATCAGGACTTTAATGACAATCCTTATATAATCAATGATCAAAAATCCTATAAATAAATAACTCAATGCACTCCCACACGTTAACAATAAATTCTTAATTTTTGATCATATATTAAAAAACCCTAAACGTGCATTTAGAGTCAAAGAATAAAATTAAATTCATTTGAAAACATCCCCAAACATTTTTTAATACCATAATGTTAATACCCCACATGGAATTGTAAACGGTAAAGTGCTGATCAGGACTTTAATGACAATCCTTATATAATCAATGATCAAAAATCCTATAAATAAATAACTCAATGCACTCCCACACGTTAACAATAAATTCTTAATTTTTGATCATATATTAAAAACCCTAAACGTGCATTTAGAGTCAAAGAATAAAATTAAATTCATTTGAAAACATCCCCAAACATTTTTAATACCATAATGTTAATACCCCACATGGAATTGTAAACGGTAAAGTGCTGATCAGGACTTTAATGACAATCCTTATATAATCAATGATCAAAAATCCTATAAATAAATAACTCAATGCACTCCCACACGTTAATAATAAATTCTTAATTTTTGATCATATATTAAAAAACCCTAAACGTGCATTTAGAGTCAAAGAATAAAATTAAATCCATTTGAAAACATCCCCAAACATTTCTAATACCATAATGTTAATACCCCACATGGAATTGTAAACGGTAAAGTGCTGATCAGGACTTTAATGACAATCCTTATATAATCAATGATCAAAAATCCTATAAATAAATAACTCAATGCACTCCCACACGTTAATAATAAATTCTTAATTTTTGATCATATTTTAAAAACCCTAAACGTGCATTTAGAGTCAAAGAATAAAATTAAATCCATTTGAAAACATCCCCAAACATTTTTTAATACCATAATGTTAATACCCCACATGGAATTGTAAACGGTAAAGTGCTGATCAGGACTTTAATGACAATCCTTATATAATCAATGATCAAAAATCCTATAAATAAAAAACTCAATGCACTCCCACACGTTAACAATAAATTCTTAATTTTTGATCATATATTAAAAAAACCCTAAACGTGCATTTAGAGTCAAAGAATAAAATTAAATCCATTTGAAAACATCCCCAAACATTTTTTAATACCATAATGTTAATACCCCACATGGAATTGTAAACGGTAAAGTGCTGATCAGGACTTTAATGACAATCCTTATATAATCAATGATCAAAAATCCTATAAATAAATAACTCAATGCACTCCCACACGTTAATAATAAATTCTTAATTTTTGATCATATTTTAAAAAACCCTAAACGTGCATTTAGAGTCAAAGAATAAAATTAAATTCATTTGAAAACATCCCCAAACATTTTTTAATACCATAATGTTAATACCCCACATGGAATTGTAAACGGTAAAGTGCTGATCAGGACTTTAATGACAATCCTTATATAATCAATGATCAAAAATCCTATAAATAAATAACTCAATGCACTCCCACACGTTAATAATAAATTCTTAATTTTTGATCATATATTAAAACACCCTAAACGTGCATTTAGAGTCAAAGAATAAAATTAAATCCATTTGAAAACATCCCCAAACATTTTTTAATACCATAATGTTAATACCCCACATGGAATTGTAAACGGTAAAGTGCTGATCAGGACTTTAATGACAATCCTTATATAATCAATGATCAAAAATCCTATAAATAAATAACTCAATGCACTCCCACACGTTAATAATAAATTCTTAATTTTTGGTCATATATTAAAAAACCCTAAACGTGCATTTAGAGTCAAAGAATAAAATTAAATTCATTTGAAAACATCCCCAAACATTTTTTAATACCATAATGTTAATACCCCACATGGAATTGTAAACGGTCAAGTGCTGATCAGGACTTTAATGACAATCCTTATATAACCAATGATCAAAAATCTTATAAATAAATAACTCAATGCACTCCCACACGTTAATAATAAATTCTTAATTTTTGATCATATATTAAAAAACCCTAAACGTGCAATTAGAGTCAAAGAATAAAATTAAATCCATTTGTAAACATCCCCAAACATTTTTTAATACCATAATGTTAATACCCCACATGGAATTGTAAACGGTAAAGTGCTGATCAGGACTTTAATGACAATCCTTATATAATCAATGATCAAAAATCCTATAAATAAATAACTCAATGCACTCCCACACGTTAATAATAAATTCTTAATTTTTGATCATATATTAAAAAACCCTAAACGTGCATTTAGAGTCAAAGAATAAAATTAAATTCATCTGAAAACATCCCCAAATCTTTTTAAATACCATAATGTTAATACCCCACATGGAATTGTAAACGGTAAAGTGCTGATCAGGACTTTAATGACAATCCTTATATAATCAATGATCAAAAATCCTATAAATAAATAACTCAATGCACTCCCACACGTTAATAATAAATTCTTAATATTTGATCATATATTAAAAAACCCTAAACGTGCATTTAGAGTCAAAGAATAAAATTAAATTCATTTGAAAACATCCCCAAACATTTTTTAATACCATAATGTTAATACCCCACATGGAATTGTAAACGGTAAAGTGCTGATCAGGACTTTAATGACAATCCTTATATAATCAATGATCAAAAATCCTATAAATAAATAACTCAATGCACTCCCACACGTTAATAATAAATTCTTAATTTTTGATCATATATTAGAAAACCCTAAACGTGCATTTAGAGTCAAAGAATAAAATTAAATCCATTTGAAAACATCCCCAAACATTTTTTAATACCATAATGTTAATACCCCACATGGAATTGTAAACGGTAAAGTGCTGATCAGGACTTTAATGACAATCCTTATATAATCAATGATCAAAAATCCTATAAATAAATAACTCAATGCACTCCCACACGTTAATAATAAATTCTTAATTTTTGATCATATATTAAAAACCCCTAAACGTGCATTTAGAGTCAAAGAATAAAATTAAATCCATTTGAAAACATCCCCAAACATTTTTTAATACCATAATGTTAATACCCCACATGGAATTGTAAACGGTAAAGTGCTGATCAGGACTTTAATGACAATCCTTATATAATCAATGATCAAAAATCCTATAAATAAATAACTCAATGCACTCCCACACGTTAACAATAAATTCTTAATTTTTGATCATATATTAAAAACCCTAAACGTGCATTTAGAGTCAAAGAATAAAATTAAATTGATTTGAAAACATCCCCAAACATTTTTAATACCATAATGTTAATACCCCACATGGAATTGTAAACGGTAAAGTGCTGATCAGGACTTTAATGACAATCCTTATATAATCAATGATCAAAAATCCTATAAATAAATAACTCAATGCACTCCCACACGTTAATAATAAATTCTTAATTTTTGATCATATATTAAAAACCCTAAACGTGCATTTAGAGTCAAAGAATAAAATTAAATCCATTTGAAAACATCCCCAAACATTTTTAATACCATAATGTTAATACCCCACATGGAATTGTAAACGGTAAAGTGCTGATCAGGACTTTAATGACAATCCTTATATAATCAATGATCAAAAATCCTATAAATAAATAACTCAATGCACTCCCACACGTTAATAATAAATTCTTAATTTTTGATCATATATTAAAAACCCTAAACGTGCATTTAAAGTCAAAGAATAAAATTAAATCCATTTGAAAACATCCCCAAACATTTTTTAATACCATAATGTTAATACCCCACATGGAATTGTAAACGGTAAAGTGCTGATCAGGACTTTAATGACAATCCTTATATAATCAATGATCAAAAATCCTATAAATAAATAACTCAATGCACTCCCACACGTTAATAATAAATTCTTAATTTTTGATCATATATTAAAAACCCTAAACGTGCATTTAGAGTCAAAGAATAAAATTAAATCCATTTGAAAACATCCCCAAACATTTTTAATACCATAATGTTAATACCCCACATGGAATTGTAAACGGTAAAGTGCTGATCAGGACTTTAATGACAATCCTTATATAATCAATGATCAAAAATCCTATAAATAAATAACTCAATGCACTCCCACACGTTAATAATAAATTCTTAATTTTTGATCATATATTAAAAACCCTAAACGTGCATTTAGAGTCAAAGAATAAAATTAAATCCATTTGAAAACATCCCCAAACATTTTTTAATACCATAATGTTAATACCCCACATGGAATTGTAAACGGTAAAGTGCTGATCAGGACTTTAATGACAATCCTTATATAATCAATGATCAAAAATCCTATAAATAAATAACTCAATGCACTCCCACACGTTAATAATAAATTCTTAATTTTTGATCATATATTAAAAACCCTAAACTTGCATTTAGAGTCAAAGAATAAAATTAAATTCATTTGAAAACATCCCCAAACATTTTTAATACCATAATGTTAATACCCCACATGGAATTGTAAACGGTAAAGTGCTGATCAGGACTTTAATGACAATCCTTATATAATCAATGATCAAAAATCCTATAAATAAATAACTCAATGCACTCCCACACGTTAATAATAAATTCTTAATTTTTGATCATATATTAAAAACCCTAAACGTGCATTTAGAGTCAAAGAATAAAATTAAATTCATTTGAAAACATCCCCAAACATTTTTTAATACCATAATGTTAATACCCCACATGGAATTGTAAACGGTAAAGTGCTGATCAGGACTTTAATGACAATCCTTATATAATCAATGATCAAAAATCCTATAAATAAATAACTCAATGCACTCCCACACGTTAATAATAAATTCTTAATTTTTGATCATATATTAAAAAACCCTAAACGTGCATTTAGAGTCAAAGAATAAAATTAAATTCATTTGAAAACATCCCCAAACATTTTTTAATACCATAATGTTAATACCCCACATGGAATTGTAAACGGTAAAGTGCTGATCAGGACTTTAATGACAATCCTTATATAATCAATGATCAAAAATCCTATAAATAAATAACTCAATGCACTCCCACACGTTAACAATAAATTCTTAATTTTTGATCATATATTAAAAAACCCTAAACGTGCATTTAGAGTCAAAGAATAAAATTAAATTCATTTGAAAACATCCCCAAACATTTTTTAATACCATAATGTTAATACCCCACATGGAATTGTAAACGGTAAAGTGCTGATCAGGACTTTAATGACAATCCTTATATAATCAATGATCAAAAATCCTATAAATAAATAACTCAATGCACTCCCACACGTTAATAATAAATTCTTAATTTTTGATCATATATTAAAAACCCTAAACGTGCATTTAGAGTCAAAGAATAAAATTAAATTCATTTGAAAACATCCCCAAACATTTTTTAATACCATAATGTTAATACCCCACATGGAATTGTAAACGGTAAAGTGCTGATCAGGACTTTAATGACAATCCTTATATAATCAATGATCAAAAATCTTATAAATAAATAACTCAATGCACTCCCACACGTTAATAATAAATTATTAATTTTTGATCATATATTAAAAAACCCTAAACGTGCATTTAGAGTCAAAGAATAAAATTAAATTCATTTGAAAACATCCCCAAACATTTTTAATACCATAATGTTAATACCCCACATGGAATTGTAAACGGTAAAGTGCTGATCAGGACTTTAATGACAATCCTTATATAATCAATGATCAAAAATCCTATAAATAAAAAACTCAATGCACTCCTACACGTTAACAATAAATTCTTAATTTTTGATCATATATTAGAAAACCCTAAACGTGCATTTAGAGTCAAAGAATAAAATTAAATTCATTTGAAAACATCCCCAAACATTTTTTAATACCATAATGTTAATACCCCACATGGAATTGTAAACGGTAAAGTGCTGATCAGGACTTTAATGACAATCCTTATATAATCAATGATCAAAAATCCTATAAATAAATAACTCAATGCACTCCCACACGTTAATAATAAATTCTTAATTTTTGATCATATATTAAAAACCCTAAACGTGCATTTAGAGTCAAAGAATAAAATTAAATTCATTTGAAAACATCCCCAAACATTTTTTAATACCATAATGTTAATACCCCACATGGAATTGTAAACGGTAAAGTGCTGATCAGGACTTTAATGACAATCCTTATATAATCAATGATCAAAAATCCTATAAATAAATAACTCAATGCACTCCCACACGTTAACAATAAATTCTTAATTTTTCATCATATATTACAAACCAGTAAACGTGCATTTAGAGTCAAAGAATAAAATTAAATTCATTTGAAAACATCCCCAAACATTTTTTAATACCATAATGTTAATACCCCACATGGAATTGTAAACGGTAAAGTGCTGATCAGGACTTTAATGACAATCCTTATATAATCAATGATCAAAAATCCTATAAATAAATAACTCAATGCACTCCCACACGTTAATAATAAATTCTTAATTTTTGATCATATATTAAAAACCCTAAACGTGCATTTAGAGTCAAAGAATAAAATTAAATTCATTTGAAAACATCCCCAAACATTTTTTAATACCATAATGTTAATACCCCACATGGAATTGTAAACGGTAAAGTGCTGATCAGGACTTTAATGACAATCCTTATATAATCAATGATCAAAAATCCTATAAATAAATAACTCAATGCACTCCCACACGTTAACAATAAATTCTTAATTTTTGATCATATATTAAAAAACACTAAACGTGCATTTAGAGTCAAAGAATAAAATTAAATTCATTTGAAAACATCCCCAAACATTTTTTAATACCATAATGTTAATACCCCACATGGAATTGTAAACGGTAAAGTGCTGATCAGGACTTTAATGACAATCCTTATATAATCAATGATCAAAAATCCTATAAATAAATAACTCAATGCACTCCCACACGTTAATAATAAATTCTTAATTTTTGATCATATATTAAAAAACCCTAAACGTGCATTTAGAGTCAAAGAATAAAATTAAATTCATTTGAAAACATCCCCAAACATTTTTTAATACCATAATGTTAATACCCCACATGGAATTGTAAACGGTAAAGTGCTGATCAGGACTTTAATGACAATCCTTATATAATCAATGATCAAAAATCCTATAAATAAATAACTCAATGCACTCCCACACGTTAATAATAAATTCTTAATTTTTGATCATATATTAAAAAACCCTAAACGTGCATTTAGAGTCAAAGAATAAAATTAAATTCATTTGAAAACATCCCCAAACATTTTTAATACCATAATGTTAATACCCCACATGGAATTGTAAACGGTAAAGTGCTGATCAGGACTTTAATGACAATCCTTATATAATCAATGATCAAAAATCCTATAAATAAATAACTCAATGCACTCCCACACGTTAACAATAAATTCTTAATTTTTGATGATATATTAAAAAAACCCTAAACGTGCAATTAGAGTCAATGAATAAAATTAAATCCATTTGAAAACATCCCCAAACATTTTTTAATACCATAATGTTAATACCCCACATGGAATTGTAAACGGTAAAGTGCTGATCAGGACTTTAATGACAATCCTTATATAATCAATGATCAAAAATCCTATAAATAAATAACTCAATGCACTCCCACACGTTAATAATAAATTCTTAATTTTTGATCATATATTAAAAAACCCTAAACGTGCAATTAGAGTCAAAGAATAAAATTAAATCCATTTGAAAACATCCCCAAACATTTTTTAATACCATAATGTTAATACCCCACATGGAATTGTAAACGGTAAAGTGCTGATCAGGACTTTAATGACAATCCTTATATAATCAATGATCAAAAATCCTATAAATAAATAACTCAATGCACTCCCACACGTTAATAATAAATTCTTAATTTTTGATCATATTTTAAAAACCCTAAACGTGCAATTAGAGTCAAAGAATAAAATTAAATCCATTTGAAAACATCCCCAAACATTTTTTAATACCATAATGTTAATACCCCACATGGAATTGTAAACGGTAAAGTGCTGATCAGGACTTTAATGACAATCCTTATATAATCAATGATCAAAAATCCTATAAATAAATAACTCAATGCACTCCCACACGTTAATAATAAATTCTTAATTTTTGATCCCATATTAAAAACACTAAACGAGCAATTAGAGTCAAAGAATAAAATTAAATCCATTTGAAAACATCCCCAAACATTTTTTAATACCATAATGTTAATACCCACATGGAATTGTAAACGGTAAAGTGCTGATCAGGACTTTAATGACAATCCTTATATAATCAATGATCAAAAATCCTATAAATAAATAACTCAATGCACTCCCACACGTTAATAATAAATTCTTAATTTTTGATCATATATTAAAAACCCTAAACGTGCAATTAGAGTCAAAGAATAAAATTAAATCCATTTGAAAACATCCCCAAACATTTTTTAATACCATAATGTTAATACCCCACATGGAATTGTAAACGGTAAAGTGCTGATCAGGACTTTAATGACAATCCTTATATAATCAATGATCAAAAATCCTATAAATAAATAACTCAATGCACTCCCACACGTTAATAATAAATTCTTAATTTTTGATCATATATTAAAAAACCCTAAACGTGCAATTAGAGTCAAAGAATAAAATTAAATCCATTTGAAAACATCCCCAAACATTTTTTAATACCATAATGTTAATACCCCACATGGAATTGTAAACGGTAAAGTGCTGATCAGGACTTTAATGACAATCCTTATATAATCAATGATCAAAAATCCTATAAATAAATAACTCAATGCACTCCCACACGTTAATAATAAATTCTTAATTTTTGATCATATATTAAAAACCCCTAAACGTGCAATTAGAGTCAAAGAATAAAATTAAATCCATTTGAAAACATCCCCAAACATTTTTTAATACCATAATGTTAATACCCCACATGGAATTGTAAACGGTAAAGTGCTGATCAGGACTTTAATGACAATCCTTATATAATCAATGATCAAAAATCCTATAAATAAATAACTCAATGCACTCCCACACGTTAATAATAAATTCTTAATTTTTGATCATATATTAAAAACCCTAAGCGTGCAATTAGAGTCAAAGAATAAAATTAAATCCATTTGAAAACATCCCCAAACATTTTTTAATACCATAATGTTAATACCCCACATGGAATTGTAAACGGTAAAGTGCTGATCAGGACTTTAATGACAATCCTTATATAATCAATGATCAAAAATCCTATAAATAAATAACTCAATGCACTCCCACACGTTAATAATAAATTCTTAATTTTTGATCATATATTAAAAACCCTAAACGTGCAATTAGAGTCAAAGAATAAAATTAAATCCATTTGAAAACATCCCCAAACATTTTTAATACCATAATGTTAATACCCCACATGGAATTGTAAACGGTAAAGTGCTGATCAGGACTTTAATGACAATCCTTATATAATCAATGATCAAAAATCCTATAAATAAATAACTCAATGCACTCCCACACGTTAATAATAAATTCTTAATTTTTGATCATATATTAAAAACCCTAACCGTGCAATTAGAGTAAAAGAATAAAATTAAATCCATTTGAAAACATCCCCAAACATTTTTAATACCATAATGTTAATACCCCACATGGAATTGTAAACGGTAAAGTGCTGATCAGGACTTTAATGACAATCCTTATATAATCAATGATCAAAAATCCTATAAATAAATAACTCAATGCACTCCCACACGTTAATAATAAATTCTTAATTTTTGATCATACTTTAAAAACCCTAAACGTGCATTTAGAGTCAAAGAATAAAATTAAATTCATTTGAAAACATCCCCAAACATTTTTTAATACCATAATGTTAATACCCCACATGGAATTGTAAACGGTAAAGTGCTGATCAGGACTTTAATGACAATCCTTATATAATCAATGATCAAAAATCCTATAAATAAATAACTCAATGCACTCCCACACGTTAATAATAAATTCTTAATTTTTGATCATATTTTAAAAACCCCTACACGTGCATTTAGACTCAAAGAATAAAATTACATTCATTTGAAAACATCCCCAAACATTTTTAATACCATAATGTTAATACCCCACATGGAATTGTAAACGGTAAAGTGCTGATCAGGACTTTAATGACAATCCTTATATAATCAATGATCAAAAATCCTATAAATAAATAACTCAATGCACTCCCACACGTTAATAATAAATTCTTAATTTTTGATCATATTTTAAAAACCCTAAACGTGCATTTAGAGTCAAAGAATAAAATTAAATTCATTTGAAAACATCCCCAAACATTTTTTAATACCATAATGTTAATACCCCACATGGAATTGTAAACGGTAAAGTGCTGATCAGGACTTTAATGACAATCCTTATATAATCAATGATCAAAAATCCTATAAATAAATAACTCAATGCACTCCCACACGTTAATAATAAATTCTTAATTTTTGATCATATTTTAAAAAACCCTAAACGTGCATTTAGAGTCAAAGAATAAAATTAAATTCATTTGAAAACATCCCCAAACATTTTTTAATACCATAATGTTAATACCCCACATGGAATTGTAAACGGTAAAGTGCTGATCAGGACTTTAATGACAATCCTTATATAATCAATGATCAAAAATCCTATAAATAAATAACACAATGCACTCCCACACATTAACAATAAATTCTTAATTTTTGGTCGTATATTAAAAAACCCTAAACGTGCAATTAGAGTCAAAGAATAAAATTAAATCCATTTGTAAACATCCCCAAACATTTTTTAATACCATAATGTTAATACCCCACATGGAATTGTAAACGGTAAAGTGCTGATCAGGACTTTAATGACAATCCTTATATAATCAATGATCAAAAATCCTATAAATAAATAACTCAATGCACTCCCACACGTTAATAATAAATTCTTAATTTTTGATCATATTTTAAAAAACCCTAAACGTGCATTTAGAGTCAAAGAATAAAATTAAATTCATTTGAAAACATCCCCAAACATTTTTTAATACCATAATGTTAATACCCCACATGGAATTGTAAACGGTAAAGTGCTGATCAGGACTTTAATGACAATCCTTATATAATCAATGATCAAAAATCCTATAAATAAATAACTCAATGCACTCCCACACGTTAATAATAAATTCTTAATTTTTGATCATATTTTAAAAAACCCTAAACGTGCATTTAGAGTCAAAGAATAAAATTAAATTCATTTGAAAACATCCCCAAACATTTTTTAATACCATAATGTTAATACCCCACATGGAATTGTAAACGGTAAAGTGCTGATCAGGACTTTAATGACAATCCTTATATAATCAATGATCAAAAATCCTATAAATAAATAACTCAATGCACTCCCACACGTTAATAATAAATTCTTAATTTTTGATCATATATTAAAAAACCCTAAACGTGCAATTAGAGTCAAAGAATAAAATTAAATCCATTTGAAAACATCCCCAAACATTTTTTAATACCATAATGTTAATACCCCACATGGAATTGTAAACGGTAAAGTGCTGATCAGGACTTTAATGACAATCCTTATATAATCAATGATCAAAAATCCTATAAATAAATAACTCAATGCACTCCCACACGTTAATAATAAATTCTTAATTTTTGATCATATTTTAAAAAACACTAAACGTGCAATTAGAGTCAAAGAATAAAATTAAATCCATTTGAAAACATCCCCAAACTTTTTCTAATACCATAATGTTAATACCCCACATGGAATTGTAAACGGTAAACTGCTGATCAGGACTTTAATGACAATCCTTATATAATCAATGATCAAAAATCCTATAAATAAATAACTCAATGCACTCCCACACGTTAATAATAAATTCTTAATTTTTGGTCATATTTTAAAAAACCCTAAACGTGCATTTAGAGTCAAAGAATAAAATTAAATTCATTTGAAAACATCCCCAAACATTTTTTAATACCATAATGTTAATACCCCACATGGAATTGTAAACGGTAAAGTGCTGATCAGGACTTTAATGACAATCCTTATATAATCAATGATCAAAAATCCTATAAATAAATAACTCAATGCACTCCCACACGTTAACAATAAATTCTTAATTTTTGATCATATATTAAAAAACCCTAAACGTGCATTTAGAGTCAAAGAATAAAATTAAATTCATTTGAAAACATCCCCAAACATTTTTAATACCATAATGTTAATACCCCACATGGAATTGTAAACGGTAAAGTGCTGATCAGGACTTTAATGACAATCCTTATATAATCAATGATCAAAAATCCTATAAATAAATAACTCAATGCACTCCCACACGTTAATAATAAATTCTTAATTTTTGATCATATTTTAAAACCCCCTAAACGTGCATTTAGAGTCAAAGAATAAAATTAAATTCATTTGAAAACATCCCCAAACATTTTTTAATACCATAATGTTAATACCCCACATGGAATTGTAAACGGTAAAGTGCTGATCAGGACTTTAATGACAATCCTTATATAATCAATGATCAAAAATCCTATAAATAAATAAATCAATGCACTCCCACACGTTAATAATAAATTCTTAATTTTTGATCATATATTAAAAACCCCTAAACGTGCAATTAGAGTCAAAGAATAAAATTAAATCCATTTGAAAACATCCCCAAACATTTTTTAATACCATAATGTTAATACCCCACATGGAATTGTAAACGGTAAAGTGCTGATCAGGACTTTAATGACAATCCTTATATAATCAATGATCAAAAATCCTATAAATAAATAACTCAATGCACTCCCACACGTTAATAATAAATTCTTAATTTTTGATCATATATTGAAAAACTCTAAACGTGCAATTAGAGTCAAAGAATAAAATTAAATCCATTTGAAAACATCCCCAAACATTTTTTAATACCATAATGTTAATACCCCACATGGAATTGTAAACGGTAAAGTGCTGATCAGGACTTTAATGACAATCCTTATATAATCAATGATCAAAAATCCTATAAATAAATAACTCAATGCACTCCCACACGTTAATAATAAATTCTTAATTTTTGATCATATTTTAAAAAACCCTAAACGTGCATTTAGAGTCAAAGAATAAAATTAAATTCATTTGAAAACATCCCCAAACATTTTTTAATACCATAATGTTAATACCCCACATGGAATTGTAAACGGTAAAGTGCTGATCAGGACTTTAATGACAATCCTTATATAATCAATGATCAAAAATCCTATAAATAAATAACTCAATGCACTCCCACACGTTAATAATAAATTCTTAATTTTTGGTCATATTTTAAAAAACCCTAAACGTGCAATTAGAGTCAAAGAATAAAATTAAATCCATTTGAAAACATCCTCAAATATTTTTTAATACCATAATGTTAATACCCCACATGGAATTGTAAACGGTAAAGTGCTGATCAGGACTTTAATGACAATCCTTATATAATCAATGATCAAAAATCCTATAAATAAATAACTCAATGCACTCCCACACGTTAATAATAAATTCTTAATTTTTGATCATATTTTAAAAAACCCTAAACGTGCAATTAGAGTCAAAGAATAAAATTAAATCCATTTGAAAACATCCCCAAACATTTTTTAATACCATAATGTTAATACCCCACATGGAATTGTAAACGGTAAAGTGCTGATCAGAACTTTAATGACAATCCTTATATAATCAAAGATCAAAAATCCTATAAATAAATAAATCAATGCACTCCCACACGTTAATAATAAATTCTTAATTTTTGATCATATATTAAAAACCCCTAAACGTGCAATTAGAGTCAAAGAATAAAATTAAATCCATTTGAAAACATCCCCAAATATTTTTTAATACCATAATGTTAATACCCCACATGGAATTGTAAACGGTAAAATGCTGATCAGAACTTTAATGACAATCCTTATATAATTAAAGATCAAAAATCCTATCAATAAATAACTCAATGCACTCCCACACGTTAATAATAAATTCTTAATTTTTGTTCATATATTAAAAACCCTATACGTGCAACTCTGTACATGCAATTAGAGCCAAAGAATAACATTTAAGGCCACTTGTATAAACAGGGTTTAAATTTCAGTTAACTGAACTTGCTTTAATTTCAAAATACTGGCATATTATTTCTTGTAGTTTTTGTGCTAACCAATAGTATGTCAATTTTTTGAAGTTAAACCAAGTTCAGTTGACTAAAGTTTAAACCCTGTTGATGCAAGTGGCTCTAAAACAAACATTCCCAAAAAAAAATTAAACTTAAGTACAAGTAAACAAATCTCAATCATACTAAGCAAAGATAGAACTACTATGCACAGAAGAGCAACAAATTTTTGAGGATATGGAATCATGGACATAAACAAACCGAGATAACCCACCTACCCAAGCAACACATTGGTATAAAAAACGTCTAAATGTCCGGCTAATAGACGTTTATTAGACATTAAAACGATTTTAAACGCGTTATTAACGTTTATTAGACGGACATTTAGACGTTTTTTGTACCAATGTGTTGTTTGGGTACTCCAGGCATAGAAAAGATTCCAGTAGTCATCTTATAGATAAGTGCAGCAATAACTGTAAAAATAGAAAAGAAAGTAGATCTGAAGAAATGTGAAAATTTGATGGGTATCACCTTGTTCAGTACCGTTAACAAGATATTCTATAAAATCATAAGGAAAGAACAGTAACAGCATGGAATGGGAAACTAGGAAATGAGCAGTGTGGATTTAGGGCTAACCGATCATGCATAGATCACATAATAACACAATAATGCACACGGACTCGTCTATAAAAAGCGGGAATCAATTAATAAGTCTCTTTATTTTGCGTCTTTCCTTTCTTTAACATTTGATTCTGATCTAACATTTTTATAGTACGTATTATGAATTATGTAAAACTTTAATTGGTGTACCACATCATACTCAAGTTTCCTAGTCCTTTCAATTTTTTTTAATTGTATTCTTTTGTTTTTTGTTTCTGTGGCTATGACGTTTACAACTTCTTTTAATATTTTTAGTATTTAGCAAATTTTGTTTGCTTATACAATTATATCAAAAGCTTATTTAAAAGTTCACAAATCGTGTGTAATTTTTTAGTTTTTTAGTGCATTTGTGCTTTATTTTAGTAGTGATAGAGCACGGTAATGACTGCTTTTCTAAACTTGCTTTGGGTTCTATCCAGTTATGGTTTCAAGACATTTTTGATCTTGTTTTTAAATATCATTGTATATATCTATTCTTTGTACTGATTGTACTACAACGAGCATCATAACTTATCTAAATTTTTTGCGTTTGTTTCTGTTTTTTTTAACTAATAGCATTTTTCATGTTATTTTTAATTTACTCAAAGTTTTTAGCTTTGTTGTGCCTATTTATTTCTATTTTTTGGCTATTTGTAGTTTTACTATTTTTCTCTGTCAATTTGGTTTTATTATGCAAATACATATTTGTTAATCACTTTTTACAGAAAATTTATGATTTATAATAGTTACATTACGTTTTCTTTTGTTTTACTTTATGTTCAATAGTTTAAATGCTACTGAAAGCGATTTTAAAAATCTTCTGACGGTAAAACACAAATTAGTAATTTTATTTGAAAAACTAATGAACTGTAATGAACTAATGAAAAATAATCACAAAACAAAGTAAATCCAGAATAAATATGTAACAAGAAATCCAATCAAATCCTAAATATTTCTAATTATAAAAAAATGCGATGGCCGGGAATCGAACCCGGATCAACTGCTTGGAAGGCAACTATGCTGACCATTACACCACCATCGCACGATAACTAGTAACTTTCACCATTGGTGCCGATTCCATGGTTAATGTTGACATTATTGTTAGAATGGGTTTAATCAACAAGTTTTTAAGCGATAATGGTTATCTTAATTAATTTAAGCGATAAAAATAAATCTTATAAAACAGTAAGCGTTATCAATTTACTGTTTATTTTATACAATTGACATTTTTACAATAATTACAAGTGGTATAAATAAAAATTCAAGTTAGAAGTTTCGAAAACCAAAATGAGTGCAAATGGTATAGCGATTTTATTACACCAAACTCTTTGCACGCATCATACATAGTATGAACGTATAATTTTATTTACGATGTTAGAACTTGCTTAATTAATCATTTTTTAAAGAAAACGTTGTTGTTTCCTATAGTCGATGGACTGGTAGAAATACGAAGTACTCTAATGTTAAAATCGTTGGTATTGAGTGATCGTCTAAAGAATTTTTGGAATCTGGTTGAAACAATCCATAAATTACCATCTTCAGGGTTCCATCTCATGTCAGCGACAAATTGCAATCTTTCTTGATCGTATGATACTAATCTAAAATTAATATTTAATTTGCGTATGTAGAGAAGATTGCTTTTTTTACCTTTGGTTGTTATTGTGAGGATTCCAAGTGCCAATAGATGTTTCGGTAAGCGGACTGAAGTATAAAGTGTCGTCTCTCGGATCAACTACTAGAGCTATTCCTTGTGATGATTTGGTTCCGACTAATGAAACAGGTAACGTTTCTAATTCGGCTGGTGGACCTTTGCGTAAAGCTGCTGTTGGTACACTAAAAATTCTATAACACAAATTTATATTAGTATTGCGGCATTACACAAACGATTTATCCAAAACCTGTTAGTTGCTAATGGTTGGTAATATAAGACACCTAGGTTTGGTGAATGAGTTAAACCAACAACTCCATCCATCAGCGTAAACGTTTCATCGTTAATGGTGGAGTCGGAAAAATCAGGATCGGGGAACATTGATGGATGCATTACTCTCCATGCTCTTTCAGTTAAAGAATCGTAAACAATCATGCCTAAAATTTAGTCAAACTAAGTAATCATTTGTAATTTATTATTTTACCAGGAGCAACAGTATCAGTAATGTATACAAATGCGGAATCGCAAGTTCCTTGCACGCTCTCGTCAATAACTAAGTTTGTAAGAAGGGTGCTTGGTCTAAGCACTTCTCTTGGGAAAATAATAGTTCGAGCTACAAGGTCTGTGTTGAGATCAAAAATTACAATTTTTGGTGGACATATTCTACGGAAATCTTCTAAAGATGTCATAATACCAGAATCTAAAACCTATATAACAGTTGCCACCGTATTCTAGAACGTTACAAAAGTTTACCCATAATCTACCGCACGAATCTAATTTTAATCGGTATACTGAGGTAAGACCATCGCAACTACTATTAACACCACGCCCAACTTCATGAAAGTCCCAGTTTGGAAACGCATGTACTTTAGGAGAGGATCCCGGTGCAATATTCTTTGGTATAAACCCAACAGTTGCCGGTACACCCGAGTAAAGTCTTGGCATTGATACGAAAACACGATCGTGCGATACTTCAAGTCCCGTTACGACGGTACGCTCTGGTCTATAACACTGCATTTAAAACAAATAATTTAATCGAAAACAAAACACTTACTTAAAATTGCTGATAAAACCATAATCTGAATGCGGAAAATTGAAATCCATTACGTTCCATTGGGCTATTGTTTCCAAATTTTGCGCTGTTGTTTTGGTTGCTAAAGCAACCAAGAAAAGAGCTAGTAGTTTCATGTTTCTATAACAAAAAAATAGTTATAATTATGTTTTTACATTTATTAGCAATTGCACAAACTTGTATTTTATTGCAATTGCACATTAAAACAATTTGTCTATCTGATACTTTTAATTGCAATACACTTAATGAAAGTTGCATATTTGTTAGTTTTTGAATTTCAAACTAGTTTGAAGGTTGCGGATAGTTATGCACTAAAAACACTAAAATATGCACTTAAATATAAATCTAAAATTTCTGTTTCTATTTTTTTTATATCTTCTTGTCATATAAGTGTTGTTTGTTTTTTGGATATATCAATAGGTCATCTTCAAAAACACTTTTACCAATTTATACGCTTTCATGTTTTTATATCTCACTTTATTTTTTTTTAATGTTTCTTTCACATGTTTTGATCATCATTAAATTAAACAATACTGAACTAAAAGCTCCTCTTGTCTTAAACCTTCCTTTGTTATAATTTTTTTTGCTTTTACGTAAAGATTTTTTATGCAATTTAAGCTCTCTATTCTTTAGACTATTCTACACTTCTTTTTTTATTATAATCAATTTTTTTTTATGTCTACTACTACTTAAATGTTTTTGTTTCTGTATTTTCTATTATTTGTTTTATTACAATTACTTTTTCTAAATTCTATTTTTGTCGTTATTGTATATATCTTGGTTACAACGCTTAATAATTAATATGGTTATTTTCTATAGTTTGAGCAAATACTACTGTCGCCATTTTTGTTTATGATATGTTTGACATATGCCTTCTTTGTTTTTAATAATTTTAAAACTTAATAGTTTTTGGTTACCAACCAAGTCTATCTTCATTCTTTCTCTAAACTCGTACCAAAATTTTTGTTTAGTTTTTGCCATTATCATTTTTACTTTTGCATTTTGTTCCTAATATTTGTTGTATGTTTCTATTGTTCTGCATCTTAGGTAATGCTTCCTCTCTTTTATTTCTTGTTTAATGTTTTTGCTCTATCATATACTTTGTCGTTTGTTTTTGTTGATTCTTATTAGGCTACATACTTCACTATTTATTTTGTCATTACAACAAAATTACCGAAACCTCTCATGATTTGTATCTAAGACGCTCTTTTTGTAGTTTTTATTAATGATTACTCAGTCTATTATTGGTTTTTCATCTTTGCTTCTTAGTTATCTTTCTTTAGGAAATTTTTTAAATGCTTGATCAGCTACATTTCTATTTTAAGTATTATTTTTCATATTCTTGTCCAGTTATGTATATATTTTGCATAGTATTTTTTGTCTATATACCTTTTCTTTTTTTGATGAATTTTATTTTTCTATTAATATATAAAAATTTGCAGTTTTGTTTTCTCAAACTCTTTTTTTTTCTTATACTCCTTACGTTTCATGTACCTATCATCCATATTACATTTATTTGACTGTTCTTATTTTTTGTTGTCTTTCATGTGGTTGTTCCATTTCTTCTTCCTCGTACGACTAAAATTTCTCTTGTTGATCTGTTTCTGGTTTGGTTTATGTTGTTGATTTTACGTTATCTTGCCATCGCTTTTTTTGGTCTTCCTACTAGTCTTCCGCTGTATGGCTTATTATTTTTAGAGATGTTTGGTAATTGTACTGGTGGTTTCCTATCTACGTGTTTGTTCCATTTTTTTCTTTCTCGTGTTTACCTATTTGTCGACATCTTGTATATTACATTGGTCTCTGTTAATTTGTCTATCTCTTAGTGTTATGTCTTTAATTAAAGTTAATACTTCCATTTTGTCTCTGCTGCGTGTATCAATCGTGGCCTTACTGTTGCTTTATATACTTTCATTTTCCTTTCTGTAGTAATAAACTTGTTTCTCTATAGGTTTTTTTCAAAACATAACGAGAAAAGTAAATAGTTGACTTACTTTCGACGCTTCAGTCGTTTGCTTTGTTGCTTCTGTTTTTAAGTTTCTCTCGCTGGTGATTTCAACTTCTAGATAGTTGAAAGCCATCGCCTGTTTTATGGTTTTCCAATCCTTCCAATTCTAATTTACAACCGCGTGGTTTTTTGCTATTTATCAAGCACGTTTTTATTATTAAAATCTGCATGTTGTATTCTTGTGCCTTAATATTAAATCAATGGAAGTGCAAGTCATCTTTAGTATTATCTCCTAATACCGCGTCATCTGCGTAGCTTATACTATATTAATTTTATAAGGTCCCATTCTGTAGCTTTTGTTATTTTTTGCTTTGTATATTTAATCCATTATTATATTGAACAATGTCAGGCTAAGTAAGTACCCTTGTCGTATTTCCTCTTTTATGTTTATGTATCCTGTTTCTTCTTTTGGCATTTTTTTTGTAATAGTTTTATAGTGTCGTTTCGTTTCACCCTATCGAAGGCACTTTTTAGGTCTACGAAACACGCATATATGCGGGCTTGTATTCAATTGGGTTTTCAGCTATTAGTCAAATGATGAAAGTCGCATCTATAGTGCTACGGTTTTTCTAAAGCCTTGTTGTTCCTCGGCTAATTCCTCGATACGTCTCTGTTTTTTTCTTATCTTCTTTTTTTAGTATTGGTATTAGTATATTTTCTATTCATTATACTAGTATTTTTCCACTCTTGTATTTCATCTGAACACGATGTCTTTTTATTTTTTAATGGTTTTATTTGCAGGTTTATTTCTTCTAATATTGGTTATCTATTATTTTTTGCCTGGTTGTCTTCATTATCTTTTTCTTCAGTCTCTCTATATAAAGTTTGGTCCATTGATCTTTTGTGATATCGTTTATTTGTATAAATTCATTAATTTGGTTTTTTTATGATTTTGTCTATTTTTTGGTTTACTTTATTTCTTGTTCTTGTATATTCTTTCTGATTTTCTTTTGTAAATTTTTTCTTTTATATGTTAAATACTTTTTTTCTTTTGTATTAGTATTTTAACCTTTTTGTCGTACCATGGTGTTTTATATTCTCGTTTATTTTGGTTAACTTTTGTTTTATCCAAGGCTGCTTCTGCTGCTTTTTTGATACTTTTTTTTTGACAACTTTACAGCAGTTTTAATTTTTAATTTCTCTTTTACTTTGTGATGATAGAGAAGATTCGTTCTTTCGTTTACAAGGGTTTCTATATTTAATCTTTTTTTAGTTATTACGTTTTTTATTTTAATAGGTTTTATTGTGTTTATTTTCTTTAGAACGAGGTCATAATTAGCCGAGGACAGAGTACATACGTCTAATATATTTCTAAGATGTACTTTTCTATCCGTTATAATGTAGTCGATCATGAAACTACAGGCTCCAGTATCTGACCAAATAATTTTGTGCTGTATGAGGTGATCGAACTATGTATTGTATAAGTTTATAATTAAACTTCTGTTTCACTTCATCTTTGACTATATTACCTCTTCGCTCGTTGAGGTCGCCAATGGTTATTGTTTCTTGTATTATCTAGAAAGTCCTATAGATTTTCATAGAAAGGAACTTTTTGCTTCTTATTGCTTGTGATGTCCAGTGCATATACAGAGCTAATACTCAATGCAGTATTTTCCAATTTTAAAGTAGCATTATATGTTTGTGAATATATTTTATATTTGAGATACTTTTTTTATGTATTAGCAGGTCTATATCTATTTGAGCCCTTTTGTTCTTATGTACTCCGCTATAAAATAATATAAATGTATCTGCGTTAATGCTTCTTTTCTCTTTCTTTTTCGTTTTACTAAGAGCATATATCTCAATCTTACAGATTTCTAATTCTTCTACTATTTTTTTATCTTTTCTGTGTCATGAAGCAATCTTCCATGAGTCTGTTTTTAATATGTGATTTTTCTTTGTTTTCTTTTCCGGTTTAGGATCGGCAGTAAAACTAGTTGAGCTTGAATTTTGTTTTTTGATTAGCTTGTCATTTGGATTTGTTTTTTTAATACCTTCAGTTTTTTAATAGTTATTTGTTTGTTGTTCTGTGGTGTTTCTTCTTTTGTTCTATTTCCATTGTTTCCTTCTATATACAGTTTTTGGTAACCTAGTTTTACATTTTTTCTTTACTACTTTCTTCCTATGCATTTATCCTAATTTTCTTTGCGATTTCTTTTTTTGGTTTAGTTAAGTCGTTGTTAATAAATATTTTTTTCTTTTTTACGTTGTTTAATTTTGACTTATTCTTGATAGTTTTAAGTTTGTCTTCATATTTTTTTACCTTCATTAAGCAAATATTTCGTTCAGTTTTATATGTTGATTTGATTGGCACTACGTCTATTTATTTATGTATTTTTTAATTCTTTTTTTTATTTTATTTTTTTGAGTTGTTTGTATTCATATCTATTCAGATTTTTAATTTATCTTTGACCTTCTATTATTTGTTGATTTTTTTAAATTTTTTATATATTTTTTTAATTTCTTTCATTTCATAATTGTATTTTGTTTGTTCTAGTCGTATTTGACTAATTATTGTTATTTACTCATTCATCCTCAAATAATTAAAAAAATTATTTACATTTGTAATATGAGAGTAATTACTAAAAACAAAAAAACTTTAGATAACAACGTATTGTATCGGAAAAGTATTATAAATTATGTATATTTATAAGAAAAATGTTTAAACTATGTATTTGCAAATGCATACGTATTCAAAGCCCGGTTATAATATTACTGTTATCTATATTTTGTTATACAACGCAAATATCTATTATTTATTTACAAAAGACAAATAAGTGTTACTTCCTACGTATTATTAGTCCACCGATACAGAGATCAATGCTAATCAAATTAAGTATTTTTATTAACGATGTGTAAGTATCGTGTTGTCACAATTATCTTAGTGATTAATTAAACAATCAATTATAGAGTAATAAATAGTACAAATAACCCATAATTCAGTAAAAAGATAATGAAAAAAATGAATGCTTATTATGCAAATGCAATAATCTAAAACTTTTTGCAAAATTTCTCTCTGTAATTAAAAAAGTAATTTGTAAACGGCTCTAATTATAAGGTTTTACAAGTTGCATAATGTTTACTTATTGATTTTTTTTCAAATGTAGTTTTATTCAGTTATTTTTTCTCTCATTTTAAATTAGTTTGTTTTATCACTGAATTTGTTCAAAAATGTTGAATAAATAGAACCCAAACAACACATTGGTACAAAAAACGTCTAAATGTCCGTCTAATAAACGTTAATAACGCGTTTAAAACCGTTTTAATGTCTAATAAATGTGTATTAGCCGGACATTTAGACGTTTTTTATACCAATGTGTTGTTTGGGAATTAGTAAAAACACAAAACAATTATATCAAATTAAACAACATTAGGCAGCAATATGGGTTACATTTCTATTACAATTTTCCTTTCTAGAGAATACTCGTGTTTGTTCTTTACTAGCTGAGCCTTCGTTAGACATCACCGTGGACATCTTCAAAGCCTAGAATTAACTTTTTTATATGTTTATTCATATATTATACCTCATTGGTTTATTCTAAGCTTTAAAGATGTACACTGCGACGTGCGACTAAAGCTCGACATTGGGATTATTCAGAATAGACAAGTTTTGTTAATTAAAAATGTAAAAACACGTTCATTAAAATAAAAGAGAAAAAAAGAATAATCAAAATAAAAAAAAGAATAAATATTAAAGGTGTAGGTGCAAAAATCAAGAATTATTAAACAAAGTTATGTGTAAAAATTTACTAAAAATAAGTAAAGTTTTGTTAAATCTATAGAAAGAAGATAGTCTTAATCTCATCCTTTCCCAACTTAAAATTTATTAAAGAAAGAAAAAAATTAATACAAAAAAACATATAATTTAAAAAATCTTTGACATTGAACTTATTAAACAATTACCACAAAGGAAACTTAATCTTTGCTTAACCAGCCTAATTTTAAAAACGCTGCATCACCACCTAACAATGAATGAATGTTGAATTTAATTTATGTAATTTGTCATTACAATGCGAAACAAACTGGTAAAAACGCTCGACGCCTATACGCCTATAACGAGGCGTGTATAAATTATGAGTTTTATTTATTATAAATGATATAATATGTAATTTAATTGTTGAGTAAAGAGTTTAGTAGGTAATTGCAAGGCCATTTACTTGCTCGCAAGGCGTGACTTGAAATGAGAGCTAATGTAACAAGATTAAATTCCACGTCTGTGCAAAGTGCTAATTACAGTTATTTATTAAAAAAGTAACAGAGTTAGACAATTAAGTTAAGTAATTTGCACAAAATAAATCAATAAATTTGGTGTAATACAATAAACTAAAACAAGTAAACCTTATAACTGTGTGTATAGTTGTTAAAATATTTATTCAGTTTTACAAGCATAAACAAAACTGGAAGAAAATATTTGATAAGAAACATAAATTTTAAACATTGAAAAGTTATATAACGAAAGTAAAAACTGTAAATAACTATTGCGGAGACATTGAAGGTAAGCAATCCAATTGTGAAAATGCCATTAGTGTGAGCCACTGGACGGCCGTTTCATCATTTTGGGTCTCATCAGCAATGGTAGATACACTCTAATGTACTTCAAAAACTGCATTGACAAAACTTATAGCTTATTGTTCAATAACGAAATAATATAATAAATAAAACGTGAAGACGGTGCCATCGCGTAGTCTAAAGTTACTACTAAACGCACGTACGTAAAAAGTGTTGACTCAATAGTCAAAAGATTGCTAAGTGTAATCATTATAAATGCACATATTTGCAATGCAACCTGCGATTTGTTAATGCAGTACAAAGTACTAGTAATTCTCATCAATCTAATGATATGCAAACTGTCTTACAACAGCTCAAGTGACCTGATCGTCTATACATAACATAGACATTCGACAAAGAACAATGTTTTTAGCAATACAATTTCACCAACATTATTAACATAAAACATAAACTATTTAATTAATCAATTTTTGACAAACACAAGGCGAGACTAAAACAATAAAAGTTGTTTAGGTACCTAAAATAACAAACCATCTCGCTAGTTAGCCAAAGACCGGAAAAACGCAAAGTCATTTCCGTGTCAGAAAATCAATTACAAGGTTAAAAACACTATTTTACCAAATACCTAACTAATTGCTAACTGCATATTCATTTATGTATATTTTTATAAATAGTATTAAACTCGCAATATTTATAGTATTTTGTAAACTGCTTTCTAAAAAAACTAAACAAGCAAGTTCATTACTACAATTTACTATTAATAAAAATCGTTTAATATTAGTAAAACAAAATACTTCACACTTCTCAAAAAAAAAACAGTAAAATGATTAGTTTCTTGAAGTTTTCTAATTGAAAGTATTCAAATATGCCTAAATGAAAGTGTGAGTGCTGATGACATGTTTATTTCGCTATTTACAATAATTTGATTATAATTAACGAAAGTTATCAAACCATAAGCATTTCTAATTTTACAAGTTTTAATATTAATTATTTATCCATTTTATGTTTATTAAATTCTCACTAATGATTACATTAAAATTTTGTTATGTTAGAAATGTGTTTTTGATGTAGCTTTACATTTTTAGTTTAACGTTTGATTTATTAGAATTCTTTTATGTACAATTTTTTGTAGTAAAAAACACTGTTTAAATAAAAATACGAATATATAGAATCCAAACTGTGTTTAGAAACACTAAATATTTTTTTGAATTTAATAATTGAAAGTATTTACTGGTAAATCACGTTAAACGGTCTAAATTAGATATACTACTACCAGAAACAAAAAAAAGAGTAAGAAGAGATAGTTTTTGAAGGCGGAAATGTTATATCTGAGGGAGTAACAAAAAACGAGTGCACAGCAGACGGAATAGAATATTCGCTGAAGAAAAATCTAGTAAACAAAGCTCAAAATTAGAAAGGGCAGTTAGAGTGAATAATAATATAAATATAAACAAAGATGGGAAAAAACAATAATTGGAGTATACGGTCCCAATAAAGATGACAATAGCAAAAAAATATAAATTCTAGGAAAATTTACAAAGCGTTATAGAAAGTAGCAAAGAAATAATATTTTTAGCTACTGATTTTGATGGAAAAGTAAAAAAAAGCAAATATAGAAAAAGCAAAAGAAGAAATAACGGAGACAGGCTAATAGATTTTTGCACAACATACAACTTAATGTTGACCAATACATTCTACAAACATAAGATTATTCACAAGTACACTATCCATAGAAAAAAGATCTATTATAGACTACGTTCTAGTAAAAAAACCGAACATTTAGGAGTTAAAAGAGAGACCAAAACATACAACTATCACATCCTCTTTAAAATAAAGACAAAATATATATAAAACGAGATATTAAAAAAATTACATTACAGATACTTAAGAGGATTCTTTTTATGTAAAATCAGGTAAAATTATCCCCATTTTTTGATAGACTTTACAGCAAAACCAAATCACCAAATCTAATGGAAAAAAACACGTGTATGCTAAGTATACCTGAAGGTCGCTAATTGCTTGACAAAAGTGATAGTTACTCCTACAAAAAATCACGAAAATAGGACAAAAACACATTTAAATTCACATTTATTTTCAATGTTTTCTGTTAAAATTATTAAATAAAGATATTCAAGCGACTTACATTTAACCTTCATTAAGAAATCTGCATCAGCACTAAGATGAGCATTGCATTTTATGTCGGCAGTATCACTTTGAAAGTACCCCTTATTTTTTCAAAACGCAACGTATAAATGCTGTCTCTCTTATCTTCCGTCTTTGTCGTGTAAGCTACAGCAGATTCTTTGGCCTCTATTCCACTGGAGATGTTGGCTTACGTTGACGACGTGAATGTTTTCTTTCCGGACCAGAGAATGATTTGGATTTGTAGAATAAAGAAAGAATCGCCTCAAAGGAACAATCACTCAAACACCCCAAGAAGTATGTGGTTTTAATAGCAAAAGAGACAAACAACGTAAAAAGCAAAGCAGTGGAGTAAAGAATTAAAAACACAAATCCAAATAGAAAAGTAAAGTGAAGAACATGGAATGGAAGAAAAAACTAGAACACGGCAAGAATTTGGAATCAAATCAATTCTACCAAATACTAAAAACAATGAGGGAAATACAACAACAATTACAAGAGTGAAAAACAAGAAAAGGGACTTAACAAAAAGTATTACCGAAGCAATGAACAGATATAAAGAGTATTTTGAAGAACTACTAAAAGCCAAAGCAGCAGAAAACATCACAAGAAGACGAAGAACGGTTTACAAGAAGGGAAATGGAAGATACAGTAGAAAAAATTAAGAATGAAAAGGCTCCGAGCTATGGCAAGATCACGCCAGAAATGATCAAAAAAATGGGCAAAAAAGACCATACCACTCAAAGTATAATATAATATAAAACAAACTCCGAAAAACAGCAGAACGGACATTGGCAAAAGAACAGAGTAGCTTTTCCAAATAAGGGGTACAAAATCATCTATTCACCAATAAACAAATATTTGACAAAATATTACAATATAGCAAAAATACGTTCGTGGCTTTTTTGGACCTAAAAATCTTAAAGAACCGACGATTAACTCCAAAAGTCAAAAAAACAATTAAAAAACCTATACAAAATTATTATACTCATCGGCACGAAAACGGAACACTTGCATTTTTTGTTTAAATTTCTGAAACGATTAGCAGACAAAAATGATTTTTTATAATGGGGTTGTCCCTACGTGTCCGAAACATTGCTTGTATCCTCCTACTAAGCATTCCTAAAATTAAATGGCAAATGTTTTCTTGAGGAATAAGTTTCCATTCCTCTAAAAGAGATTGTTTTTTTTGTTGAATATTGGATTTTGTTATCATTCGGTTATTGTTATCAAAAACCCCAAGTTTCAATGTGATTCTATTAAACGGCGTGTACTGTATTACTTACTGTTTATGTCATTTTACTTTTGTGACCAATCTTAACAACATATTTAATATATCTAAAATTATTAACTTTAAGCGTAGTAAACTTATGATAATAAGCGATTTTCGGCTTAGACCGCGTCGTAGTTAAACACCCAGACTTAGGCCTGGTCCTAGTCTCTCCTTGAGAGCCAAAACAAGAAGATGCAAGCTGCAATGTCTTGCAAAACGTCAGGTTGTTTGGGTTCACGAACGGCAATACGGCAAAGGCCAAGTTCTACTTGTTTTGGTTCTCAAGGAGAGACTAGGACCAAGCCTAAGTCTGGATGTTTAACTACGACGCGGTCTAAGCCGAAAGTCGCTTATAATCATAAACATAACAACCGCGAAAGCTTAAGTTTTTATATGTAGTAAACCTGTAACAGAAATATATTTCAATGTATTGTAGGTAAAAAAAATATGTTACATTCTGTTTAAAATAAATAGGTAGGCGTGAACTTCTAATATAACTAAAAATGCCAAAATTTAAAAAACTTTTTTTATTAACAAGATTGTACTTGACTAAACCTACTACCGATTTTATTGCAAAGGTTTTAGGGCAAGAAAAAAATTGAAAATTAAAAAAAGTAAACAATAATCTAACAAAGAATCACTACAGAGTTAATTAATTAACTAGTGAACAAAGCCAAGTTTTAAACTTCATAGAAATAACTTAAAAAGTTGTCTTCGTATTTATAGAAGAAGTTATCGTCGCGGTGGGATGAGCTCGACCAGTGGCGTAGCTACATATTCAGCGCCCTAGAACAAATAAAATCTGTGCGCCTCTTTTTTTCTCGCAGGAGTTCCAGCAAAATATTATTATCTTTATCTTTTCAGTTTACTTTTAAACATTACTTAATGACAATTCATTTAAAATATAAGACATATTCAAACAGTAATCCTAAATAAATCAACATGATATGTTATAAACTACCTACATAATAAAATTTATAAAATTATACTCTGTGACATGGAAATTTACAACACCAAAAAAAGATAAGAATTTTGTGACTAAACTTGGCAGAAAGGTTAGCTACTCAGAGGTAGTCAATGATTAAAATTTTCTAAGAAAAGAAACTAAGATGAACATAATTTTTGTTTAATAATATGTTGGTCTCCATCTATTGTAATTGCAATTTATGCGCTTCCTGTGTATGTGAAAAATGCCCTAAGTTTCTTAGTGTTTTGTTCATGTCCCACGCGTGTTCAATAGGCGAAAGGTCGGTTGATCTGTGAGCTCATGGTGAAAAATTAACATTGGCCTCTTTAAATCGATCCATAGTGTTTTGCTAAGTGGGGACGGGCATTATTCTGCTGGAAAAGTGGCTTGTCCAATTGGTGAAGGAAAGGAAGAATATGGAATTACACCACTTCGTTAACATATCTCTCGACGTTCATATTGCTTCGGATGGCCTTCGTTACTTAATCATTGATCGGCGATTAATCTGGTACTGGCAAATAGGTTTTTTATTGCCACAACTTCAAAATAGCGGCTTTGCGCTTCATTTGTTTGCTTCCGTCTCTCAATTTTTTGCCTACAAAAATTTTGACCTTTTCTAGTTCATGCTTGATAACAGCGCGTGATAGTGGTTAAAATGATTTGCTATTTTCTTGTACGAAAAACCACCTTCACGTAAGCTAATAATTCGACCTCTGTCAAATTCGCTCAATTGACAGTAATTTTCACGCTGTCGCACCCGAAGCATTATCACACTCTCAAAACACGTTAAGCAAAAGAACTACGACAATATTTAAAAAACCAAGACTCGCACTAAAAGCACACAATAATGAAGTTGTAGAAACAAAAAAAAACGTCAGATATGCCATTACCATTTGATCTATTTGAATAAAATTTTATTCATCTACTACTTCTGATTAGCTAAACCTTTCCGCCAAGTTTGTTCACAAAATTCACACCCCTTCTTGCTGTTGGAATTTCAATGTCACAGGGTACATTATAGAAAACAGGTATTTGTTCATTAAGTATTGTCAAATTGTGTGCACTTATATTAATAATTGATTAAACATTTTTTATCAATTGATAAAACTGTTAAACCGGTTATTAGCGTTATACTAGTCTTTTTCAAAATTTGCATCTCCATGATTCGTGCGCCCTCAAAATGTGTGCGCTCGGAGCAGTTCGTTCCAACTGCTCCATGGTAGTTACGCCCCTGAGCTCGACTCTGAAATAGTTACGTTTAAAAAGGGACCTGATTTTAATAAACCAGTAACAACCGTGAACCAAAACCGTTGCCACAATTGAAGTTATTGTAATGTTTTATGAACTTTTTTATTGAAGACGAATGGAGATTTTGCAATAACCGAGTCATTATTAAAATCTATATTCTGCTTTTAGTAAAATAACGTTCAGCGACACCAAGCTTAAAAATATGTATATTTTTATACAACGATAATGTTCTGAAATATGCGTGATGACGAAACAATCAGTGTCTCTGATGTAGACTAAACCAATAAACACCTTGAGAGATTTTACCTGTTGAGTTGAATACAAGTTTAATACCTTCCTTACAAAAAAAAATTCTTTATTTAATCTGTGATCTTATAAAAGTAAGGTAAAAACGTCGTCAGATTGGAATCGGAAGTTAAAACGTTTTTAGGTACGGGAATGTAGACTATGATTTATAACTACTTGAATATCTCGGCAAATAGAAAAAGCGCGATAAACCAAAGATTCAATCACAGAAGGTTTTTGGTGGGATGATTGTGAGACAAAGCATGAAGATATCTATCCGTCTGTGTGTGAGTTTGCAATTAACAGAATAGCCTAAAACTTCGTCGAGTTTACGTGACTGAAGAACGTCTTTTTAATTTTTATGGTGAATTTGATATTAAGGTGTTGGTTGTTTAGATGTTTAAGAAAGTTGTCGTCAACATACCTAAATCAGACTTTAAGTTTTAATAATGATACTTCCAAAGCAACCGTTTTAAAAGATTCCATAAAAATGTTAACTGCAACAAAAAATAAAGGAGAACCCATAGCGGCGCCTAAAACTTCTTCGTAAAACTTGTAATCAAATTTAAAGTGATAAACAATTATCGATAAAAGGAACCAAGCTTAAATTTTTGTCATGAGCAGACAGAATTTGCTCTATTATAATAAGTAGATCTTTAATAGAAACTATAGTCAAAGTGAAGTGATATCAAACCTCACGAGAAGATTCTGGAGTTCTAGGTTTTAAGCTTTGAATGAAATGATGACAGTTGAGGATGTAAAAAGAACTTTAACCTGTAAATTTAGAAACAATTTTGAACAAAACTTTGGTTAGTTTTTATCTAGAAGATTGGATAGTACTGACGATAAGTCTAAAAGGTATTCTTTGTTTGTGGAGTTTAGGAAGTTCGTATAGACGAGGTAGTTTAAGAGCTGAGGGATAAGTCGACGCTTAGTTTTAGGAAGTAGATCAGAAAATCTAATGATTTCGCTGACTTCGCGTTCAATCTTTGAAGTGGGATTTTGAGTTAAAAGAGCGTATTTATCCTCTGACAGAAAAGTATGAATTTTGCAAGTTTGAATACAAATTATATCTGAGATGTGACAACAAAGATGTTTTTAGAAAACTTAACAGCAGATGTAATCTCTTCTTTAGCAAAGCGTTTGAGAGCAACTGCAAAATTCAAACCTTTGGATAGCACTAATTCTTGTTCTGCGTGTTCTTGTGTACCGGACACGAAATCAGTAGTTAAAGAAACTTTCTGATATTTGGATTCCAACAACTGAAACGTTTTGAGATGAACTTCAGTGGTTAGCCATAGACTGGTATTATACTGCTGGTCAGCAGCATTCTATCTCGAGTTGACCACTATTTTATCTCTGGATAATTAGAATTTTTTTTACTCTACGGCTAACTACTGAAGTTTATCTTATCTTTTAAAAATACGAAAAAAAATTCGATGATTATAGTAAATACAAAAATATAGATATGCTCACAACAACAAAATCATCAAAAACAAAAAAAAACTTTTTGGAAAGAGTAACAAAGCAGTAAAACATTAGATTTGAGGAAAGCAACAACAAAACAAATAAACTAAAATAAATCTAAAAAATAACAAGAAAAACTAGGTGAGATAGAACAAAAACAAAGGTACTACAATTTCAACCAAACAAAAACCTACCATCAAAAAAACTATTAACAACAAGAAATGTAATGGAATCAAAAAAATAAACAATTCACATGTCAAGAAAAAAATAGTTAGATTTTGATGTTTAAAAAACACAATAAAAGCTAAATTCTTAAATAATTATAAAAAACACAAATAAGTGATACCGATAATGCTTTAAAGGTGGAGACACGGATATTGCGAAAAAGCAAGAAACTGTGTCAACAAACAAAGGTTTTCAATTTGTAATATCAACAAATCTAATAAATCAATAGTTAATTATTCTGAACTTTTATTAATAAAAATGTGCATACATGTAGCGACACAATTGCATTTATGAGATCATAATATGCAATTTTTATGTGCATGTTTTTCAAGCTCATTAATCACTCCGTTTCCAGAATTTTGATGCAACAGTATTAAAATTCATTTAAAAAATACAGACATACAGCAGGAAGCAATTTAAAGAATGCAAATTATTCAGTTAAACGAAAACCCACTTCAAAGGTTAAAGTTAACAATGTAAGAATAATAATAACGTATAATCACCATATTATTTAAACAAGTTCACATTCTAAATCTTACCTTCACAACACAAGTCAATAATTTATACAAAAATGTAGAACGTGAGCTTACAATGCTAAACAATTAGTACGCATATCAAAATAAATTATTTTTAAACTGCAAACCTAGACCTTAACTAGTTAACGTGAGACCTTGTCGAAACATGTTTGAAATATTTCACATAACAAATAATAATCAAAAATGATTGGGAAATTTTTTATTGACCCTCCCAATTACAAGGTTGTAAAGCCATAATAATTGTGAAACGCGTGCATTGCACAGCAAATAGAAACTTTTCTTAATTTAATTTCCAAAACTAAAACCTAACTAAGTAGTGGTAGCAAAAATTAAGGTTAATAACCAATAATGCACGTCTATACGACAGCAGTTGCAATATGATAAGTACTTCCGTTTAAAGGTATTGGCAAAAAAGACCAAGGGTAACACCCTTTCTATTAGTGCCCGATTTAAACATTGCGTAAGTGTTTAAGTTAGCAAAAGTAATTGTTGATTAATATGTTTCGTGATAGATTTATAAAGGCGTAGTCATAATACATAAAATAATATTGATTTAATCCAAACAGACATAAATTTTCCGTTGAGGTTATTTATAGTGAAATGCAATTTTTTTGTTTACGTTTCTTAATTCGAACACGCAATACTAAAAATGTAATAAAATGTATGAACACTGGAAATTGTTTATTCATATAATCCTTAGTGGGTTCTAATCCTTTTGGACAGATCATTTGTTTATTACCAAAAAAAGTAAACTTCTGTAACATAAATCAAAAATCGCAAGTTTATTATAAGGATTTATTTCTATGATCTTCTTTTATCATAAAAATGATTGTACCTACTAATTACTTTTAATAAACTATAAATTTCTTTTCTTTGTAGCAAAATTGAAAAAAAAACATTAACATTTTTTGCTCTAGTTCTAGTTTTTTTTTGCATCAATTCTGAATTATATGCAAATATAGTTTCATTATTTCTGCCACAAAAAATTAAAGCAAAAAATACCTAGTTATTTACTTTATTAGATCCGAAAGTTAACTTCTAGTTGTTAGGTTATTCAAAAACTGCAAGCACCTGAAAATAGCTTTCGCAGCGTGTAACGTATTAAACTTTTCATTTTTTCTTAAAATATAACCATAAAAGGAGACATTTAGTGACAATAAATATTATATCGAATAAAATTATTATAAGGTAGTTTGTTGTCATGGATTTGTTTATAAATCGTTAATGTAGTTCCGTAATAACGAAAAGTCTAGCGCAGCAAAGTAATAAATCGAAATCTGTTAACGTCAATTATTATTTAAGTAGAAATTTGTGTCTGATGGAAAATACATTTAAAAGTCTCTAAAATTTTGTTAAAATTGAAAACAAAGTTTTAAAAATTGTATAAATTTAAATACTAGAGTATTATGTATTTCAGAGTTGGTAGTATTTATTACTGTGTGTGCTACGTATAGTATATAGTATATAAATTATGCTAGTAATAAATGTATTACCAACATTAAATTTGTTTACAATATCATTCCTTTAAAGTTTGCTCAAAAAAAAGATTTAATTTCGCAAAAAACAGCACAAAAATAAATACGTTATTTTCGTCAAAAGTCTCATAGCAGAAGTCACTCTCGTGCACCGTTCGACCTACGGCTTTGCGTCGCGTAACGTTTGTTATGCTATACTTTACTTTCGACGCTAGTGGCATAAATGACTATTATGACATTTATGAAGCACCGTAATAATTTTTTCTCAAATATTTCGTGCAGAATTTTATTCTCGAATAAATCCAAAGTCTAGCACCATCAAGTTTACGAAAAGTACACCAAGTACTGTGCAAGAAATGATGTTTTGATAATAATTGAAGATGTGTTATTTACGTTTTTCTTTGAAACGTTAAAAACACAACCTCGGTGACATAAAGCATTGGTAACTTTGACGATATAGTTAACTACGTATCATATCGTCATTGGTCGTCCGGTAGAAAATCAATTGTTTTGCTGACGAAATTGTCTAATTAATAGCTACGATTTAGCTAACAACGGCGATAGCTAACAACAACCGGAAAATTGTCTCCTGGTACAAATTGGTTCGAATTATACATGGCTATGCCTTTTGTTTGTTTTCGGGGTAATGTTTTCACTATCATTTGCAATATTAAACTTTCACTAACAGAAAGCCGTTCAAATTTTGGTACATTCCAGACTAATCGCCTCTAAAGGAAACATTTGAAGCGATTTGAAACCAACGATCAAGTGGAAGCATTCGTGCGCAACTGGTTACATACACATCCAATTTTATTTTACGAGAACGGAATGAAAAAATTACCACATCGTTGGGAAAAATGTATAATAAAAGAAGGAACTTATGTAGAAAAATAATTTGTAGAAATGTAGCTGTCTCCTGTAAAATAAATTTTATTTTCCTTAAAATGTTAAATGTCAACTCAAATCAAATATGTAAAAAATGCATAATAATTTATAAAAAAATAACTTGTAATTTAAAAAAAAAATTTTGCTGATCACTATTGAAACGTTCGAAAAGTTATTTGCAAATTCAAGAGCCTTCTAGAAGTTGTTATCCATCTTTTAGAAGATATACCGAAAGATAGGAAACACTCGAGAAGGATTTGCAAATGTGTATAAATACCAAAGAGAGAAATCGTAGGTCAGTTATTGCAGTAATGCGAATACAGCAGTGGTAAGAAGATTATTCAAGTTGAAATAAATAAGTCGTTAGCGCGTGTCGTGTGTGTACATAAATATACCGAGAATAATCTCGTACGTGATTTTAGTGTAAACAATTGTGTGAAGCTATCCCCCGACTTTATCTTATCTTCCTGTAAGTGATATAAATTAGTTGTAAGTGTTTTTATTAAATATTATTAGATTTAATTAGTTCGGTTAATTTAAAAGTGTACATATTTCTAGTATAAGTAAAAATATTTTTAGTAGTTTAAATAAATTAGTTTTAATAATAATAAATTCGTAACATTATGATGAAAACGAAACAAAAATCAAACACTGCGTTTACGAATTATGTCAAAAAGTATTATTTTTTTAAAATACAATGGGTTTCAAATACAATGCACCACATAGAAGGAGTAGACATGGAGAGCTGAAATTTTGTATGTAAAACTGTTATATACAGACAAATAAATGATTACAATTTGGAAGAAGCAACACAACGTTTCACTGAAAAAATGTCAATAATGTGTAAAATCACCACGTGCTTGTATGCAAGAAGTTACTCTTCTAGGCATGCTGAAAATAAGGTGATTTATTGCGTCTTGGGGTATATTATCCCAGGCTATTTGAAGTTGTTATCGCAATTATTCTATGGTATTTGGAGAGTAAGCTAGATGACACAGTTTTTTGTTCATCATGTCCCAGAATGTTCTATTGGCGATCTAGCAGGCCACGGTAGCAAATTTACGTCATTCTCTTCAAAAACTCTGTGTTATTACTGCCACATGCGGTCGCTCATTATCTTGTTGGAAGATAGCTTCTGGACGTTCTTGAAGAAGAGGTAAAAGCATTTAACATGCCTTGGATATGGAATGCCACTCCAAACCATTACACCAGGTGTTAAGCTAGTATGTCTTTGTTGTACAAACTGCAAATCGCAGCGTTGTCCTCTAGGTCTCCGCACACGTGTACGCTCGTCCGAGTGCCATAAACAGAACCTAAACTCATCAAAAAAATAATGTTGTTCTATTTATGTAGCCAATATTTTCTGGCTTGGCACCATTGAAGTCTGACTTCTTGGTGATGAAGTGTTAGAGGAATACGAAAGTTTGGTCGTTATGATCACAATCCAAAAGAGGGGATTCGACGATAAACAGTACTCATAGAGACTTTGCGACCAACTGCTCGTATCCAGTTTATTCCAACTGAACGCGATGGTTCCTAAGGGTCTTGAACGGCACTTCTTCTTAACAGACGATTTTCTCGTTTATGCGTGACTTTGGGTCGCTCAGTACCTCTACGTCGTATTTGCAACTGCTCCTCCTGGCATCCTCGACATGTTTTTAATATTGTTGAATGAGTACGTCCTAATCTTGCTTTAGAAGCCATACTAACGATTCAATTACAGTTTTTCTTTGGTTTTCTTATTTTGTCAAATGTATTTCAGTTTTTTTAAACTATTTCTTATCTCTATTAAACAGAGTGCTGTAAATGTTAAACTATTTCCTTATTTATCAAATCTATTTTCTTATTTGTCAAACCTATTTCACATTGTTATTAATAATGAATGCAGAAAGAAAGCAAAAGAACAAAATCTCAAACGAGGTACGTGTTTTAATAATCAGAGAAATGAACGATGGCAATTTGTAAGTCCAGATACGACGACAATTTAATGTTCTGCCCAACACTGTACGAAACATTTACAAAACAAACAAGGTAAATAAATGTTTGAGCATTGCCCAATAAATTTATTCAAGAAGAGCCAGCAGAAAAATGCAGTTTAATTGATTGCACCTTAATACTAAAACAAACGAAAACGTAGATATAATCTTATTAACCATTGACAGAATGACAAAAGCATTTCACTATTCCGTAAAACGCTTTTCTTTTATGCCAGAAAGGCGTAACACACCAGATACTATCCAAAGTACCAAGTTTTACTGTGCCATTCAATACAACAAAATAATGGTTGATAGAGAATAAATATTTTTTATTGATGAATCTGGGATTAAAGTGAATTCGGAAAGAGGTTATAGAAAATCACAGAAAAACAGTAGAGCCAACAAAGTCCAATTAAGGAGCCGTATTATTCGACAGTGTGTATTAGTTTTTTATATTTCTTTCCCCTTTAAGATGAGCCTTATAATGTAAAATACTTTGAAGAGTTCTTGACATCTTTGATTGACCACATAACCGAAGATCATATACAAGGTGCATATTTTGTCATGAATTTTATGGAACTGATGGAATTCAACAACTGATCAGAGCTCATAGACATGGGCCATTACTTACCCCTGTAGAGACCTTTTTTAAACCCTATTGAAGAGCTATTTAACGAATAGAAATCATAAAAAGAATTCAGCTTACAGATGAAGATCAACCGTATGCTCATATGCATGTTTCTGAAGCTATAACACAAGAACATTGCCAAAACTATGTTCGACATATGGAAACATATTTGGATCTCTCAAATATGTTTCCATATGCCTCCACTGAAATGAAACTTTGAAGTAATTACCTACATATACTATGTATACATACAACTATTTTTTTACAAGTATTGCGTTATATTATATTAGTATAGTTAGTCAATTGTTGTTATACTTTCGGTTTCTGATAAAATTGTGTCTTAAATTATTCGTTTTTTTTTAATTTAGATCTTAAAAAAGGATAATCATTTGTAACAACGGAAAAAACTTTTGAGAAATAGTGAATTTCATTTAATGTATTAATGTCAAAGCGACTTAGGTTGGAAATAGTTTTGAGGAATAGTGAAATACATTTGACATAAAAAGTAAACCAAAAGAAAAACACTGTAATAATTTAATGCAAGAAAATAAATTATGTTTGGAAACTATTTACACTATTCTAAAAAATTACAGGTTCAGATCGACAGAAACGCTGATACCGAAAGATCAAAAAAGACGCTTGCAGCTTTGTGAGTGCTTTAATAATAAAATTTGAGTTTTTTTGGAGTGACAAATCAAACTCCAATAGAGGCATGTTTAACAAGAAAAACGGCAACACTATTTAAGTCTAAAAAATTTGATACTCATCCGTTCTTGTAACACGTAAAGATACTTTATCGTTAATGTTTGGCTTGACACAAGGATTGTAGGTCCGGTAGTTTATCAAGGTGTGTAAACTGGTAAGCCGTACGCCAAAATGTTAACTACTACACTTCAAGACTTTCTGGATAACCTGAATTTAATAGATAAACTTTCAACAAGATGGAGTTCCTGCTCGTAATATTTGCATTTTGATATTCTATTACCAGACTTTTTTGTTGGCAGATATTTATTAACTAACGATTCCATTCGTGTACCTCCTCAAACACCAGATCACTAACGTATGATGTATAAAAGGCGGTTTGATCATCATCACCAATACCTTTACCATTTTTGGTTTTAGAACAATTTTTGTTTAGAGTTAAACTATTTAAAAAATTTTTGACATAATTTGTATAGCGTTCACGAGATATGTTAAAAAGTTAGATTATTGTTCCGTTTTCACTTCTTACTACTAGCTTTTCTAACTAGCTTTACAGTTTCAATAATAACGAAGTTAGCAATAATGCCGACTTGATTTGTTTGCATGTTTGTAATCTAATACTCGAATTCAAAACAGATTAATTTTAGCAATTTGTTTAAGACGCGTAATTTATTTGTCTGAGAAATTTTAAGAATATTTTTACTATGTCATGGTATATAGTAGTAAGTACTTTTCTACATGAGTTTTATTCTTGTCTCAAATTATACTTCTACTTTAGTTAATATTCCTATTTAGTTTTAAATAAAAAACTATGCTGGTTTTAAATGACTGTCATTAACTAAATCTGCTACCACTCAACAATTTGTCCGGATACAACGTTTATATTTATATTACTGTAACGTTAGCATTTGAAAAACAATTTACGTAATTGTTTAGATTGTAATCTATAATGCGCGTTTCATAACTTCAAGAAGTGACTGTCAAATCATGTCATTTTTTTAACAAGGTACAAGATAATTAGGTACCTATTCAAAATAAATGATACGTTAACGTATGCTTTGAAAAAAAAACAAACTTAAACGTTAGTGAAAGGAATTGTGCATTGACATATTGTTCGTAATATGAATAACAACAACGTAAAGATTTTTTTTAGTTTTCTATTGTTTGCTTCTTTGTTAAAGATGTCAAGTATTATTTTTTCTACATAAACTAGTATTAAACTTAATTAAAAATATTAATTTTTTTTAAATTTGATAAAATTTAAGCGTTTTTTTTTAATTTTTACCAGTTATACAAATATGAGCTATAATTAATAGTGCACGATTTTAACTTATACATTTCAATTAAGGTTCAAAATATTGTAAGGATAATAAAAACAGTAAGAAACAGAACAAAGTCCGTGACAAATTCCATTTACCTTGCCTTTTAAGAGTAATGATGTCTGCTCCTACATCAGCTAGTTCATGTAAAGCAACTTCAAAAACTTGCCAGTTTTTTTATGATTTTGTACTATTGGTAGTTTGTACATCATTTGTTTTGATATATCAAGAAAAAATTTGATTTTTTAATTAGTCACAAACGCAGAAAAATAAATATTTTTAAAATAATTTATGCAGATTTATATCTTTATGTTCACACTGTAATAGTAAATTCTTTTACACGTTGGTGTTTGTGTTAAAAATGTCGAGCAAATTAAATTACTCTTCTTGATGCTTTAACTTAAGTTATTATAAGCAGATTCTAGTCTTTGCTTTGTTTAGAAATTATCTTATATCTAATTCTAAAGAAAACACTAACTTCTTAGAGTTTTCTTTAATAAAAACAATTGAGCTTACAAACTTTTCTGTTTTTTCGCCGGTAACGGTGTTCTCATGTTGAGTAAATGTTCTACAATATAGAACTCTAATTAACTTTGCACTTTTTTTCGTTTTTTACAGTAATCTTAAATTGACCAATAAGCATTTTCATAAACAGCAAAATTTCTATCTCGTTTTTTAATTCAGATATAATTAAATTAAAGAAATTTAAATTTAATGTATTTGTTAAACTGTTATATGAAAAAGTATGTGTGCGATTTGTACAAAATCAATTTTTTTTGTTTATGTTTACAGAAAAATTTTCTAACTTGCGGCACACCGTTTATTTTTAAATTAGTTTTTTTCTAGTTCTCTCTCTCTTTTATTCCAGATTTGGACATAGGCCTCCTCTAAAATTTTGTACTGTTTTTTTGTAGTGTCCGTATCCATCCTCTTGTTCTTTTTATATCGTCGACCCAGGGATTTTGTTGATGACGTTTGTGACCTTTGTGCTATTCTTTACGTATTCATTAGTTCGTCGGTTTTTAAAGACTTATTGCGAGCATTGCTCGTTTCATAGATTTCTGGGTTTTATCTATCGACGTTCTTTGTAAATCTCCACGTCCACACTCCATATGTTAGAATGGGTAGAACGCCTATATTATATACTTTAGTTCTCATTTTTCCGTCCAATCCAGTTAAAGATGTCTTTTAGAACTAAGGTAAATAATTCGAGGATATGATGTCTCTCTGTCTAACTAAATAGGTATGAGATTTTTTTGAGAAAGTGTATTGTAACAGACATATTTTAATAAATCTGATTATATCTACTGTATTTGCTAAAAGTCTCATGACGAAGCTATAAAATCTGAACGAATAAAAGAAAAATTGAAAATTTGCAGATCACTAAAGAGTCGTAACATATATTATTACATAGTTCAGAACTTTCATGCAACGTGGAGTTTTTTTAAGAACTGCAACAGTTTTAAATAGCAAGACGAATGTCACCTTATTTTAAAGGTAATGACAATAAAACACTTCTCTATAAATCAAAACCCGACATCTTAATTTTTTTAAGAACTTGAAGGATTGACTACGAAGTAGAAAAATTTATTGTTTTAATGATTTTATACGTTTATTACGATTTTTATAACAAATGTTTAAACTGTCAACTTTCTTCGGCCACGCAACTAGCTAAAGGCTCGTAAATGAAATTTTAAATCATCACGAACATATCCCTAATGATATTGATGGTTTCTTCAAGTATGCGATTTTTCAAATTATTTATTGATTTTGGTTTTGTTGCATACACTCTATTTTCAAAAGAAAAAATTGAGTGGTGTTAAAGCAGAACATTATGGTGGCCACTCAATTTTATCTCTTCTTCCAGCAAAACGTTTTGGGACCATTACAGATTTTTTAACAGTTGCAGATATCTGTCTTTGTGCAAATTTTCATTAATAAAAACAAAACTCCATTTACTCCAGTAATACCAGCTCACACATTAATTTTTTGAGGTTTCTGAGTATAATCTTTTCTTATTAAACGTAGATTTTTGTCAGCGCAATAATGGCAGCTGAGCTTATTAACCTTACCATTCAAGTACAAACTAGTTTCATCAGAAGAAACAAAATTCAGACAAAACACGTTTTAAATAAAAAACTTGAAAGTTGTTCAATAAATAACACTTTTTCAGTTTTTTTCTGAAGTTGTTGCATATTTTGAGACCAAAAAAGGTCGATAATTTAAACATTTGCTATAAAAATCGTAATAAAGTCAACCCTTCATAACTTTTAGAAGAATTTAGATATCCATTCAGAGACTTTTAGAAAGTTTTGTATAGTTTATTCTCTATTTTGGCAGTGCTCTTTTTATATCCCATGTTTCTACATTGTCGAACGCTTTTTGGTGGCCAAAAAACGCTACGTACAGCGGCAGGTTATATTCTGTTGCCTTTTCTATCAATATTTTGATGATGTGCAAGTGATCGTAAGTGCTGTATGTTTGTCTAAAACCGCCTTGTTTCTTTGGGTGATAATTGCATAGTTTATTAGATAGTCGTTTTGTTATAATTCTAGATCTAAGTTTAAAAAAAAGTATTTTAAACAATAACAGAAACATTATAAATAGGACTAAACTAACCAGAATAGCAACTAAGTATATTGATAATGTTTGTAATATTTTAAAACTTATAAAAAATACACAAATAATCAATAGAAATAAAGACAACTGGGACATACAATTTAAAGCGTTAGAGAGATTAAAGAGATGCAATTATAAATTAGGTTTGTTTAATAAAATGCTTTAAAAAACACGTTTATATTATCACTTTACCATAGTACTTAAATTTAGCACGAATCTGCACACGCAAGTGTAAAACGCCAGTTATATGTACTTCAATAGATTACTTAATAGAAAGTATATAACACCTTATTAAGTTGACGTTCTCGTGTAACCTACACATGTTAGAAAATCTTAAATAGTGAAGATATTTGCGTATATAAATACGCTTCCATAATAACTCTTGGATGTGTTTTGTTTGACTGTGTATATTTGTTTGACTAGTAATTTAGAAAAAAGTGATTCTATAGCTCATTACTGCATTATTTAACCCAATTACAATTAACAACACAATAAAAGTTGTTGTATTACATTTTTATACATATTTGTTTTATAGTGTTGGCAAAACTTATTTTGTGTTTTTCCGAAGTAATGAATTTTCGTACCGTTATTTAAAAATCGATAAAAATTCTCAGAAAATGAAAGAAAAACGAAACTTCTCAGTAAATAAAAAAATTCATTGTACAAAAATTCTAGAAACTTAAAAGAACAAAAAAAATTTGCATTGAAAACCAAATTAAAACAGTTTATGAGAAAACTCAAGCAAGTGTTTTAAATTTAAGAGAAGAAATGTGCTAAACTCTAAAGAACATAAATGGAAAAATGGAAGTAGTAGAAGACAAAATAGAAGTAGTCGAAAATAAAATAGAAGAAGCAGAAAACAAATTGGAACAGAAATTAGAAGACTACAGCAACTAATGGAAAAAATAAAAAAAGTCACGAATAGTAAAGAGTATGCAGTTGGAGCGTTTCTAAATATACCGGGAGTCTTTGAGAACACCTCCTATCACTCCATGCAAACGGCAATGACAAACCATCAAATCGACAATACTACGATAAGACTATGACAATGAGAACAGCGACAGTCCATTTGTTTGGCAAGGAAAAGACAGTATAGGAAACAAGAGGGTGTCCCAAGGAGGGGTACTATCTCCGCATCTGTTGTGCCGCGTAGACAATAAATTGCTTACTGAACTAAACACCAAAAGATTATACATTTAAGGATATGCCGATGACGTTGCCATACTACTGCGTACTGTAGACAATGCAATGACAACAATATTAGAGATAGCCAAAGAATGGTATCTAGAAAATAAACTAAAAATTAATCTTAATAAAGCCACTCTTGTCACCTTGGCTCATAGAAGAAACACTACAAACAAAATCAACTTAAAACTGCTTGAGACAAACGTCAAATGGGTGAGCGATGTTAAGTATTTAAGACTTTGACTCCAAGTAACTTGAAACTTCCGTCTAGACAAAATAATTACCAGGTGTATACAAGTATTAGTTATTTGGGAAAAAAACTATAAGCTTTAAGTGGGGGTTCAAACGGGAACTGTCCTTCTGGCTATACTAAGCTATGGTTCGCCAAATAATCTCATACGGCATAATTGCCCAACAAGTAACTGCACAAAATTAGAAAGATACAATATCTGGCTAATCAATGCATTGCTGGAACCTGTAAAAGCACCACAGGTCCAGCACTGAATGCTGTTTTAAATCTACTACTTCTGCACATCTTCTTGGAAAGTAAAACTAAAATGGCTGTTTACAGATTGCAAAGCACTCGCCACTAGACCACAGCTAATAATCTAGGACATGGTAAGATCGTGTCATAAATCAGTAAACCAATACTAGAAATTTACTTAAAAAAAAACTAACCAGTTTACATTGGTTGAGATTTGGACCAATTACCAACCCCAACAAAGAAGAACATCGTGTTTTACACGGATGGATCTAAATTTGAAGGAGTCTAGGGTGTATTATATCAATTCTAGAACCAACGAGAGAATCAGTCTAGGAAATCAGCATAGAAAAGGAATTGTACAGTCCAAATCTATACATTCTTACAGCAGCAATTCAGTATCTTGTCGAGACTAGTCGATGAATGCAAGCTCAAACTTCAAATCATGGGCCAAAGAAGCACAGTAAAATTGTACTAGATCCCAGATCACCGTGATATAGAAGAAAATAAAAAAGCGAACTAACTTGCAAAAAAAGCAACCCGCAAAGTTCAGAACCTGGTCTAAACACACAAAAATTTTGCCCGCTTAGCCATAAATAAATAACTTAATTCCATCTATCAACGGAATTGGGAAAATTTCAATCAAGCAATACATTGCAAACCCTGCTAAGACTGAACTCATATCAAGCTAGTACAACGATACTGTTGTACGTTTTTGAAAATGCACGATGTTACGTGAAAATCATGATTTTTAATTAAATATTTTATTTAAATCACAAATTACTTGACTTAGTGTGAGCGAGCCTGATGAAATGTTCATCCTGAGCACGAAACGTCGCAAAATTACTGAAGTAGTTGCTTCTGTCTAACCTCCTAAAAGAAAGGATCATTCATTTGACTAAATTTTAGTCTTTGTTAATGTCTACGTTGACTATTTGTTGCTCTTCTTCCATATGTAGAGTGATTTCGTCTATTGTTAGCATTTCTTTAAAATATTCCCTGTTTATCTGTTTAGAATGTCTTCTTGTTCTGTCACTCTTTTCTGTTTTTTCTTTCCGCAAGGATTTTAAGACTTTATAAAATTGTTTGTTCTATCGTTTCTCCAAATTCCTCCCAAGCTTTTTGTTTTGATTCTGTCACCATTTCTTTAACTTTATTCCGTTGCTCTGTTAAATTTTTTACCCTTAGTTTTTTTAATTTTTATTTCTTTTCTTATTTCATTGCTAAACCATCTTGTTTGTTTTTTGTGTGTGTGTGTGTGTTTCGCATCTTTTGTGTTCTAGCCATTACTTTATACTCTCCCCAATAGATTCTCATTTTTGCTATTAGTAAGTAGTGATCAGTGTATAATTTTGGACTGATATACACCCGTGTCTGTAATTTTTGTTTGTTATAATCTATTATCGATTTCTTTTCTTTTTTTACTTCTCGAGTGTATTTGTGTATATCCTCGTGTGGGTAAAAAGTGTTTGTTATTATTAAATTGTTTAGTATGCAGAAATTAACTTAATGCAAATAATAAAAATTATAATTACACTATAAATATTATAACTGTTCGACAAAGTTAAAAATTATTTAATAATTTGCTATTATCAATCAACTTAGTTTAATACTTAAAAAATATATTTTAAATTCAAGAAGAATAAATTTGAATTCGATTTATTAGATTTTCGCGTATTATAAGTGATGGTACTATTGAGAAAATAAACATAATTTAGGCAAATTTCATTAAAGCAAATATATTTTAAACTTTAATAATAAGAGCCAAATCGACATTTTATACTAATTTACATATAAAGTGTCAGTGATGCGAAGTAGAGCGTAAACTCAAAAACATGTACATCGTAAAACTTACAACATATATAAATGATCACTTTCGTTTACGATTTGCCAACGAAGATTTGAAAGAGAAAGTTTTCATTTCATGAAATTCTCTTATCACAAGCGTTTTACATTAAATGCAGAAAAATACAACCTCGCCTACGCATTTCTAAACGCAAATTTAAATTATTCAAGTGAAAGGTACAATTAAAAAATATCAATTTTTGGTCAATATTATACGTCACGGGTATTATTTGTATAGAAAACCTTGATTTTAATCACATTAATAATAAAATTATTGTGTTTAAACAAAGTAATCGATCAATTATAGTTTAAATAAAATACTCTGTAATTTTACGTTGCGTTTACGCTTGTGTAATGTTCATTACATTGAGGTCAAACAAATTCGTATTAGCTGATCGTCTTATTTGTAAAAGATACGTGTCATTATTGGGTAAAATGATAGTTCTAATATAATTTTTTATACACAAAGTGAATGTACTTCTGTTACATCAATCGTTAATAATATTTTCCTCAACTTTAACCTTAATTTTTGTGTGCAATTTGCAACGGTTCCATAGACAATTAATTATAATCGCTAGTGTAAATAACGTTAATCGTCATTTGAGGCATTGATTATCAACAGTTGATTTAACACTGCTCTAAGTGTTGACATATGTAAATCAAAACCAAATCAGATTAAAATCGTAATCCTATCAATCATCTTTTTTATCGCATACTTTCGTATTGAAAGCTTTTTCTACGCTTTGGTTTTCGTAGAATCTTGTAATAACAATGATTTACATGCAAATTGCATATTGTTTACAAAAAATATAGTTCAAAATTACTTAAATCGCAAAATTATCATTTGATAATAATTATCATAAGGTTAAACAACAGAATTAAAATTATTTGTAAAAGTTTTTTCTTAAGACGAGTTTTTAATATTATAATTTATTTCTAATTAGCATTATAATTGTATTTAATGTAATTTGTCAGTTTATGTTAACTTGTTAAATATTGTCATCGTGTAGGTTATTAAATTAGAAATTAGATGTGTTTAAGGTGTCTACTAATACATTTTAAACATTTTTATAATGTTGACTTTTTCTTGTTTATAAAACAGTGCAGACACGTATTTACAAACTTTTGGAAACGGTTAATAGCTTTGCTTGTCTTCTTTATGCTAACTTTTTTTTTGTTACAAATACGTAATGAATAATTTTTGATTTTGTAATATTTTAAATCGTTTTGAATCGCATATGTATTATTCAAAACACTAATACCAAATCGATCGATGGAACTCCTGGGCGACCACCCTGTATTGATACTTAGTTACACATAATAATACTGCAATTGCGTTAATTATGGAATGTTATAAAATTTGTAATAGTTTTAATTTAAAAAAAAATAACCATTAGATTTTTTCACATAATTAACAATATTTTGCAACTAAGTGAAATTATAATGTATTTTTTGCACAATTTAATATTTAAATATTTGTTTATTTACATACAATGTTTGACGTTGAAACAACATTTTTAAATCTACATCCTTATGAAAATAATACTTTTTTTTAACTTGTAATCGCATATTTTACGCAATTTAGTGTATGTATTTTGTAATAGTACAAAAAAAAATGTTAAAAAAGTTTAGAAAAAGACGAAAAACAACGACAACTTGAAAAAAAGTAACGTTGCACAAAAGTGACAAACAAGTAATTGAAAAAAGCATATATATAAGAAACGAGAAAAAAACGGAAAACTTATTTACAAAAGTTACAAAGTTACAAAACGATAATAACTAAAAAAGTAATAAAAAAAGTTTACAAACGTGAAAACAAGACAAAACAGATTTAACATAAAAGGATTTATGGTTTTATGAACAGTTCGTAATAAATTGAAAGAAGACATTCTTGTACAAATCGAGTTAAGATTACAACAATATATGATTATTAAAATTTTAATTTAAAAAAAAGTATTGTTTATTACATACACATAGAAAAGACTAGAAAGGGTCAAGTCCTTAAGCGCGGCTCTCAAATTTATCTCAAGTACTATGTGGTCTACGGGAAAAAAATTCTTATACTAAATCACATATAGAGAGTTCACTGAAAATATTTTTACTTTTGAAAACCCTTTCAGAGGCGGCGCATCAAGGCATCAAGGGGTGGTTACAAAAAATTGTATTTTTCTCAATAATTTTAATTGTAAAGATATTCATTAAGCTACCTAGTTTGAATGGTGCACTAATTCAACATTAAAATTGTCTATTACAAAATTTCTAAATCTATATGTTAAACTGTTAGGCGAAGACATAACCTTTATAGATAAAAATGAATGTATTGTCGATTAGAAATGTTTTATTTCAAATAGTTTGTAACTGTCGTATAGTACGGAAGATTCTACATTAGAATGACTATATGACACTTCCTGAAATTTTCTTGTTAAATTGGTGACGCATTTTAGGGAAGACTCACTTTTCATTGTTTAGAATGCACTTATTGATACTTGTTTTGGTTGACAGTACGGAAGCATTTAATTCCACCCTACGGAATAGACCGTATGGCGTTCTCTATTCTTAAAATGATGTTCTCGTGCGTAGTTGGAGGATCTTGGTAGACTAAATCTTTTACACGTTCCCAGAGAAAAACATCTAAACATGTAAGATCCGAAGACCTGGGTGGCCAAGAAAACACAATTTCCCTCTTAATCCATCGATCGGGAAATTCATCGTTGAGATGGTTCTGAACTCCTGCATAATGGGCAAAGCAACCATCTAATTGCAGTCACATATTTCATCGACTATTCAAAGGATGGTCATCCAATAAATCTAGCAATGTATTTGTTATGAACTCTAAAAAAGCAGCATCATTTAGCAATCCATTAAAAATGTAGGGATCAACAATCTGTCCGTCAAGTATCCTACACCAAACATTTACGGACCATTGATGTTGATTCTCCTGAACTCACATTCAAAAAGAGTTTTCCTTAGCATAACAATGCATGTTGTGCCAATTCATATTTCCGTTATTCTTAAATGTCGCTTCATCTGTTCACAAAATTTTATTTAAAAAAATTTAAGTTTTTTTGCCAACATTCTTTGCAACCAATAACAATAATTTTGTCCTATTACGAAGTCGTAATCGCTAAGTGGCTAGTTTAACACGAGTGAATAGGAATGAAGGCGATTGACTTTTCTAATTTTTATGATTATTCTTTGAGATATTCCCAATAATATTTACATTGGCGTTCTCGACATGGGATTGTAAGATTAACTCATTTTCTTGGTATTGAAAATATATCCGTAACATGTCATATGCTTCAAAATTTGCGAAAATTAACAACGTTCAGATAGAAACATAACGCCCAATCTCGATAAATAATTTTTTAAAAGCAAACTAAATGTTTTGACAACAAATGCAGGTACTACTATACCCGTTATACTATGTTTCATAATACGTCATAATACGAAAAGGCAAAAAACAAATCAAGCAACTAAAATTCTTCATTATTAAACATTTCGTGTCATATTTTCCGTTCCTCCAATAATAAAAACTTCAAATTTTTTATGATAGATTTGCTAATTCGTGTACTTTACAACTATACACTATGCCTTCCCATTTAATTTTTTAAGAAAATCGTAAAAATCTGCGAGTCTTCACTAAAATGCGTCACCAATTTAACAAGAAAATTTCAAGAAAAGTGCCATATGGTATTTCATAATAGACAAATTTAATGTTGAATTAGATTTTTGAACTAGGTAGGTTAATGAATATCTTTACATTTAAAATCATTGCAAAAATTACAGTTTTTGTAACCACCCACTGATTGCGCCGCCCCCAAAGAGTTTTCAAAAGTGAAAATATTTTCAGTAAATTTCCTATATGTGATTTAGTCTATGAAATTTTTTTTCCGTATTGCTAAGCCAAATAGTTTTCGAGATAAATTTGAGGGCCGCGCTTAAGGACTCGCCCTGTATAAATGCTTTTTAAAATAAATAATAAACTATCCAAACTTCCCTACGTTAAAGAACAAATAAGGAAAGGCATCTCTTGTATTAGAAATCCATTTTATTTTTATCGATAAATTTGGTATTTGCTTAAAAAAATTGCTAAAAAAATTGTATTAGATCTAAACTACAAACGTTTTTTGAAATTTAAGAAGTCAGAATTTTTTGTACAAGCAGCTTCAAACGGTTTTTACTTAAACAAATAATTTTAAACTTTCTGATATTAAAAAATTGTCAATCAATAAAACCGATAAAAAGATTTTTGTGCCTAGAAATTGGAAACGTTTTCAATTTTACAATATAACGTATTTATAACTTGATCTGTTTGTATATGGGTGATTCCATTCTAATTGTAATTTTTAATGTCCTGTATTGTTTGTTCTCGCTGGTCATTAATCAATAATCTATTAATGAAATTTTCGTGTTAATTGGATAATTATAAACATATTCCAACGTTATTTTTATATAACATAACTTGTCACTCAGAAATAACTTACAATATATCACTTAAATGTCAGTACCGTGTCATGTCCATTTCTAGAACTTTCCTATAAATTATTAAATTTTTGTTTAATATATACTCATTAATTGAATATTGATTAGGTTATTCATTTATTTAATTTTATTAAATTATTTAATGTTAATTAATTTAATTAATTAATTTATTTTTTTAAAATTTTATAAATTAGATTATAGTTGCCATAAATTATAAAGTTAATTGTATAATTGTCATTAATCATTAATGTGTTCAATAATTATTATAAAAGAGTTTAAAAAATGTTATTACAGAATTTATGAATAAATTTAATAAATAATTATCTTAAAGAATTTCTACAAAATTTATTTTATGTCAGTACCGTGGAACGGAAAGTTTAAAACTTGTTTCTCGTTCTTGGCGCTGTGAAGTTGTAGTCAAAATCCTCTCAGATTTTTATTTCTACAGTAAAATAGAGGAATAATGTGCATAAAAAAATTTGAAAAGTTTAATTTCAAAATCTTAAAATTTGTAATAAAAAAAGTCACAATTAGAACGGAATCACCCATATATCTATCAGTATATGTACATACTTGTTTTAGAATAAGATTTAAAAAAAATATTTTTACCAGTTTAAACGTTTTGATTATTTGAAAATAATTTTTTAACGAACTTAAAATTAAAATTTATTCAAATTTAATTAATTGATTCAAGTTGCTCTAAACAGTTTATTAATATTTAAAAATATGGTAAAATAAAAACAATCATTTATTGATAATTACATAATCAAACTACAAAATTAGTATAACAAAAAGCATATAAAAAATATGAATGAATTTTTCATCTATGGTAAAAAACAAACAATTTATATACAGAGTTTTTACAAAAACTGTTTGTTAAGTGTATTTATTAAATTGATTAAGTTTCGGGTTTTAAAATTTAGTGTTTGATGTCATGTACATTTCTAATGGCAGTAAAAATCAAAATTTCAATTTTTATTTTAAACCAATTCTGAATAAAAAAGTTTTAATGTCAAAAAAGTTTGTTTTTGAAAACAATGGTAAAAAAGTAAATTTAGTTTAAATAATTGTAGCAGTAAGTTGGTAACAAAAAATTTGGTTAAAACTGACTTCAATAGTAATCAAATTTTCTAACAAAAATAAATAAAAAATGGAGCAATAACTACTGAATTTTTGAAATTTTTATTTCAAATATTGGGTGGGTTTACAGAAATCAAAATTAAGTCAATCGCGATTAAATTCAAAATTTTGATTTCTAATTTGTTGCTTACTAAAATTTAACCAAACATGTATCGAATTAAGTTTAATTTTAATGAAATATTTAATTCACTTTCTATAAACTCACCCTTAAATATTATAAAGAAATACATTAGTAGTATGTATATGTTTTATAAGTAATTATATATAAAACAAACTTTTTAAAAGTTAAACTTTGTATAAAATATCAATTTTCAAAAAACTAAAAACTTCAAAAAAGAAAGATTTAAAAATAAAAACAAATTAAATTAAATACCACGTTTTAATTTCTGTAATTAAATATTTTTAAGTACCTTTTTGTAAAAACCTATACATACAAATCGCAGTTTAGTTTAATATGTAAAAATTTTATTAATCAATTACAAATATTATTTAAATTAAAAGTACAATTTTTTTTTAATTTAAATTAATAAATAATTTTATTTTATTTAATAAAAAACTATTGAATTATTGTTTTTTTTAACGTTTATCTAAACAATGTATGTTTAAAAATATTTTTTTTGTAATTAACGACAGTAAACAATTTACTTATAAAATTAGCATTTTGTGTTAATATGACATTTTCTTATAAATTAATAATTATCAAATTTGTATATTTTTTATAATTTTTTTTAAGTAACAAAACCAAAATTTGTGTTTTGTTATTCAGTTTCTAAAAAAATATGTCTAAATTTAAAACCACAATTTAAATAATAGATTGTTTAATTTGTTCTTTGCAGTTTTCTAATTGTATAATTTTAACCGACAGTGTCCTTCTCTTTGCTAATGATAATTAGTTTTGTGCGTAAATACCAAATTTTCATGGAATATACGTACAAGCATTTTAACCAAAAGCTTTAATAATAGAAACTATTTTATTTTATTTTTTATAAATTTTGAATTGATTGCTTTTATAAACATTTATTGTTTTATTTATTTATTATACAATATCAAAAAAAAGCTTGTATATTGCGGCTGAAAGAAAAATTTTAATAGATTAAGAAAGTTGCAGAAAATTTAAATGTGTTTTTTTGTAATGCGATGATTACATATAGGGGACTTTCCTGTTATTTGCGGTAGGTAACGAAATTTACTCTTTCCAAACACAAATTTCAAATAAATTACAAAATCAGTAATAAAATTTGAAAATGTGTGGATGTACCTAGTACTTATACTAAAAAAAATAACAATGCTTTCAAAGAATGAAAATTTATAGTATTACAAACTCAAGGTCACGAAAAAATTGTACGAGTTTTTTCAATGACATAATGATTAACTTTCTATTTATACCACGATTTAAAACTCACATTTTTATAAAAAATAATTTTAGTTTAATTTATAAAAAAAATTAAAAATTTGGAATTTACTGTTAATAATAATTACAAAAATGTATAAATTAATTTTAAAAAAATTAAATTATATACATATATTGTCATATTTAAAGCTACGAAACAAGTGTACTTACGTATTTTGCTAAAATCCCAGTTTACAAGAACAATCACTGAAACTCCTGAAAGCGTACAGGCTCTAGCGGATGAAAAATTGATAATGCACTGACCGGTTATGTAGCAAAACTAAAAATCTACACTCTTACCACATATTTACATATAGATTTATAAGAACAATCAGTTGCTTGAATTGGTATAATTCTGGGGCACTTTCGCTTATGTCCCCACCTTTTTGAACGACCTCGTATATAGACCCCATACATGAAGTTTGTCATCCATACATAACGGTATTGCATGTCATTCACAAAGTTTTCTTTTTTATTTTCATCGTTTACTTACGCTTTTGTCTTCATTGATATTATCATTTTACTGCAGTTACGACATTAATAGCAACTTAAGTTTCTATTAGACGAAAAACAAAAATTTAATTGTGGGATTTTTTTGTTATTGTTTATTGTTCGAAAAAATTAGATCTATTTGAAGATTCAAGCGGGTGGATTTCGACAATTGAATTAATTTATTTTTATATTGCAAAACCAAATCGTTCTTATTTAACGTTCGTAATTATCAATTGTGATGTGTTATCGAGTTCTATTAAAACATTTACTTTGTTCAGAAATTACACTACTTTCTACACGTTACAAAATATTCAGACTAATTGAAAAAAATTGCATAAAAGAAGTACACAAACTGAAAACACTTCTGTAACAGTTAAAAAAAGATAAAATCAAATTTTTAATTAAAAAATGTTTTGATTGTACTCATTCCTTTTTCTTGAATTAAAATAAATAGTAAGTCAAAAAATCTATTGCTTGATTGCGCCATTTTTTTTCTAAGTAACGTCTAATTACTGTAGAAAGAATTATTTAGCAAAAATCAACAAACATGTAGTATGTACGTAGAATAAACTTGGATTGCCACAAAATACAAAAAAAAAAGAAAAATAATTTTGTAACTAAACTTGACAGTTACTTCCTAAAGACACAAATTATTTTTTTATTGATGGGTGAACAAGTATGTTTTTTATAAATTCTAGTTCACTTTCTTTGAAAATTATGGTTGCGATATTCAAAAAAAATTGCAAAAAAAGATTTTGTTTGTTGCGAACACCTCAAAAATTATTGCAGATATCGCAAAAATCCTTAAAGAAGTGTGACTACCGTGTGCTCGGTACGAATTTGAAAATATGAGGGATAATTACAAAAAAAACTGTTTTTAGCTCATTTATTATAAATATAAAAAAACAAAAAAATGTAAGTACCTACTATTTAGATACATGAATAAACAATAATTCGCCAAAAAAATTAGCTAATGTTTCAGTTACTTTTGCTTTTGTTAATCAAGTAACTTCTATAATTTGTAAATCAACATAATACCACTGTAATTTTCAAACTAAAAACTTAAGATTTTTGGAATCAATTTCTTTTGATTTTTATTATGTTATTAACAGTTTAAAGAATTAAAAAATGAAAATAGCTATTAAATACAAATTTATTGTTCTTAACTGTCAAAAATTTTAATTTTTCTTTATTGTAAACCGTCTTTGATAGTTTTTGCGCAATTGTCAACATAAACTATTTTTGAGAAATTTTAAGACTTTAGGAGCCCCGTAGTCTCTGTTCGAACAATAAAATGTATTCAACTCGTTCTTGTCTAAATTCTAAATCTTACCCAATTTACACAGGAACTCGTTAAATTTTTTAATATTTCGGTTGATTCATTTTATATTCACTGAAATTTGTTATTCCAATTCTTTACAGAATTGTCATAAACATATGCATTATTTATGACATCAGCAAACATTTCTTTAAAATGTGATCACATAAAAAATAATTTAAAAACCAACTGTTTTTTAAAAACGTTTACTACTGTTTAAAACTCCAATTTTTTATTACTTTCTTTGTCAAAAATTAATATTATAGAACTATTTCTTTAAATTATTATTTTTAGTGCTTTTTCACATTCTAAAAGAATTCTAAAAAAAGTGTTAAAAACATCTAAGTGAAGAATAGCCATTGTACGCAAGTAGAAAACTGTAATTTTTCTACGACTATACGACTGATGCAAAAAATTATATACCTAAATCATAATTTTTAACACAAATCTTTAATTGACATTTAAAATATAAAATATAATCTTTGCAGCTATAACATGTTAAAGAATACTGAAATAACATATGTACCAGTAAATATGTAATAAGTAATTTAATTTTACAGTTTGACAAAAGTTGTAGTGACACTACAATTTGTTATGTTAAAAGTATTCTGATATAAGTTGTTGAATTTTGTCCCGGAACGCCCCCTTGCTACGTTCATAATATTAACTGTCATTTTCTTTTTTTGGCATCCGGATATTAAATGAAAAGAGTATACATCCTTCTTCATGTAAGGAAGAGGGTACGTAAAAAATTTAACGCTTAGTGAGATATCCTTTTAATTACTCGCACATTATCCACGAGATAAATGGGACTAACAAATTTGTTTCGTTCAATTACGGGTTGAATTTATTATAATTTATTGCGACTTGCTTCTGATTGTTAATTTATTAGATTCGCATCAAATCAAAGTTTTATTCTTCGATTAGTTAGTAATTTATACTTTCATTCTGTACTACGATAATTATATGCACGAGGTGTTGCTTTCTCTCGGAGCCCTGCGTCAACGTTATTATCTGTGATATTTATCGACAAACTCTTAATTGATAACATATATGTAATTCTACATTGCTCCTTTTTTAAGATTTCTTCTTTTTTGTTAAAAATAAAAATATGTCTAAAATATATATTCATTGTTATAACCTGTGTTTTGCCGTTTGTTGTCTTTCAGTGTTCGATAGATATAAACGGTCTACTCAGACTTAGTTGGATGGGCTTACATCAGGTTCCAGTCTAAGCATGGTCTGAGGGAAATCGACGTAGAGGTTGATAGTGGCTAGTAGGGCACTACTGTCATCGTCGAATTCGCGCCAAACGAAAATCCGATGCTTCGGAGTGTTATCAACGCTACACGAAGGACAGCTGTCGTCATCAAAAACGCTAATGGGTTCTAGATGACAACAAAATTTGTCTTGTAAAGAAAGGATCTGAACGGTCTTCTTGGCCGGAGACATGGGAAATTGTGACCCAGGTGAGGATATTCCGGATAGAAAAATGCACGTTATGTCCTTTATGTGAAGTGATCCACAGCCGCTGCCATTCACCCAAGATCAAGATCTTTAGGTGACGCTTGGCTGCTAAAAAGGACTGAAAATTGTTGGTCGAAATGTGCTGGTCAAGGAAGTTGCACTATCCAGCCTTGCAAAAAATTTTGGTACAAAGACTGGATATAACACAGAGGGTATCTACAAGAACGGTGCGATAAACTTCGAGGATAATTCCAAGGAATAAAGATTAGAGCAAGGCCAGTTTCCTGAACACGTAAGAGTGTAGAAATCTATAGTATCAAATGTCTAAGTCATAAGTGAGCATGGAAATGATTGCATTGTCAAAGATGTTTTTTGTGAAGGTTCCATTTCAAGCGTATCACAGTACACCATGCGAAAAATACGAGGGAATTGAACATGCGATCGCATTATTCAAGCGAACGGGATCTGTGCGTTTAAATATGAGGATCCTCTTAGAGATCGGTACGAAGTTAGGAACGTTGACGGTTAACTCATACCAGATCAGTCGGTGGTTACTTTTTATCACTTCAAGAATAGCCAGTTTCTTATTTTTCTGGATAATGTAAAATCTATATTTGTTGAACCCAAACGGTTAGCGAAAATAAAGGGTTATGAGGTTCGTTGGCACAGAGGTCACGTTCAGCTACGAGTTACTTTGCATATCGCCCCCGTTCGTCGGTCATCGAGGAGTGCCAAAGCGGCAATTTTGAATTGAAGTCACCTGCTATGATAATATGCTTCTTAGTTCACCAAGAATTTTATTTAAGGGTTGGAGATAAATACGAACACCTTCACTCGGCGCCCAATAAACGCCGATGATTACCATTGAATATTTTGGCGTCGATTCTTTTCAGGTACGTTGGGCATTCGTTGGAGATCGCCTTGTGTTTAACGATGTCTTCTATATGACAAAAATAAACGCAGTTAGGGCATCTAGGGTCTTGATCCTAGTTAGAGCATGTTTTCGTTTTGTGCTTTTTAGCACAATGGCCGCACTGTAAGTTGTTTTTACAGTCGAACGAGAAATGGCCGTATTTCTGACAATTGAAGCAGTGTGTTACTCGGACCCGAATTCTAGGCGACGTACACCAAAGCGGAGCTAAATTTTTAAGTTGTCATCGAAAGTTCTGGGAAATGGTGGTTTCTTTTATCTGCTCAGATGCCAGGTTACAAGAAAAGTCAAGGATAGAGATGCGGGGTAACGAATTTTTGTAAGGTTTGTTTTTTTTTAGGTTTGAGTCAAACTGAGTTTTTGCCTGTCTTGGTTACTCGGTTTAGTCTAATACCGTACTTTTGGAGATCTAAAATCTTCATGAGAGTCGTTTTTGTTTCGTCAGCCGTCTTTAAAAGAGAGTCAAATTTGAGAACAATAACAACAGTCAACATAGACACAGAAGCGACTGATTTATTTTAAGGTACTTTAACTTTCTTAACAATTTTAGTTCTTGCCGCTTGGGCATAGGACAGTTAGGCAGAAGGTGCAGCAACAACGGTTATGGAAAGCTTTTTAGTAACAGATTGTGACGCTGTTTGGACGCCAGCAAAAACTTTAGCAAAGTCAGCAGTTTGCTGCGTTACGCGACGGAATAAAACGGATTTACGAAAAGTCCTTTGAAGCCTGCTAACAATATCAATCATTTCTGATTGCTTGGAAAGAGTAATCTTGCACGAAGAAATTACTTTAGTAAGACGCAAGATATCGGAATTGAAGGATTCTTTAATACTGTTTGACAGGGTATCGTCAAAGATATTGTCGTCGTCTTCGCAACAACGCTTTGAAGAGACTGATTTAGCCTCCATAGCGAAAGAGGCTGAGAGAATGGGAGAGGTAGAGCGCGACAGCGTAACGCTCGTAGAGTGCTAGCTGGACAATAGACAGGCTACTTGATACCCTTTTAGCCGTACACAGGAGTTTATTGCCAGAAACGGGTGGAAGTATCGCCTGTGAGTTGTTGCTTACCTTGAACCTCGTGGAGGTAAGAGTCTAAAGCTTCTTAGAAAATAACAACTCTCACACAAAATCAAAATAGTTACAAAATTACTGTCGATTTTAATTATCCGACTTCCGCTTGATTGCTCACAATAGTAAATCAATGTCCTTTCCCTTTAGCTAAAGGTAAAAGATTTATTCGCATATTGAAGAGAAGCCAAAGTAAATATAAACGATATCTGAAACTATTTTTAACCGTGTTGGCGCATTTTACATAATTACTTTATGATTAGCAGACCGCAAATCACCTGCAATCCTCTCGCCGAATTGTATTGAGCTATTTACGTAACAAATTGCTGATATTTAATAGAATCGGTGATAATCTTAATCAAAACTCAGTGCTTGTTAGTCTGTACTGTGTAATATTTAGTTCTCCGTTTTTATTTTATTTATAATTGAATTATCCAGCCTCCATGTCGTTTGAGAGTTGTAATATCTCCACCTGCAACTAATAAAGCGGCAGAAAATTGACAAAAGCCATGTCTATTGTACAGAATTGCAATCAGTAAATTTAAGTAAGTTACTATTTGTCTTCTCATTGATTACAACTTTTTGTTTCTAATTTTCTGAACAGTACATTTGCTGTGTTGAAATTTAAGAATTTAAGACATTTTAAGTTTTTTAGTCAGTTCATCAATTTTCCGGATGGTATCTGACGCTGTCTTACGATAAAAACAGTTTTTAATTGACCGGCAAGAAAATAAATGTCTTACCAATTGTGTCTAGTTTTTCCACTTTTGCGAGTAACATAAAAAGGCTTGTAGTTCATCATCTTTTTGCTTAGAAAACGTTGCAAAAGAACTTGATATCGTCGACTGATTCAATTTTTTTTTTAAATCGCCTCTTAACGTCAGAATAGAGTGGGTCTCCTATTGACGTTATAACCGAGTTGTCATGTAATTGTTTTGTAATTTTACTTTTTTTGTAATTACAGTTTTTTTTATTAAAGCTTTTGGTAAAAATTTTTGATTTTATATAAAAGAAAGAATGACATAGCTTAATAATGTTGTAAGCAAACAAAATATTTAAACACTTAATAATTTTATTTTCTACTCTATTCGCACGTTTATGTAGTTAAGTTAAGGTTACCTTAATTAAAACTACCGCTTTGTTTAGGCTTGTAATTTAATAAATAATACTGTTAAAGCTATCATTTAAAATTACAATAGCATTTATGTTAGATTAAAATCTAATTATATATAATACAATACAATTACACACGCAAGAAAACTTAGTATTCAAGCAGTAATAACCTAATAACATTAGGGAAAAAACAAAGTATAAAATATTGACACACCTAATTATTGTTATTCTTAATTTAATAGTGCTATTTTAATATCATCTTTGATTTAGATATGTCAGTAGTTTATTATAAAGTAAACGAATTAACAATAACTAAATTCGTCCAATAGTCGAAACTGAAGCAAATATAAAGAAAGATATATGGAAGTAGGTAACACTTAGTGGCGACTGGTTAGTGATGTAAAATGCTTGGGCATCTGTAAGTTAGGGTAAATGCCCAAGATAAATGCTTGGACAAATGCCTAAAATTCATAAACGCCCGAGCATTTATTCATTTTAAAGATTAATTGATAAGCGGCGCTTATAACACAAGTTTAATCTGATATATTGTATGGAAAAAGTCGTTTTGCAACACTGCTTCTTTAGTGGTTGGGTAAGCAAAATGAAACATTTTTTGAGAGTTAGTTCGGCCTGTGTTATTAGAGAAAAAAATGGGCTAAACATAACTGTTTACATCTTTAATGAGTTCAATTCTTGGGGAACATTGCTGAAGTACTAGTACGTAATGAACAAAAGAGAACAACACTCAGGTTTAAAAGTAATTTTTGAAATAAAGTATAGTTTATACTAAGTAGGTAGTTTTTTTTACTTATACTATACGACAACTGCAAAAAATTAAAATATAGTATTTAATCAGTTTCTTGATCTTCATCTTTATCGCTTAAAAAAAAGTCATGAAGTTTCGACCGAGCTTGATTTCATCTAGGCCTGTGTCCAATTTCGTGTTTTTTTCTCGCTGGTTACTATTGGGCTTTTTTTCCTTTTGCTTTTGATTGGACTTTACGGTATGGAGTTTTTCTTGGGATCAACAGGCTTATGTGTTCGTCTGCTCCATTCAATAACTTCCAGTGATAGAAGAGATAGGTACGTTAAGCAGCTCTCTTTGATGTGAGTTTGTTTTTTTGTTGTGGATTTATTCAAAGTGCTGAAAGAACGCTCTGTAGCAACAGATGTTACTGGTGCGCTCAGAATTTTAATGGCAACTTCTGTCAATGCACAAATTGCTCTTAAACCTCGCTACCACAATAAATGATTTACAACGCTATTTTTATCATCCTAAAGACCCACTCCTTTCCACGCAAATTGTTTGGACCAAATTCTTGTTTGTCTCTATAATCAGTCAATTGCTCTTTAACATGAATAACATTTAGTCCAGTGTTTTTCGTTGTTTCACAAACTAAGCTTTTTGCATCAAGCATTTCGATAGGCTTCAAGTTACTACCTTTTACTGCTGATTTGAGAAGATTAGCTGCAAGGTGAATAGAAGACACACGAAATTTCTTTCTAGCTTGGAATTTAGCTAAGATTTTTTTCTGCAGATCTCAGTAGACAGGGCGGTAGTTGCTCGATGAAGACTTCCACTAAGTTATTAAACTTTGAGGTTATTTTATGAATTTGAGGCTCATTTGATTCTAAAGCTGTAATCAAATGAACGATGGGATTTATGAGCTTTATTATTTTTTCAACTTTCACCCAGAAAAGATCATCGTCCAAAACTCTCTTATTTATTTCAAGTTTCAGCAGGTATAACTGCGACTTTTTGTTTACAATTAAATTTTGTAAGACAACTTTGTTTGACCGCAAACTTTCAAGATAAAAAAGATAGATCTCCTATCTTGTCATTCCTATAAACTTCAGTGATTTTTTTTAAATTTTATTGTATTTCATCAAACACTGCTTGTAAAATGTTGTATTTTACTGTTTTCACAACCTCTACTGCATTTGTCATAAAAATTTTGATCGTTTGACAGTCTAAAATATCTTAGCACAAGTTTTAACAGGTGAGCTAAGCACCCAAGATAAATAATGTGAGGGAACTTATCTTTTATCACATTTAATGCAGTTTTCATGTTTGCAGCATTGTCATCTATTACGATCAAATACTTTTCTGATTTATACTTTACTAAAACATTTGTGATAAGCTGAGCAAGATACTCGACATTGTGATTGTTGGTTCTATTAATTACAAACTCAACAACAAGTGGTTCAGACATAAAAACTATGAAATTAATAATCGATTCATTTTTGAGATTGCTTTTGCCATCAAATCTTGCTTCCTGAAGTTGCTTATTTATATTACCTTGCATTTCATGTACTGCGTACCTAAGTAAACAGAGGATAACCGATAACTTTAAAATAACTGGAAAAAAAGTCTGATTCTTTTGAAAAAAATATATCCAAAGTGAATGTTCTAACGTGGGCAAGAGAGATCCACTGACAAATATTGCCTTAGCGAGACTTTGACTCAGCATCTCCTAAAAAAATCAATGGGATTAAAATGAAAACTTTGTTAGCTTTTACTAATTAGCGTTGGGTCTGTCCATAACAACTCAGGAAAAAAAATCCAAAATTTGTGTCATCATTAATATTAACCTGGTAACACTCTGGTATACAGTGTCAAGATGGAAACACCTATAACTTTTTAAATAAGATTACTGGTCAAATCAAAACATATCGGTATGGCGTATGTAACAACAAAACAAATATGAAGAAATTTCGAGAGTATGATGGTACCATGCGCATGTCTGAGTTGATATAGACAGACCCCGTTGTAGGATTATTTTTTTAAAGCTTCAACTTAACGTTTGTGTATTTTAAATATTTTTACTTACATTGGTTTAAGTATCCATGAGCTCTACAAAAGAAGAGAATCTCTTTCGGATTAATGGCGAAACAGGCTGCGGAAGATTAACGAGCGCAGTAAATGAACTTGATTTAACTGATCCTGGTGAGCTTGGTTCTAGTCCTGAATTCTTGAAATATTTTACTTCAACCAACAAGGGCTTTTTCTCTCATTAAGTTTCTTAATCATTGTACTTAACTCTGCCTTTTTTTTCAAATCCCGAGGGCACTTTAAACACTATTTGATATGCGTTTCTATTTTGTTGGAATGTGAATGTCTGTATTTTTTACAACATTATTTACAAGATACTCCTTTTTTTTAAATTGAAGAAGTTCCAAACAGATGCTTTTTTCTTAACTATTTTGCAATTGTTTAATGGCCTATTGCTTATAACACGAAGGAGAGGTTATGATAACATCTCAATCAACCGTATAGACTTGAATGACTGTCAGATCGTCAGACTAGTGTTGCCAATTCTAATTACCTAAATTACACGCAGAATTGCTTTAATTATCACTGGTCTGCATGAAAATCGGCTCTGATACTATTCTTGGCGATTCTTATGTAAAATGACCTCCTGAATCCAAAAATGAGCTCCGTTTTTACCCATCACCCACCTATTTTGGGAGGACCCCATTTTTATTTTTTTTGCATTTTTTTTAGAATTTTAACTTATAGCCGTTAAACATCCCCAAGCAGGTAATAAAATTTATACCAAAGTATATGGCAAGTTTTGCTATAAAATGTATATAGAAACAACAATAAAATACAAATATATAGGAACAGTAAAAAAATATCAATAAACAGTTAGGAAGATTCACTGCACGACGCTGGCGATCTCAATACCACATGCAGGTTTGAACAGGAATTTTCGACAGGCTTGAACTTGCATTATTCTTTTCATTATAGTATATTACATTGTTTGCTTAACTGCTTCGATCAGTACATCTATAGCGGTTGCAGAGTTAACTTGTCGACGTTTTAAACGTGCTGGATTTTGTGTTCATTTTTGTTCATTTATGTAAAACAGTAAAACTACTTTTACTCCGGATTTTTTCAAGTGACTAAGTGTGATTTGTGGTTAATGTCGGGCGTTGAATTACTGTTTAATTATGCCACGCGAGTGTAAAAATCATCCCGATAGCTTCTGATATGTCTGCGAGGAATTAACTTTAAAAGCGCAACGAAAACCCCTTTCTCCGCTTGTTAAAACAGCTTATAAATTGTACTTTGATTGTCAAGTTGGCGACCAGGACAAGACTTGGGCTCCATCAGTTTGCTGTACGACTTGTTACAGTAGTTTGACCAAATGGCTCAAAGGTACCCGTAAATCAACGCCATTTGCTGTGCCCATGGTTTGGCGTGAACCTCGCTGTCATCTTACAGATTGTTACTTTTGTATTACTTCCACCGTCGGGTTTTCAGACAAAAGTAAGCATACAATTCAGTATCCCAATATTCCGTCAGCTCTAAGACCTGTTCCTCATAACGATACTTTGCCAATCCCAGAGCCCCCAAACACTTATACTCTAGAGCCGGAAATTGATTTAAAAGACTCTGAGCCACAACCTGGGGCTTCGAATGATACGTTCAATGATGATGAAGAGTATTCCGCAGATTTAGTTTCTCGGCAACCTCACCTCCTCACTCAATCGGAATTAAATGATCTTGTCAGGGATTTGCAGTTACCCAAGACTAAATCTCAGCTGCTAGGATCGCGACTTCAACAGTGGAATCTCTTAGAAAAGGGAGTAAAAATATCTTCTTACAGGACCGGACAAGCAACCCTGAAATGTTTTTTCTCAGAAGATAAAGGTTTAGTGTTCTGCCCTAATGCAAATTTATTGATAACAGAGCTACAGATGCCATGTCACCCAGACAAATGGAGACTGTTTATAGACTCATCAAAAACAAGCTTAAAAGTTGTCCTGTTGGCAAATGGGAATGACTTCCCATCAGTTCCAGTTGCATACTCTGTTCCGAAGGAAAATATTTATTTACCACCTTTACACATAAAACTTGGATTGATCAAGCAGTTTGTGAAAGCAGTGGACAAAACTGGTGGCGCATTTCAATTTTTGAAAACTAAATTTCCTTGTCTTAGCGAAGCTAAAATCAAAGAAGGCGTTTTTGTTGGTCCCCAGATTAGACAACTCTTCCAAGATTCGACGTTTATTGAACATCTAAATCGAAAAGAAAAACGAGCTTGGCTTGCTTTTCAAAACGTTTGTAAGAACTTCTTAGTTAACCACAGATGTGAAGATTATGTCGCTCACGTCGAGGAACTGCTTTTAGCGTACAAGGACATAGGATGTAACATGTCTCTTAAAGTTCACTTCCTTAACTCGCATCTGGACTTTTCCCTAAAAATTTAGGAGCAGTCTCGGATAAACACGGGGAACGGTTCCATCAAGACATCGCTAAGCTGGAGAAGAGATTTTCAGGGAAGTGGAATGCAAGCATGTTGGCGAAGTACTGCTGGTTTTTGAAACGAGAAAGCTGTACCTCAGGGTATAAAAGGAAAGCAAGCACCAAGTAACGATGAATATCTTTTTATTTGTTACTGTCTATAGCTAAAATAGTTCTTTTTCCCATTTAAATTAAATTCATGTCCATATATTTATTATTATAATTATTATTATCGTTCGATAAATAAATTATAATTAATTTATCAAAAAGTGGTAAAACTAGAGATTTGGGGCTCCCTCGAAAATGGTGGGTGATAGAAGAAAACGGAAGACATATTTGGATTCAGGACGTCATTTTACATAAGAATCACCCGGAATAGTGTCAGCGCTCGATAAAAAATATTTTTTTGCAGACCAGTGTTATCTGAAATTAATATTCACTAAAAATTTGATCTACTATTTGCAATAATAGCAATAACACTAATCAGAATTCATTCTGTACTTGAAATCAAATAAGAATAAAGTAGAGGGCACTTGAATTTAAGTTACGTTTACACTGGTGTAATGTATATATGTCGGCAAATTTAAATAACGGTAATACATTTTTCACAAAAAACTATGAAGTTCTTTTTCTTTAGTACATTTTGATTAGTGTTATTAAAACTTTGGTGCTAGAAAGTTTATCTATATAATTTAACAATGATTTTAATTGATAAATTACACCTTAGCAATCATTAGAAGCAGTTAAAAAATTTTTTAATATTTTTTTTATAAATGTCTAAATTTTGGGCATTAATAAACTGTTTTGGACAAATTCCCAGGCTATTTACAAATCTACTGATCACTGGGCATTAGCCCGGCCCACATCACTACGGCAAATTAAAATATAATATATAACATATTTGTAGAATATAAGTACCATCTGCTTTTTATTACTTTAAAACATTAGTTTAATACGGTCGTCGTTCAAAGCAACGTAAATTAAATAGGTATTTTTTTATATTCGGGCTACAATTGTTGAAACCTATGGCTTATACGTAGCAGAGCATTGTAACGTGACGTTGCAACTTTTAATACTAGTTTTTCATAAGCAGATTTAACTTGCAAAAGTGCTCGCGCTATTATAGTACTAATTGATCGGTAGAACGTGTACGCCGTATTCTAATAAAAACACACACATCGCCAAAAGAATTTTATGCAAATGTAAATTTGAGAGTTTGATTATTTCTTTATGGATTCCATCATTAGAATATCACCAAATTGAAATGGGACCACTACTAAGTTACTCTCTTTCTGATAAAAAAAAATAATTGAAATTGGTCATCATTATCAAGAATCATTGCTGAACATAGCATCATTAAAAAATATATATTTTGACAAATTGAGAACCATTTTTTTTAAGGTTAAAGAATAAGTAGGTAGGTGGATGTGATATGATAAATGCTTTGTTTTGTTTCCCACGTTTATTGTTTTATTTCAATAGAGCCAATAAAAATTTAAAACATTTTGGTAGTTACCTACATAATGCCATAATGATATCTGAAAGTGTTTACATTACTTACAGGCATTTTGATAACTGATAACATGGTAAACGACAGAGATAAAGTCACAGAAAAAATAGCTGTTATAAATAATGTACGTTTTTCAGTCTAAACTCACCATAAAAATAATCAAAATCAACAATTTGGATCGGCTAAATGTTGTGTATAGCACAATTTTTTCATCTAAACAATATTTTTAATAATAATAGATGTTTACCGCATTGACGACGAGTTCGGTACACACACGTTTACAGATCAAACGGTTTTATTGTACACGGATCCCGCGTCGTCTTCTTTGGAAAAACGTGCTTTCCTCTTTCGTGGAGCCACTCCGCTTTGGTATCAGAGCGTCTCGTCGTCGGCCATCGATCTCGGTCGGTCGTCGGCGCGATCTTCAGTACCGAAGACGCACCTATAACGGTAAACTATGCCTGGTCAGGACAAAGTCAGGAAAAACTGTGATGGAAATTCGCAGCCATTCTGACGTGCAAATTGATTGTCAGAACGAATCGAACTGTCTAGTAGCTGGTTCCCTCTGAAATTCTGAGATTCTTATGCGATAAAGCAAATTATTAGAGCAAAACGGGATCTAAACGACCTTTACTTATTCTCAAACTTAAATGTGTGAGATATCCGGCTTGCCCGATTAACGAAGCCACAAGATTGGATTTAGATATTCTAAGTGGACCAATTTTAGTAAGCAGAACTGGCGATGTGCAAATGTTATATCCAATAATACGTTGAATTTTCTGGTTTTTATTTATATAAAAATTAAACGAACAATTACAACATTTTTAAAACGGTTTCTAGAGTGATTTCGTTGAATCGTTTGTTGTCATATTAAAAAAGTATGGCGATCTTTTTCAAAGGAATATTTTAAATTAAAATTATCCCAAATTATTTGTTTTTAAATAATTGTTGCAGTTCGATATCGGCGTTAATTATTATTCTGATTTGTTAATTTTTTAACATGTAATATAGAAATCGATGTAGATAGTAACGAACGATACAAATAATTTCTCCAGTTGTATTTTAACAAAAAACAAATTTGTTAAAAACATTTTTTAACGTTTGATATTATGTATTTTCTACTACACAGAAAAAATATTTTTAATTGATTCTTTTTATGTAAATGTAAATGTGAACAGTGCAAACATTTAACATTTCCAGCTTTTCAAACATTTGAAAAATTGAGACATTTCTTATTTAAATAAATAGATATTAAATGCGTGAGTTTTAATCAGTAATGACAAACAAATTATTCGTTGCAAGCTTAGCATTAATGTATTTAATATTTAAATTTTTAAGTAAACATATTTATAAACAAAAAAAATTAATTTAGAAATAATATTGTTTAATACAAGTATCAGATTCGTTCATTTAAAACGTTAGAAACAGTTTAGCATTTAACAAAAATAACTTAATTATGCGCTTTCTTTAATAAGGTGACAGCTATTTTATATATTAGCCACATTTGAAAGGTAACATTTTTTGCTAAACGACTAATATTGGAAAATACATCCTGAAAGGATGAACTACTTTTGCACATGCTCGGTAAGAAAATGTGAGGGTTCAAATTAAGCAACGATTGTACAACACTTAACCAATTTACAAAAAAAAATTTTATTAATCCAGCAAATTTAAATGAATTATCGTTTTTTAACGCGGTATATAAATATTTGCTTACATGAAGTGATTACGTTAGTTTGTCAAATCGTTTACACACTGTGAAAGGCATTAACAAGTGAAATTTACACAATGCGATTGTTCACTTTTACACGCTGAAAGCAACAGAATCATTAATTGGTATCATTTTTAATCAGCTTAAAAGAAATTTTTAACTAGATTCATATAAATGTAAACTTTTTTTAGATTGAATAATTTAAAAAAAACTGTTTTATGACATTACTCAAAGATTTGGTTTCGTTAACTTTCTACTACATTCTTAATCTATTGGGGCGTGTTGTTTATTTACTGACAACTACCGGTCGTTTAAATCGTAATGTTGATCTTTAGTAATATACTTATTTTATGTGTGTATAGCTAGGTCAGATTCTCACCAGAATAAAATCTATTGATTAAATTTGCTTAGAATTGACAATTAGATAAACATTAATAGTTGTGATTAAGCTCCTATAGTAGCAAATAGTAAAGTTTATTTATTATTTTTCGAACTTAATTCCCGCGAATAGACATTTGTTATTTTATTTTTAATTTATATAATGATTAGAACTAATATTATTTTCAAAATAGTTGCGTACTTTTAATCCAGTTTGGAATTTTATTATCCGCAGAGTTGTACAAAATTTGAGTAGAAATATTAGTTATGACTAAAATTATAAATTTACTCATGATTCATATTCAACAGTTAATTATAAATGACAATTAGTCAATATAATGTAAAGAATAACTGTTTTATTTGTCCTTAAAGTTATGTTCTAGTTAATTTAATTTTTAAAAATAGTTGCGTAATTTTAATCCAGTTTGGAATTTTATTATCTGCAGAGTTGTACAAAATTTTACTATAAATATTAGAGATGACTAAAATTGAGTTTAAACTTTAGTCATTACTCATTTAACAGTTGATTATAAATGACAATTAGTCAATGTTATGTAATGATTAATTGTTATATTTGTCTCTAAAGATTTGTTCTATTAATATTATAAGTTAATCATAATTATTAGTCATTTTTCTCAACTTTACTACTTCAAACCTATTAAAATTTTTTGAACATTTAAAATATTTTATAATTATAGTTTTCAATTAAGCAGGTATTTTTTTTAATATATAAACTTTTTAATGTTTTTAGATAAACTTTTTCTTATATTTAATGTTTTTTTATTTTTTTGAGTAGTCATTACCGTTATTTTAGATAATTATTACTAAATTTTGTTTCTTCTTACTTAGTTTTTTTTTGTTGTTCAAAACTGAATTTTTTTATATTTATAACTATTTTTAATATGTCTCGTCGTTCTCCAAGCATCCGTGGCATAAAGGACTACCTTGCAGTTCCATTTTATGCATATATTTGTTAAGACCACAGTGCTCTGTTATTAGATCTGTGAGTTTTTTTAAACGTTGTCTATATTTTTTGGGGTTACGTTAAGTTTTTCGTAACACCTTGGTCCTTTAGTATCTAGCTGCACTTTTTGGCGAGTTGCCAATGTTTCCATACTGCCTTAATCAGTTTGGATTTTATTACTGGCGACCTTAGCGGTAGTAGTCCTGCTTGACTGTTAGTCATTATCTATAACGGATCGTTTGTGTATGACCTCGAATCAATAACGTTCCTGTCACACTAATTGATAGCAGCAACCTTAACTTGACCCAAGGTTAACGAAATTTGCTTCCGACGGTGCTTGTCTCCATATATTCCGGCACCGGTATCGTTGCGATTTTTGGTCTCATCTGTGTATTAGGTAGTTCCTTTAATCGCGTCCGGGTAAATGTTTCTTGTCTACTCGTCTTGTAACGATATTATCACCTTAAATTTTATAAAATGTATAACTTTTGTAAAATCGAATCTCATAGTTAAGATCCTTTCTTCACGCAGCACGTTGTATACACCCGGTTTGTATGTCTCGGTAGTTGACGTCTGTTCATTTATCTGTAGCCTGTATGTATTAAAACAAGGTGTAATGGTGGAAATGAAAGTATTGCTTTTATGCTGCTCTGAGCGTATTTCTTGTCGCTCCTGTTGTCAGCAAACATGCCATTTTCTGCACTTTGCCCAGATTGGAAACTATGCTTTTCAAATTAGTTTATTCGCTCTATAAAGAATGATGAGTTTTGTCATCACACTACATAACTATTTAATCATTGTGGGTTTTAATCCCCATTTGTGTAAGACCATCCGTTTACTAGCATTAAAAATCCTGATGGCCTTCGTTGTAATGTTTTCCAGATGAGCGTTGAAACTCAGTCTGGTGTCAATAGAGAATCCCAGATATTTGACATGTCATCAAGAGAGCAACTCCGTACATTGTAGGTAGTTTTATCATCTGTTTTCTGTAGTTTAGCAAACAAAATGATTGCCGTTTTGATTAGGTTCTCTAATAATCTCTCTGTTTTACACCATTTTTTGACGGTGTTCAGTGCACTCTGTATTCTGTTAGATACAGTTGTTCCAAATTTCCCGTTTGTAATGATGGCGAGATTGTTGGCGTATTCTAAAGCAAATACTTTTCCGTCTTCTCGTTCTTGTAGTAGGCCGTTCATGACGAGGTACCACAGCAAGAGCGACAGCACCCCGTCTTGTAAGCACCCGCTAACTGGCTCTTACATTGTTACCGTACAAAGTAGCTGTTACAGTCCGATTCCTGAGCTTTGAGTTGACTTAGTTTTGCACCGGAGGTGTGAAACTTGTTCTCTTTATTGCTCTTACAATGAAACTGAAGGTAATATTGTCAAATGCTCTAGAAAGATACCTAATGCAATTTTATTCTACTAGATTGCATTTTTACATTTGCTTTTAGTTATACGATAGTTTTTATGCAATACTGTAAGAAATATTGACTATTTGATTTTTTACTGTGTAATTCGATAATGGTATTTGGCTTTGAGCATATTCATAGCGATAGCAATAAGTTTGTGAAGCTTTTCGTCTTTTGCAATCCTACAACTACTCAAGTAAGATGCTTTTATCAAATCAAAATGTTCTTTGAAAAACTTCAATACAATTACTAACTAAATTGAGGTGTTTAGTATTATGGTACTGTTTTTAAGTTTAAAAATGACTTCATACTTTGGTTTCTAAACATACAACCCATTTGTAAGTTGGATTGTCACTATTTTTTGTATCAGTCTTTACTCTAACTCCATACTGTAAATAGATTTCATCATATTTATGGTTGAGCTGTACTTGAACCTTTTTAACACTATCTTTAGCAGTAAAAGAATTTACTAAGGTAAGAACGTCTTCCAGGTTTGGACCGTGTCAATGTTGTAACCGAAATTGCCAACGATTTGCCCATTATCGTAAGGGGCTTCATCAGGGAGTGAGAGAAATCGAAGAAGTCAAACAAGCAACCGAAATCTAACTAAACACTTCTCAAAAGTTAAGTAATCAAGTTGAAAACCTAACTAATTTAACTATCCTTCGATTTCTCTCACGCTCTATTACATTAACAATCTCTACGGGGAGAATATTTCTTCCAAAACCTCCGTATTTTTCAAACTTTGCCACAAACTCGTCAAACTTTTGTGCACTTGCATTTCTCAGAATCAAGTTCTACATTCAGACACGTTTTTCGAAAAACATCTTACACCGTGCTAGTCTAGCGTTGGTACGAGAACTGATTAAGCAAACTAGGCGAGAGTTAGATACCATTTCAAAACAACTCTTTTACCTTGATCATGAATTGGCCAACACTCTTTCCCCGGATGATTGAAATCTCTTTGACAACATTACCTAGCAGCAGTCTGATACCACTCTACGACTAACCACTGAAGGTCATCTCAAAAAGTTTCAAATATTGAAATCCAAGGACCGTAAAGTTTCATCTACTACTAACTCTTTAAAGACGGTTATAATTTATCTAGTTTGGTCTTCACTTCAGAACAGGAATCGGTGCCATCTAAGGGTTTAAATTTTGCTGTTGCTTCCAAACATATTCTTAAAGAAGATATTTTATGTGCCGTCGAGTCTTCTATACGACATCTTACTCGCCACATCTCAGATCCCATTCGTGTTAACACTGGCAAAATCCTTGAATCATCTAAAATTTCTAAACCCAACATTTCTAGGTCGGAAGAGTTAGCCTTAAAAAGTTTTCGTAAGAACCCTGATATTATTGTTCTTCCAGCCGACAAAAGCAATGCTACTGTCGTTTTGAACCATATTGATTATGTTGCAAAAATCTATTCTATTGTGTCTGAGGAAACGTACGCTCTTCTAACTCGTAATTCCACTTCGAGGATTGAACGTGAGGTCAGCCAAATCATCAAATTTTCTAATCTAGCTCTTGAAACTAAACGTCGACTTACCCCTTCAGATTCTAAACCACTTCGTCTATAAGGACTTCCCAAAATTCACAAACAAGGTATTCCCTTTTGACCTATCGTTAGCACTATCCAATCTCCCACCTACAAGCTAGCCAAGTTCTTGTCCAACATTCTTTACGAATTTACAGGTAAAACCTCTTCTCATATTCTCAACTCTCAGCATTTTATTCAACGTCTACAAACTATAAAACTTGAACCCCAACATCTTGTTGTGAGTTTTGATGTCACTTCACTTTTTACTAAAGTTCCTATTAAGGATTCGCTTATTATCATCGAACAGATTCTGTCTCAACATGGCAAGGACTTGAGTTTAGTTCCTCTTATTGATAAGTGTCTATCCTTTACTTACTTCCAATTTGATAAGAAGTTTTACGAACAGGTTTCTGGTGCTGCTATAGGTTCTCATCTATCACCTGTCGTAGCTAACATTTTTATGAAATCTTTTAAAGCGGTTGTTTTAGAATCATCAATATTAAAACCCAAAGTTTGGTTTAGGTATGTTGACGACACGTTTATTGTTTGGCCTCATAGTAATCTCGAATTGTCTAAGTTTCTTAATCATCTTAACAATCATCACTTGGATATCAAATTCACTATGGAAATTGAAAGTAATGGTTCTCTCCCATTTCTTGACTTGTGACTCGTAAGCCCGACGGACTTCTGGGCCATTCTGTTTATTGCAAACCCACCCATACTGATAGATACTTTTATGTTTCGGCTCGTCATCATCCTGCACAGAAACGTTCTGTTATTGAATCTTTGGTTCATCGTACTTTTTCTATTTGTCAACCTGATAATCTAGACTCGGAACTCTGTCATCTTACTAGAACTTTAGTGAACAATGGTTATATGAAGCGAGATATTCATAGAGTTATTAATCGTCATCTACATCCTCGTACTCAATTACCTAAGGACATTTCTACATTCGAATACAATCCAAAATTGGTCTTTTTACTCTACATTTACAAGGATACAGATCAAATAGGGAAACTTCTTCGTAACAATGGTATCCAACCCATATGCAACTCGAAAGGCAAAATCTCTCAGATTCTTCCTTTTCCCAAGGACAAATTTCCTACACTTTCATTTCAAGGTGTATACCAAGTTCCTTGTTCATGTGGTTTAGTCTACATTGGTGAGACCGGTCGTTCCGTCATTACTCGCATTTCAGAACATGATCATTGTATAAGGAAAAAGCATATTTCTAAGTCTGCGGTTGCCGGACATCATTTCACTACAGGTCACAAGATAGATTTTGATAACGTTTCGGTGATTGCCAAATCTCCATTCTTTTTTAACAGGAAATTTCGAGAGAGTATAGAAATCGTCAAACACCCCAATAGCTTCAATCGTGATCATGATTTCGAGCTATCCACTTTTTGGTTCCCGGTTATTAGTCCTTTATCGAAAACATGCCCTCTTTCAACCGTAACCCAATCAGAGTCGAGCTTAACCAGCCGTGACGATACTTCTTCTTTATATACGGAGACTATTTCTCTTTAAGTCACTCCTATAGAGTTTAGAATCTGGAATGGTACACAAGTTGATTACCTAACTCTGTAGTGGTTCTTTGTTAGATTTTCGTTAGCTTTTTCAAGTTTATCGTTTTCTTTCTTACCTTTTCAGAGTTCACAGTTGAGTCTTCATCAGGGCGTGAGAGAAATCGAAGGTTAGTTAGGTAATCAACTTGATTACCTAACTTTTGAGAAGTGTTTAGTTAAATTTCGGTTGCTTGTTTGAGTTCTTCTCTTAAGCCCTGATGAAGCCCCTTATAAAAGTGGGCAAAACGTTGGCAAATTCTTAATATGTTCTGTTGTGAGCAGTTTTTTTGTACCAACTTTGTCACGCTACTCCCTTATCCCTTATAGTACCTGCGAGAAAATTATTTATCTTTGACCACGCTTCCGGACTATCCAGAATCATCTGTATAAGGTTGTATTTATCTATTCGGAGTTTCTTCCTTAGCTTAGTTCTTTCCTTGTGTCTTTATTTGCAGTCGAAGATAATATGCTTTGCATCATTAAATTCTGCTCCACACAAAAAGTATGAAGGGTCAACTTTCTTCTTAACACCGGCTAGGTAATTACCAAAGCACCCATGTTCCGTAAGTGCTTGAGTACTATGGTAGTTGATGTTACCAAATTTTCTTTTCTGTCACTTAGTTAAGTTAGGGATTAGTACCTTAGTCCATTCGGCTTTCTGATACATCGCCCATCTCTCTTGCTATTTTTGCATAGTGGTCTCTTTTCTTAAATCTCGACTCATACCATTCTTAGCGTTATATTGCGCTTCCGCCATTAGGACTATAGAAACAGTGCCCGCTAACACGGTAATGCTAATGTGATTCTTCGTTGAGTTTTTTTGCCAAGTTTTTAATCCTATCAATACTAAAGACTTGATACGACACCGGGGCAGCATATAAAGTAGCTGACTAAACTGTCGCCATAATAATTCTTCTTACTGAATTTTGCGGATCCTTAACGTTAGACATCTGCCCAGCAAAAGCTGACTCTCTTCTATTGGCTTTCTCAATCGTAATGTGCAAAGCAAACTTAAGATGTTTGACCAAGGTAACTCCTAAGTACTCCATCGTATCTTTAATCTTTACCAGTACATCCCCATGTCTAAATTTTATGCTTCTGATTTTTCTGATTGCAAACGTTTTTTCTTTTGTTACTTTTAACTTGTTGGTTTTTAGCCAATTGTCTACTGTATTCAAAGCCCTGTTCATATTACCCTCTAAATTCTGCGGCGTGTCACCCTGCTCAAAGATTGTTTCATACGTTATTGTAAATCTACAACACGCACAATAAACACAGCACAACAAATAAACTGCACAACAATGCAATATAGCGTTACGTTTAAGGCAACTGTTTACACTGAATCAATGTTACCTTGCAAGTACGGCAATAGGAGAGCAGAGATGCTAACAGATACTAATAAACATATTGTTCATCTCAAAAACGTAGATTACCCTGTACATGCTCTCGGCGCTGTGTTAGCGTTTGATCATTGTGTATCACCTGCAACGTTGTCGCGTATCACCGTTTGAAAATCTAACAGATCAAATAAAGTAAGATGCAGTAGATTTTTGATTACGTTAAAAAATAGCACAAACGTTTTTACAAGAATAATAACGCCTGTGCAAATATTGTTTTTAACTGTCATAAATTTTAATTTTTTGTTTTTAAAACCGTTGACAGTTTTTGCGCAGTTGTCAACATAAACGTGAAACTATTTTTGAAAAATTTGGATACTTTGAGGTCTTCGTAGTCTCTATTCATACAATAAAATGTTGTATTCAACTCGTTTCTGTCTAAATTGGACTTTTTTTTCTTAGTGGACTTTTAAAACATGCTCACTCGTAAAAAAACACCCAATTTTTTTTTCTTGTCAATTTATTATTGCAAGAAGTAAATTAAGTCTTAAAAATTTTAGTCAAGTTTACGATTTGTACCATGCAGAGAGTATTATAACCGTCTTTATACTATCTTGATCTCTTTCAAAAGATTTTGCTAGCACAACTTCTCTATTCAATAAAACCTTTTTCTTATTCTTTCTCATTCTAAACGCATTTTTTACACTGATTTAAACTAATTATTTAATCTTTCTCACATTAATACAAAGCTTTTATAAATAATTGTTTTTTACGTGACACATATGTTAGGCAACCAACAGTTCTTAAATTGGTATAAAGTAAAACAAAATTACTAAATGAACATTTTTGATTTGTAACTTCTAAATAAAGGTTAAATAATTAACTAAAAACGGAATGAAATTAACAACAATACTTGTTTAATTGTAATAAAAATAGGTAATAACAATTATTTAAAATCACCGATATTCATTCAATGTTGTTCTTTAGCTTTGATACATGTGTTAACTTTTCTTTTTAAACTTTAATATTTTGAACACTTTCATTGCAGAATTGTTGAATAAATTCAATTCAATTCGAAGTCGCAAACTATGTTTTAATAAAAGCAAAAATGAAGTAAAATGGATTTGTTAACATTTGAAATAAAACGAAGAAGTACTCATTGGCGTTGTAAAAACGCAGATGTTGCAATATTCCTTTAGTGAAATTTGTAGGGCGTGTTCAAAAGAACAAAAAACATTACCGACAATAGCCACAAAATTAGTCTTAAATCACGAAACGTGATTTCTTAAATGTGATGGTCCTGTTTGGTAGGTAGAAAGTAGCAAGTATTTAATAAAATACGCAAAGTTCATTGGTCGTTACCGAAAGTAGTTTTTTTAAAAAATGAAAGTAATGTTAGTAAGAAAAAATAGATTCATCAATGACTTAAGACATTAAAACAGGTGTTACATAAAGTATTCTATAATCCAAATTATTTAGGTTAGTTTGCTCTTAATCTTGGTCACTCGACTCGAATTTTTATGGACTCGCATAATTTTTGAGCAGAGAAAGCGTTCTACATTAACACTATAAAATATATGTTTACTTATTTTTTTAATTATAAAGGAACTTATTTGTTATACAATGTGAGAGTTGTTTTATGACAGATGGAAAAGTTTGATTGCTTTCGATGATTTGGTTTGTCAATGGCAAGGTTATTTGACTATACAATACATTATGCTATTTGATTTACTAGTTAGAAATGCAAAATGTAAATGTTTTTTGTGTATGTTTTCTCTATATGTTCTAAACTGTCAGATGTTATTTTTTTACTTTTTTTAAAAATTATACAAAATAAATTCGTACGACTCAAAAAAAAACAATTTATATAAGAGTAAAATCAATGTACTTTGACAGAGTTTTTCATTTACAAAATATTGTTAAAAGTCACAAAATCACCTAAATCTATTTATTTTCTTATAGTTTTTAATTTAATTTTATAGTTAACAACTGTTAAAAAAATAAATAAAATCTTTTCAAAAAATTTGCATTAAAGAGTATAATCTCCGTTATTTTCTTGACAACAGTTACGTAAATTACAATAAAAACAACTAAAACAAAGCAAACGCTTTTTTTCTAAACGAGTCAGTATCGCATTTAAGAAAAATGCTTAAAGTTTAACAAGAAAGGCAAAAACGTGTTTTGAATTATTACCTCATACTTTCGCTTTTACTCTATTATACATATGTACACAAATATCCTATTACTTTTAAAATGATATTCTATGCATGTAAAGTAACATGATAATTTCTTATGTTAACAAATTAACACGATTTAAAACCATACAATGTGCTCATTCAGAGCGTAACATTTCCCTTTCAACAATTTTTTCAATGAAGAAATAAGTTAATATTTTTTTGGAGTTATATTGTGACATTATATTTTTTTTGTATATAACTGTAAAACCACAACGTAATATAATTTTATTATCTCAACCTTGTGAAGAAAGTTAAATGGATGACGCTTCTCAAAGCTTATCGTAGTTTCCTTTTTATTATTATACAACAACATAATTTTTAACATTTTACCAATTTGTTAACAAATCTTTGTATAAATTATATAGTGCACGCCGCTTAATAGAATCGCATTGACACTTGGGGTTTTTGATAACAATATCCGAATGATAATAAAATCTGATGTTCGAAAAGACACAACAAATAAATGTTTATTGGGTAGATAGCAGCAAATGCATACAGCGTGTATCTGATTAACATGTTGTTTATTTATAAAGTGTAATTATTATGTCAAAATAAAAGTTGGAATAAAGCATTTAAAACAAATCAAAATTTTAAGCCAAATAATACTGAAATTCTGGAAACGTTCCAATCAAAATTGTTAAAGGTATGGTTTATTACGAATAACATAATAAGAAGTGATCTACGTATGTCAACTTTAAAGGAAGAAATTCATAACCATAGTGCTAAATATAGCAAGAGACTCAATTCCCAAGATACCAACATAGAAACTACTCTCAAAACAAAGTGATACGCGCAGACTCAAAAGATACAAGCCACTAGATTTAGGATATAGATTTAGCTGATTCACATTTGGTAATATTGTCAACCAGTATGCCAAAATAATCTCCAATAGACTAAATTGCCAACTTTTTAAATTTTTAGTGTTTTTTTTCGGTTTTGTTTTGTTTTAGTTTCGTTAAGCTTCAATTTACTTATTGTTTATTATCCAGTAGAGATTGTAAATAAACTTGGGGAAAATATGTGACGTGAGTTTGAACAAAAATATAATAATTGTAGCAAAGGAGAAAGAAATCACGTTGCTTCAAGAAGTGTAGATGTAAACACAAACAAATTTTTTTAATGAACAAGAAGAGGCAACTGTAAATAAATCTTGCAAAAGCGTTACATTCACCGAAAGCAATGTCAGACCGTCACCATCACTTAATTTAGAGAGTTAAAACTTTATTTTTTTAACCAAAGAAAAATGAGTTTTGTTCAGGTGCAATGCTAATGAGACGACGTAGTTTGTAAATTCATACTTTGAAAAAGAAACTACAATAAATACTTTTTTTTTCTGATAAACCAAATCAGAACTTATTGATTGCGGAAGCAGTCAATAAAACATCAGTTGCATGTTTTCAAAATGTTGAGTACATCATACTAACAAAAGCAAAAACTTTAGTGGCACAGAATAACGTTTTAGAGTCGTTAAAACGGCAGTAGATATTATTTTGTAAATCAGTCATTTTAGAAGTTTATTTAACTTAAACGAAAAAAATTTATATCACTGTCACGTGCCGTCAGATTAATAGTAAGGTTAAGTTTTTTTGTTTTTTTAACTAATTTATTTTGAAATTTTAGTACTTGAAGCGTTTCAGTTGAACCAAGTAAGGAAATTGTCAAAGTCAAAGAATAAAGCTATAAAGTCACAAGCTCTATATAATAAAGTAATACCGTGTGCCACAGGCAAACAGTGTTTTCTATTTGTCAACTATGCAAATCAAAAATATTGCAAATAAATCTTATATTTATTTAAATAATAATTTAAATAACTTGTAGTTGGAAAGATAAACGTACAAAAAAAATATTTCCGGTGCTCGGATATTCCCATTAAACAAATACACAGATATGATAAGAAGTTACAATCCAAACACACATAAACACGTACAGACACATCATTTACACGAAGTTGGTTAACTAACGGCATGCCAGTAAATACTAAGGTTCTGGTTACGAAAGCAGTCCATCTATAGTTGAACCGTCAGTACAAGCAAACGCTGGCCAAAAATACACAATCATACACAATACACACATAATAGTATATAAAAAAAATTTATAAAATAATTACCTGCGATCACATGCTGTTTGTACATCACGGTAAATAAAGTATTAGATTTATAAGACAATGCATACACTGGAGTTTTCCCTTGTTATCAAACCTATTATAATCACTATCTCAATAGATAATAATTACGACTGAAAAGGATGTTCTAACTATGACCAACTTTTGTATTATTACATTATAAACGCACAAAGAAATTATTAAGGAGAAAGGTGGGTACATAGGGCCATTTATTAAAATTATGCTGTAATATTTTTGTTTTCCTGAAATGAATTTCTACATTTTGTATGTTAAATGTTTATATAATACCTTTATCATACTTTGAGAAAAGTTTTTCATTCAAATAAAATCAAATTCTTACAGAATAGAAAAATATCTTATATAGTATAGTTATGTAAAACCAAAGTATTTCACATTATATGCAAAAAAATGTTCTTTTTATTAGTAAATTATTAGGTAGTTTTGTACGGAGACGGACACTTAGGCGCGGCCACTAAAGCGCGGCCATTTAGGCGCGGCCACTTCGGCGCGGGACACTTCGGCGCAGGGACGCTAAAGCGCGGGTCCAGTTAGGCGCAAGACACTTAGGCGCAAGACTCTTCGGCGCGGGGCTACTAAGGCGCCGAGTCACTAAGGCGCAAGACACATACACACGAGGTTGGGTTCTATGCCCTATAACTATGGTGCGAAGTACCGAAACCAAAATTAAATTTGTTTCTTTTATTAGATTATTCGTTCTTTTTCATTTTAAATTTACTCTGTTTCTTTTTTCGATAGAATTTAAAAGAGTAACCATTAAATAATAAAACTTGATCCTGAGCGTACACTGTATTCTTTCATTATTATCAAAGAAACCGTTCTATACTGAACGTTTGTAACCAAGTGAGTACTACAAAAGTGTACGTGTAAAATCATATTTTAGTACGTTTTTGCTACCAAAAAAAATGTTAATTTTACGTCAGTAAACTCGTTAAAATACTTGTAGCCAATTCTTTAATTAAATACTGTAATTATTAGAAATTATGGTTTATTTTTTCAATTCGAACAAAGATAAAAAGGAGAATTTTATTAAACTTGAGGAGAACAGGTGAATAATAATAATTTATTTACGTAAAATCAGAGAAAAGAAGTGTCTTCGAAAGCTTATTAACTTTTGTTTGCAATTTTTGTCATAAAACTGATACAATCTCTATTACACGAACACATAGATACAGTGAACTTTGAGCAAATAGCAACTGGTGTTACAGAATATCGTTTTCCAGAAGAAGCTGGGGTTGTGGATCTGCGCCTTACTGATCTCGCGCCTTAGTGGCCCCGCGCCGACGAGTCTTGCGCCTAAGTGTCTTGCGCCTAACTGGACTCGCGCCTTAGCGTCCCTGCGCCAAAGTGTCCCGCGCCGAAGTGGCCGCGCCTAAATGGCCGCGCCTAAGTGGCCGCGCCTAAATGTCCTAGACCGAGTTTTGTATCCGGTTTAACAAACCTATCGTTTTCTTTTTTCCTGAAATACACCACCTCAAGTTCATCATTTTGATACATTTTTTTAATCCTTCTAAGCAGCAAAAGTATAAATTATTTGATAGTACAGTTAGTTTTAATTATTATGTGTTGAAGAACGTCAATAAATAAGGTAGAAGTCATCCATCCGCATTTCCTGAGTTCCATCTATAAAGTGCTTTGGAAATATTAGACAGAGTGTAGGAAAATATTAACTAGCACTTATGATTTAAACTACAGTGACCAAACTTCCTCTCTCAGCTGATGATATTTGTCAAACTTGTTTTTTGCCTGTTTAGCAATAATTCACCCACGCTTGACTTATTAAAACCAGCAACAAGTGCTATACTTGCACTTTTAGGCTTACGCATGCTTAGTGATGAATTTCGGTCCATAAATGACATAAATGTGAGACGCTTTTTTAATGTAAGAAACCAACATTTCTTCTTGTGGGCATTTTTTGATTTTTTTATTTGCATTTGAACTGCTTTCATGGCTTAAGTTGTCATTAGGTATTGAAAATTGGTGACTTTTTTTAAATTTATTCTGTGTTGTAATGTGGCTTTCTTAACACAAAAAGTTATACTCTTTGAGACATTATACCTGACATTACTGCTTTAGTGCTTTTTTCATGGGTTTCTCATTAACATTGGATGTCTGTTTTTCTTTTATAGGTGCGCATCATTTTGTTTTAAATACCTAAATTTAAAAAAATCTTTTTTTAATCTGTAATGAGGCAGAATGCGTCATGACCCAATCTACCCCAAATTTAGTTGGCTAATTCTACCCCATAGAATACTATAACAACAAAAATGTCCCAGAATGTTACGGGTTTGTTTTTAAGCCGGGTTTATTAGCCAATCTTGTAGGCAAATATATGCACTAATTACCATATTTAAATTAAACAAATTTAATATGTTATTTTTTAGTATTTAGTCTAAGATATCTAATGGTCAAATTTTATTAGCAAGAGTAGTATAAAAACAAATCACTACATGAAAGCACTATGAACGCTAACAATGCGGTGCTTTTTCATGTAGCAGGTAGACTACAGTGACCGACGAGAAACCAGCAATAAAGTTCAGCAATAAAAGTATACCCCGAAAGAGGCTAGAAATATCTAAAACATTCATTTTCAAATTGAGAAGCGTTTTACCAATTTGAATATACACAATACAGTAGTGCAATGCTTTCTATAAAAAATTCTTTTTATGCGTGTGGAATTTTTCTAAACAGAGTAATTAGAACTGTTTATATATAGGTAAAAAAATAAAGAAATCGCATAATATCTAATTTTTTCAATTTTTTTCAAAAGTCTTTGATTGCTCAATGACTTTGAAAACACGGTATGAAAGGGCAAACTACCCTGTATTTAAAACTGTTTTTATGCTAGTTGAATTTTTTCAATTAAAGTAATTACAGCGGTTTGTATGTTCAAAAATGTAGAAATCGCAGAATATTCAATTTTTTCAATTTTTTTCAAAAGTCTTTGATTGCTCAGTGACTTTGAAAACACGGTATGAAAGGGTAAACTACCCTGTATTTAAAACTGTTTTTATGCTAGTTGAATTTTTTCAATTAAAGTAATTAGAGTGGTTCAATTTTTTAAATTGTTTAAATGCATGATATTCAAATGAGAGAAACTCAAAGCACCCGAACTTACACGAAATTCAAATATTTTAAAATGCGCGGGAAATGCGGTTACTACCCCCACCCCCTCCCAAAACTCGAGCTTGCCCGAACCCGAACTTACACGAAATTCAAATTTAAAAATTGCGTGCACACACGAACACAGCCGAAGAAACTCCGATCTTGCCCGAACTAACCCGAACTTACACGAAATTCAAATTTTTAAAAAAACGCGGGAAAATGTGGTCTAGAACCGGCCTCACTATACTACTCACGTTTTACCCCTCAATCTTCAATACAGCTTCATGAAAGGTCGCTGCTTGTGCGTGCAAAAAATATAATCACATTTCTAAGCTAGTGTTTTTGAAAAACCTTTTTAAAATACTTGGGCATTTGTCGACGCTTAGAAAATAGTTTTTCAAAGGTTGAAACATTTTTAGAACTCTCTCAAGCGCGGGCATTAATACAAGCCACCTTGTTCTACTGTAGCCCAGTTTGTGATACTCTTTTAAAGCTTCTACTCGAACGCTGTAGATATAGAAAAATGAATAAATTTTCACAATAATGCATTCGAAGTCAGCAGGAAAGCGAAAAATAAATTTTAAATTATCGTTTGGTCGGATTGCGAAAGCGGGACTATTTTGCCTTTGCTGGGGACAGCGGGAAAGACAGCCTAAAAGCGGGGACTGTCCTGCCTAAAGCAGGACGTATGGTCACTTTAAGTATGTACCTATAACCACATTATTAATTAAAGTAATGCACAGTGGCACTCATCTTCGTTTACTGATAATCCAGTGTTTACCATAAACAATTAAGTTTTTACCGTTAAATCTTACGCTGCCACATTTCATCAACCTACGGTATATTTGCTGCTTATTGTGATTGGATGAATCTTTTTCCACCACTAAGCTTTAAAATTAGGTGACACATTATTTACATGTTTGTGGTAAATCGGTTCACAGTAATCTTCATGTTTTACAAAAATTCAGCGATGCAATACCCACCTTCAACAAAAAAGTATTGCCCTTTCATACCGTGTTTTCAAAGTCATTGAGCAATTAGACTTTTGAAAAAAATTGAAAAAATTAAATATTCTGCGACTTCGACATTTTTGAACATACAAACCGCTGTAATTACTTTAATTGAAAAAATTCAACTGGCATAAAAACAGTTTTAAATACAGGGTAGTTTACCCTTTCATACCGTGTTTTCAAAGTCACTGAGCAATCAAAGACTTTTGAAAAAAATTGAAAAAATTAATATTCTGCGATTTCTACATTTTTGAACATACAAACCGCTGTAATTACTTTAATTGAAAAAATTCAACTAGCATAAAAACAGTTTTAAATACAGGGTAGTTTACCCTTTCATACCGTGTTTTCAAAGTCACTGAGCAATCAAAGACTTTTGAAAAAAATTGAAAAAATTGAAAATTCTGTGATTTCGACATTTTTGAACATACAAACCGCTGTAATTACTTCAATTGAAAAAATTCAACTGGCATAAAAACAGTTCTAAATGCAGGGTAGTTTGCCTTTTCATACCGTATTTTCAAAGTCATTGAGCAATTAAAGACTTTTGAAAAAAATTGAAAAAATTAAATATTTTGCGATTTCTTTTTTACCTATATATAAACTGTTCTAATTACTTTGTTTGAAAAAACTCCGCACGCATAAAAAAAATTTTTATAGAAGGCCTTGTACTACTTTATTGTGTATATTCAAATTCGCCAGACAATTGGTAAAACGCTTCCTAATTTGAAAATGAATCTTTTAGATATTTCTAGCCTCTTTCGAGGTATACTTTTATTGCTGAACTTTATTGCTGGTTTCTCGTCGGTACTACAGTGTGGCCTTCTACTGTGACTTATTTTAAAATATGACAATTATTGTGCGGGAAATTTAAATTGGCTTAATGTGCCCCATGGCCCAATGTACCCTTTTTTCACCTACGCATAATTTAGAATTAAATTCAAAGATCCAACATTTTGATAATTTTAGTTAACTTACAAAGAAAGTAATTTAACGAAAACTGTTTTTAAAACACATCATAGGTACACAGGGTATCCAGATAAGGCTACGGACCGGTTGTATCTCAATAATGGTAAAGTCTAGAAGTTTGTGAAAAAATCCTTATAAATAAAGTAGGTATAAGAATGACTGGAAATTTTTTTGAAGTTTGTAAATCTACATCTAAAGGGTGTAACTGCTATAAAGAAACAAAGTTTACCGTATTTGAGAAAGTTGAGCGATGAACCATATCTTTAATAACATAACTTGATAGCTTGAGTTATACGATATCATTTTGCTTTATGATATTTTTTCGTATCTGCCATGATAAGGAAAAGGAAAGTCAATGCATTTTTTAAAACTTTCATTTTAATATTTTCTCAACCATGCACCTAATATTATTAATCTCGTTTGTAGGAATATTTTATGGTCTTTCGACAAAAATGTTTTGTTGAACCGTTTAATTTAAAATCAAACTAGAGGGCGTTATCTGCAGCGATTACACATTTTTGTTATTGTTAGAAAAAAGTTAAATAGAACGGTACTATTTTTGTAACAAACACTTTACCGTCATAAAATTAGCTAAATTTTAGTCAAAACCGCATCACGATATCTCTATCTGTTCTCGATACGTTAATAATTCGAGTATCTCAATCGAATGAAATTACCTTAGCGAGAAAAATAAATCATTGCAATGGTTCAAAACTATTTTTGAAGCGTGTTTAAAAACCAATTAACCGAAAAAACATTAGTAATAAAATAAAAAATAACTGGTGTGGTCATGACACGACTTTCCTATAAGGAATGATGAAGGAATATCTACATATTTTTTTAAGGTTATGTTGTCATAAAACCATTTTGAAGTGATATGTACACGTTTGTATTGATTTCCTAGCATGCTATAATTTTTCTCCTTGATTTCATTAAAATCATATCGACTAACTCTTATATTTGTGTACCTCGATATTACTTACCCCTTTAGTAAATCAGTAAAAAAAATTGTCGCAGGCAGGATTCGAAACTGTATTGTATGCGTGAACTCATTTTAAATTACAAATTAAATATCTGATAAACTGTTAATGTTAAAAAAATTTTGTTTGAATAAATTGTTAGGAAGAATTATCTCTATAAGAAACTGTAAAAATAGTTTGAATAATTTACATACGTACAAAATTATATAAGAAACACTGTTAAAAATGGCAGATAGACCCACTTCTGGTTTCTTTATTAGACCCATCTTTTGATAGAACCGAGCTAATATGAAAAGCCAGCTTCATACCAAATTTAAAGTTACTAGGATTGTTGGTTCGATAGTTATCGTAGGTACATCGTTACACACAGACACACACACACAGACACAACATTTTTTTGTCAAAAATACGTTTTTCTGATTCAGGAGAACGTATAATTATGCAATAAAAATGTTTTGAAAAAAAATTGCAATCGCTATACTTTATTTATAGGAAAGTAAAAACAAAGTTTAACCACAAATAGCTCACAATTGTTTAAAATGTTTTCTATTATTTTCGATGTATTTATTTAGTCCAATTTTGGTAGAAAAACCGTTGCTTAAATTTCATACTTAGGTAAGCTTCTAATGGCATTTCACGTTCTTTCCATCATGTTTTCTTTGGTTTTGGTTTCTTTGGAAAAAACAGATCTTTCAGTCTACCCCATAGGTAAAAATCTAAACAAGCTAGATCGAAAGAGCGCGTCGACCAAGGAAATAGACCTTCTCTTCCAATAACACGATGTGAATACTGTTCGTCTAAATGCTGACGCACGTTTCGGTTAGAATGCGCCTAACAACCATCAAGCTGGAGCTACATGTTTCTTCTTGTTTCCAAGGGAACCTCTTTTATAAGTGGGGGAAGAACAACGTTAAAAAACCCAAAAACCTTTCTCCGTTTAGAATTTGGTCAAAAACATGTGGTCCTATAATTTTTTCTTCCACAATTCCACACCATACTTCGGCGATTTAGATGTTCTATTTGCTGCACCTAATTTGGTATTTGCTCAGACCAATAATGTATATTACGTAAATGTTCACTCCCTGCGCTACTGAAAGTTGTTTCATCCGTCCATAACATTAGTGACAAAAAATTACGATTTACCTGAATCGTATTTAACAGCCAGTGACAATAGTTCAGCTTAGTATAACCAGTAACTTTTAAGGCATGATATAAAACAAGGTGGTAAGGATGCATATTATTCTTTAAAAGAATCTCGTGCACAATTGTTTTAAGGATTCGTCGGTTATTGAAAATTTTTCTGATGCTTCAGGTGGCATCGTGATGCACGTAGGCCAAAACGTTAATAATATTTTCTTCGATGCGTGTTTTACGAATCCATGTGTTTGAATAGGCTGCACGTTGCCAGTCTCCAGTAATCGCCTAGCCAATCTTAAAAACACTTTTCAAAAAAAACGTTTTCTTTATGGAAATTGCATTGCAATTGCTGCGCCGCAATTGTAGCATTTTCAAACAGAAACTATGAGAACTAAGTTTTGACAGTTGACAAATCCGTAATTTTTTCATTTTAGCGGTTATCATTCCAGTATTTGTTTTTCTCGCTAAAGTAACTTGATGCGATTGAGATACTCAAATTTTTAACATTTATTATACATTATGACAAATACAAAAAAATATCATAAAGCAAAATGATACCGTATCACAATACTACGCAAGTACAAAAATTGGTTTATATAATTGCAGAAACTAATTTTAGAAACCAGTGGACAGCTCAACCGTCCTATTTGGACATAGGTGTTCTATAATTTGAACTATTCAGCCCTGGAATACCTTAATGTCGTTTTCACAACTACATAAAACTTCATAGTTTCTTACATGCGGATTAACTCGTACGTAGGTTTGTTTTTACGAGATGGCGTTTAGTCTCAGATTTGTTTATTAAATTATGTTTTCAAAAGTATTGCTCATTGCCCAACTTTCCAAGATACCGTGAACTTTATGTTTCTTCTTTGCAGTTACGCTTCCTAGTGGTGAATATACGAACTTCAAAATGATTTTTAGCTTTTTCTCTTCCCTATTTTATTTATAAAGATTTTTTTCCAAACTTCTAGGCTTTACTATTGTCGATATACAGCCGCTCCGTGCCCTTATCCAGGCACCCAGTACCATAAAAATAACAAAAACAAGCGTGTAGAACGTGTCGATTTAAGTATTTTAAGTAATAATTAATGATTTGTAAAAAACATCGTTTGATAATGCCACGCAAACTGAATTTGAAATGCATCAACGTGTATAAAAACAATCGAATCGACAATATTGAAATGGCCGCTAATGCGTTCGTCTTACCAAAACAAACAAAACAAGTGGTGTTTTTATAACCCTAGAATTTTAATACAAAGTTTAAAAGTTACAGTAAAGTTTCTCATTCTTTGCGTTTGTTAATTCTATTACATTAATTTACATACCTGTAAAGTTCACAAAGCACATAGAGAACAAATAATTAGAAAAATTTAATATGATACAAATAAAATCTTAAGCTTTCGCGGTTGTTATGTTTATGATTATAAGCGACTTTCGGCTTAGACCGCGTCGTAGTTAAACACCCAGACTTAGGTTTGGTCCTAGACTCTCTTTAAGAGCCAAATCAAGAAGTACAACTTGGTTTTTGAGTCTTTGTCGTTTGTTAACCCAATCAAAACTGATGTTTTGCAAATCCAAAAGTTAAAGAAGACTTATCATCTCCTACTAGCACCGCTAATTTACCATACCGTATGGGTAATCGCTATTGATATAAATATTGTCACTTACACTTTTTAAGATGCAAGCTGTAATGTCTTGCGAAACATCAGTTTGTTTGGGTTCACAAAAGTTCTACTTCTTGTTTTAGCTCTCAAGAAGAGACTAGGACCAAGCCTAAGTCTGGGTGTTTAACTACGAGGCGGTCTAAGCCGAAAGTCGCTATGTTGTTTTCGCCACGGTTCAGAACCGTCTATCTCTGCTTTGCACCCCCAGCGTATACATTTTTGTAGTTATTGGTCTTTACGTCAGATGACGAGACTTACGTAATTTCTCGCGTTTTTAATTAGATTTAAACTTAAATTACATTTTCTCACAATCATCAATTGTTATATATTAGTTGATGTCATAATGGTTTTTGGTAGCTTGAGAGATCTATTGTCAAGTTCATGGACAACATATTTTTATAAGCTCAAACTTTTAGAAGTTTACAGAAACAAACTCTTTCAATGTGTTGCTGCCAGTAGTTTAAAGTTTCTAATTTTTAAATTTGCGGTTTTCTTTCACTTTTTTTATTTCTTTATTGTTTTTAAATATAAAAGACATGAGACTAATAAGTCTATAAGGTTTTACTGCAGAATAGTTTAATCATCCAATTTTTGGTATGCATACCAGTTTAGTCTTCACAACCTCAAGATGTATGTTATGGTGTAACCTCTTCTACAACTTACCGCAGATAATATGGTTCGGTTTTGAAAATTTAAATAAACTCAAGGACTTTAAAGTTTATTTCATTTTGAGAAGTATTTTTTTGATACTTTGCTAATCTACGTTTTATCCATCTTGCCTTAATCAATTTTGTTGTATTCGCGATAAAAATATTTATGTAGTCCTGAATATTTTTAAAGATCTTAAAAGATCTGGCACATTTTAATAATCCTTTGATGTTATTAGTCTTTATTAAAACTATTTGATTCTGCTATATTGCTTTTAGGTTTTTTTGGTTTCCGGGCCGGTTAGAGCGTCGCTGTTAAATTTGGTTTTTTGAGGTTATGATCATCATCTCGTGAGCTTCGAAAGATTTCTGAAACTGTTTTGTTTAACCTTGGTTTGAGTATTTATACTAATTCACTGGTTGACCGGTCTCCGAATAAATGCTTCCAGGTGGAAGGAAGCTCTATTCTTTCGTTCTTATTGAAATTGTTGCTACGCTTTTGGATCTCTATGACTTCCCTGTAGATTCATAGCCAAAAGTGTTTGACTCTGGCAACTATGCTAGTTTCGTCAAAGTCGATTGCAACTCCTGTGGTCTGAGAGTGTTCTAATTATTAATGTCTACGATTCTCTATAGTGCATGCTAAAGGTTACTGCAATTTATTTAAATTTTAATTTTTTAGCAACTGATTATAGTGTTTGTTGTAGGTACTTTTAGTTCTACAACTAAGAATATTTTCACAATTTTTTTACTACAATGCATACTTCTATCTATCGTAAAGAATTTTTATATTAGCTCTTTACTAATTACTTCTAAGCCTACTGTTCTTAACATATAGAAAACTATGACAATGTTGGTTTGTGGATTTTACAATCGTGAAGTTTAAAATTGTGTCAAATAATACGTGGCACAAATTTCTAACTGTAACCCTAAAGTGCTAAAAGTGTTTATCTAATTTAAGAAATCATATATATTAATCGTATTGAAAATGGAAGGCCTAGAAAAAGAACTTCCTGATAAAGTTTATAGTGTATGTCATAAAGGAGATGATAAAAAAGAATGTGCTACATATGTGTGTGTTTTTGTGGAGTTCGATTTCACAAGAGTTGCTACGAACGAAAAAAAGAGGTAATTAAACTGAAAGGATCACTTATAATATGTAGAGAACATATCAGCAGCTACATAACCCCAAAAAAAACAATTACACACGAGGAATTACAAGGTATGACAGTCAAAATTGCAAAAAAGATTATCATCGAACATGCCACTAACTCGCATGAAAACGAATACCTAAAAGAACAAAATAAAATCCTTAAAGAATTCAACACTACATTAAAAGAAAAAATTAACTTGATTGAAGAAAAAAACCAAACAAATACACCGACGTTTGCCGCTATCCTGAACACACAAAATGCGAAGGGAATGATAAACGAAAAAGTACCTGCTTTAGTTATAAAACCCAAAAGAGAACAACATGTTGAAGAAACGGTTCAAGATGTAAACACCTCGATAAAAAACTTAAAAATAGGAGTAAATAAAACTATAAAAAAACAAAAAGGGCTCGATGAAAATAAAGTGTAGAAAAAAACAAGAAAATGATCAAGTCAAAGAAAAAATCAATGAACTATTTCCTGAAAAATACTCATGCGAAAATGAAGAGCTATTGAAACCAATCATCAAAATTGTAGAAATAAATGAGAATTTTGAACCCGAAAAACTAAAAGGAACAATAATTCAACAAAACTTATTGGAATACATGATATACAAATTACATACATAAAACATGTTTAGACGAAAAATACATACACAGCGTACATGCAAACCTCCCCGGTTTAAGAATGATATTAAACCCATATTCAACTCGACAGGCAAAATCTCTCAGATTCTTCCTTCTCCCAAAGACAAATTCCTACACTTCTATCTCAAGGCGTATACCAAATTCCTTGTTTATGTGGTTTAGTCTACATTGGTGAAACTGGTCGTTCCGTCATTACTCGCATTTCAGAACATGATCGTTGTATAGAAAAAAGTATATTTCTAAGTCTGCGGTTGCTGAACATCATTTTACTACAGGTCAGAAGATAGATTTTGATAATGTTTTGTTGATTGCCAAATCTCCATTCTTTTTGAACAGGAAATTCCGAGAAAGCATAGAAATCATCAAACACCCCAATAACTTCAATCGCGATCATGGTTTTGAGCTATCCTCTCTTTGGTTTCCGGTCATTAGTCATTTATCGAAAGACGCCTCTTATTAACGGTAACCCAATCAGAGTCAAGCTTAACCATCCGTCACTTCTACGGAGTTTAGAATCTGGTTTGGTTCACAAGCTGATTACCTAACTCGGTAGTGGTTCTTTGTTAGATTTTCGTTTGTTTTTCAAGTTTTCTTTCTTACTTTTTCAGAGTTTAGATTATGATTTGTTTCACAAGTGGATAACCTAACTTTTGAGAAGTTCTTAGTTAGATTTCGGTTGCTTGTTTGAGTTTTGCGATTTATCTCACGCCCTGATGAAGCCCCTTACGAAAGTGGGAGAAACGTTGGCAACTTCGGTTACAACAATAATGACACGGTCCAAAGCCGGAAGACATTCCTATCTTAGTATAGATTCAAGCCGTGGAAGCTTTCGCTATTACATCATGCAATTCGTCAACGAGCACAATATATTACACAACAACCAATTTGGATTCAGACAAGGAAAATCAACAGAAGACGCCTTAACAGAATTTACAAAAAAAATCTATAAAAACATTGACAACAAAAAAGCCACGCTCTTAATCTTTGTAGACCTGGCAAAAGCTTTCGATACATTAGACCACAAAATACTACTCAAAAAACTTGAATTGATTGGTATTAGAGGACTAGCTCTATCACTAAAAAGCTATTTGACACCAAGAGAACAAAGTGTTAGAATAGAAAAAAACACAAGCGACATTGAAATTGTGGAATATGGTGTCCCACAGCCATAGGTCGACTCTTATTCATTCTGTATATAAATGACTTATACGAGCTTCCAATAATAGGAAAAATATTCTCATTTGCTGATGATACATCCATAATCTTCGAATCAACGACCTGGGATGATCTAAAAAAACTAGTCATGAACGAAATGCCCAGAGTATACCAATGTTTTTCAAACAACTCATTAAAAGTGGATGTCGAGAAGACAGAAACTATACTATTTGGATCACAGATAACTTCAATACCAATATGGTTAAACATAACCTTCAGATACCACCAAGAAGAAAAGCAAATGAAAATATCAACACACGCTAAATGCCTGGGTGTTATTATTGATAGTCACCTTTGATGGAATCATCATATAAACTGAATGTGCAGAAGACAGACCTGCGCTTCATAAAGATTCCCTTGAAGAAAAAAGCAATTGGCCAAAGAACATACGAATTCATTGGAATAAGACTAATGAACAGCATGAACACAGAACTACGAACAAAACTGATAAACTACAAAGACAGAGAAAAAAAATTACATGTGAAATAGTAAAGTAAAATATATAATAATAAATAATAAATTTTATATGAAAAAAAAAAAATTTCATGTCATAAATGTGACAAAACGATAGAAAAATTAATCTTGTTATTAATTTTATATTTTATTTCTATATTGTAGAAGTTGGCTCTTTTCGCCAAAGGAAGTCTGCGTGGATGTTGTCGTATCGGCCGAGCGTCTCCGGTATTAATTTTATGTTTCACCACGTTAGTTCTTCCTCTCCAGCGCGAACACATCTTGGTACTGTTGGATCAACACTTTAACTTTAGCCAGCTGGTCTTGGCTGAGGTTTTGGCATTTGGTGGTAAGAATGTCCAATAGATGTTGTGGACACTTCTTCGGCGACGTATCTTCGTTCGACTTCACGCATCTCACAATTTGTGATACTGGCGTGCATTGGCCTACCACGGTCTTTTTTTCCAACGTTACAGAATCTGAGTTGATGTTTAAGATCCTTACTGGCATCGTGTTCTTTACTCGTACTAAAGTTCTGCCAACGAGTAGTCCCTTTTCAACTAAGCCGCCCTCCATTGGTTCAATCGCGCGTATGTAGCCTTCCCGGAGACTTCCATCCAGGCGTGCCATCACCACACTTTCAGTCCTTGCAGACAGAGTCACGTCTTTACTCAATAAAACTCGCACAGCTGCCTTCTCTGACGAATGAAAAGGAATCTCTTCATTGTCGATCTTCAGGACATCGTTCTCCATATTCAAATGGAACCCATACTTCTTTATCACGTCCATTCCCAGGATAACTTCTTCCGTGATGTCGGCTACCAGTACTTGATGGTCGAGTACTCCATTTCCCAAACCAATGGTTACTTTGACTTGTCCGTGAGTAGGTATTTCGTCGCCCGTCGCCGTTCGAAGTCGTACCGTTACTGGTGATGTCTTTCGTTTTCCAATAAGATGTCAGGACGAATGATGGTCTTCGTCGCTCCCGTGTCAACCAGTAACTGAACGCTTCTCCCATTGATCTTGCCATTGAGATAAATGCTATGCAATTGCTCTCTAGGCGATGCCATTTGGATTGTAATCTCTGGAGTCTGACTAGATGAGATTACTTTTTGTCTCTTTTGCTCGCCTCGTTCCAAATTATCGAGCGCTCTTCTTGTCCTCTTCTTAGGTTTAGTACGATGCCGTCGTACATGGCCTATTTCATCGCAGTTCAAAGCTGTCACTCCTCTTTTCCGAAGTATTCGTCGCGCTATCTCCTCGATGCTTTCCAGTGTCTACGCGGGTACTTCTGTAGCACAGCAGAGTCTATGGCTGCCTCGGTGCGACGCTTGTTTCGCCGCCTCGAACTCCAAAGCATGGGTTAATGCGTCATCCAACGTCTTCGGTCGAGCTAACCGGAGAGTCTGCAGTGTTTCGCTGTCTCGGAGGCCGTCTACAAAGGTTTGAATAGCCAACTGCTCCAAGAAGGTATCTGGTGCTGTAGGATACGCAAGCCGTGTTAATCTAGCAATGTCAGCCTCAAACTCTTGAAGACTTTCGGCAGCTTTCTGAAACCGACTTTTAATTTGAGCTTGATAGACTTGTTGAAAATGGGCATCTCCATATCTCATTTCTAATCGTGATATTAAGAGTTCGTAATTTTCTTGCAGGTGGTCCGGAACAGTTTGTAAAATTCTAAGCGCTTCTCCACGTAAGGACACTATTAAAGACGTCGTTTTCTGCTTGTTGCTCCAACCATTAGCAGTAGCTGCGGCTTCAAACTGCTTGTAGTAGGTTGACCATGCAACTTTACCATCAAAATTTGGAGGTACAACTTTGAACTTATGAGTGTTTTCTTCTCGATGGTCCATTATTAAATCTTCACTCGTGACGCTTCCTTCCTCGTGACAATTCATTTGGTTCATTCTCTCTTCAAGCAGTTGTATTCTTTCTCTCAATTTTTGTTCTAATTTGTCTTCTACTTCTTCTATTTTGTCATTCACAGATTCGCAATTTTGTTCTTTTAAATTTAACATATCTGCTTGAGTTTCTTCTTGCACAATTTTGATTTGATTTTCTATGCTCGTTTCTATTTCTTCTTTTAATCGTCTAGAATTTTCCATCAACTTTTCTTCTATTTTCTGGGTATTTTCAAATAATTTTTCTTCAATTTTCTGAGAATTTTCTTCTATTTTTTGCGAATTTTCGTAAAACTTTTCTTCCATTTTTCTAGAATTTTCGGACAGTTTTGCTTCGATTTTCTGAGAATTTTCGCATATTTTCCTATTATTTTCTTCCATATTTTTATTCATCGATTCAAGAATTTCAAATATTTTTGAATCCATTTTTTCTTTTTGCAAACGCGTCACCGGCATAAATTTAAATATAACACGAATATAAAGTTTAAATACACTACTTTTTAAAATGCAGTTTTTGAATAACACAAAATTTTAATAACAATCCACTTGTTAACATTAAAGCACTAGTGTACGGAAACGAATTAAATTAATATCGCGATCACGCACTTGTTAAAAGAAAAAGTTTAATAAACACTATTTTATACTTTATAAATAAACACGCGTATCGCGGACTTAACAGTTATTTACGCAATCAATTACGGGAGGGATATTAGATTGCTTAACGGTATTTGCACTAATAAAAATGGCGAACTCTACACCTTACACCAATGTTGCGTATTTTATTATTAAAAACTAATTTATTTAAACTATTAAAAATTATGTTTACTTGTTCTAGAAATATGTACACTTTTAAATTAACCGAACTAATAAAATCTAATAATATTTAATAAAAACACTTACACTATAATTTATATCACTTACAAGAAGATAAGATAACGTCCTCGGATAGCCTCACATTTGTTTACACTAAAAATCACGTACACGATTATTCTCAGTATATTTATGTAGACACACGCGTGCTAACGACTTATTTCCACTTGATAATCTTCTTAACACTGCTGCATTCGCATTCCAGCAATAACTGCCCTACGATCTGTCTCGTCGCTATATATACACATACGGAAATCCTTCTCGAGCGTTCCCTATTTTTCGGTACATCTTCTAGATGATGGATAACAGCTTCTAGAAGGTTCTTGCATTTGCAAATAATTTCTCGAACGTTTCAATATACTTTATACTTTATATTTTATCTTCAAATTTTTGATTCAGTTGCATACGAGGGTGTTTTCCCTCGCGCAGGAAAAATGTATATATACATATCCTTACTGAATAAAATTTAATTCAATCAACAGTGATAAGCTATTTTGCCGTCTTTGCACTCGTCAGCATTCTGATGCTGAAAAAGTTTTTATATTAATTGTTTTCTGTTATGTACTAATAAAAAACAATTAAGTTTAGTCTGGTGCTACTTAAAGAATTACAGAATAGAAGCCAAGCAATAGAGAAACCAAAATCTTTATTAAGTCTAATTAGCTTTAGTAAAAGAAAAAAATCATTAAAAAATCAATTTTCGAAAAAACCTTATGTATGACTTTTCTATGGGTCAATAATATATCTCTACATTAATTGAATAATAAAAAATTTCGCAAATTGATTATTTAAAAAATAACTTTATTATGCTTTGTTTAAAGAATATAAGAGCGGCAGTTATTAATGTTTTCAACTTCCTAAAGCGTTCTAATTGTTGCATTATGTCTTAAGTAATTCATAATGCACTGCAATTATAAAAGGCACGTTATTACAGCAGTAATACATAACGGTTTTGACAGTCAAGTCTCTCTTATTATCTACTTTTGCCATAACCTAATTTTTTGGCATGTAATTACACAACAATTAAATTAACCTATTCTTGAAAGGGTAATAAATTGTACGTGTCATAAATTTGCTGTTGTTGTGTTTTAGAATTTAACAAAAACTATATTTAATTATAATACAATTAAAACAAAAAGTAAACGCTACCCTTTTCATTGATACTTTTAAATACTGTTTGAATTTACCATACTTTTGATGAGTCGGTTTGGTACCACAACGATTCGTTTTTGATTTAAAACAACTACCTACATTCAAAAATTTTTTTTATGGTTTAATTTTGGTAAAAAGCTCCGTAAAGTTTTTGGTGTCACAAAAAAATTAGATTTCTTTAATTTGTTACAAAATGCTGTTTCGTGTTTATTTATTATTATTCTTATTTTTACGATCTATATTTATATTTCTTCTTTAGCTTCATTTCATTCTAACTAAAATAGTATATTTTGTAACAAAATTGGAATAAAAAGTTGATACGAGTGGAAAGTTCCGAGCGCCAGCGTATGCGAGCGTGAGGTCCTACGAATATTGACAGTTTTGATATGCATAGGTTTCCTTTTTTTGACCAGTACTAAAATATTCATTCTATTACTTATTATAAAATAAAAATGTATGTAAAGTACATAAGACGCAAGTGTTTTAGAATAAATATTCTAACGCAACAGTAAGAATGTTTACGCTCCGTTATTAAAAATTATTTTGGAATAATTATGTTCGAGAATGGTCACGGAGAAACATTATTGCACAAATTCTGTTTAGACTGATTTATTGTTTTTTTGTCTATAATATAAATGGACGTTACAATCATTTGTGATACATTTAATAATCTAAGCTTTTTGAACTGATACGTCTACACAACATTTAAGCGATATTTTAAATATTGCAAACGTTAATATCATCAGATTTTAATTAATTGTTGAATTTTACTAATTATACATACATGTTTTATTTAAAAAACATAAAGAAGTAAAAGTCAGTTCTTCGTTACTTTCCATAGTAACAAATGTGTGAATAAAGTAATATCTAATATAATTAATCGACAAGAAATAATTTTTTTAAATAGCATTTGTATTATAAAAACCAATAAAATTTTAATTAACTTGTTTTTACACGTAAAGATCGTAAAATAATAGAGATTGTATGACTTACTTAATTTTTAAAAAATGTTGTGTTAGTGCAACGCACGAATGCATAGAAATAATTTAAACAAATTTATGATGATAAAATCGAATGCTTCTCTTTTTAACTTTCTTCAATAAGTATTTTGATTTACAGTTTTAAATATATCATCATCATAACCGTCGATGAATCTATTTTACTGACCGTGTCGATCTCTTGTAGCTATTCCTTTTTCATTTTTTTGTTTTTATACCATATACTGAGTGTACGAAGAAATAAGGGATTCTGATGAACTACAGGTTGCTGAGATAAAATAAGGATCGATAAATCAAAAATTCCTTAGTACAAAACTTTTTTTTAGTTTAGTGTATTACATTATTGTACAACCTTGATTCCAATATGAATTCTTTAATGTTGATAGTCAAGTTTTTTATTTGTGGGTTTCGAGCTTCTTCCGTTGTTGTGAAGATCTAATCTTAGTATGAATCGCATTGTAACCACTGTGCCTCTTTTCACCATAATTTAAACTCTTTTAACTTGGATAGTCCTATTCCTCTTGATATTATGTCAGCGGAATTATCACTTGTTTTTATGAGTCTCAAATTCTCACTTGATATTATTTCACAAATTTTACTGACTCTATTGACAACGAATGTTTTTCCGGTCTTCCTTTTATCCATAATAAAGTAATAGTTAAATCCGATCAACGAAAACCAATGGTGTTGTACATACATATATCATTAAGGAATTGTTGAACCATTTTGGTCAATATTCTGCAGCACATAATTCTGATTCGGGAATACTTTTCTTCATTTTAGTGGTGCTACCTTGGGGGGCCTGACAGTTTTATGTGGTTACTTTCGTTTGTATATGTAACTTTGCTGTATATTACTGCTTCGTATGCCTTTTCTGATGCATCACAAAATCCATATAGTTCTAGTCGTTATATTTTCTATATATATATATATTCCATATCCATATGTCTACCGATATTTTTGACAGTTTGGTCGCATAACTTCTGAACTGATAGTTTAGCGTTTACTGTAATTAGGGCTAACCATCCTAATGGATCATGCAATTTAGCAATGTTTGATAAAATTGATAGTTTTGTAAAATGTGACTGTTGTTGAAACAATCCTTTGATGACCAATTCAAGCCAAAAGTTGCTTAAATCCTTCTTCATCTGTTTCCAACACATTCATCCTTTTGAGGTGATTTGATCTTGTATGAATTCTATATTGTTGCTTGCCCATTTTCTTAACGTAAATTCTCCAGATTTGCACAGTGTGATTATTTATTATTGTAATTGTGTTGCCTTTTCCAGTGTATCTATATATCAAATCATCTACATAAAAATCATTGCTTACGACGTATGCTGCTGTCCGATTTCTGTCATTTTCATCTTTTGATCATTGTAAAAGGGTGCGTACAGCTAAACAGCGCGCCGACGAGGTACCATATGTAACAGTTTATAATTTCTTATGAGCTCGTCTTGCAAACATCTCCAAATTATTATGTGAAGTGATTTTTATTTTCTCTATATTTCCTGAAAATGCTATTTTGTGTTTCTTCCGTCTGAGTAAAACGCTCTTTATATCCTGCCCAGAATGCATTAATTAGTTCAAACTGATTCCTAGTGTAGTTTTAGCTGATGCAGCAAACACGACTTAACTTTGTCGTTTCGCTATTTTTTTTATTACAGCTTGATGTGGAATGTAATATTTTTTGGTTTTCTATGACCCAAGGATAGGTGTTTTTGCATGAAAGTTTTGCACTGTATATGTATATAATCCATCGTCTCCGCTAAACTTCTTTTCCAATTGTAAGAACATTTCTATTGCCTTCTTTTTCGATTTTCCAAATTTGTCAACATCATCTTTAAAGGGCATTTTAGCAGTACGGGTGTCTATCAAATGAGTATTTTTATAATGAGTTTTACAATTTTTAACTGCATCACTTTTATTTCTGGTTACTTGCACTTTCCCTAACTTCTATAATTTCGTTGATGATCTTCTGCACGTGCTATCATGCTTATAACCATCATTGCCATTGACAATATCTATTTTGATTCTGTTTGTCGTGCCATAAGCCCTTTGATTAATCGTTAAACTTCTTCTAAAACATATCCTTAAAAACATTTATTCCTAGTATGACATCTATCGGATCAGGTATGTTAAAGATACGATCAGTCAATGCTAGATTCTTTATACCCCTCATCATCTCTATTCTTTTTTGGAAGCACTTCTGTTAATTTTGGAAGGATTAATAATTCACAATCCGCGGAATTATAACTTAAAAATCATAGATGAATCTTTACTTGTATTTGTCGTCAAACTGTGTTTGTTTCTTGTCTCCCCGGCATCTCTATCTGTACTATTGAAGGTCTGAGATGTTGAAATTGTTCTAATAAAGTTTTTATTCGTAGAATAACTGTTGCTGATACTGCTTTGCCATGTTCTTGTGGTGTTGATAGTAGTGTTGTTATATTTTTCTGTGATTTTTTTGGAGTTGTTGGAGCAACTGTTGCTTTCTAGTAATTAGTTGATTTCTATGTATGAGTGTGCAACAAGGTGGGATGTTTTTTGTCAGATTTGCACATTTCTTTAACTAAAGCATTGTTCCCTAAAGTCATGTTCCAGGCAATTAATGTCCTTTATTATTTATTACCATAAGTCGTTTTCCTAGTTTTAAATTGGCAAATTTCGGGCAATAGTATATTTAGAATGGTTCCTTACAATGAATTTCATTTGCATGGAAAGTTTTTATCTTATAATGATCTTGATTTGTCGTTTGTTCTGTAATTTTTAGTACTTTTGGTTTTGTCAATTCTTTTCGTGATTCGTAACATTAGAAACTTGTTTCAATAAATTTTAATAAAGCATCTAACGTAATAGCAAATGCTTCCACAGCCGGAGTCTATACTAAAATAAGAACGTCTTCCGGGTTTGGACCGTGTTAATGTTGTAACCGAAGTTGCCAACGTTTCTCTCACTTTCGTAAGGGGCTTCATCAGAGCGTGAGAGAAATCGAAGAACTCAAACAAGCAACCGAAATCTAACTAAACACTTCTCAAAAGTTAGATAATCAACTTGTGAACCAAGCCAGATTGTAAACTCCATAGAAGTGACTTAAAAAGAAATAGTCTCCGTATATAAAGAAGACGTATTGTCACGATTGGTTAAGCTCGACTGATTGGGTTACGGTTGAACGAGGGCGTGTTTTCAATAAAAATTCGAAACCATGATCACGATTAAAGTTATTGGGGTGTTTTATGATTTCTACGCTCTCTCGATATTTCCTGTTAAAAAAGAATGGAGATTTGGCAATCACCGAAACGTTATCAAAATCTATCTTGTGACCTGTAGTAAAATGATCTTCAGCAACTGCAGACTTAGAAATAAGCCTTTTCCTTATACAACGATCATGTTCTGAAATGCGAGTAATGACGGAACGACCGGTCTCACCAATGTAGACTAAACCACATGAACAAGGAATTTGGTATACACCTTGAGATGAAAGTGTAGAAAATTTGTCCTTGGGAGAAGGAAGAATTTGAGAGATTTTGCCTGTCGAGTTGAAAATAGGTTTGATACCATTCTTACGAAGAAATTTCTCTATTTGATCTGTAACCTTGTGAATGTAGTGTAAAAAGGATAATTTCAGATTGGATTCGGGAGTAGAAATGTCCTTAGGTAATCGAGTACGTAGACGTAAACGACGATTAATAACTCTATGAATATCTCGCTTTATATAACCATTGTTCACTAAAGTTCTAGTAAGATGACAGAGTTCCGAGTCTAGATTCTCAGGTTGACAAATAGAAAAAGCACGATGAACCAAAGATTCAATAACAGAACGTTTCTGTGCAGAATGATGATGAGACGAAGCATGAAGGTATCTATCAGTATGGGTTTGCGATACATAGAATGGCCCAGAAGTCCGTCGGGCTTACGAGTCACAAGAACGTCAAGAAATGGGAGAGAACCATTACTTTCGATTTCCATAGTGAAATTGATATCCAAGTGTTGATTGTTAAGATGATTAAGAAACTTAGACTATTCGAGATGACCATGAGGCCAAACAATAAACGTGTCGTCAACATAGCTAAACCAAACTTTGGATTTTAATATTAATGATTCCAAAGCAACCGTTTCTAAAGATTCCATAAAAATGTTAGCTACAACAAGTGATAGAGGAGAACCTATAGCAACACCAGAAACCTGTTTGTAAAACTTGTTATCAAATTGGAAGTAAGTAGAGAATGGACACTTATCAATAAGGGGAACCAAAATCAAGTCCTTGCCATGTTGAAACAGAATTTGATCGATGATAATAAGCGAATCCTTAATAGGAACTTTGGTAAAAAACGAAGTGACATCAAAACTCACAAGAAGATCTTGGAGTTCAAGTTTTATAGTTTGTAGACGTTAAATAAAATGCTGAGAGTTGAGGATATGAGAAGAGGTTTTATCTGTAAACTCGCAAAGAATGTTGGACAAGAACTTGGCTAGCTTGTAGGTGGGAGATTGGATAGTACTAACAATAGGTCGAAAGGGAATACCTTGTATCTGAATGAGTCCGTATAGACGAGGTGGTTTAGAATCTGAAGGAGTAAGTCGACGTTTAGTTTCAGGAGATAGATTGGAAGATTTGATGATCTGGCTGACCGCCTCGAAGTGGAATTACGAGTTAGAAGAGCGTACGTTTCCTCAGACACAATAGAATGGATTTTCGCAACATAATTAATATGGTTCAAGACGACAGTAGCATTGCCTTTGTCTTCTTTTTGTTCCTGTAATTGTATTACTTCGATTTTGGTATTTATTTTTTGAATTCTTCACCGTCGCATTCTCCATCAAAGAGTACAAATTCGTTCAGACGCCCACGTATCTTTGCTTTTGTTGCCTATTGCTTTTAGTTCAGCAGACTCGTACTCCACACTTGACTCATTCGGCCGTCGTAATGTGGTTGGTATTATCATCTCGAGTAAATAATCTTTCTCCGTGCCCTTTGTCTCTCAATTTTTTCGTTTGTAGGTAAAAATTATTGTTGTAGTATAAATGCTCGTTGTCCACTTGTATCAAAATGTTGTGTGTTACTTTAAACTTCTCCCATAGTTGCTCTAGTATATACTTGCCCGTCTTACTGCTTAGTAAATCTTTCTTCATGTTGACAACAAGTCTCGCGATGAACCCTTATCTCCTATATCTTTTTGAGTGATAAATAGTTTGTTACGGTACGCCATCGTGTATTTGAAACCTTTAGTGTGGGCTTTAGTGTTGCTCAAAGAACCAATATCAGCGAGAGATAAATGTGCTGTATCTGAAAAGTTAGAAGTATTTCTAATTAATACTGATCTCTATACAGCCTCGTGTAAGTAATTATAGCTTGGATAGTCAGTAGAGCCGTAAGTAATATAGTATAGAATACCTTAACTTGTCGTAGTATTATTAGTGCAGTAAGTACAATTTAAGAGATATCAGTCCTACACAGCCTCATATAGGTAATTATGGCTTAGTTCACTGATACATTAAATTGTAGTAGTAGAGACAATCAAAATACAGTTGTAAAATATCGTTAAAAAGTATTAAAATTTACTTAAAATTAAAAAAAACAAAGTCAAACTTAACAGATTTAGTAATAAATGTAGTATCAACGCTTAGCCGTGCAAGCTCGGGTCGCATTAACGTCTTTTATGCTATGCTTCACTTTTCACGCTTCTTACGTAAATTACTACCTGTCGCATACTAGTTCTAATATCATAATTAACTTTAAACATTTAGTTTTGTGTCAATTTTTACTTTTTATTTTGTCGCTCTAGAACTTTTTTTACCTACGTAACTACACTAACGAACGAGTATTGACGTTTGCAATGTTGGCAGCACAAATTGTTTAATATAACTGTGATAATTAAATAAAATTTTGTTTTAATACTATTGATTAAAAAAATGAAAGAAATATTTTTGTTATATATTTAAGCGCGTGCAATTTCTGTGTCATATTTGCATTATGTTTATACTTTTTTTTTATTTTGATTATCAGCTTTTTAAGTATCGCCTATTGAAAATTATTATATAAATATAGAACTGTATACTAGTCAATTATCAATAATTACCTTCCTTTCACATATGTGGCCTAATTAATAAAACAGTAATTTATCAAATGACTAAATGAATGTTAAAAGAAATACTTACAATCCAAAAAACGTGTAAATTTAAAATATCACCACGTTAATTAATTATTATTTAAGCTCTTATTTAAAAAACATTAGTAATAAATCTAGGATTAGTGTGAATTAGTTGTTAATTTATTATTCTAACTAACTTTATCATACACTTGATTCGTATTAAATAAAAGTTGCTTTAAAAAATTTGTTTATTATGCTTTATTGCAAGCTAAAAGGTGTGCCAGAAAAAAAATTTACAACACGTACAATTCCTTTACATTGAATGTTTACGTTATATTTACCAATTTATCTACGACTTAACAATAAATATTTATTATTTTTAATTCTGAATTGTTTTGTTTATAAATGTACAGACCAGAACTAATAAAAGAGCTAACTCTAAATTGCTTCAAGTTTAATTGGTGTTTTTTAGTACTAATTTTACATATTTTTTAATAATTTTTGTAAGTTAAATCACTTACAAAAACACCTAAACGCTTTTTTTAAATGTAATTTTAAATAAATAAAAGTACATAAATTATTTAAAGGTTAAGCTTTATTTTTTTTAAACAAATTTATAGTGACTTTCTATTTTATAAAAAAATCTATAAATCAAATTAATTATAATAGACAAGTAGTACATTTTTTTAATTGAAACATGGTGTATAACCTATAACGCATAAAATTTTAATAAGTGTATTTTTGCACAAAAAGGTCATAAAATAACACATACTGTTCGATATAATGCTAAAACGATATTATTTTATTATAAAGATAGCGAAATATGTTAATAAACGCGCTGTTGCTTAAAAAATTAATACAATGTAAGATTCAAAGATAATAAAATGTGTTGCTTTAGTTTACAGATTTATTTAATTATTTTATTTTATTGTGTTAAAAGTCAGGAATTTCATTATCTACACTTACAGAAATAATTACATATTTTGTTTTCATATTTTCACACTATGTTTCTTTTTTTAACGGAGTTGGTCGTTGCAAAATCAATTTTCAATTTAACAAAAGAAAAGTCTCAAACTGTTTTACTGACGACGCACTATGGAACAAACAAGTAATTATCATCTCAAAATTCAATTTTGTAAAGTTTATCATATTGAAACGCATAGAAGCTTCGAGATCATTAAAGATCATTCGAGGTAATTACCGGAGTGTTCTCAAAACAGATAACGTAAAAATATAAAAAGTATTAGAGTCGGAAGTGTTAAGAAGACGTTTAAATAAATAAAGTGCACGTGCGGGTCTAAAGAAGTAAATGAACGTGTAGTTAACATAAACAAATATCAATTTTAGATAAATACAAAGTGCGGACAATAAATATCGAGTGAGATTTAATTAATGCCTTTATAAAATTCAGTTCTAAATCGTGTAAATACGTAGTTTTAAATAAATTAATTATAAATTCGTTACAATATTACTAAAGAACTTTAAGTTAAAGTACATAATATGTGTTTTTAATAATGTAAGGCCCTATTTTATAAATTAAAAAAATCAATTGTTCCTGGATAATAAGAAGGTCCGATGAAGCAGACACATGAGCCTGCGAAACGTTACCAAATCAAAAATGATCCAAAGCAAATAATTTTTACTGCCACGAACGATAAGTAAGAAAAAAATTAACGTTCTATTAGGATACAAAAACAAACATTAATTTTAAGAACCGCCCGTTTCCTTATAAGTGATCCTACCTATTAATTGTTATTAATTGTTAATTTTTCTACTGTTTATAATGTAAGCGTTTTACACTTACATATATGTGTAAATAAGCATCTTAAAAAAACGTTTATTAGAAATTAATAATAAATTTTGAGTAAATAGTAGTAGTGAAGAGAAAGTGTTTGTTTTCATTGTAAAACCAATCATTTTCTTTAAATACCTTTACACAAAGCATACTGTAATTATGTTTATACTTTATTAAATAACTGTAATCCACAAAAGCAATAATATTTCTTTAAACAATATTAAGAAATAAGCCGATATAATTTTACTGTTGTTACGTCTTGGATTACAGTTTTATTGGATCTCAGTATTTAGTCGATGTGTTTTTTTGTTTGACCTTTGGGGCTGATCCGTGTTTATTTTAATTTTTTTTTGTCAAAGAAGGTGTTCATTGCAAAAAAAACATGTTTCCCTTGTCATTTCTTTCGCCCAATCCATATTTTCCAATATATGTATGTTTCAGAGTCATCTAACTGTCGCCATAATATACTTTGGTGAAAATTATTTTCTTTTATATCGGTATTTATTTCTTCATAGAAAGCTTCTACTTCTTCGTCAGGATGGGTTGATGTAGTAGCGTATTATATTTGAATTACTTTTACTTTGTATGTATTTGTAATTTTAATAGTTAGGTAGGCTACTTTGCTCGAAATATCTTTTAATGTCTCTAATTTTGCAACTAAACGTTTTTTAATCAAAAAACCGATTCCTTTTTGGCTTTCATTGTGATTTCTCATGTAAAATAGTGTATTTTCCGTTTTCAGAGTAACCATTCCGCATCCTTTTTTTCTTACTTTTCTCTTTTGGACTCATTTCCTGGATCTACTAACTGCTCTTCACTCAATAGAGATCTACAGTTGTGCGTTGTTATATTTAAGTTTGTCTCACTTTTCTTTTTAGCCTCCCCCAGAATTCTTGTCAATTCTGAGGTACTACTTCTGCCGACCTGAGGTGCATTTTCTGTTTTAGAGTATGGCATTTCATAGATTATTTTAGAGAGTTACATTGACATTTAACACCACACTTGTCAAGCTGGGTGGCACGTTTTTATTCAGCCGCCCAATATAGGATTAGACGCTGTTTGTAACCATTCACTCGAAAGCAGATGCTACGGTGCTAGTTTTGGTCTGATCCGGGTATTTGATTTTCCCAGTACTTTCCATATCTGGGAGGCGTTTCTCTATCTGCCGCTTGAGGAAGCGCCCGATGGGGGACTAGCAACCTCTCACAATACAAATAGAAAACGTCACTTGGTACATATATCTAGCCCATATAATACGAATTGGCAAAAAAATAAATATATGGAAATAAAGAGAAGAAGATTGGAATGGGCAGATTTTTCAAAAAATTATCGAAACTGCTTAAAAACAAAAGAATTCCCTAGCATATTAAATCTAAAATATTTGACGAATGTGTATTACCGGTCTGGACAAACGGAGCCTATGCATGAACATTTACGAAAAAAATTATATACAAACTAAAAACTACACCGAAAAAAATAGAAAGATTAACGCTAGGTAAGCAATAAAAAGAGGAACAAATGGATTAGGCAAAAAACGCGTATAGCAGTTATCCCCGAAAGAGTTACTCAACTAAAATGGGATTTTGCAGGATATGTAGCAAGACTAAAAAACGACAGATGAAACATAAAAATCATACAGGAGAGACCTTGGGATAAAAAGAAAAGTAGAGGAAAACCGATTGCAAGATGGGCTGATGACTTAAAGAAAATTGCTGGATTACAATAGATAGCAACCGCTCAAAATAGAAGGAAATGAAAACAAAAACGGAAGCCTATGCCTAACACTGGGCGTACTAAGGGCTTAAAAAAAGAAAAATAAGCCGATATAGTTAATATTAGCAAAGTAAATTTTATAAATTCTTGATAAGTAATGAGCAAATGCCGTTGTAGTAGAATTCTGAAAACCATTAGGTCAAACTGTATTTGTTAATCAAAATATTAAATTTTTATTTACTTGTTAGTTTTACTAGGCTAGCTGAGCGAAAATAGTTACCGATAAAAATACCCAAACTGCTTAGAAAATCGATGACTTATTTAGATAAAATAGAGCAAACACATATTTTATTATTGTAAAGTAATTAACATAACTATGATAAAAAGAAAGTTACTAAAAAAAATGTATAACATATAACTAATAATGCGTATGACCCTACACCCCCTCCCCCACTCTAATGGTTGTTAATACATTGCTTACCCCCAATGTCCTTTTACGTTGTGGTTTTATCCCGACGAATTATTCAAAGCTGATTTTGAATTTCGCGGGTGTTAAACTAATTCAACGTATTTTCCGTCGTTTATAGCTATTTACAGTTAACTTTAGACACATAGTAAAATTATACTATGAGATGGCTCTGCCATCAAACACTTTTGAATTGTAACTTCGTCGTACTTAAATATAAGCTATAAGGGGCGTCAATGCAATTGTTGGAACTACATTAGAGTGCATCTCCTACTACTGATGAGCCCCAAAAGGGCGAAACGGTCGTCTAGTAGTTCACTCTGGTGGCGCTTGCACAATTGCATTGACATTGCTTACCCCCAATGTCCTTTTACGTTGTGGTTTTATCCCGACGAATTATTCAAAGCTGATTTTGAATTTCGCGGGTGTTAAACTAATTCAACGTATTTTCCGTCGTTTATAGCTATTTATAGTTGTTAATACATTCTTGGAATGCTACCAATGTCTAAATGAAATCTTTGTTTATGGTATCTCACGTATCTTGAATTCCATCAACAAGCTGAACACCGCGTTGAAAGTTAAAATTTGGTTTTTGTTGGTGTTCAATTAACTGCAAAACTTTAGTCTAAACGCTTTCAATGATGTTAAAATCGGAACTTTTGGCCGACTATAGCAGGACGTTGTATTCCCGAATCCAAATCTGCACGATTCTTGATTAATTTATTTTCTTAATTATTATTATGTTTTTAAAAATGTAAGAAAAATAGATTAATACTAACGTAATCGTTCAAAAGAAGCTGTTATGTAGTATGTCATAGTAGTAGTAGAGATGTTAGAATGATAATGTAACAATAAAGAACATTTGCTTGTTGACAAATACAGTCACTCTTTGGATATTAAATTTGCACTGACAATAGCATTACGTCGCGTAAAATTTTTAGGTATGCGTTGGAATCCAGACGCTTTTCAACAGACCAAAAAACTCATGGCCCGCGGAAGCTTACCCATCCTAAAGTAATCACTGACAAACACCCGCAATTGTTAGAACTATTAAACGATTTTTTGTCTCTTCATACGACTCTTCTTGTTATTCTTGATAAGAATTTCTTTAGATGCCGCCGTATATTTTTCTTAAGCTGCTATCACAAATTTTTATCAAAGCCGTAGAAATGCTGCCAGAAAAACCTGTTTCTTGAATAGCGTTTTGAGAGTGAAAAATAGACTTTTAGTGTTGAACAATCGATAATAGAAAAGAGAAAGAAAGGAACAACAAATATCAACTGCAAAGTTTCGACTAAAAATGTAGTCAGTATATTCCTAAAACAATTATCACATATAATCGACATGAACTTGTGGCTACGCCACTGCTACTAACCGGCATCGTTGTACAGAGATATACTTAAAACTACTAGATACACTGTTTCGTTAACCGAGTATCGTGTAAATTGCGCCTAAATCGTAACCCTATCGTATCAATTTAAAGGTATCGTTGATTTGGAAACACTAGTCTTTACCTTAATCTAACGTATTATTCCCTGTATTAATCAATTAAAAAAAAAACGTAGTAATCAAAGCTAAACGCGTTCGCGATACATTATGATTATGGATTAAAAATCTTCCCCTAACCGCTTGACGTCAAGTGTATGAGTGAGTTGCAATAATTTGGGTTTTAATTATCCTTTGAGCACACATAAGCATCACGTCGCTTTCAATGTGGTCGGTAAGCATAAACAACTTTGAGAGCAGACTTAGCACAATTCCTGTTTAGCCATTCACGTAGATAAAGTTATCTATTCTCCTTCAGAGAAACAGCGGATCTCAGCTGCTATTTCAACCGCCGAATCGTCTGAATGCACCCAATTTTTATAGCATAGCATTTTTCATGGTGCTTGATGTAACCACGTAATTAAATTAAAAAACTATTCATCGGGACAGACAGAGTATAAATAAATTTTATCTGGGGAAATCGAATTTATTTTAGACAAAAATCTCTTTACTGAAGAAACAAGACAATAATTGATGAAAAAGTAACACAGGTAGTGACGTATACAATCTTCACGTACACAATGTGTTTTGCAAACCATCTGAAATGAATAATCTAAAACTAATTAACAATAAACAAAAACGACAAGAAACCTATAGATTTGGTCTTTCATCATTGGATTGCTGGATCACATTTATGGAATGTGTTTTGCATATATCATATAATTTCCAATTTAAAAAGTGATATCGAAGCACAAAAAATCAAAAACTGTATACAAAGAAATTCACAGAGGAGTTTGGGTTAATTATTGATAAACCTCATCAAGGTAGTGGAAATTCAAATGATGGAAACACCGCGAGGTTTTTTATCAACTACACATGCAGTGCAAATATAACTGATGAGAAAATATTTTATATAATTTTACAAAGAGTTTGTTTTGTATCTCTTACACTTTTCTACTATCTTATTTACTAACTTAGAATTATTACTTATCAGCAGTGGCGGCTGGTGGCCAATGTTGCAGGAGGGTAATTTCAAATTAAAACTTTAAAAATGTATCTTACTGAATAAAGGATTTATATTTAAGATTAATTTATCTGTCTTTGGAATAGACAAAATGATTTTTATCGTTCATAATCTTTTGAATATAAAGTAGAAGGTAGCATAAGTTTTAGTATTTTTTGGAGGGTCATTGCCCAAATGACCTAATGGAGAAGCCGCCACTGCTCATCAGTGGTGTCAACTCAAATATTTTATGAAAAATACCAATAACAAAAAAGAATTTGTTGTTTTTAATTTTTTACTATTATAATTTTTGAAAACAAAAAGAACTTAAACTAAAACTGTTTCACTTACCGTGCAATCTTCGTCGCAAATACGTTAGTCTATAAATTTCTCTTATAAACTAAATTATCACAATCTAAACGACGATTTCTTGACGCCTAAGAATTAATTCCAATTGATTTATGGGCTTTGTCTTCATCTTATGATTTCATTACTAGCATATTAACAACCGTTTTGACACTCTAATTAATTTCAAATCTCATCACGCGTCTTACATGTGTTACTTTTTCTATTTTGCATTTAACTTCTACAAAACTACAGAATAATCAATTATAAAAAAATACATCACTTTCACAAATTTTTACTGCACTACATTTGCATTTTAATCGTTTATTAAACTAATGTAATCAAATGATCGTATAAATGTTAATGTCACTACTTGAATCCTAACAGACTTTTTAAATTGAAAAGGGCACTATGTTAATTATCTTAGTGACACTTCCTATTTTGTATTAGTTTGGTAATAAAGTTACTTTTAATATATAATTTGCAAACTCAACCGTAATACTTTGATAATAAAAGTTAATGCTTCTGGTCGTTTTATTAAATGAAAGTTCAGCAGTTCTGCAAAACTATTAAAATCTGGCATTTTATTAATTGCAACTTTGCAGTACTGTAAAAGTGTCTAAGGTTGTCTGTGTATGTTATGAATATTGGATTACATTCAGTTTTTCTTGCTTAATCGTTCGTATCAAATGCCAATATTTCTAAATAACGTCAGAAACTTCTACATTTTATTATTCCTGAATGGTTTTGACTTTGAGAATTAAATTAATTTTTAATTAAAGAACATACCTTGCAAACAAAAAAAAACGAGAGTACTATATGCCAATATCAAAACAAAATCGATCTAAACAAAATTTGTAACATGAAGAATAAGAAAAAGATACTTTTATAAAAGCAAAAAAACTTCTATTGATATTTTCTTCATAATTATTAAGTAATATCTAAATTAATTACTTACTAACGTTAAGTTGATTAAGTTTTAAAAAAAATAGAAGGAAATGAAGAAAGCTAAATGGAAAAAAAATATTTTAAAAAAATCTTAAATAAAAAATAAAGGAAAAAAGAACTAGTTTTTCTACTAGAAAAGTTTATAAAAAATGTAAAAAAACAAAAACATCAATTAGATTATTTTAAAATAAATTGATAAACATTTATTTTATTAAAAAAATCTAACACAAAAGTTTTTTTTTTAAATTAAAAACAAATAACAATCGGTTTTATTGACTAGATGAGTTAAAGCAAAGAAATCGAAAAAAAATAAGTGCAGAAAACAATGAGATGAACAATTATATTTTTTTTAACAACTCGATCAAATTTATTTTAAAGCGTTTAAAGAAAATTAAAAAAAGTATTGTTTGATTATTTTAAAAATTATCGCATATTAAAGAAAAAAATGGAATAAAAACGATCGTATTGAATACTACTAAAGACTTAAACTAAAACTAAAAAAATCTAAAGAGTTGAAGAAAAAAAAATTTTAGTTCACCTAAGCAAAATGAACTTTGTGATACGCGATCAACAACAGCAAAAATGTTTTTATTTTATTATGAATGTTCTAGCGTACAGTAAAATCTACACAATAAATTCTTAGAATAAGTTTTGCAATCTGGTTTAACTAAACTTGGTTTGATTTTATTTGTATTGTGCTAACCAATAAAAGAACCAAATTTTAAAATTGATTCTAAAGAACTATCTTCTAGAGTCTATCTTTAAAAGTGCATTCATGCTCCCAATATTGAACCATTCTACTTTATTGTATTTTATTCTAAACATTATTTACAACATTTCTTTTTTTTAAGATTTTGTTCAAGCGTTTTGCAAATTATAAGGTAGAATATTTGTTTTTTAGAGCAATATATTTTTGTGCTGCCAACATTACAAACGCCAATGTTTGTTAGTGTAATTCCGTAATGAAAGAAAGCTCTAGAGCGACAAAATGAAAGGTAGAAATCTACATAAAACTATGCCTTCAAAGTGAGTTATTAGAATGAGTATGTGACAGGTAGAAAAATCACTCGCTCGCTCACTGACTCACTCACATGCCATGCTCGGTCTTGCCGCCTCGCGTCGAGTTAACGTTCGTCATGCTATGCGTTACCTTCGATGCTTGTTACTATTGTTGTTTTTTGCATTTTGCTAATGTATTTCTTTTACCTTAAAATATTTGTTATATTAAATTTTTATTTTACAATTTTTATTCTGTTAAAGCCTGTCGTCAGTAAAGTCAATCGACCAAAAGCCATTTATTTTAATTGTTTTGTTTAAAAACAAAATGCAAATTTGAAGAGTCGTGCTTGTATTGTGGTAATCAAATTATATGACTTACAAACCTTCCGTATTTTCTAACAATCTTTTAATTTTTTTGTAATAGCAAAAAAAATTCTTATGAATATTTTTTTAAAGATTTTTACTGCTTACAACTTTTTTTATGTTTTGGTTCTCGTTTTGCCAGAAGTATAAATTCTCATTGTATATGTGAGTGTTATTGCTTTTATGGTACGGGTACATTTCTACCCAATTTTGGAGTGACCTTGGACAACAGCAAAGACGTACCGTAGCCCAACCTGATGGTAGTCGTGACGAAACTAATCTTTTAATAAGCTGATTTCTACGACGGTAGAACGTATGCGGCATATTGATTTAATAGTGTACAATCCAAACTAGCGGGAGCGTTTTGCCATGTGGCTATTGCTCTCAGAACGATACAAACTTTACCTAATTCCGGGATTAGGTTTTGGCAGGAACTAAAAACACGATTATGGGTCACTGTCTCTCTTTGGTTTTACCATGCCGGTAAATCTAGACATAGTTCCGACTCCGAAGCCCGGTTCAAACTTTAGACAAGAACTTGGGGCACGGCCTGAGCCGGTATGTAGAGACCTACTTTTGGAGCGAGAAAAAATGCCAAGAGTAAGCGTCTTCTGATAGCCGTACGCGGTCCAATACGCTCGGGGTCTATGTCAGTTGCTTTGCGCCTTAGACTCAGAACACGTACAATCTACTCAATTCTAGTATTTGTACTAGTGCATTTATGTAGAAAGAGCAAAGCCGGTACATTGTGAAATAGCAAAAATTTTGTAGGATAGAGGTGATTGCGACGATGACTCGTCAGCTACACGTGTGTCCGAAGAAGATGAAAAGTCTCAACTCTACTACACGGTGCTCTATCGATATGATGTCGGTCTTTCGGAGGCTTAAAAAATAGCTTAGGTACAGATAGCACGTCGACTTATTTTGTCGTGCGACTTTAAAGTCCTTTAATTTGAAAGAAGGAAGGTGTTTAGGCATTCTATCCTCGCTTTGATACAGACTGCTACACATACGGGTGTGCGAAAGCTGGTGTTCGAGGTGCTGAACTGTTCAGCAAAGATTAATCAGAAACAAAAGTTAAAAAGGAAAGTGTTCTTTTGTGTTAAGCACTGAACTGTCTACTTCTAAATTGAGAATTGCACAACTCGCGGTAAAGGCAGTACAAAATACTGCTTCTACCGTGTAACAAAAACGTTTCACTCGGGTTTAAAAATGCCTTCTTTGGTTTTGGTTATAAAAACAAACAAACGTCTAATTAATAACGAAACAAATATGTTAAGAAAAACCATTTAAAATTTAAGACCAATAGCTATGCCGTTCTCAAGATTTTTTGATCACTATCTTTCGATGATTTTTTTATTGGGTTCAATTTATTTCGGAAACATCCTAGATTACAGTGAAGTTTTTCCATCCGTTTGCCCTCATGCTATTGCTATGAAAGTTATTATAGCATGTCCATCTCCGTTTTACTTCTAGCATGATTTTTTAGTCATATTTTGCCATTGATGGCGTAGTGGCTTTGTCTTAACTTGGGTTTAAAATAGTAAAGATAAATTGACGATGAAAATAAAAAACATACATTTAAAATAGTGTAGAGATAAAAACAGTGTAAATATAAATCTAGACTACAGCACACGCGTATTTAACGTAGTACAGATCTATACTATGTATGTATATAACAAACAAATAAAATAGTATTGGTTATTGTGTCATATTGGGCGGTAGCCCATTAGCTCGCGGTGTCTCCAATTTTCTTCAACCTCAAGAAATCCGCTTCTTTCTGACTTAATATTTTAGTTATCAAGGCATTGATTCTTATCCAACGCTCCAGGTTACTTAGCATCTGGGGAATCAGTGGTTCAAGGGTCAGCTCGACCAGTTCTTCTCTGAGACTAATTCAGTGTAGACAGCCAAACTCTGTATGTTCCACGTTGTCCACTTCTTCACAGTATATGCATTAGGGAGTTGTTTTTTTTTAAATTGCATGCAGGTAGATGGCAAAACAGCCGTGACCTGACATTTACTCTTTTGCCATTTTGCCTGCCAACTTTGCAGGGTCAGCTTTCTTACTTGTTTCTTGTTTAGTTTACCTACTTTCACAATACGTCTTTCCTCTGCTAGTAAGTCTTAACATACAGAATCGAGCTAAGAGTAGAGCTGATTCCGTTGCTATAGTTCTGTAGTTTGAAATAATTCTAATGCTTACTTTTTTTGTACTTGTTGGACTATGCCCAATTTGAGTGATAGAGCCTATATGGGCGCAGCATATAATATATTCGAAGCGACCACTGCAGATTGCAGCCGCCCTTTTAACATGCATGGCTCGGTTACATTCGGCATAATTCTTGTAATTGCTGCCGTTCCAGTAGCTTTGGCAACTGTCATCATTACATGGTGGCCCTAATTTAAGTATTAATGGAGATAAACGCCGAGGTATTTAATATTGGTATGACGACTTTATGTACCATATATGATATAGTGCTTATTTGGCGTTTGCCCGAAAAGACTATGGCTTTAGTTTTGCTTAGCGCTATCTTCAGGTTGTGATTAATAAGCCAGTTATAGATCTGTATGATTGCCATATTCGTCACCTTTGCAAGCACGTTATCTGTTCTTCCACTAGTCATTAGGGCAATGTTGCAAACGTGCTGACTTGGGTCAAGGTCCATTCTTAGTATACTGTCAAACGTGACATTCCAAAAAAATAAGGTTTAACTTTTTTCTTCTTAATTGTCTTAATTACGACTGGTCACGCTAGAGAGTTAAATACATTTCTCATGTGACCAAAGCAAAGCAAAGTTTTCTAGGTCTCCTGGTGCCTACGCGAGTCGTCCTAACTCAACAATCGACGGTCTCTAGAGCATCCATTGTCGATCTGCCGAGTGTAAATTTATATTGCCAGTCTGATAGATTCCATGTACCTTCTATGCTGTTTCGCAATAGTGTTTAGCTAACAGAAGGGTCTATATGAACTTGCTTGGTTTGGCATTTTTGTCCTTATCCAAAAAAACAAACTTTGCCTTTTTTCATGGCTTGAAAAATAATTGAGTCTGGAGCACGTGGTTTATGAAACGTTTCAGCACGTCGAAGTTGCTAGCGGTAATCTCAACCAGAGCTTTGCCCGGGATACTGTCGGAGCCCGGTGCCTTCTTGCTGTTTAGTTCTTTGGCAACAACGATTCTGTGGACGGAGCAGAGAAAAACATAGGTGTCATGTCTACATCTTTAGATGGTTTTTCGAAGAAGAGTTCTTTTATGACCGTGTACAATTGTTGATGATTGGGTAGCGTGCGTGGTTGTTTTTTAAGTTTTTAGTAGTTACCTTGTATCCTTTCCCCCGAATATTGTGATTTTGATTGCTTTTTGCAGGTCGCTCCTGAGTATTGTAACGTTTGTGTTCATGTGATGCAGGGTTATTGGCTTTTTTATTAGATCTGACGGCGATTCTCTTAGCACGTTAACACTTTTTCTTAAGACCCGTCAAATCATCGTTCGATTCGTATAGATTAGTACCAGGATGTTTGCTTTTTTTGTACCGGGGCATGCTAGCGTCGCAGCTTCTTTCCATAATGTCCGCTATAATTTCTGGTGTTATGGTGCTGTATAAACTTGAGAGTCCGGCAAATGTATTATTTAACTAGTCTCGGTTTAGTTTATTGGTGTTCCACGTTTGTTGGTAGTATCGATTGCTATTCGGTGAGTTTTTATTATTTTAAAGGATATATTTGTGGTTGCTTAGTGTTTTGTCAATCAACACTGTTCAACCGCTAATATTGGAAAGTGTTTGGGGCTAACATATGTAACATCTATGATCAAATTTCTTCTTCGTGACGAGAAGGTGTGCGAGTTACTTGCATTCATTACGCTCATATCAAGACCAGCCATCCATTCAGATAGGAGCCGGCTTTTTTTATTGTCTTTTGTTTTCTCCCATGGCAAGTTTGTTGTGCGAATATGTTAAGGTTTTGATTTTTTTGAGAACCCCGTTGAAATACTCGATGGAGCTATTCAACGAGATGTAGAGTACAGCCAGCAGCCTTCAAAATTAACTGTTACTGTATCTTGCAAACACTCTTGTGTTATTTGTCCCATAGATTTGTTAAAGTTGTTTTTTACCGTCGCAAGCAGGAGATCGTGCGCTGTCTTTCTTTTGCCTACATTAATCTGCATCATTTTTAGTCTGTTTTTCATGTTGCTGGGTTTTCTGCGAGTGTGTCTGGCTGATTCAGCTTAGCTTTCTTGCCTTTTTCGCGACTATGAAATTTAAGTCACGCAGTTGTTCATATAACGTGACCTATTGTTTTACAAAATTAACAGTTTTTGAGATCTTTGCCGTCCTTTTTGTTATAGCTTTCTTTATCGCAATTATGGCAACAGTGCTTTTTGTTGAATCTACGGCTCTTCTCTAGAAGGCCACTTTTCTAGCATTTATGGCAGTTATCGTATAGAATGCTTTCTTTAATATGAATAACTATTTTGTTACAATCGGGCACCACAATGCTATTGGCCTTGGACATTTCGGTCGCTAGGATCCCATTAATCAAATGCGCCCTGGTTTTATTTTCAGCAACTAAAAAGAGATTGCCGTTTTTTGTTTTCTTAATTGGTTTTAGCGACTCGCTTTCAGTCTTGTTGTTTAACGTATTTTTAACGTCTTCTAGGAGGTCGACATATAATTTTCCTTCCTTCCTTCGCGCACAAGAATTGTTCCGTACGTACCCACTTTTTTTTCTTTTGTAGTTGATTTATGGCTTTTTATGCAGACAGGTATGTCAATTCCTCTGAATGTAAGCTTCCCAAACTTTTTCAGATATTTAGAACAAATATCCTTAGAATCCTTGACATCTAGCCGAATTGTCTTGGCTCCAAAAATGTTCAATCTAGCTTTGATTTTGCATAGAAATTCATACAAAGCTTCGGTGGTTTTCTTTTTTTTTGTACCATTCAGCATTTGTATAAAGGTAATGTCTACTATTTTGCTGTCGTTATCTTTATTCTCGACGAAGAGGGTTTGTAGATTCCGAATTGTGGTTAGCTTGTAAGTAAGTATGGAATAATGGATTTATCTTAGTCCTTGTCAGGATTATATAAAAACGTTTTGACACGTCAAACTAATTTTTTTTAAAACAAACATTTTGCAGCATTTTTTAATTTTGCTACCCCCACCTCTTTTTCAAAAATGACGTCCTCAATTTTTGTAAATGGCAACCCCCCATTTTTGTAACAGTATTGGATAGCTTATATCAAATTCTGATTTCAGAAATGTATACACACATGCTTTTTAGTTCAATAATTTTAAAGATCAATAAGTTATCTTTTATGTAAAATAGGTACTCTATTGTTAATAACAAGGTTTTAGATCAGTTAAAAATGGTTCTGTTGCTTAGCGATGATTATGTGCACAATGTGTTTCGGTAAAATTGTCAGTTTTGTATTGATAATCAATCAAATAATACCATGGTATTACGATTGTCAGAAAGTCAAAAAATTAAAATTTTGATTATATGAGGTTGCGTACGCAAGAACAAGTATGTAGTTATTTTATTAAAAAATATCGTGATGCGCAACCTATTACTCAAGCAACCGTCAGTAAGATTATTGGGAAGTGAAGCATCGGAGCACGTAAAAGATTTTTCAAAAGTTGGACGATCTTAAATTCAAGAAGATACTGAAATGAACGTGTTATTAGCGATGGAAGAGAATCCTGATGTGTCTTTGTATGTCACAAACTTCTGTTTTAAGAAAATTGAAACGTCACAAGTCGTATCCCTAGAAAGTGATATTAGTGCAAGAGCTGAATGAAGATGTTTCTGATGGCAAATTACAGTTTGTGGATGGAGAGTTTGCGAGCCGATTTTTATTTAGTGACTAAGCAACTTTTCATTTAAGCGGAACCGTAAATAAACAAAACTGATGCTATGGGTCGGACCACAACCCTCATGGGATGATAGTAGCTCATACACAATTTCTTCATAAAATTAATGTTTGGGCTGGAATAGTTGGTAATAGAATTATTGGATCCATTTTTATTGACGGGTTATTTAACAGGTTCTCCTACGCGACGGTGTTCTTCTGGCATCGGCGGCTTTATCCGAATAATGACGAACCCAACATACCAAGTGATTGTGATTTTAACAGAATTAGGCCTCACACCATTATTGTCAAGAAGTACGCAATTACCTTAATGATATATTCCCAAAGAAGTGGATTGGTTGACGAGGCTTTATTGAATGGCCGGCTCGATCTCCAGATCTGACCTCACTGGATTTATTTCTGTAGGGATATATAAAAAGTAAGGTGTATTACAATAAACCAAACAGCAACCAGAATTAAAAGATAGAATTCGAGAAGAAATGGGAACACTAGCGCCAGAATCCTTACAAAATGTTTGTTCCGAATTTCGAGTGCGATTGGCGTACTGTCAAGACGGAAATGATTTCCAATTTGAACATTATTACTGTAATAGCTCTATAAAACAAATTTGTTTACTTATTTTTAGCCATAAAACGTGTTACTTTAATGAGTACATCATTGAAACCTTTACTTCTTCAAAACTATTCAACTGAAAAACATGTATGTATACATTTCTAAAATCAGAATTTGATAAGCTAACGAAAACTGTTACAAAAATGAAGAGTTGCTGTTTTTTGACTTCATACATGTCTTCTACTGAATCTTTTTCTTACAGTCAATTTATCTATCATTTTTGCCTTAAGTTTTCTTTCGCCACCAAGTACTTTTTTTTCTTGGTCTTCGCACATATAGTAATAAAGACCAGCTTTTAAAAATCCAGAGTACGTCTTGGAGTTTCTGTCTTTAATATAGTTTATGTATCACTTTATTTTAATCTGATTTCTGAAAGTACTATCACCAGATATTCTGTTGTCATTTTTAGGTTTTGCGCTTTGCAACTCTCTGATATTTCTGGTTTAACAGCGCAATCAAATTTTTTTAGCAGCGGTTTTTTAGACGTGCCTATTTAGTTAATAACATCGTACAAATTTTGAGTAAGAAATCTGACATATCCATCAATTCACAAAATTTTTAAACGCCTGTTAATCCTAATCCAAACACTCTCATCACGAACCACAAACTTTTATTGATTTCATAATAGTGTGAGATAGAAGGGATTGAAGCATTGAGTTATTATAAACGGAGATAGCATAAAGCATCTAGTTTCTATGTACAAAGTGGAACCACTAGGCGTGGCTTAGTCTACTATCAAGATGGATACCGTGCCAGGCCCGGATTGCATAAAAATTAAAGTTTTAACATTAACCGCACATTGTAAATTTTTCATCAGTTTATATGTTAGTATACAAAATTAAAATAGTTTATCAAATTACTTGAATTTATGCTTAGAAAAAAACTGTAGCTGACATAATTACAATGTTGCAGATGTATAATCATAATTATAAAGTTCAAATACTGTAATTTACTAAGAAAATTATTTAACTGCAGATTTGTGAATTTACGCAATTAAGCAATATGTACTTTGATTTTTTTTTTATCAACTTTATTAGTCTAAAGTAAAGAAAAACTTTTTTAGATTATAGCTAATTTAGTAAAAAAAATTTAAAACTTATTAATAATATGTAACAAATCAAATGGATTATTTTAAAAAACAGTAATCTAACATTTAAGTTTTATTAAAATTGATTCTTAATAACCAAATTAAAAAAAAGTAAATTGGGGTGTTAATGTATAAATTCTTTAATACTGGTCTGCTTACATTGCGTATATAGCTGTGAAATGTAATAAGCAATTATACCTTCTTATTTACACCTTTTCGACTATTACAGCTACATAAAACACACAAAACCATCATGTTTTAAATGTTTATAATTAAAAACTAAAAAAACCTATAAACAAGCACAAAAAAATACTATAAACGTTGAAAAAAGGCAACTACTAACATTTGACATTAGAATGACATAAGTCTATCATCAATATGGCGGTAGTGGCGTCGTTTTAGAATAGAAAACACGGCCTCCCTATATTATAACTCAATGGATTGAAGTAACGTAACCAGGCAACCATTTATCAAACAGCAAAACAATTTTAAAACCAAGTTCACGTGTATTTCAAACTTTATTTTGTCATTACATGTTTTACATTTAACAAAATCCGATATTGCTACCATCGACATCGACCAACAGATGAATCTTGTGGAACCATTAGCTGCCCTTATTTCTTAGTTTTTTTTGGCAGAGGTACTAAAACTTGTTTTACTTATTTCGGATGTTTTTAGATTATCAACTCTTTTTTCGCTCTTGATTTATACACTTTCTCTATTTTTTCTCTACTGATTTGGCAACGTTCCATTATTAACAAAAAACAGAAACAAATAAACTGTCTTCACCTTTAAACTAAAATTATAAATATTAGTAGTTGAATTCCAAAAGACGAGACCGTCTTTTAAGAATTTTTTTTTAAATTTACGATATCTGGAGTATCTGAGACATTTGCAAAAAACAAAATTTTTTTCTTTACTTAATTCTTTATAATTTTTGCAATTTTTTTGAAGACTACTTAATTTTTCCAAAAAGTTTCAAGATGTTAATCCGAATTAAATGACACCTCAATTTTAATTTTTAGAGAAAGAAACGAATTGTTAAGATAGTTATACTTTATTTTTATATTTGTACATGTATGTATTTTAGTCGCTAGTTTTAATCAATGGATGCACGATCATAGACGCACCTAAGCAACCAACGGTGTTGTTAATATAATCATGAACATTACTTTCAAGCACCCACATGAGACGTTTGTATCCGGGAACAACTTGAGCAGGCAATCTACAATCTTCGCCTTTTTGCACCAACAAAAAGTTGTCTTCTTTCAAACACGTTTGAGTGTTCCAAATGTAAATATCTGAACTACCTCTGCATCTGAAGAATATTGCTGCTCCGTTATCGGAACCTAAAAGAACAATTTGGTCGCACATTGGCGTTGGACCTACATCTACAACGGCCCCGGAAACTTGGCCTTTTTGAAGATAAGAGGTTTTGATGTAATAAACTCTTCTCGAAGACAGGTATTTGAAATACAATAAGTTACCCGATGATTTGTGAACTAAGACTATGTATAGTGCATCGTTGTTGGTTGCGCTGGCGGATATTATTCTTGGTAGAACAACTCGATATCCTTTATCGTTGAAAATGTCATAGACGATAATGGCACCAGACCCAGCGTCGCTTACGTAAGCAAAGTAATTACCGTTGTCATCAACATCAACCGCAATATATTGTAATTTGCTATCTCCAGTTACAAATTTAGATAAATCAATTGATTTAACAATTTGTCCAGTTTTTGTGTTTATACCAACAATTTTTGGCGATGATCTTTTTATAGGCTGTTCCAAAGCGTTGCACACGCCATTATCAAGAACCCACAAAGTTTCGGAACGATCTAAACTTATATCAACAACGTTTTGCAACGCATCTGGATTACCTTCTTCTTGGATGGACCAGCATGGATAGGGCTCGAGCATTGGTCGCCCGTCTTTACTCTTCAAAGAGAACGAAGCCAACGTAATTGGAACACCTGGACGCAATCTAGGAATGGCACATATCATAGTACCGCCAAGCATTTGAAATCTTGTGACAAGCAAGTTCTTCTGTATGTACCGTCCAGTTGAAAGATAAATATTTCTGGTACTGTCGCATGGAAAACTAACACTCGATGCTTTAATTTTAAAACTTAATTCTTGTATAATATCGGTTGCTGGAGACGATTCTGGTATACAATACACTGAAGCTACTAACAACAATGAAACAAACACTTGAATACTCATTGTAATTGTAAAACTACAATTGAAATGTACAGATTTTTGCAATTGTCGAACTTTATATACTGGTAGTATGTTTTGCAAACCAGAAGGTTGTTAAATAGGCAAATATTTGTTTATTTAAATATTAGAACGTGTTAGTTGTATTTAAATATTGCTCGAATTTTTAGAAATAATTTTTGTTGTTGGTAATTAAACGTAAAGTAAAATTTCTGTGCAGTTTTAAATTTGCTGACAGTTTGAAATACAATTCTTAGTATCGCTGAAATACATTTTTACGGTATAGGTGATGTATCACGAAACGCAGCATTAAGTTTAAAATTATAATTTAATTTTGTGACTATGTTTAACAATTTCGGTTATTTTAGTCAATATCATTTTTTTAAATTAACAAATTTGTTTTTTGATTTGTTGAAATGTGAAATATAAATTATATCTCCCGTTCCTTCAATGACAGAGAGTTCAAATTTTTTTATGATAGATATGCTAATTTATGTACATGTACTGTACAACCATACTAAGCTCACTATGCCTTTCCATTTAATTTTTAAAGAAAATTGCAAAAATCACTAAAATGCGTCACCAATTTAAGGCTGAGATTTGGCCTATGTATTTTATATAGCACTCGCGCGTTCACGGGGCACAAAAAATCTTAAAAAATATTAGTTGTAAGAACACAAAAATGTGTTCCTATGAAAGAGGAATGTTGTCAGCATCATGTAAGATTTTTAAAATCTTGAAAAAACTATTTTTTGCATAAATAAAGGTCACAAATATTTTTCAATAATAATTTTCTACTTCTTCTGTAAACTATACTTATACTATTGAAAAGAGGAAATTATACAATAGCTTAAAGGAAGATGTAAATCTCTTCCTTTTATGTGAGAGTTTACTTTTTTAATTACGTTAGGTAGTTTTCGAGTGCGCCTGTTCCCAGTGAAATATGTTAACTGTTATCCTGCAATGTCATTAGGGTCAAAAATTGAACATACAAAACTCAAACTAGAGTTTAAAAGTAGCTACCGACACACAATATTTTAATTGAGCAGCAATAATAACTTCATCCATTATAACGCAGATGGCGCTGTAAACAGTCAAAGACGCGCCTTAAATATTAGATTTCAATAACTTATCTTTATTAGTAAAAATAAACTTTGATTCATAAGCTGTATGTTATCATAGAAGATCTCGATTTATTCTGAGTCTACATTTTTAACAATTTACAATATGCATAGTTTTGTCTATAAAGGTTATGTCTTTGCCTAACACTTTTGCATGAAGATTTAAAATTTTCTAATAGACAATTTTAATGTTCAATTTGATAAGCTTTTGAACTAAGTAGGTTAATGAATATCTTTACGTTTAAAATCATTGAGATAATTATGATTTTTTGTAACCACCTCTTGATTGCGCCGCCCCAAAGAGTTTTCAAAACCAAAAATATTTTCAGTGAACTCCCTATATGTGATTTAGTCTATGTAATTTTTTTCTGTATTGCTAGACTAAATAGTTTTCGAGATAATTTTGAGAGCCGCGCTTAAGGACTCACCCTGTATATAATTATTTTCATATTTGTTTACTTTTTCTGCTCTTTTCTCTGTTTCACGTTGTTCTTTAACCTAATCGGCGGTTATGGTTATATATTAATATTAGTTTTTTTTAAAATATTTGTTCAGTTTTCATATTTGTTGTTTTGATTTTTGAGGCTGTCGTAATGCATGTGTCAATACTGTCGTAGTTGTATTCCTTTTTCTCTTCTAACACTGCAATTTGTTTTTTTTTACGTTTTTCTAGTTTTTTTTATTTTTGCTGTTTGTTTCTGTTTGTGTTCTACTTTTTTTTAATGCGGTCATCTACTTTTTTTGTTTATAGTTTTAATTAATAGTATTAATTAATCTCCTATAGCGTTTTCTTTTTGTGTCCAATGACTATTTATTTAGTATTTTAGCTGCCATGGCTTTCATTGTTTTTTCTATGGCATAATTCCGCCTACAACTTTCTTTGTTTAAATCAGATTTATGTGATATATACTCTGTGACATTAAATTTGCAACACCAAGAAGGGGTGTGTGGGAATTTTGTGACCAAATTTTTTATTTAAAATGTCAAAGCAAATGAACAATGATAAACACAATTTTTGTTAAATAATGTGTTGATCTTTCCTTATTGGCTTCATACACTCTCACTCTGCGTGGCATCGATTCCAAGAGGTTTCCTTTTCAGTTATTGTATCCCAAGCAATTTATGTCGCGCAGCTATCTGTGTCTGTGAAGGATGCCCTAAGTTCCTCAGTCTTCTACCTATAATATCTTACACGTGTGGGCGAAAGGTCGGGAGATCTGGGTGGCTATGGTAAGAGATTAACATTGACCTCTTTGAATCGGTTCATACAGTGTCCTGCTATAAGGGAACGGGTATTATTCTGCAGCAAAAATGAGTCTTCCAACTGCTGAATTAATGGAAGAATATTGGGTGCTACCACCTCTTTTACAAATCACCGGGCATTTATATTGCCTCGGATGAATCCCAAAAGAGACTTGTTCCCATAGGCTCCCATAGAGGAAAGTACCATAGGCCCAGGCTTGGTCCAGGCTTGGCCCAAGTCTGTACAAGCCTGAGCCAAGCCTATAGGCCAGGCTTGGGCCAGCTTTGGAAAACGTCTGGAATGATAATCATGGCTCAGTCCTGGTCGCTAGGCCTGGGCCATGCTCAGTTGCCAGACCTGGGCCATGCTCAGTTGCCAGACCTGGGCCATGCTCAGTTGCCAGACCTGGGCCATGCTCAGTTGCCAGACCTGGGCCATGCTTAGTTGCCAGTACTGGGCCACGCTTAATTGCTAAAACTAGCTCAAAATTAAATGCCAAAAATTAAGCATTAATAAAACAATAGAATAAATAATTGTATGAACGTATTTACACTTTATTGTTATTACTTGAATTATGTACTATTTAAATTACATAAAGTTTTTTAATTACTATTTAGATTTCGTCTTAAATTATATTAACATTTAGCTAGTACAGTTATTATTCTCCATCACTAGTTCACATTCAAGTTCAACTCATTTTGGCACCTTTTGTTTGATATTTTTTGGTTTTCTATATCACTACGGTCATTAACGTCACTCACACAGCTGATGTTTACACTTTGATTATTTAAACTTTGCCGGTTAACATCTAAATTAATTTTTTTATTCAAAACTTTTTTGGTTTATTTAACGCACGCCATCTTTAAACTCTAAGGTAAGAATCAGACATAATTACTTTTAGTAGCCTCGCCTCGTGATAATTGCGGAGTAAACAAAAGAAATTATATTTGAAGGTTTTTTCCTTCTAGTTAAAACGTACTAACATTCAGTGACTGTATAACTGAATCTCGGAGATTTGATTCATCACCTTTACTACTCTAGCTATGAGAAAAATCTTACATTTAACTAACAGATGATGTAAACAAGGATGGCGGCTGCGCTAAACGAAAATACCCGAATCTCGCCATACGTAACCGAACGGCTCAAGTTTCAATTCTACACTTTCGATATTATCATAACTCAACTTATTAACCAATTTTTTTAAATTTTTAACATTGAAAAAAAAATTATTATTGCTATTTTCTTGAATAATCCAGCCTTGGCCAAGGCTGGGTCAACCAGTCTTGAACTAAACTTGGGTCCCTATGGAATAGGAAAGCTGGGTTATCCAGGCTTGGGCCAAACTTGGATTCTCATGAAATGGCCAAGGATAGGTTATACAAGCTTGGGCCAAGCTTGGCTAATAATTTGCATGGCCGAAGCTGGGTCAACCAGTCTTGGCCCAAGCTTGGGTTTCCATAGAATAGCCAAGGATGGGTTATGCAAGCTTGGGCCAAGCTTGGGAAGAATTGGCATGGCCGAGGATGGGTCAACCAGTGTAAGACCAAGTTTGGGTCCCCATGGAATGGTCAAGGCTGGGTTATCAAGGCTTGGGCCAAACTTGGGTTCTCATGGAATGGCCAAGGATGGGTTATACAAACTTGGGCCAAGCTTGGCTAATAATTTGCATGGCCGAAGCTAGGTCAACCAGTCTTGGCCTAAGCTTGGGTTTCCATAGAATAGCCAAGGATGGGTTATGCAAGCTTGGTCCAAGCTTGGGTAAGAATTAGCATGGCCGAGGATGGATCAACCAGTGTAGGACCAAGCTTGGGTCTCCATGGAATGGCCGAGGCTGAACTACCCAGTCCTGGGCCAAGTCTGGGCCAATACAGGTACGCCAAACTTAGGTTTCCCAGTACTGGCCCAGGTCTGGCCCCGTTGTCTAACTCTGGGGTTTCCTGTATGGGCTATAGCACCGTATATCATAATTCCACAGTATAGTTTGCGCCGTTTCCGACGTATTTGTCCGATTCTCACACGGCCATCATACAACTCTAAAATGAAACGGGATTCATCACTGAAGACTGCTCTATGCCATTCCAGACTCCAATAAAGCAACCTACACCACTCTAAACGGTAATATCGGGGTTGAACCAATAGTGGTAGCAGAAGATGTGGTCCCTAGGATTGCTGTTCGAAACTTCTGATTTTTATAAACTATTCGAAGAATTACAAGACGACTTTATTACCTAACTATTAATCGGCGATTGTTCTGCCACAGAAAAACCTGTCTCTTGCCATAAGTCGAAGAAGATAATTTCCTATACGAAACACCTTCATGTAATCACGCAACTCGACCTTAGCCAAATTCGCATAATTAGCGGTAATTTTTACGCTATCGCACTCTAGGCATAACCACACTCTCAAAACACGTTAAACAGAAGAATGACAAAAATAACAATATTGGAATTAATCAAGATTCGTACGAGATACACACAATAATTAAGTAGTAAAAACAAAAAAAAAGTCAGATATGTCATTACCACTTGATCTATTTGAATAAAATTTTAATCATTCACTACCTCTGAGTACTGGGTACTCTCAAATTTTAAGTTTGTTAGCTATAACTTATAAGTTATGTTAAAAACATCTTGGTATAGTTTTTGTACTGTAGGAATTTTGCTCAATGATGATTTCGTTTGGCACGCCGGAGATCGCTACAAATACTTTTTGAACGTTAAAAAATGACAATTAAGTGATTTCCACATCTTAAGTATCTTAAATTATCTACACGGGTGTTGAGTAAATAAATTGTGGTTTCGGATGTGGTTGTTATGAGAAATTTGCTTTTTCTGTGTTATCGTAGCAACTTTTACCTTTATTATGAACACTGTTTCGAATGTGTATTCTGATAACGTATGTTAGATGGAAACAGTGAAACCGCCGTTTAGAGTTTTGTTATCGCACATAGCATTGAGACAATTGGAGAGCACACCTGTTGAGATACCTTAACTAACTTCACAAAGCTTAGCGCACTTTTTTTTTTTAATCTATGGTATGAAACTGAGCACTTTATTTATGGCAACTGTTCAATTTGCAGATATTTTAAGAGATTTGTGTTGGATGTGCCATTAGCGAATCGCATATTTGGATACGCTGATTGTAAGTACTTTGTTTCTTATATATAATTTATCTTTTTGCTTTGAAGTCGGTCGTATGCACGCACAGCTAGACTTACATATAACGCTTGTTATCACCACCTTTTTTTGCATGTAACAAGTTAAACTTTGTTTCGCATAAGCTCGTGATAATTGACAATTTTATTGTATTCATTAACGTGAACTTATAAGAATTATGTAATTTTAAGCCAATAGATTGCTTACATGTTTGAAGTGTTGCATATTCTATAAGACCTGCATTATTATTAACTGTATTATTCGGGTACTGCGATATTTGTTGACGAACTTTGAATTGATATTTATTTACTTAATTCTACTCGTTTTTAGTCTTTTCCGTTATCGTCGAAAGAAATAAATTCGTTCTTATACATATTTGGGTTTTGCAATTTGTTCACCTTCAGGGTTCGACAGATGTAAACGGGGTCTGTAGTGTATTTTCCCGTTTTTGCGCTCTTATAATTATTTTATAATTAGCACATCGAGTACAAACTACGACTCACTCTCTGAAGTGTTGAGCTGCCGACTACTATATGTTACGGTTTTATTTACATAAAAAGATTTTGACGCCCAACTGTCAGGGCTCGATTATTCTGTGTGCGATTTTATTTATGTCTTTATTAATTGTCATTAGGGTTCGACTTACTTAAAGCTTTACTTTGCTACTTTTGACTTGTTTCACGTTTTGGTTTCGTAGTTATTTTGGTTACCTTTTATTATTTCCTAGTAGTACGTTGGTCCGTGCTTTAATTTTTTTTATTAATTGGATTACGTCGGTTGAACCTATCCTCTTAATCTTAATCGATTTTTACTTACAGTGTATAGGATACGATACCATCGCTAATACGTGTACTTTTGGTTAGTTATCGACTTTCTTGCTTTTATTTTGCTTGAATTATTAAATTTTTAGTCGTACCGTTTTACTTGACGATTGGTTTTGTATTCTTCAATACGTTGTCGTACTTTCTGAAAAACGTGATCGGAGCTGTGCTACTGCTTTGTTTTTTTTTCTTTTTCTTTTTCAGTTTTTTAGGAAATTTTGTCATTAAAATGAATACTTTGCGTTATAAGTGAATCGGTTACAAAAGTAGGACCTTCAATACAAGTAGCTCTCTCATGAGTTTGATCCCAATGTGGTTGTTTCTACGTTACGTGTTGCGGTGCGTTGCGTTTTACAGTTAGAGAAAGAAGAAAGTTTTTGTGTGGGTCCTATTTTTTCAGCATTTGCAAATAACTACAAACGTTACTAAGCGAATTTGATGGTAACTTTTCATATTCTACTTTAAAACAAGCTATTACTTTGTGGGTACATATACAACGTCGGTGTCTACATATGTCTCCTATAGGAGAAGAAAAATCACAGTGTCATCGTCAACTTGGACTTACGTTACAAACTCTGTGTAATGATTTTGTAGCTAAAAAAAAGGCTACTAAACACACATTGGTTTTGTTTGCTAATTTGTCTTTGTTTAGTCGTATACAGATTTCGTCAGATTTACTAATTCCGTTAGATAGAATATAACTTTTTTGGGTGAAGGTTTATTCTTGCTTACTGAATTATTGATGCGGTTTGATGAGTTGTGCATGCTGTCTTTTCACAGAATTTGTTTAACTCAGCTGCTAAAATGCTGACTAGAAAGGTTTTCTGCTTGTTTAGGGCAAATTGAGTTTCTTTGCCTTTTTGACAAGACGAAATAACATTATTGAAGTCAGAATTCTTACTACCTGATTACAATAATCGGATATGATGTGAGATTCTTTGGCCGCTTCTGAGGAATTTCAATTAAAGACGATCCGGCGTAATTTAAGTCCGTGCTATCTACTACTGCCTTAGGATTAGGACAGATCTCTGTTTTAACGCAGTTGACTAATTATGACAATCAGCTAGAGTTCTAAATCTAAATTTTTAGTGGACAACTACAAACCACCTCTTTTGCGGCGACCACTTGACTGTTGGAATCGGCGTTGGCACATCGGTCTCTTTTCTTGCTTCTACTTGTAGGAATTGTTCTGTACGGTTTGAAGAAAACATTTTGACTTTTACTTTTTTTGCTTCTATTTCTTCGGTTGCTAATTCTTTTCGATGAGGTTTTTTTGGGTCTTATCTTTGCATTACTTATTGGAATTGTCACCAGACTGAACGTATTTTCCCTAATTGTGACAAACCTCTGTATTGAAATAAATAAATAAATAAACAGGCAGGGGCTAGTCGTCGCAATCCTCCTAAGAGTAGTACTGCTTGGAGAAACTAAATCACGAGTATACGGATCAAGGCGTAAAATCTGCGCTATCTGTAACCTCGGATTTTACTCTGGACGTGATTGACAAGATACGTATTTTTTTGGATTTTGTATTTGCTAGTGTTCGTAATGATGAGCATCTATATCTTAAGGCTAATGTTTTAGGTTTTTTTTTCCTTTGGTTTTCATGATACTGATGGCTCTTGAACTATTCTGGGCGGTTCAGGGTGGCAATTTTTTGGATATTTGACCTTGTTCTTCTTTTGTGTCTTCCTGTGATTTGGCTAACGACAATAAGAGTATTGTACTAGAATCAGTTTTTGCCGTTTTCTGTAGAAGGTAAAATGAAAACGCTTAACACGAAGGTGTATTCCAGAAGTTTTGCAACAACTGATTTTTTGGAAAGCTATAAACTTCATACCTAATTTCTGGCGTGGACTTTGAACTTTCAATTCTATTTGTCCTTTGGTTAATGATATTCCCTCGAACTCTATCAGTGCTCAGATCTTCATCGTGATCAACAACAACCTTTAAACGACGTTGTAGCGGACGCGTTCTTGAAACAATCTTCTGGTTTTGGTAATACTTTTCTCATTCAACCAACGATTCAACACAATATACGTACTCTCGCTGAACCAATCAAACAGCTCTAGTACCTAAAATCGTTGCTAAAATCAAGTATGTGTGTTGTAGAGTCATCGAGCAGTCCTTGGATCAGTCTAATTGTCTTAGTGCAGAAGAAGGATAACAGCTATCGGTTCTGTGTCGGTTTTAGTAAGATGAACCATGTGACTTACCCGTTACCTTATATTACTTGGATCTTAGGTCGGTTGAGAGATGTACGTTTTTTTTTCCAGCTTAAATATTCAGTCCGCGTATTGGCAAACTCCGCTTTCAGAAGAGTTTAAACTTGTTACTGTTTTTACTGTTTCTTCTTGTAGCTTTTTTTAGGTCACACGCTTGACGACTGATGCTTCGGACTTTGGTTTAGTCAAACGACTGAAGATAAGTCAAATGACTGAAGATGGTTAAAATGTTGTTAGTTACCTCAATCGATCGCTCACTAAGGCGGAACGGCATTATTCAAATATTGAGAAAGAATGTCTGGCTGTGTTATGAGCCACAGCCATAGAAAAGTTTCGTTCTTATGTGGAAAAGATCTCACTGTGATAACCTATCATCATTCGTTGCTGTGGAAAAATTGTTTGCAAAGTTCTTTAGGCGTGTTGGTCTATTCGGTTACAGCAATACGACTTTTCGATAGTTCATCGAAAAACAAAAGATCTCGTCGTTCCTGATGTGCTATCTCGCTCAGTTCCTATACTAGAAGCTGTCCATTTGTCTGAAATTTTTTCTGTCTACGCTTAATTTGCCGACTACTGTACGTTACGGCTTTATTTACATAACAAGGTTTAAAATTTGTTTTTTTATAGGATTTCACTTTTAAATATTAGTAGTGTCACTTTTGTTACATAAATCGGCACTTTATTTAATGTGTAATCGACAAAAATTTTCAATTTGTTTTTATGTAATAGAGCAGAGTTACTAATTCAAACATCGTTCAAGTTTAACTTTTTTTAGTTTTTATATTATTTTGGTTTTCTTTGTGAGATTAGTTTTCGTTATTAGGCAGTAATGGGCTTTACGTATCATATTACTAATACGATGGATATAAGTATCTGATATATTTTGATTTTGTTCTTGCTTAGGTAACAAATATTAATAATTGGCTCGATTTCAATTACATTTGATCACCAGAATTTGGCAAATTATTGTAAAAACTCATCGTCGACTCTTTAGAAGTTTTTGCAATTTGCAGTTGTAATAAAAATCGATTAAATTTAAATAAAATATTAAATAATTCTAAGTAATTCGCTTGTATGCTGAAAGCTCAACACATTTTTTAAGGTTATAATATTGCGTACATGAATTTTTTTACAAACAACTAACAATTATTTATTTATTTAATACAAATTACCAATAACGTTGTACTGCACGTACAATTAAATAAACAAAAATGAACTATAAAATGTTCCGAAGACATCGACACATTCATCAAACTTGTGTTAACTGTATTCAAGTGTAAGTAATTAAATTTAATTTTTAACACAATAATTAGATTCAAATTAAACCTTGATGTTTATTAAACAACTATCACAGAATATAGATTTCGATTGATTTATAAATCTATTTGCATAACACTAACTTTCAAATATTTGTGCCCACATTTTAATTTTTTTCTTATTTTGTGACTTTGAAATTTTTAACATTTTTATATTTGGGGATAAAAACTAATAATTAATCAATGTTTAGGTGTAACATGGTATTGAAGTACATTCTCTTAGTCGCCATCAATGTAATTTGCATAACAGCAGTTTGCGAAAAAGACTATCACCAAACTATCGAATGGGTCGGAGGTCCCTTTGAATGGTCAGATAAATCCGTACAATCTTTATTTAAATCAACCGGGAGATACACCAATAAAAACATCATCGGATTGAAGGCTCAGTGTTATGGAGATTGGGCTTATGTGGCTATGCCTCGTTTGCGATCGGGTAATCCAGTAACTTTAGCACAAGTATCATTAAAACCAACCGGTACTGACGCGATTTTAAAACCGTTCCCGTGCTGGATATCTCAGGAAGAACAGAATTGTCAAGCGCTACAATCGGTTGTGGATGTATACGTCGATGTTCAAGGAGTTCTCTGGGCGTTAGACGTTGGTGTTTGTAACGTCCTAGAAAAGACACCAGTGCGCCATTGTCCACCAAAAGTAGTAGCTTATTCACTAAAAACCGGAAAGCTTTTAAAAACGATTGACTTATCTGGTTTGGTATCGCAAGGTTCACGGTTGCAATACATTGCTTGCGAATACCCGAAAGACCAAAAACCAATCATATACGTTAGCGATGGTGCTACTCGATCAATCTTAGTTTACGACGTACTTGGTAACAAAGGTTACAGAGTCGTACTTCCACAAGCCGTCTCTCAAGGATGTACTAAACGCGACGTACTCTACATATCCTTAGTCCGAAAAGGATGCGGGAACAACTACATCATATTCACTTATCTCGGAGGTAAACGCATGTTCTCAATCCGTACCGATTACTTACGTTCAGGAAGTGCAAATGGAAGAATCGTAGACCTTGGAGTTAAAAAAGACAGATTAGTCATGCTTGGTACCGATCTCGGTTCGGCCGCATTTTTCAGATACGAAGGAAGTCCCGAAATTTATCGTTGGGACACTAACACCTGCTTCAAACCAGAAAACTTTTTGGTGGTTTATAAATCCGATCCTTGTTTCTTAGTCACGCAAGTAATGGCCGACGTCAAGCATCAACAAATGAGAGTTTTGGAAAGTAATTTTGGCGATTATGTACAACACACTGTTGGATGTGGTGCTACTCAACAGATTAATGTTATGTCTGGTAAAGCTTAATCGTCTCCGATTAAAAATTCAAATAAATAAAAGTTTAAAATTTTATTTAACTTTTTTTAATACCCCCACATTACCTTTTAATATATAACATAAAAAATAATTGTACATTTTTAAAAATAGCACACAGAAACCAATACGTTTTTATTAAATAATAAGTTTCTATGTAAGTTTTTGTCTTATAGGAAATTTCATTTGAAAACCTATAAACACTATACTACAAAACCCATTGATTGCAAGGTATCCAATACATTCCTATTGAAACTTATTCAATCTGGCATTGATTTTTATGTGACATTTTTGATAGGGTTATGAGAATCTTCCTGTCGGGTGTCAGTCAAAAAAAGGCTTACACACAAACTTATCGAGTCTAATGCAATAAAAACTTATGGGTTTTTATAGGTATAAAACTAAATACCTATTATGCAAATAGACTATTAAAATCAATAAAAAACTCAATTATTATTCTTGTGGATTCTAATTTTAGACATTTTATTTCACTCTCTATCGGAAAATTCTTATTAATTTCAACAAATAGTTTGCTAAGCTAACTTTTCTCATTTCTGGCTCAACTGCTTTGAGAACACTTTTATTGTTTGGTGGTGTTTTTCTACGTCTTTTTGTTTCCGAAGGCGAAGACTAAATAACCAAGAAATTTAACAGTGAGTGTCCAAATACGAATTTTCCAGGATTGATAACCGCACCATAATTTTTTAAACGATTAAACAAAGTGTTGCATCTCTTAGTCAACGACGCAAAGAAAATGTTATCAATGTATGCATAACAACAATTGAGATCTTAAAAAACATCGATAAACCTTTCAAATGTTTGGGTTGATTTCGTAATCTTAATGTTACAAAAGTGAACGAATAGTCCAAAAAAGTCGTGATAACGGTTTCTTTGCTGCACAGTGATGACTAAAATCTTGAATATATCTTATCGATACCGGCATGAGCAAGTTCTTGCGTTAAGGACACGATACTCACCGCATGGTGTCTATTCAATGCCTTTCTTGGGTACCATGCACAGATCGATGATTATAACCTGCAATATAGCGTTAAAAATTTGTTTGCTTTTTTTATTTTGTTTTTGTGCGCTGGTGCACTAGAAGTAGTGACATTATGGTGTTTGGTTGGACAACAGCAAGTACTCTGTGTGGCCGAGTTACTTCGGGAAACTGTTGCAAACGTTTGTTGAAAGGCGAAGTACTTGAAATAGCTTTAATGCTTAAAATTTTAAACTAAGTCACTTTTCTAAAAGAAAGTCAAGAAATAAGCAAAGTTTTTTGCAAGCACGCATATGTTTAGAACAGCGGCTTAGTCAAAGCGTTTGTAAAACTTTATCAGGAAACACTACTCCAGCAAGGTTAAGAAAATGGCGGTGAAAGGATTATAGTTATCTGTCACATAAAACTTTGTTGTTAATAGCCGTCGTGCGTGTTGCTTTTGCACAACTTTCATTTGTTGAATTAGCTCTGATTTATGTAAATAATTCGTACGATCTCACATCTTTTGGTTTTTCTAAAACTTCGCGAACTTCCATAGCGTACTTCGGATCTAACTCAGTACATGCATCACTGAATCCGGTGCTCTCTTGTGAATCCTGCTTCCTCAAAATTACTTTTTAACAGTAGGAACCATACTTGAGGATCTGACAGCAAGAAACCGAATTGTTATCTTGCGTGTCTGCAAAACTATTATATGTTTTAGATAAGTAAGAAATAGCAATGGTGCCAAACTTAACTTTGTTGGTGTTTGGTTTTAAAATGAGAACAGACGTAAACATTTTTTATTTATTTGAAAAGAAAGTTGTTTGTAAACGTCATAAATCAACAGTTATTTTGTATTTTTATTAAAACTATGTTGTTACTAACCTTTTTATTCCAAAGGGTTGGTAACAACCACGTCATCCCGGCTAGTTGAGATGTCGGCAAGTGGGTGAGAATACTATACCTTAACCTTTAAATTAGTATTAAAGAGCCTATTTATCTTAAACCCAAAGTTGTCTACATAAGTAGCAAGTAAATATACTACTTCAATAATATTATTGCTAGACTGACAACGAGTGTAAGCTTACAATCGTCACTGTATATTTGCCAAAGTCTGGCCTTGACTACGAATAAATACTTTTAGATACTCGATCAGAATCAAGTCTGCAGCTAAATTATTAATATGAACATACACATAACTAATAAAGCTGAACGCTGAAGCACTTTGAAACCATACTTGACAGACAGCAGGTCAAAGTTTAACTCAAGCGACAACTTGCGGTTGTCAATCCCACGTCACTACATCTGTGTATCTCAATCTACAAGATGCAAAAAATTACTTACAATTTAACGGAAAAGGTTTCTACAAAGATTAAACCACTTATAACAAATCTTTAACAGAAAATGAAACGATGGAAAAATCCTACTGAAATAAACCAAAGTATCCCATGAGTGACGTGAAGTAACCAGTAGCATACTAGAATTTTTATTAAAATACAAAATTGTGAAACGTTATTATTAATGACACGTAACAATGTATTTTCAGTTTTGAGGTTTTTAGTTCTCTAATACTCAGCTTATTATTATCCTTTTATTTTTAGGGTTTTTTTCGTAAATTTTTACGTACGTTTATTTTACACAAAAAAACGGAGACTGGGATTTGAAACATGGTGAACTATGCCTGGTTAAAACAAAGTTACAAGAAACTCTGATACAGATACGCAGCAATTCTGACGAACAAATTGATCATCAAAACTAGATACAAGGCAAAAGACCGATAGATCCGTTTTCTTCTTCCGAGGTTTTCTCAGAATTACTCGTGCTCTCATTAAATAGTTTCCGGCAATAAAGCGATCGGTTAGATCAAATCGGAATCAAAACAACCTATTTTTGATTTTTAAATGAGTGTTTGCCAATTTTGGTAAGCAAAACTGGCACTGTGGAATCAACTAAACGTAAACACGTAAAACAGCACAACAAATCTGCTAAGGAGTGTGTAACAACTCACTTAGTGCTGCGTCGTGATTATTACTTTGTCGTTGGCGACATGTAAAAAAAGGTATTTTATTTAGTTTTTAATTTGTTAATAATTGTGCAAAAGAAATGTGTGTTGCCTAGTAAAAGGCGCGTATTTTATATACAACTTGAAAAGTGTGCGTATTTTGAAATCACGTTGGTGATAGAGTTTTTTTGTTATTATTATTATTTTAATTAACGACAGAACAATGTTTGTATAAGTATAAAAAAAAATAAAAGTATTTTTTTACATAAAAACTGCGTTTTAAATCCAAAACTTAATTACATATATTGGTCCTACGAGCCGGATAACGAGAAAATCGTGGATTGAATTCAGTATTTATTCATTCGTCCATATTTCAAGAAAAAGAGAAAGTGATAATTAACAATTCAAGTGGCGATATGGTGACATCACAGCATCATCACAAATCAAAAGAGGAGTAATCTGGAGTATTCAACAATTATACGAGTTAACACAATGGTGAATGGCAAAAAAGAAAAATTCTTACACATATCCTTTATGATTTGAGTAAAGAGTAACAAACAAATTTTGATACAAACACTTTCATACAATAAACTTAATTAGATTTATTTTTGTAGAAGGTCAACAGACGATCAATCTTTTGAGTAACAGTTGAGACAACTGCCCATATCCGAGAGACCTACCGAGTTGAGTTCCATTTGAGTATCGATTGTGAGTACACTTAACATTAATCCTTTCAAACGTTCTTGCAAACCACAATATTCGAGTTATTTTGTTTACATTTCATTGTATCATGTCGAAAACAAAGAGTCAAAGTATTTCAAGTGCACAAACCTCTTCAGCACCTGAAAGAAAGTTGTTATTTTCCAAATTAAACAATCGAGTCAATAAATTAAAAAGTTTCGAACAATTTGTTAATCAATGTAATATTCTTGAGATTAACGAGGAAATATTAGAACAATTAATTACGAGAATTGAGTATGTCAAACCTTTATTAAATGAGTACGAAAATTTGTATGATGAATTTGTAGCATTTGAGTTCGAAGATGCAAGCGTGCCTAGTAATAACGAGTTTGAGGCTTCACTTGGAAGTGCGATCAGTAAGGCTAAGTTAGTTATTAAACAATACGAAAAGAAAGAAAAAGAGTATAATCAGCATAATATCTCTGGTACTTCTATAGGGTCAAATGTTGCACCTTGTATGAAGTTACCTGAAATCAGTTTACTAAGTTTTACAGGCGAAATTTCAGAGTTTTCCAATTTTATCGAGAGATTTATGTCCTGTGTCGATCGAAATCCTAATTTAACGGACGATCTCAAATTGACCTATTTACAATCTTGTCTAAAAGCACCCGCGTCTGAAATATTAACAGGTTTACCAATAATTGGTAGCAATTATAAAATTGCATTAGATCTTTTACGAAACAGGTATCAGAATAGGCGTCTCTTAGTCTTCCAGCAGCTTGAGCAAATATTCGAGAGTTCTAAATTAAATAAAGAAAACGGCTTAAGAAATTTTTATGATTTAATCACAAAACACTTAAAAACCGTTGATAGCTTGAATCTTTCAGACTCTGACTACAAGAGTGCCATAATAGCTTATCTAATAAAATCCAAGGGTGATACTCGAACAATTGTAGAGTTTTCTAAACAATTTCCAGAGGATATACCTAATATCAGTGAGAGTTTAGAGTTTCTGAGTGACAGGTGTAGACTAATCGATGATATAAGTGTTTGCTTAAAGAAAAACTTAATTCACTATCCCTCCAACGTATTGAAACAAAATCACAAACCATTTCTCAAAAAGGACTCAGTGGGAACATTTTTTGCGACGAGCAATGCTAATTGTCCACAGTGTAAAGGAAATCACTATCTTTATAAATGTGATGCATTTTCTAGGTTACCAGTTAAGGATAGGTATAACAAAGTAAAAGAGTTCCGCTTGTGTTTTAACTGCCTTAGTCATAATTACAAAGAAAATTGCAAATCTTCTTCCAATTGTAGAATCTGCAAAAAAAGGCATCATACTACAATTTGTTTCTCGCATAAAGTAAACAAGTCTGGTCCGGATTCCAAACTTATCGAAACCAATACTCAAACTTCAGATAATCTTATAGTCGAGTCGTCTATCGACAGAGATGAAATACAAGGTCCGTCTGGAAGTCAAAGCGCTTCGTCTACAACTTGTAATTTAGCTGTTAATTCTAATGTATTGTTATCTACAGCAAAAGTAAAGGTGAAAAACGGTATATATATTTCCGAAGTTCGTGTCTTATTAGATAGCGGTAGCCAAAGCAATTTCATAACCGAAAAACTCTGCAAGGAACTAAATATAAAGTCCAGACCAATTAACATTTCTGTAAGGGGAGTCGGTTGTACTACTACACAAATAACAAAAATTGCTACTATCACCATTCAATCACTTACGAGCAAATATCAATTTGTTGCTCATTGTTTGATTATAAGTGAAATTACTGATCAATTGCCTCTTGTATCTTTTGGTAAAAGTTCATTGAGTATACCGTATCATGTGAGTTTGGCCGATGATTCATTCGATATTCCAGGAAAAATCGATATCCTGCTTGGTGCTTCTTTGTATTTTAGTTTGATAAAGCCCAATCAAATTTCATTAGGCAGAGGTTTGCCTGTTATACAGGATTCAATGTTAGGTTGGCTTATTTCAGGGAACTTACCCGAGAGAATTTTAAGTAAAAATACTTCTTTTGTAACTCATGTTCATCATACCACTGTTGAGGACTCTGAGAGTTTAAGAGAGTTAAATCAATCGCTTGTTAGATTATGGGAGATTGATCATGTTAAACCCAAAACTAATTTGTCTTTATTGTCTCGAGAAGAAAAATTTTGTGAAACCCATTTTTTAAAAACTATCAAACAAGATGAGAAAGGAAGGTTGATTGTCTCATTACCTTTCAAAGGTAATCTTGCTAATCTTGGCGAATCTGAGCAGATTGTAAAAAATCAATTTTTTTGTCTAGAGCGACGTCTTAGTAGAAATCCGAATCTTCGAAGAGAATATGTTGAGCAAATGAAGGAATATATCACTTTTGGTCACATGAGTAAAGTTCGGTCGAACCAGTCTATCGGTAATTTTGAAACGTTAGATGGTCCCATTCCTAGACTTTCTGTACCTAATTATTTTTTATCACATCATTGTGTGTTCAAAGGAGATTCGTTAACTACGAAGATCCGAGTAGTTTTTAATGGAAGCCTAAAGACATCTAATAATATTTCTCTGAATGATACACAGATTGTTGGCCCTCCGGTCCAAGAAAAGCTTGTAGACATTTTAATCAGATTTAGGCAATTTCAATTTGCACTTACTGGCGATATAGCTAAAATGTATCGGATGATTAAAGTTTGTGAAAACGAAACAAAACTTCAAAGGATTTTTTGGAGTGAGAGTCCTTGTGATCCTTTGGAAATCTTTGAAATCAATCGAGTCACTTTCGGTACAGCTTCAGCAAGTTTTCTCGCAACCCGATGTTTGGTTTTCTTGGCCGACAAATTTGCCAGTCAATACCCTGATGGTGCACATGTCATCAAGAAAATTTTTACTTGGATGATTTGTTATACAGTTGTCAATCCAAACAACAACTTGAGTCTATCAAAAAGCAAGTCACCAAAATTCTAGAGTCCGGATGTTTTATAATCAGAAAATTCCTCTCGAATTGTTCAGAGGTAATCAAAGAAAGCGATTCTGTAACAAATTATAATTTGATTACAATTCCTCTATGTGAAAGAGCAAATGCAAAAACCTTAGGTGTTCATTGGAACTCTGTTGAGGACAAATTTTTCTTCAATTTTCATCTAAACTTTGATGAGCAGGATTATACTAAAAGAGCCGTTCTGTCATGTATAGCAAAATTATTCGATCCGCTGGGCATTTTAGCTCCAATAATCGTTAAAGGAAAATTAATTTTACAGTCTCTTTAGCAGCGAAAGATAGAGTGGGATCAAGAGTTACCTCAAGATATGCTTAAGGAATGGCATGAGTTTAAAGGTCAATTAAGAAGCATCAATGATATTAGCGTATCACGTTGTTTAATCCCTTCTAATTTCAGTTGCTTGCAATTTCACGGCTTTTGTGATGCCAGTTCCATAGCTTATGGAGCTTGTGTGTATGTTAGATGTGTAACTTCTAATGGTCGAGTATATTGTAATCTTGTAACTTCTAAATCGCGTGTAGCACCACTGCACACCGTTAGCATTCCACGTTTGGAACTTTGTGCTGCTGTTCTACTTGCCGAGTTATCCAATGACGTTCTAAAAAACTTTGATATTCCCTTCGAAAAAGTGTTTTATTGGACGTACTCCATGGTTGCTCTTAATTGGATCAATTCTGCACCTAACAGATATAAGGTCTTTGTAGCTAACCGCATAGCTGTTATCCAAGAGTTAACGAACATTTGCGATTGGCGACATGTATCTTCTCAACACAACCCGAGTGATTTAATTTCTAGAGGAGTCAACCCAAAGGACTTGTGTGATAATAAGTTCTGGTTTCATGGTCCGCATTTTTTGAGCATGTTTGACAACAATTTTGAAATATCAACACCACGTGAAGTAAACGAAACTACTGAGGAAAAGAAATCAAATCTTTGTTTTTGCAGTCAGACAACCAATTGCCTAAACATTTTTGAGCGATTTTCTTCTTTAACCAAATTAAAAAGAGTATTTGCATACGTCCTTCGATTTATTAATAATTGTAAAATTACTGAACGCAGTCGAAAAAATAGTCATCTTACTGTTCAAGAGTTAAAACAATCTACAGAGAAGTTGGTGCATCTCTGTCAACAAGAAGTTTTCGCTCAAGAGTTACAATGTTTGCAAAAGAGAATTCAAATAAAATCATCTTCTATTCGACTATTAGATCCCTTTTTGGATGACAGTGGGTCCATTAGAGTAGGTGGTCGGCTTGCACGTTCGAATTTTAATTTTGACAAGAAGTATCCTTTGCTTCTTCCCAATAATCATGCTTTGACTAGGTTAATCTTCAATTATTTTCACATAACTAATCTTCATTGTGGTCCTCAACAACTTTTATCAATAGTGAGAGAAGCATTTTGGCCAATACATGGAAGGAATACTTCAAAGCTAGTAGTTAGAAAATGTATTTCTTGTATAAAAGCTAGTCCTAAATTTAATGACCCTCTAATGGGAAATCTACCTCCAAACCGAGTATTACCAAACATGCCAGCGTTCTATAACGTAGGTTTGGACTACGCCGGTCCAATCTTAATAAAAGATCGCAAAACCAGAGGAGCCAAATTAATAAAAAGCTACATTTGTATTTTCATATGTCTTTCCACGCGTGCCTTGCATCTAGAACTTGTTAGTAACTTATCTACAGAGTCTTTCCTAAACGTATTATACAGATTTATCGCACGGAGAGGTATACCGTCAAGTATTTTAAGTGATAAGATAAGATAAGCATGTTCAAAGTACCATAATCGATAACTTAAGTCAAAAACAAATTAAATAGGATTTTATTACACCTAGAGCACCACATGAAGGAGGTCTCTGGGAGAGAGCAGTGAAGTCTACTAAATTTCATTTATATAGAGTTTTAAATAACACTCATCTTGATTACGAGGACCTTTATACAATTTTAACAAAAATTGAAAGTGTTTTAAATAGCAGACCTTTATCAACGTTACCTAATGATAGCCAAGATCCAAGTCCATTGACCCCAGGACACTTTCTTATCCTACGTACGTTCAATGCTTTGCCAGAACATGAGTTTAATCAAATTCACCCAAATCGTATTCGTCTGTTTAACCGAATGCAACAAATAGTACAACATTTTTGGTCAAGATGGTCGCGCGAGGTTGTGCCTGAATATCAACGTCGTGTAAAATGGTTTCAACGTCTACCTAACCTTGCACTAGTTGGACATGTTGTACTCATACAAGAAGATAATCTACCTCCTTTGCAATGGCCATTGGGTCGTATCGTGAAAACTCATCAAGGAGATAACAATGTTATCCGTTCTTTAACAATCAAATTAAGTAACGGAAGTGAAATTAAACGATCAATACATCGTGTGTGTATTTTACCAGATGATTCAAATTGAGAGTTGTTAACCATTTAAATTTTATAATTTTAATGTTTTTCAATGAAAGCATTCGTGTTGTAGTTAAATGTAATACTTTAGTTTTTTTGTTGTTTGTTGCCATTTGTATTTTTCATCATTTTTTTGTATTATGTGACATGTAATTGTATTAGCTTTAGTTGAAACGCCTCTAGGTCATTTCAAGGTGGCCGCTGTTAATAATTGTGCAAAGGAAATGTGTGTTGCCTAGTAAAAGGCACGTATTTTATATACAACTTGAAAAGTGTGCGTATTTTGAAATCACGTTGGTGATACGAGTTTTTTTGTTATTATTATTATTTTAATTAACGACAGAACAATGTTTGTATAAGTATATAAAAAAAATAAAAGTATTTTTTTTACATAAAAACTGCGTTTTAAATCCAAAACTTAATTACATAATTTTTCTTTTGAACAAACTATAATAAATGAAAATAAAAAAATTAACGTACAACGTTACGCCGCGCCGCACTGCCAGTTTTTGTACTTTAGTAATTTTTCTACATATATTTTATTAATTGTCTTTCATTATTTTATTTTTTTTTAATTATTTCTTTGGTCTTTTTGTGCACCTCTGCTTTTTTAACCTCCGGAAGTTTTGATTCGTCTCTAAAGTCTAGAAGCTTTTTTTCAACTTATTATTTGTTAACCTTGGTTTACCGAGAGTTGTGCGCGGCATAAAAAGCTACTTTGCAGTTCCATTTTATGCATATATTTGTTAAGACTACAGTGCCCTGTTATTAGTCCTAGTGATAGTGCTTTTTGGGTATTTGATTGTGGCTCAGCAAAAGCCAGTTTTGTGTGCTTTGTTCCTGAAGGGTTTTTTAAATAGTTTCTTATGTGCCGCTGCTAGTTTGCTGCGGATTATTTCCTATATTGTAGGCGATTTCGAAAATGGTTTTAGGTTTGATATATGTTCCTTTTTAGCGAGTGGATCTGCCATAAGGTTTATTTTTACATTCTGGTCTTTTGGTATCCAGACTAATTGCACTTGTTGACGAGTTGCCAGTGTTTCCATAATCAGTTTGGATTTCATTACTGGCGATCTTAGCGCTAGTTGCTTGACTGTAAGGGATGATTAATATCGGAACGTTTGACAATGATCTCGAGTCGATAATGTTCCTGACAAGCTAGTCGATAACAGTAACTTCAGTTTGATAAGCAGACGCTTATTTACCCAAGGTCAGCAAAAATTGCTTCCCATGGTGCTTGCCTTATTATATTTACGCATCAGTACCGTTGCGATTTTTGGCTTCAAGTGTGTATCAGATAGTTATTTTAACCGCGCCCGAATAAATGTTTTTGTCCACTCGTCTTGTGACGGTATTATTACTTTAATTAAATATGATAATTTTTTGTAAAGTCAAATCTCATAGTGAAGATTTTTGTTTTTTTGTTTCGTCACGCAGCACGTTGTATATACCCGGTTTGTATTTCTCGTTAATTGACGTGTGTTTATTCATCTGCAGCCTGTATGCTGCTTGTCTTGCTTCCATCATTACAACCAAGTGTAATAGAGGAAGTGAACGTAATGCTTCCATGACTGCTATGGGAGTGGTTCTCATCGCTCCAGAGCGTTGAAACCCAGATATTTGACTTTCTTTGTGATCAAGAGCGTGACTTCGTACAGTATAAGTAGTTTTATGTCATCCGTTTTCTATCATTTGATAAACGGAACGATTGCCGTCTTGGTTAGGTTTACAGATAGTCATTTTTGCACTATTTTTTGACGGTGTTTAGTACACTCTGCTTTATGTTAAATACAGTTTTTCTAAACTTCCCGTTTGTAATAATAGTGAGCTCGTTGGGGTATTCTAAAACGAATACTCCTTCGTTTTTTAATTTTGGTAGTAGGTCATCCATGACGAGAGAGCGCCCAAGAGGTGACAGCATCCCGCCGTTGATCCCGCTTTGTAGACCCTCTCCAGCCACCTTGGCTTCTATAGTGCAACCGTACAAAATAGTTGTTACCGTGCGATTTCTGAGCATTGAGTTGACTCAGTTTTGCACTAGAGGTGTGATACTTTTTTTCTCCTTCAATATCTAAAAAAGCTCTTGATGCAATATCATTCTATTAGATTGCATTTTCGCATCTGCTTACTAGTTAATAAACGGCTGGTTTAGGTGCAGAGGCAAAGCCCTTCGTACTCCGTCCCGTATATTTTTCTTAGTAAGTTCTATGACATAACTTATTGCTTATTTATACTACCTACTAATATTGTTAGTTTTAAGGGTTATATGGAAGACTAGATTTTGTTAGCTTTAGCAATATCGGAACTTCGCCCTATTGCATTGAAAGTAAGATATACAGTGTGTATTTTAATGATTGTTTAATTTGGTAATATGTACTAACAAAAATATCAAAATAAATCGCAATTTAAACGAAGACACCACTGAACAGTAAGTAAAACGCCAAATTGAGAAATGAATTGTCAACGAACCAACATTGTTTGATTATAGTTACTAGAATGGCGACGCGGCATATTCAAACACCGGACAATCATTAAAATACGCAGTATACAGGGTGTCCCACGAGGTACTGTACATACTGAAATGGTATGTTCCTTAGGTCAATTTAAGTAGAAAACGTCCTATAAACATAGGTCCAATTCGACATAGTTACACAGATACAAGCGTTTAAAGTTTATAACTGATCACACATTTTTTGAAAATTGATTATTCTTAGTCAACTGGGAAACAAAAGCCGAACAATATGTCATTTATTGCTTTCTTTTCTACTAATGTCACAGTCGATTTTATTAAATAAAGTGTAATTTAAATGCAAAATGCCTTCTCATTTTTCTAACGAATAATATGCTGATATCATTTACATTTATGGATTTTGTGATGGAAATGCGAGATCTGCCGTTAGGGAATATGAACGAAGATTTCCCAACAGGAGGGTGCCAAATCACCAAACTTTTTTTTGGTATTTCAACATGTACGGACTCATGGTTCATTTCCATCAGTTTCAACAAGATCTGACCGTCCTGTGCAGTTAAATGTGAACGAGCAGAAAAACATTCTACAGATGGTTGATCGGAGTCCAGGGTTCAGTACTAGAATAATTTCTTCTCGAACGGGACTCCCGTATATCAGTATGGCGAACATTACATGATGGGCTTTTGTATCTCTATCACATACAACAGGTTCAGCATCTGGAAGCTGGAGATTTTGCTGCCCGGTTGAATTTCTGCCACTGGCTTCAGGTAAATCCAAAATTAGTTCCATTCATTTTATTTAGCGACGAGGCGCAATTTACTAGAGATGGAGTGAACAATACACGTAATTCTCATTTGTGGTCATATCAAAATCCACATGGCACAACAGAAACTAACTTGCAGCGCAGATTTTCTGTTAACGTATGGTGTGGCATGATTGACGATCAACTTATTGGACCTTTTTTCTTTGAGGAACGTCTGACAGGAGAAGCATATGCTAACTTTTTGCGGAATGAATTGCTACCGCTTTTGGAAGAAGTACCTTTACTAACAAGACAACAAATGTTTCTGCAACATGATGGAGTTCCTCCATATTTTAGTCGGCATGTGACCGAATATCTAAATGATGCTTACCCCAATAGGTGGATTGGGCGTAGAGGCCTGCATGCTTGGCTACCGAGATCGCCCAATCTCACACCTTTGGACTTCTATCTGTGGGGTCGTGTGAAAAGTTTAGTATACGAGGTAAAAGTTAATACCAGAGCTGAACTAATACAGCGTATCCTGGATGTCTGTCAACAAACACGGAATAACCAGCAGGTTCTTCGAGCGGCTACACGGTCCATTTTAGATTGCAGCCGTCGTTGTATTAATGCCGAAGGAGGTCATTTTGTGAATTTGATGGGATTTTTTTGTTTGTTTTTTTTATGTTTGTTTTGTAGTTTGATTTTCTGTTTTCAATAATAATAATTTTCAAAAAATGTGTGAGTATTTATAAACTTTGAACGCTTGTATCTGTGCAACTATGGCGAATTGGACCAATGCTTATAGGACGTTTTCTACTTAAATTGACCTAAGGAACATACCATTTCAGCATGTATACAGTACCTCGTGGGACACCCTGTATAATTTATGTTTAAGTTTTTTTTAAAGTAACTAATGTGTTTATTAGATATGTGGCAACTGTTTTGTTTATGATATTACACTCAATCAATAAAAGACATTATTATACTAATCGACTACTTTTGTAACTGGTTTTAAGCTGAAGAAAGTCCGCCATTTGTTTGGTATATGCGGAAGTGATAAGCTGGCTCTGAAAATTTTACATATTGCGTTTCGCAAAGCAGCAAATCCTTTTTGCAGCATGATGGGATAAATTCCATCAACTCCTGTAGACTGAAAGGGTTTAACGTATTGATTCCTCTTTCTAGGTTTTTAAGATTAACTATTATTTTCGATAAATTTCACTTCTTTTTGGGTGGCCGTTTATTGTTTGGTACATCTAGGTCCTGGTGCTTAAGAACCTCAGTTAACGACAAATCCATAAAATGTTTTTGCAATAGTTCCTGCAGAGTACCTTCAGCGGAGTCTTTTTCTTGCTCAAGGCTTTTTGAAGACGAGAACATGTAGGTTCGTTTTTTACGTCCCTACAGTATTTTTGCCAATTGTCTTTTTTTTCCTTTTTGATGGCATTGTTGTATGTCGTGAGGGTAGTTCTGTATTCATTCCAGTCTCTGATTTTTTTACTGTCTTATAGTGCGTGGTTTTGATTTGTTCTATTAAGTTACCCTGTTGGGGATTCGTTGGACTGTTCTTGGGCACCTTGTTTCAAATTCCGATTTTATTAAATTAACAATACTGTTAATCATTAGTTCCAACGACGTTAATCTTGCAACTTAGGGCAGTCCCTAATTTGGATAAAGTTTCGTTAAACAACTGCCAGTCAGTTCTCCTCATTTCTGTATTCCATTACAAGTTTTTCGTTCACTGTTGAAGCAAATGTATTTATAGTCAAATCAAGAAAGTTCATACATGCCACATTTTTTTCACTTTGTTTGCCTTTGGACTAGCTAGCAAGCGTAAGATCCATAACTTCACTGCGCGACACGATTATAAACATGGGACCATTTCCGTAATTTATTATATTTAAATTGGATTTTTAAATAAGTTCTAAAAGTTTTTCACTTCTTGTATTTGTGTTTGTGCTTCCCCACAAGGTGTAGTGTGCATTGGCGCTGCATCTAAGAATCAGAAGTTTGTTGGTTCCACTGTGCATCAGCTGCTGGCTTTCTTCCGGCGATGGTGATTTGCCTGGTCGTAGAGCAAGTAACCGAATTCGATAATGAACTTTCTTGTGATGCCTTCCTCTACTTTATGTTTAGTGCATTTAGATATATGAGCGAGAGTTGTACACAAGTTCAGCTGCAAGTACCACCTATCTGGTCAGTTCAAACGTTCAACTCTCTTGTGGATCCATAGCTTCTAAATTATAGTTTTTATTATGTATTTCTTCAATGATCTTTACGTAGGTTTATCTATGACTTTTACCTTCTTTATACAAGATTTTTTTCCCGCGAGCCGTTTTCGTTAAGTCGGCCCAGTCTGAAGACCTTGCTAAATCGGTGAAAGCGACAAGCAGTGTGTACAAAAGGTAAGGACGCAATCACCGCGAACTTATGATTTGCTTTTACTCGTTCACGGAAAAAAAATCACGCCCTAATCTCTAGCACAAAATAGTTTCAGAGAGTTTTCGGTCGAGGACTGGTACGCATACGTTGATTGCTTTAATATATCGCGCATGCGACCCAAGACATATAAGGGCATCACAGAGCTGTTACAACACACGCTCGATGCGCTTCTGCGTTTTCTGTTGCTCTGACGCGTTACTCGCAAAAGAATTTCAACCGGCGGCGACAAGAACTCATCAAGGACCCCCAAAAACAGCAGGACTTTGAGAGGTCTGTAACGGGACAACGTAGGTTGCGTTTAGTCGGCTATTTATCAAGCCAGAGTCTTTTTCGTTATTGGAATTAACCAGACCTACCAAATCCAAAAAAAAAAATTTAATCTCACAATTCTTTCGATGTCCGGCACTTTAAACACCCTTAACTTTTTTTTTCCACCATCTAACAAAAACGTTTTAATCTTTGTGTAGGGTCACCCAAAACACGAGTGCCCTGCACCAACAAAAAAATCAAAATATAATTTTGTTTCTCTACAAAAATAATACCTTTACAAACATTTTTGAACATAAAAATCTTTAAAAATATCAAAATCATAAACCGTTTTATTTATGCTTATTCTAAACAATTTCAATTTAAAATAAAGTTCTTAACCTCTTTATAATAATTTTAACATTCGTACTTTTAATCCACGTCTTAAACATTTTGATAATTGAACAACCCTTGACACAGCGGACATTTCGTGTACTACTTTACTGTCTTCCTTTGTACATTGTTTTATATCAACTGGGTTAACTAAGGCCCAAACATTGTTATGTGGATCATTAAATAAATGTGACACGTGCGGAAGAATTCCATAAGATTGGAGCAAAACGTCGTGGTGTTCTGCAGATAATGGTTTGCTAAAAGATAACTATAAGACCAATTCTTTATAACAAGTCCACAGTTTACTTAATATCCCATCGTACTACAGCATAATCGCGTGGTAAATAGTAATTTAAGCCTCCAGCTACATCAATTACTATACCAGTGGATGGACCCAACTTTTTCCCAACGTACGCAACGCCTAATTTCTGATCTAACTGCAATAACTGTTGTTTAAAAAAAATACTTTCAAAGTTTACGTACCATTAATGCTTGTCTACCTATATTACGAACTTCAGACAAATTCAGCGCAAGTAACTCGTCATTGTTATCAGCAGTCAAATACAAGTGTAAATTACTTTTAGAAATTGCAATGCGGTGTGGATGGATCGGTCCGCTGTTGAATGACACCACGCACCAACCGAGATTATTTAAAGAAAACACAATGATATTATTAGACGTTTTAAAAGTAATGTAACATAGTGTACCAAATTCGGTAAGCGCGTCAACGGATAAATAACTTAATTCTTCATTGGCAAAGTTGTAAAAACTGCTTACGTGTACTTCATAATTTCCATACAAATTGTATATCAGTAGCTTTGGTGGACACTTTTTATTACCTTCGTCTAAGATCCATAGTCTGGCTTTTTTCACCTCAACGTCTAGAGACACTACATTTTGTAACTGGTCACATTTTCCCCAAATTTGCTTGAAAAACAATTTCTTTCCCGAGTGTAAGACTATGTTATTCCCATTCCAACTTGCTTCGATTAGTGTCGGCGTTGTTATATTACTGTAACAGGAATTTCGTGATAAAGCAATAAATGCGCGATTCTTGTATATGGCAATTGACGATGCGTAATAATTTGGAAAAACGCCGTTTTTACGCAAATCTAAACACTGCGCTGTTGTAAAAATGATTACAAAAATATAAATGTGCATGCTTGGGGTTTTAGTTTACACGACTTTTATTATGATAATTATTATGTTTAGTTAGCAAAAACAATTTTTTTATATAGCGCATGTGCATTTTGAATTATTGTTAAAAGCATTACAAAACCAGGAAAATGTTCTATAACAAAAATTAGTATTATTAGCGCCAATAAGTTATGCAATTTAACATACTTTAGTTTGTCTGATATGCTGCATATTTTACTTTAAATACTTAAAGTGAATAATTGAAACTTGGAATTTTAAACACTAAAAATACATACATCATAACAACAAATTAACCCATTACTGCCCAGAAAAAAAAATGTTTGCAATTATTCTTTTCTTAATACGGCTTAGTGATTAGGGTCTCAAATGACCCAAAAAAATATTTTAAAAAATTTGGCACTTCTCATAACCCCACCAACCCCCGTACCATATATGGTCCGCTGAGCACTTACGGGATTTTATATAATGGGATATTCATTAAAGTATAAAAAAATACACAATAATAGGGAAGAAGGTGTTGATGATATGTAAACACTTTAATGATTATTTGTTAAAACTACAGCTATATATGACAAACAATAAAATAATCGAAGTTAATTAGTGTGATAAGTAAAAAACAGTCAATACACAGTCCTATGTTACATTTACCACACATTGTACGAGCTTTAGTGGAACATTCCGGACCAGCACAACGTCTTCGTTTGTTGTCTGGTATTTTCTGTACCAAATGGTCTTTTCTGTCATATGCCAGAACTTGCTGAGCTTCTAAAGATTTTGAAGATCTTCCTGGCCATATGATTACAGGTATGCCAAAACGATTTCTCTCCGAAATTGTAACTGGGGAATATCACTTACCGAGCGACGGTATAAGAGCGAAGCATTGTGTACGGAAGCATCAATTAACCAGGAAAATAATGGCGAGTACCATTTCTTGTTGCGTATCTTAATTCGATAATTTGCAATGTTTTCATCCATCCGATCAGTTCCGCCCATGGATGCATTGTACCTAGCAAAAATAAATGGCCTCGGTATCTGTATTTGAGCCTTGTGTTTCTGCGAATATCATTGGTAATAGGGTTCACACCATAAATATTTGAAGCAACATTTACTACTGAATTGTCCTTCCATTTACATAATAATATACCATCAGTTTTGCTTATAATATTTTCAAAGTGTCCTCTGTCTTTCTTCATAAATTTGTCTTTTGTAGGCATTGGACAGGGTTTTGGGATTCGGTTCTCCCTTATTGTTCCACAACCACCAAATCCATTGTTCGCCAGATATTTGAGTAAAATGAAGCTTGTAAATAGATTGTCAAAATGAATATTAAAACGGAGATTTTGGAGATGTTCGGGAAAGTTCTTTATCATTTTTACTAACGGTGCTGCAGCTTTCCCAACCGATTTTTCTATTTCTTTATTGGTTGAAACTGATTTTCCTTGGTACACTTCAAAATCTATCAAATAACCCTCACTCGTATTTAGGGACCACACCTTGTACCCAAACCGGATCGGTTTACCTCTGATAAACTACTTTATTCCATGTCTACCATAGTATTTTACCATACTCGCATCAAATGATAAATTTTGCTCTGGAACAAAATTTTCTATAAACTTTTTTTTCAGTCTATTTACTATTGGTCGGATTTTCTAAATTTTATCACCACCAGGAATGAATTGTTCGTTGTAGGCCAAATGTAAAAATCGTAAAATTTGCTCAAAACGATTTCTTCTCATTGCGTTCGAAACTAATACGTTGAATCCATCTTCGTGATGCTCCCAATACATTCTTTTGCAAGGGAGTCTGTTATAGCCACTCAAAAGTAAAATACCAATAAAACATTTTATTTCTTGTCCAGTAATGTTTGGCGTAGAATTCAAAAAGGACGCATATCTATTTGTCTCTTCTACTAAAAAACTGATCAGGTCATCGTCGATAAATAATTCAAATAATTCAACAATTGATTTCGAAGAATGCCTTTCATAGTTTGGCTTAGAAAATTCTCTCGGTAAATACATAAGGTCACCTATGGTGTAGTCCTGTTTTCTACCTGTATCTGGCAAACTATCTGTCAAAACTCGTGGTCTCAATTCGGTATCAGCTAATAGCTGGTTTCTATTAAAATTGTTAAAATTTCCTCCAGAATCTTCATCACCAGAATCCTCATCACTAACTAAAGAAGGTTCAAGTGGTGCAATAAAAAGATCGCTTTCAAATTCTTCTTCATCATCAGCCAGTATCATTTCCAGGGCTTCCTGAACTGAAATTTGATAGGGGCTAATATCAAAATTTCATTATACTATTAGTTTATCGGATATTACATAATTCTTCCCTCAAGTTACTGTCTAAGAGCAAAAACTTGTTATTTAGTGAAAAATACAGAATTAAAAAAAAAACGCTATCACAAGTGCCCAGCGTACCAAAAATGGTACTCTGCACTTTAGTCATGGCTAGCTTTGACTACAATTTTTTTTTAAAGACAATTATTATCGATGAATAAACATAGTTCATTTCTAAACATATTTCAATGGATTTTTTTTTATTTTAAAAGGTAATACTTACTCAATATCCATATTTCGATCAAAATACGTGAAGCACAAAATTATAACTTTTTGTCGACCCGTCTCGTTGGGAACAAAGAGAGCTACTGGCTACCTGACGAAGAGTTAGAAGAGTTACGAATGATAAAATCGCTGGCGCTTAGCTTGCATTCTCAGCAATGGTAGATTAAAAGTTCTGTGGTTTTGAGACCATATATAGGACGCTGGGCACTAATGGGTTAAAATGACTTCTGACTTTTCATGTCTGAGAGGTGTTAAAAAATTTTGGTTTGGTACTTCTCGATTGATTTTTGCCTTCATGTAGACATCTACAGCTGTAAACCATTTTAAATAGTAGTTGGTTGGCGTGTGTCGTTGAAAATAGTAGAAATGGATCACAGCTGTAATCACTTCTTGATTGTTAGGACCAGCAAAGTGGATTTAAAATTTTAGAAAAAAAGGAACCAAATCTGTGAAATACGATGGTTGCAAATGCATTTTTGATCCGCTGTGAGCAAACGCGGCACTCATCTTGTACAAACTTTTTAATTTATAATCATTTGTGTAAAATGTAACCTAAACTTATTGCTTCTGTACCGGCGCAATTCTTTGTTTCGGAACGATAGAAGCAAATGACACCCTTTGCCTTTATTTAAAGCCCATAACTAATAATCTTGATACTAAATCCTTAGTCTAACATCTTTCGAAATTCCGCAACTAATAGATAGGGCACTGGATAACAACGGTTTTCGATTGGTAATCTTTTTCAGATTCTCGTGTCACTGCCAAACTCCATTAAACGAGTTGCCGTGCAAATATCTTCATTTTCGTGAGTTCCGCCGCTGCCGCGCTAGTTATCGATCAGCTTTTACCCGTTTCCATATAGTCTGATCGTTTTATAAATTAAGGTCGCACGACATTCATCTGACCACATCTGATCGCGTACGGCTATCACAAGACACCTTCGCATTCAGAGAAAAAAGTCTTCTACTACCATGCTAAGTTTGTGTTGCTCTAAGAATGATAGTCGCATAAATAAACCAACACCTTCACGTGTATAGTGCACGTATATTTTACAGACCGATGAAATCAAGAGCCTCTAAGAGTCTACGTATTTAGCTAATCAGAATCCCAAAAGATCTTTTCGTTTCTAAGTGTAGTCTACCGGCACTATATTAAACAAAAACGTTGCAACTCAGAAAAATACTTTCTAAGATTCTTACAAAGATAAACGTTTGTCGAATAGGACTTTGATCGACTCAATAACAACTTTGAGTTACGGAAATAACGTCAGTAGGTAGTGAAAGCTTATAGTATTAAAAGACACTATTACTAATATAAATGTTTTCGAGTGTGGACGTGTCGTTGTTGTAACCAAAGTTGCCAACGTTTCGCTCACATTCCGTAAGGGGCTTCATTAGGGCGTGAGATAGATCGAAAAACTCAAACAAGCAACCGACATCTAACTAAGAACTTTTCAAAAGTTAGGTAATAATCTTGTGAACCAAGTCAGATTGTAACCTCTGAAGGGGGAAGAAAAAAAACGGTAAACTAAGCAAACGAAAATCTAACAAAGAACCACTACAAAGTTAGGTAATCAACTTGTGAACCAAGGCAGATTCTAGTAGAAGTAACTTAAGAAGAAATAGTCTCCGTATATAAAGAAGAAGGATCGTCACGGATATTGGTTTGTAGCAGTTTACTGTGATGTGGTTGGTTTATCTAGACGACGTGATCATGGTTGGAAGGTCCAACGACTACCTAGGGAAAATCTAAAACTGAGTTCAAAAAAGTGCCACGTAATTAAAAAGGAAGTGCAATATCTTGGCTACGTTGTATCGTTTTATCAATCAACGCTTGTATCTAGAGATGGAGTAAAGGTTGGTCCAAACAAAATCCGAGCAGACCAATCGACAAACATCAGATTAGCAGTTTCCTTGTGTTGTACACCTACTATAGACAATTTGTACCCGGATCTGTTTAAATCTTCAACGAAACTGACCGAAGAAAGAACAGGATTACAATAGAATGAGTGCGAAAACGCTTTCCATCAACTAAAACAAGCCCTAGTCACTTCGTCAATTTTCAGTTATCCAAAAGAAGAGAATTTGTTTTGGATACCATCGATGCAAGTAATCTGGCCATAGATCGCGTATTTTAGTAAAGTTTTGTCCAGGTTAGAAAAGAATTTATTGCCTTACTAAGAGGAGGAAGAGCATGTGGAGCTACCATACCACCTGAACTTGCTTGGTATAAGTTATCTACAAGAGAGATAGGTTAAGTAAGGAAATGTTGCCAGTAGATAAGATAGTCTTACAAGATCAATAATAAGGCTAAGTATTTGTGTGTGTTATGAGAGAACGTGGTTTTCGAGGCACTTGTTTTACGCCTTATCCTCGCTTCTAGATTAACACCAAGTCGGTAAAAAAAAGATCTGCATATGATGAGGAAAAATAAAGAAAGGCAGACTATTAATCAAACAGCGACAACTAAAACGAAAATCAAACATGTTATTTAACTAAAAATGTAATAAACTAAAGTGACTCTAAATAAACATGCGATGTTATATAACAAAACTAAACTCCTGCTTTGCCATCGCTGCTTGCAAAATAATAAAACTTAGTTACCACGCATAATTAGCAAAACTAAAGAAACTATTACTAATAAAGGCTTTAGTCTCTCTTTGCAAAAAGGCTATATAAATTTACATCAGGCACCAGTCTAAGAATGGCTGCAGGAGATTCGGGATGGGGGTTGATCGTGGCTAACAGGTCACTCCGAACGTCATCGAATTCGCGACATCCTGACCCAGATAAGAAGATAAGAAAACGTCGTACAGCCGCTGCTATTCACTCAAGATCAAGACTTGAAAGTGACGCTTGTCCGCTAAAAAGGACTGAAAGTCGTTAAGCGAAACGTGCTGGTCAAGGAAATTGCACGTGCCAGCCTTGCCTATAACTTTGGTGCAGTAAACTTTCTTTAAAAAGAGATGTAGGTAAGGATGCTTGGATATGACACAGAGAGTACCTACGGGAACGGTGCGATAAGCACAAAGAATAATTCTAAGGAATAGAGATTGGAGTGAAGCCAGTTGCCTGACTACGTGGGAAGGTCGAAGTCTGTGGTACGAAATGTCTAGGTGATCATCGGTATAACTGCACTGTTAAAGATATTTGCAAGAGATTCTTTCAGCCCAGTTTGTCGAACCGTGACAGTGTTGTCATCGGCGCATGCGAAAATGTCGCAGTCTGCTGGTAATTTTGTGCTACTCAAGTCGTTTACAATCAGGTTCCACAAGGACGCCCAAAAAACCGAGTCTTGTGAACATCCCTTCGTCATTCGTTTGGCGTAATCAGAACGGGATACGTTTGAGGAGTAAGTTATCGATCTGTTCCATAAATAGTTACGAATGACGCGTGTGGCGCCAGCAGCTACTCTGTTAACGACAAGAGCTTCTATTATTGAGGCCTACCATACGTTGTTGAACGCTCCAGATATGTCAATGAAAATTGCAAGTCTGTACTTGAGACGTTCGGTCGTACATTGGTCATTAATCTAAGTGCAGCGTCAGTCGTCGTTTTCTTTCTTCTTTCTTCTTAAAAAGCACACGTTCAAAAAGTTTACCAAGTTCTGATAACAGAGTTATCATAAGAGATCCTTATTCCCAGGTTTGAGAATGATGTTGAGTTTACCAGCTTTCCAGCTGGTAGTAATATAACCACATTTAATGCATGAGTTGAACAAATCAACGATTTTAGAAGAAAAGGAATTTTGGACAATAACATGCAGACGTCAGATTCGGGATACTTGTTTTAGGAATTCTAGTCCTACCCAGTACTGTTGAGATCGTATTTGCAAATTAGTGCGGGATCTCATTTGAGCATGCAAAGGACTATTTGTGATCGCATCGTCCTTGGGAAACAGGGAGCAAACAATATTTTTAATCGTTTCATGTTCTGAGATATTGTATTTGTGGCCGTCTCGGACATTGGACCACGGTTGGATCGACAGGAAGTTACGCGAGAGTTCTTGTAAACTAGTTCCCACCAGCTCGTCGTCAAGCTTTTTTCAATCTTTGCCAAGAGCTATACTTTGCTATCTTAGGGGTGAGTCCTAGATGGGGGACTTCGACGGCTAAATCATACCGTATCAGTCAGTGGTCACTTAAATAGCATCTGAAACAAAACGCCAGTTTGGAATTTTTCTGGCAACAGAAGGAGGCGCCAAAGTGACCTCAATGTTTGTCAAACCTGGAGTGGAGGTGAAAAGTTGGTGAGGTTCGTTGACAACACAGGTCGGGTTCACCCACGAAGTTTTTCACGCATCGTCCACGCTCTTAGTTCATGAAGAATTTTATAGAGGTGTTGGAGATTAATGCGTACATTCTCACTCGACGGCCAATAAATGCCGACGATTTCCAACCGTAATCATAGATACTACAGTGCAGTTATTCGTAAAATGGCAGATTGTAACCACTTTGACGGTCTTCGAACAAATTGAATACAATAACCGAGTAGTATCCCATAGAAGAATCCTGTTGAAGGGTGCAGCTGCACCAGCGACCTTGTACCCTGAACCAGAACTAAACACGTATGCTTCTTGTGTCAGTAAGATGTTGTCGTTGTCGAAGAAGAAACTCATAGCTTTAAAAGTCGCAACTCGTTAATTGCGAAGATTCACTTGGACAAACCTCAAAGTTAATTGAGTGTCACTACTGTTTATAATTAGTGTTGAAAGGGGCTCTGTGTCTAATGACTTCACCTTTATAGCCAAAACGAGCGCAGTTTGCGCATGAAGGGTCTCGCTCCGTGTTAGGGCATGTCTTGGTTTTGTGCAATTGCTGCACTGTATTTTACTTTTACAGGTTTTCGAATGATGGTCAAGCTTCTGACAATTAAAGAAACGCGTAACATGGATATGGTCATTGTTTCTGCACGCATTCCAAGCGACGTAAACACAACGTGATACCAAAAAGAATTTTCGGATTTTTGGTGAGGCTTCCAAAATTCAGTGAGCGTTAGCTCTGTCTCAAAGGCCAATGCAAAAAATAATTTTTATTTGCTCATTGGCAAGATGTAAGATCTCATCAGAAGCATCGTCGAAATTTTATAATAGGATTGACTCCTTTACCTGCTCAGGGGAGAGGTTTGCAGGAACGTCAAGGATAGAAACACGAAGCAAGGATTTACCTTGCGGTTCGACGATCAGACGAACTTTATCAAGAACGACCCTGGAAATTTTTGTTAAGTCTGTTCGCTCAGATTCAAGCCTTATTGAGTTTTTGTTCGTCTTAGTTATTCTGCCCAGTCGTAGGCTATAGATTTGCGGGTTTGCGATTTTCATTAGAGTCATTTTAGTTTTGTCTTCAGAAGAGAGTCCGGTTTAAGCACGATAACGACAGTCGAAGGAGAAGCGACTGTTTTACCCAAAGGAACTGTAGTTCTCTCTATTTTAGAACAGGCATCTTGGGCGTACGAAAAAGGAGTAGAAACTGTAACAGTGGTGCTGAAACGTTGGGCGGTAACAGTTTGCACCTTTAACTTCGTGGAGGTAAAGAGTCTAAAGCTTCGTAGAAAGAAACAACTACTACGCTACACGCAAAATCAATACTAATCTGCTATGAAATTTACTGCCGACCTTCGCCTGATAAATACAAATCGAGAATCAATATCCTTCAGCTTTAGTTAAAGGTGAAAGCTTTATTCTCTAATTGAAGAAAAATTAGAGAAAATAAGAGAACTGTTAGCAGTAGTCAAGTCTATAGAACATTTCTAAAAATATTTATATATACAAAAAGTTTGTTAAGAACGGACCACGCCGTTTTGAAAGAGCTATTGCACTATTGTAATCCAGAAAGATAAGTAGCAAGATGGATCGAGAGACTGCAAAAGTATGACTATGACACAGAACATCGTGCAGAAAGCAGTCATCGCAAGGCTAACGCCTTGTCCAGAAGACTATGTCCGGCAGACTGTAGTCATGGTTCACGAAAAGATAGAATGTCTTTGAAAAAGTACTATGGTTGATGACGAGTGGGTCCTGAGCAATTGCGTGGTGAACAGGAAAACAATTCTAATATAAGAGTACGTCTGAACTGAAAAACAAACGACCGACAACTAACCTGGAAAGAAGTGAGTGCTTTGGGCAGAAACAGCAAAGCATACTAGTCGCAGTTGTACTCTTTGAGAGTAGAAGACGGTCTTTTTAAACGATTTCTAGAAAGTGCCCAGGTCACAAAAAACAGACTGCAGTTGGTAGTATCTAAGAGCCGAGTGTCACAGGTGTGGCAGCATCTGCACAATAGTACATCAGGAAGACACTTTGGCGTGAAAAAAATATTAAGAAAAGTTCGAGAAAAAATTTATTGGGTGAACTGCTAAGACGACGTCTTGGAATGGTGCCGTAAATGCACGGTTTGCGCTTCAGAAAAAACGCAAAACACCAATGAAACAGTATAATATGTATAATATAAAACCCGTTAAAGAGAGTAGCGATTGACATTGCAAGGCGGTTCCCAAAATCTGATTCGAAATACAAATACATCTTTGTGGCGATGGATTTTTTTACAAAATGAACAGCTAAAAAAACGGCAGACGTTTTAGTGAAAGAAGTTTTCTGTCGGTTTGGAGTTTTGTTTAAAAAAGCTGTTAGGAATTAAGAAAACTAGGACGACGCTTTTCCATCCTCAATCTAATGGCATGGTTGAACAGATAAATTGAACAATAGAAAATTGGGATTAGGACTTGCACCTTTTTGTAATGGCATGCCGATCATCTGTTCACGAAAGCACAGGCTAAACACCATCCTGTGCCAATGTCGGTCGCGAAATACCACTGTCATGCGACTTTCAATTTGGACGAAGACCAGAAGGAGAAGTTGCTAGAGAAGACTTATTCAGCAAGCTTCTATTACTGAGGCCCACCATACGTTGTTGAACGGTCCAGATATGTCAATAAAAATTGCAAGTCTGTACTTGAGACGTTCGGTCGTACATTGGTCATTAATCTAAGTGCAGCGTCATTCGTCGTTTTGCCTGGAACGAAGCCATATTGACTGGGATAGAAAACAGTTTGTAGAGGAATGTCGTCATGAATCTTCTTAAAAAACACACTTCAAAAAGTTTACCAAGTTCTGATAACAGAGTTATCGTACGAGATCTTTCTTCCCAGGTTTGAGAATGATGTTAGTTTACCAGCTTTCCAGCTGGTAGTAATATAACCACATTTAATGCATGAGTTGAACAAATCAACGATTTTAGAAGAAAAGGAATTTTGGACAATTACACGCAGACGTTAGGTTCGGGAGACTTGTTTTAGGAATTCTAGTCCTACCCAGTACTGTTGAGATCTTATTTGCAAATTAATGCGAGATCTAATTTAAGCATGTAAAGAACTATTTGTTGTTGCATCGTCCTCAGGAAACAGGGAGCAAACAATAGTTTTAATCGTCTCGTGTTCTGAGATAGTGTATTTGTCGCCGTCTCGGACATTGGAGGACGGTTGGATCGACAGGAAGTTACGCGAGAATTCTTGTAAACTAGCTCCCACCAGCTCGTCACCAAGCTTTTTTCAATCTCTGCCAAGAGCTATACTTTACTATCTTAGGGGTAAGTAAGAAGTTTTCTGTCGGTTTGGAGTTTCATTTAAAAAAACTGTTAAGTATTAAGAAAACTAGGACGACGCTTTTTTATCCTCAATCTAATGGCATGGTTGAACAGATAAATTGAACAATAGAAAATTGGGATCAGTACTTGCACCTTTTTGTAATGGCATGCCGATCATCTGTTTACGAAAGCACAGGCTAAACACCATCCTGTGCCATGGTCGGTCGCGAAATACGACTGTCATGCGACCTTCAATTTGGACGAAGACCAGAAGGAGAAGTTACTAGAGAAGACTTATTCAGCAAGCTGATCAAGAAGCTAGACGAATTACATGAAGCAGTTCGTAAAAACACACAAATTGCCAGCAACAGAATGAAGACCAGGTATGACGTCCCAAAGGCCCAAAACGGTAGGTTTCAATGTAGCGACATGGTGTGATTGTATAATCCCCAAAAAAGTACGTGGTTTGTCGCCGACGCTGCAGAGGCAATAAGAGAGCCTTTATGAAGTTATACAGCGTATTAATGACGTAATTTATCGCATCTGGATACCACTGAAAGGCAAGTCAAAAGTGGTCCACATCGATATCAAAGCCATGTTCGCTGGCGATAACAACATTACTCAATACCAAATCTGAACCAGAGTAATAATGAGCAGAACAAGAAATCAAGTCAAAAGAATGGCTTGGTTCAGAGTTACAACCGAGGGAAAAGAACAGCTGTTCCAAACACAAAAAGATTCCGCCATCGCACATTGCGTGAGCGAGGATCTTGATATGTCCAAAGAAGTTGCAGTCGTATTTAAGAAGAATTTTAAACGGCTAGATGAAGTACAAAGACAGCAACCGGTGGTCAGGACAGTTTGAAAACTATGTGATGACCGACGCTTCGTTTTCTATCTGGTCACCAAGAGGTACTCACGTGCAAAACCGTTATACGAAAATCTGTGGCAAGCATTATAGAGTCTCAAGAGAGAAATGGAGTTCCACAACATTAACACACTGGCAGTACCCAAACTTGATTGTGTTAGAACAACTGGATTGGAGGACAGTTCGAAATATGTTGAAGATCGTCTTCCGAAGACGTTCAAGGTTGGTCTAGAGTTATCATTCAAGTTGAATTTCGGGTCAGTCCATCGACTGCTACTTTTATGCCCAAGGAAGTTGCTGAAATGGAGAGACTTGCCGCTATTGCCACGATCTTTTCTACCGGTATCGCATCCAGTTTTCTGTTGGAACAAAGCAGTCTTAAGAAAGAGGCAGTGAAGCTTTGTTGAAGTAATTGGAAACTTTGAAACAATGATCGAAAAACGGAAACATTCTGAATGCAGTGTAAAGTTACTCGCGGACATTATTTTTCGAGTAACAGTAATACATAAATTAATGTAAGTTGTTTTTTTAGATATCGTTAGATTTAATTAGTTACGTGTATACAAATCAGTTCTAATCGTGTAAACATTTCGTTTGCAAATAAATTAGTTTTAAAAATCGTTACAAGATATCAAAGCTCCACATGAGAATCTACCGGACATACACGAGTAATACTGCTATTTGAAAGAGAAGTAAGAGTTTATTGTACACGGAGTAGAATACAAGCCGGGGTACCAAAAGGATCAGTCCTGAGCTATCTACTTTACAAAATCTTCAGTTCCGATCCGGCAACCTGGAGTTCGAGCTTCTTAAAATAGATTGTCGACCGGTCAACATGAGTCATCTTGTCGAGTTAGTATAACCACTGGAACATCACCGTTAACCAGGCGAAGAACACCGCAGTACACTGTTTCCACCACATAAGAGTCAACCCGGTACGTAGACTCAACCTGAGAAATGCCGACATACCGTAGAAGGACAAAACAAAGTACCTAGGTCTCGTTTTCGACAGACGCTTGTCATGGATAAGTTGTACTTGATTATGAGTTGAAACAACGTTCAGACGTAGACAACAAGTTGGTACTCTACAAATTGGTGATCTAGAAGATCTAGCAAACCGGAAACAAACCACTACGGCTTGTTGCTAAGGCAGCGTAAACCCTGAGAAAAAATCAGCTGCACCGGAATTTACAGATGCTACACCGTCAGACAGTACAGGAGATGCCAGAAGCAATAGGTACAGACGCATCCTAACGAGGAAGTAAGGAGACTATGGAAGTACGACTTTAAGATCGCGCGTAGGTATGGAATCTTAAATTTGGCAAGAAAACTGGCACAGGAATTGAGAGTAGTCATATAAATAAACTCTAGAAAAGAATGGTTATAATTTCTACTTCTTAACAACCTGGAACATGCCAATAAATACATGAAGAGGTGCTAAGGCATCTGAGCACAAACAGAAATTTTTGAGACCGGTAATTTATGATTATACAACTTTTTAAAACATATAAAGTAACAAAACGGATTAACGTCATTCTTAACCTTTTTTTTCTTTCCTTCTGGTTCAGCCTGTTCTAGAGAGCGATCGGAACACAATCAAGTTTTTTTGTCGGTCGCTCTGAGGCTATAGCTGCATCGCCAGTTATTCTACCGGCTTGCTAGCTAGATGGAATCAGTCCTGTGCTCATTAATATAGGTAAAATATAATAATAATAAAACGCTTGTACATGTATTTAAAATATTGTATATAGTCCTGTGCTCAATGATAAAAGTAAAGTATAATAAAAAGCTTGTACATGTATTTAAAATTGTTGTATATAGTTGTGTATGAGTCGATATGGTACAAACATAGAGAAGAACACAAACATAAAGTTGATTACTTAATGGTCAAATTAAAATCTTTTATGTGGGATAGCGTACTTGGTATTTTGATGCTCTTTAATACGGCATCTGAATCCCAGTCGTTGTTACTCTTGGCCCGCGGTAGTTTCGTTTCTCTCCAGCCTAAGGTAGTCTGATTCTTTCATACCCATTATGCTAACAATTGTTGAGTTTATGCTTTCCCATGTTTGCCTGCAACTCAGCATCTGTGGGATTAGGAGTTCCGTTGTCATGTCTGGCATGTCGTACCTTAGGCTGGACCACTGTGGGCAGGTAAACACCGTGTGTTCCACATCGTCTACCTCCCTACAGTAAATGCAGAATGGGTCGCTTTTCTTTCTAATACCGTGCAGGTAGTTGGCAAAGCAGCCATGCCTTGTCAAGCGCTGGGTCTATTTGCTCTTTAGGCCACTTAGCCATCTTGCCTGCCAGTGTTGGAGCGTTTCCCTTCTAGCTTCTTTTTTGGTACCGAGGCCTTCCCTCAGTCTGCGTCTTTCCTTAGCTAGGAGGTCCCATGGGTTAGTACCGGAAAGAACTGTGCTGCTTCCGTGGCGATAGTTCTATAACACATAATGATTTTAATGCAAACTCTTCTCTGCATTTTTTAGATTATACCCCGGTACTTTCCTATCTCCATGGCCCCGGCCCATATGGGCGCTGCATATAGTATGCTTGATGTTACAACCGATGATACGAGACGCCGCTTCGACATACTCGGTCCGTCTACGTTTGGCATGATGATAGATATAGCCGCCGCCGTTTTGGCAGCTTTGATGGCTGCCATCTTTACATGGTGTCCGTAGTTTAAGTACTTGTCTAGGTAGACGCCAAGGTAGCGGACGTGGTTTTGTGGCACGACAGACTGATTGTGGACGGTAAAAGTGATGGGGCCCACACGGCGTCTGCCTGAGAAGACTATTGCTTTCGTCTTGTTTGGCGACAGTTCTAGCTCGTGATCTGAGAGCCATCTGTCGATCCAAGCTATCGCCGTGTTAGTTGTTATCGTGAGCTCGTCTTCGGATCTTGCACTGGACATGAGTGCGACATCATCCGCAAAGGCGATGATTTGCGGCGATGAACCCAAGTCCAGCCTCAATAAGGCATCAAACGTGATGTTCCATAGGGTAGGCCCTAGTACTGACCCTTGCGGAACTCCGCAGGTCACCTGGACAGATTCCACGGCCCTTGTATTATTAGAATTCTGTTTTCCAGGTAGCTTTCTATAATGTTCACAAGATATGTATCTACCTTCTTGCTCTTAAGGGCTTCTATAATGATTGGCCACGCTAGTGAATTGAACGCATTTTTAACATCTAGCGTGGTCAGGGCGCATAGTCTTCTTGTTCTCCAGGTGCCTGCTCGGGTCGTTCTGGCCCATCGGTCAACCCTTTCTTAAGGCATCCATGGTGGACTTGCCTCGCATGAAGTCATATTGGTACTCAGATAGCCCCCTTGACGCATCGATGCTGGATCTTAGTCTCTCAAGTATAAGATACACGAACATCTTGGCAAATTTGTTTAATAGACATAGGGGTCTGCAGGAGATAGCCTCATTAGAGGTCCTTTTCCCTTTGTCAAGTAGGACGAGCCTGGCCTTTTCCCATATGTCCGGGAATGTTTGTGTTTGCAATAGATGATTCATTAGTTGGGCAATTGGTGCAGGGCTGTTAATAACGATCTCCGCTAGAGCTTCTGCCGGAATGCCGTCTGGGCCAGGGGCCCTTCTGTTATTTAAGTTCTTGGCCACGGCAATTATTTCCTCATCTGTGAATGGAGATGTGGGGTATGTGATCGGAGACTTGAAGGTTTCTCTGGGAATAACTCTTTAACTATTGTGTGCAGTTGCTGCTGGTTGGGTTGAGCACCGGGCTGTGTTTTCCTCAACCTTTTCGCAGCATTGGATCATTATGTCTGTCAAGGATTCCGGTGTTATTTCTTTGCATAGGTGTATGAGACGGTCGAAAGTGTTCCTGAGTTTCTCTTTGTTCAGTCTATTAATATTCCATGATAGGAGGAATCTGCGGCTATTTCATAAGTGATGTAATTGTGGTCGCTTAGCGACTCGTCATGCATCACCCTCCATCCCTTGATCTTGGAGGCTACCCTGGCACTCGCGCACGCAACATCGATTATGGAAGTGGACCCGCGTGAGGGGAAGGTGAAGGTATTGTCAACATTTATCACGCACATGTCCTGTGACTCTAGCCACTTTATTAGAGTTCGGCCTCTTTCGTCCTCTCTGTGTTCTCCCCACCCGGGCGATTTAGCATTGAAGTCACCGGATACTATGACGGGTTTGTTGTGTGTTTTAAGTGAGCACTTGATGTCCTCGAGGAGTTCGAGGAAGTCGTCGTCTTAATGGCTACCTTAAGCATAAACTTTTTAAATATAGCGGTTTTAGTACTTTTTTTAAATCTAGTACATTCTGTTGGTGAAATCTAGTACCTTAAAATTAAGTGAAGCGGCAACACTGCCTGGAACATGCCAATAAATACATGAAGAAGTGCTAAGGCATCTGAGCGGAAACAGGAATTTTTGAGAACGGTAATTTATGATTATACAACTCTTTAAAACATATAAAGTAACAAAACGGATTAACATCATTCTAAAGTAATCTATTTTAACTATGTGACACATTACGCTAAAGACAATTAAACTTTAGGATCGGTTGCATAAAGCATTGTTAACTTTGATGATGTAGTTAGTTACTTGGTTATGTTGTTAAGCGTCGTCATTGGTACAGAATCAATTGTTTTGCTGATGCATCAGTTAACAACATAGCTATCAATGCTTTATGCAACCGAACTTTAGACAAGGAATTATAAAACAAGACAGTAAAAAAGAGATATTTATGTCAACATATTATAGAACAAGTATAGTTCGATTTATAATGATTAATGAAGTGTATCGTCATTTGCTTGACGGCACATAAACACTCGCTCAACAATCTTATAAATAATAAATCATTGTTAACTTTAACGATGTAGTTAACTACGTGAGATTATGTTAAGTAACATGACCACGTAGTTAACTACATCGTCAAAGTTAACAATTAGACCACGAGCCACCAATATGACCCCCCCGCCCCCCCCCCCCGTGGGAATTTATGACTTTTCCTTTTTGTTGTTGCTATTACCAAAGCTTTTACCTACCAGATTGGGAATTCAATTGTTTGCCCTTTTTAAATTACAGCATATTCCAGAAAATAAAGAAAAATTGAAAAATAAAAAAAAATTGTTTTGTTTAATTTTCAACTACAAAAGGGTACATTAATTACCATATTTTTTTATGAACGTATTCAGTATTCAAGGTCTAATAATGAAAATTATTTTTTTCATAAAAAAACTCAACTAACAGCATATGATTTTATAGTATCATTTGTAATCAACTGTCATTTTCTTTATCCTCATTTATTATGTCGTCTAAGTTTAGTATTTCTGGTTCATCTTCATCTTCGAATGCATCTGGTTCAAAGCTATCTGGAACGTCAAGCAGTTCGAGTGGCAATGAATCTCCTTTAATCCAATCAAACTTGAGTTCACCATTTTCCAACTTCCACCCATGTCCTACTGGAGTTGGTGTGGAAAGTTTAGCTACATGTGCGTTATTCCATACGTAACATTGGTAGTTGACACGTTTTATGTTGTTTTCTAATGACGTTTTGCATGGGGGAAGTATACTTAAATCCACACCTTGATAGTTGGACAGAGAAAATGCAGTTGTGGGAGCATACTTTTATGAAAACAAATCAAACCGTAGTTTGTTTATATTTGTGTATTCCTTATTACTATACAAGCAACAAACGAATTCCTCCAGGCCGGTCAGTAACGTGTCTGTAATTGTCGGTGATGCTCCTAATGATGTTAGGATAGGTACAAACTTTGAAAACTTTTCCAATTTAGATTTCACAGACAACTTTCCATGACGAACAAAGGAACTGGTGGTGTCACATCCGGACAGGGCATGCACATTCAACATAGCGTGGCTCATTTCTACACCTAAATTATGAGAAATGGCGGTGACATTTATGACCCTTCGTTTGTTACCAGTTCCTGTATCAAAGAATACTATGTTTTCAATGTTGCTGGCATATCTTATTAACAACATAAATACATCTGTGTCCGGGGATCTAACTCTGATGGGTGAATTGTCTTGACAATATTTTGAAGCATGGAAGCAGTGTAATATTATTTTAGTATCTGCTTCCTCTTGTGAAGAGCATAGGTCTTCTTGTGTTGTATGTTTGATAGTTAATCCGTCTTCACTAGTAAAGCAAATGCACTTATTACTATGTGATAAGTAAAGATTCCTCCCATGTAAGTAGTGGGCATATTTGTGCTGAGCCCATTCATTATGTAGCAGGTTAACCAGTTGTTCCTTATTTTTACCATTAGCAAGGATTTTTTTCCAATCCCGTGGAATCTTGGTTTTAGGTCCTCTTATTAAAAATGTATCTCCACAATCCCTTCTTTGTCTTTCAATGTTTTTAATAGATACATCTAAATAGGAATCCGTCACAAAATCTATCCTGCTACATTGTGGAAAGCGGCTCAAGACAACCTCTGCTAGTTCACCAAAGATTTCTGGAATATTAGTAAGAGCCTGAAAGTAAGCCATACCATCAATCACATACATACATTCTTCAATCTTAGGAGGTTCGTGTACTATACCCTTGACCTCCAAAGCATGGAGTTGTTGGACTTTTCTGTTTCTGTTGGACATCCATCGACAGTGGCTAATGCCCATGGTACTGGACGTAATGGGTATGACATCAGCTTCTCAATGCTAATTTTACGTTGCTGGGACAAAAGTAAAACTCGATCAAAAATATTTTTTCAGCTCTTATCCCAACTAATCTGTTTTGTGCAGTCGTAGCAATGATCTTCTCTTGAATACTTTTGAAAGTTTGAAGATTTTGTCTCTTAAGTGGTTCATGGATTTTTTAATCTTTACAATAAATCTGTCTTCTAGAAAAGTTTTGTAGGAAGCTTTCCCTAGATTATCTACATTGAGTAAATTCTCTTCCACCGATTCGGGTACAGGTCTTCCAGATGATAAACAGAACAGATTATCACGGTTTTCAACTTCAAATGGGTTAACGTATTGTTCAAAAGCGTCAAGTACTTTCAAAATACTTTGCTTACTTCGTTTCATTTCATGTGCTTGCATATCACGGTGAGAGCAATCTGATGACTGAATCATACTTGCATTTTCAAATGCTAACTCTACATACTTAGCACGTTCATGTCTTGTAATGCACCATCGTGCATATGCCCAGAAATTTCTGCTAAATCCTACTATTCCGCCAGTACATTTGGCATGTCTATTAATTGTCTGTTCTATTGTGATATCTATATAATTTCTTGAACTTGGAACTTTCGATCTGCTGACACTAAACCCGTTATTGCGAAGTAGTTCTTCCGCTCCAGGGTGTGTACTTTGCAAGTTCAAAAGGTTGATAAGGTGAACGACGAGATATCGGGCATAATTATGATGGTCACATGCAAAGTAAAGCGGAATCATATCTTCTAAACATGCCAAGTGTAAGTCCAAGCTATTTTATTTGGTTGCTCGCTGGAACCTCAAAACCAACGCCACTTTCTCCACGTAACCAATCCAGAATTGTGCTGTCTTACCTAACTTTCCATCTCTAACTTCCACCAAGAACGTTTGGTAGTTACTGTAGAACGTTTGACAAGACACATTTTCATTAACAGATGTCAAATGACAATATGACGGATTTTCTGCCAATTTTTCAATCAGTTTCATCGCTTCTGCATCTGGATTTTTTTCAGGATTCGATGTCATGAATATCGTAAGTAGCAGTCTTTGTAGAGCCTCCATCATAATTTTATGAACTCTCAGAGCTCTGTTGTAATGTTTTCCTGACATAACTTTTGCAATTGAACCACTTGCACTTATTCCAGATTTAATAAAAATTTCTTCAAAGCCAGAACCAGCCATCAATTTACCTAAGCATCCAAAAAAATAACAGATTGTGTAGAAAACGCCAATGTTTATTACAACATCTTGAAATTTGTTGCTGTGCCATTGCACAGCATATGCTTTGATGGCAGCCGCCAGATCAAAGGTTACAAGTGTGTGGGTTTGTCCAACTTTTTTGTTTTTTTTTGGTTAAGATGTAATCTACAAAAGGACCAGAAGAAATCTGACTGTGTAGCGTTGTTAACAGCAACTCTGTTTACAAAAGATGTTATTGTTGCATCAATGTTGGGCTCAGGATGCTTTGGAATAAAACAAGGTCGTAAGGATCCCTCAATAAATTTATTATTACAGAACGCTGTTTAGTTCTAGGTACATCAGGGCCACTAGTAAATGTCTGCAACTCAGTACCTCTATCTTGAATAATGATCCCATGTGTTGAATGGGTCGTCCCACTACCTGATGGTGTTTCTTCATTCAAGTCAAAGTTATCCCAACACAGGTGTGACACAATGTTACCTGTTGTAGATATATTTGAAGGGAGAACTTGGTCATTGCACTTAATTTTGTTGCACATAGCTGTCTCTAACTCTAGTAAGTGCGAGTATGACACACAATGACCAAATCTATTTATCAACGTTACAAGAGCTGAACTTCCAGTAAGGTGCCTTATGGTCGTTCCTAAACTATAATGCTTGGACATTTTCCATTTACCATCAGTAATGCTATAGCACAAATCTTGGGCGAAGGAATTCACTGTGCGTTTAATTTTGTCATTTGCAGTTTTCAGTGGTTTCCCGCTAGTCACATTCAAAAGAAATTCACATAGTATATCAGGAGCTTTAGTTGCAACTGACGCCAAGAATACGGCTGAAGGAGGCCAAGGCATTGTAGGTGAACTGTCATATGTCTGCTGGACATGTCTTAAAATCATTGCAGCCTCTTGTATTCTTCGCATATCAGATGAAGCGGCTTCGAATGCAGCTTCTACAGCTTCTCCGGGTTGTGTAAATATTGAGTAAACAAGCTCGCTCCTGTAGTTTGGCTGCCAAAATGATAACTTATTGGCAAAATGGTTTTTTAATGTGTCTTTCAATTTGTCAATTTTATAACTCTCATTATAAAATTGTGGCGAATGTTCAATCATGAATGACAAATACCGCTCATGAAGCATCGACATGCGTTCAACATTACCACCAACAATTATATTTTCTTGAACATAATTGTTTAAATATTCAAATGCTTCTTTGTGGGCATTTTGCTGTGCAAGTGACTCACTGTCTATATCAGCATGGGGACGCTTATCAGGATTTCTTGTATATTCCTTACACTGATTATGATAGTGCACCTCCCGAGCTATAAAATCAACATCTCTCAGTATACACAACAAGTGTTCGTCTGCCTTTGCTTCTGCAGCTTTTAAAATGCATGTCCCCGCAATTTCAGTTACACATTTTGTAGGTAGGTCATACTTCTTTTGTGATGAAATCCATTTTCGATTTTTATTGCAAAAAATACAGCTATCACTTAGAAATGTATTTCCTTTTGAACCAGTTCTGTGTGGACGCTTGGACGTGGACGGCTCACTGCCCTGCACTCGTTTTGTAATTTTTGAGATGTTTGTAAATTTTTAATAACACCAACGATGATAAAAGTCATAATCTGTATTGAGAACCAATGGAACTTGTTTACATACTGTTTCAAATCTATTACTGTCAGTGCTTTCCTTGAGTCTTACTTCTACCGTCTTCAACACAGTCACGAACTTTTTGAAATGATTGGACTGACAATGACCTTAGTAAAGTGTCTGATTTGTTTTCATTACTCACAGCCTCCGCTCTAAATGCTTTATGCAACCGGGTATTAGAATGACAAATAGTTCGAAGCTGTTTTTGGAGTTATGTTGTTTTTTGTTAGAAGAGTGTAATTTGTAAAAGAGAGCAATCACTACAAAAACGTTGACGCTTGGCAGTTGTTTTAAAGTTTATTTGACGTTTAAACACAAATGAATTTAGTAAATTGTAAACTAGAATTATGTAGCAATAATATTACATTTTTTTCGCGTGTAAACTTTAGCGTTAATAACGTTATTAGTTGATCGGTTTAATAAACAGAATCAATAACGCACTTTTACTACAAAAACCGATTTTAAATTGTAAAGTTGGTTGCGCATAAGCCAGGGGTTTTTGAAACTAATTTTATTGATTTAAAAAAAAACAAAGCCACTACTATTTAATTATAAGGTAATTAAGTAGGTACTAATTGTAATGTGTAAACACGTTTAGGTTTTTATTTTTAATAAAAGATTATTTAAATATTTTCAAATAGGTTACCGACAGATGGCAAAAGTTCGAATTGCTAGTTCCGTAAGTATCCAAGCGCAGTGCTGAGGTAGCTGTGTATGTAATGGCCGATTTGGACTGTTAGTTGCGTGTATGTGTCTGTGTATTATGTGATAAAGTGATTTTAAAATAATTTAATTAGAATGTGATTATGTCTATGAATAATGTAGCGACTGTAATGAAATCGAATTCGGAGGGACAATTATTAGGAACAAACGAAATGACTATCAATTCGGAACAAACAAATGTGCAATCGTTAGAAACTTCCAGATTAAAACGTACATTTACTTTGCCCCGAAATCCGTTCAACACAACAAGAATGTCGAAAAGAAAGTCTAAAGCTAGAGATAACGCTAACGAGACTGAAAATAAAACTAACAATGACGTCGAAAAAAACAACAATAAGAAAGTATTCCGCAGGCCTTCCTTTAGAAAATTCATTAATAAAATTGTTCAACACATCGGAGGCGTGCCGGTTATGAATTCCAATCATGATAACAGAGTTCCTCCTGTTGATTTGCAAACTTGGGCACCGGATCAAACCCCGGGTGTTACCGGTTTGAGAAATCACGGCAATACCTGTTTTATTAACGCGGTTTTACAATGCATTTCTCACACCGACATCCTCGCGGAATATTTTGTCTTAGATCAGTATAAAATCGATTTATCTAGAAGGAATAAGTTAAATTCTAAGAAGTACGGGACCAAAGGCGAAGTCACGGAGCAATTGGCCATGCTGCTCAAAGCGCTATGGGCTTGCCAATATAGTCCCGATCTCAGTACAAATTTTAAGCAAGTCGTCGAAAGACACGGTTCTCAATATAAAGGCACACAACAACACGATGCACTCGAGTTCTTGCAGTGGCTTTTGGATAAAGTTCACGAGGATCTAAACACCGCCTCGAAGAAAAAATACAAATCCATCAAGGTGAGTGCTTTTTAACTATACGTAAATAAACAAACACTAAACTCCGTGACCTTAGCGGTTTTATCCTTGCATAATCCGGTCAAGAGAATTTTAATTTCCACGGGAAAATTTCAACCCACTTTTACAGTTCTTAAGAAATAAAAGTTATAATCTTATATACTTAATGGCCTTAATTGCTACGCATCCGCCAATGTACTCTAAATAGTTTCGCAATCTTAGGAACTATCAAGGCCATTAGGAATATACAGGGGTCGACAAAATAATTCCTACAATAACAAATGAAATGTTTAGGCAAAGTCGACACTGCTGAACTAATCGCATCTTTTGTTATATTTTAACTCTTTAAATTAATATTATAAAATATTGTATATTGAAAAAAAGGAATAAAGTAGCGCTAGGCGCTTGCATAAGCAGCTTTTGGGAATTACCAAATAACTTAAAAAACCAGTATTACATTTTCCACGCATTTTTACGATGTGGGAAGAGCCATCCCTCGCCGACACGTCTTTTTTTGTTTACGGTGTAAACAATCTGTAGATCTCGCCCATCGTAACTAATGTCCTCTGTAACCCGCTTTACACATAACTCTTTGTTATGGCCAGTTTTTCCGATCTATTTACTGAAACTCTGTATTTAGTCAAATCAAGATAGCCAATTGTCCTTGTAGACGTTGAGCTGTGGCAAATTTTCTCTTTTTTGCGTGAGGAGAGGAAATGCACTCTTTATTTCTCTAATACAGTAGACCCGCCCTTGTGACTGAATTGTCTTTTATTCATCCATTCATACTTGGTCATCATCGTTTCGTCTTTTTCTTTCTGATCCGTTATGCCCAGAGTCGTCATCTTCCTGTAATGTAAATATTTCAGAAATGCTCTATGCCCGGTTAGAAACTGAGTCATTCGAAAGGACGTTTCTTTTTCACGTCATTCGCCTTTCAAAACCGCATGATCTGTATCGTCATCTTTCTGGCAGTACATACACTAACTGTTAAGTGTTTTTCAAGCTTTATTTAGGTAAATATTTTAAAAAACGGCCCATGTCAGTTACAAATAGAGTCATTAGGTAGAACGTTTCTATTTCACATCTTTCGCATTTAAAAACCGTATACTCAATGTCGTCATCTTCCTTGTAGTACATTTATTGTCTTCCCAGTTTTATGTAAATATTTCAGAAACTCTCCATGCCCGGTTAGAAATTGAGTCATTCGGTAGGACGTTTCTTTTTCACATCTTTTGCATTTAAAAACCGAACGCTCAGTGTTATCATCTTCCTAGCAGTACATACACTGGCTGTTTAGTGTTTTCCCGAGGTTTTTCCAATTTTATCAAAATATTTCAGAAACACTCTATGCCCGATTAAATTAAATTACATTCACTGACTGTTTATTGTTTTTCGAATTTTATTAAAATATTTCAGAAACGCTCCATGCCCGGTTAGAAATTAAGTCATTCGATAGGACGTTTCTTTTGCACATCTTTTGCATTTAAAAACTTGTATGTTCAGTGTCCTCATCTTCCTGGCAGTATATTTATTGTTTTTCCAGTTTTACGTAAATATTTCGGAAATGCTCTGTGCCCGGTTAAAACTTGAATCATTCGGTAGAACGTTTCTTTTTCACATCTTTTGCATTTAAAAACCGTATGTTCAGTGTCGTCATCTTCTTGGCAGTATATTTATTGTCTTTGCAGTTTTATGTAAATATTTTAGAAATGCTCTATGCCCGGTTAGAAATTGAGTCATTCGGTAGGACGTTTCTTTTCTACATCATTTTGTTTAAATATATCAAAAACACTCCATGCCCGGTTAGAAATTGAGTCATTTAGTAGAACGTTTTTTTGTACACAATTCGCATATAAAAACCGTATGCTCAGTGTCATCTTCCTGAAAGTATATACACTGACTGTTGAGTGTTCATCGGCATTTAAAAACCGAACGCTGTGTCATCTTCCTGGCAGTACATTTATTGTCTTTCCAATTTTATGCAAATATTTCGCAAATGCTCTGTGTCCGGTTAGAAATTGAGTCATTCGGTAGGACGTTTCTTTTTCACATCTTTTGCATTTAAAAACCGTATTCTCAGTGTCGTCTTCCTCCTGGCAGTATATTTATTGTCTTTCCAATTTTATGCAAATATTTCGCAAATGCTCTGTGTCCGGTTAGAAATGAGTCATTCGGTAGGACGTTTCTTTTTCACATCATCCTGGCAGTACATTTATTGTCTTTCCAGTTTTATGCAAATATTTCGCAAATGCTCTGTGTCCGGTTAGAAATTGAGTCATTAGATAGGACGTTTCTTTTTCACATCTTTTGCACTTAAAAACCGTATACTCAGTGTCGTCATCTTCTTGGCAGTACATTTATTGTCTTTCCAGTTTTATGTAAATATTTCAGAAATGCTCTGTGTCCGATTAGACATTGAGTCATTCGGTGGGACCTTTTTTTTCACATATTTTGCATTTAAAAACCGTATGCTCAATGTCATCTCCTTGACAGTACATTTATTGTCTTTCCAATTTTATGTAAATATTTCTGAAACGCTCTGTGTCCGGTTAGAAATTAAATCATTGGGTAGGGTGTAGGGTGTTTTTTTTTTCACGTCATTTGCATTTAAAACCCGTTTGCTCAGTCCCATATTCTTGGTAGTACATACATTGACAGTTGAGTGTTTTTCCAATTTTATTTAAATATATCAAAAACGCTTCATGCCCGGTTAGAAATTGAGTCATTTAGTAGAACGTTTTTTTTTGGACACAATTCGTATATAAAAACCGTATGCTCAGTGTCATCTTCCTGAAAGTATATACACTGACTGTTTAGTGTTCATTGGCATTTAAAAACCAAACACTGTGTCGTCATCTTCCTGGCAGTACCTACATTTATGGTTTTTCCAGTTTTATGTACATATTTCAGAAATGTTCTATACCCTGTTAGAAATTGAGTCATTCGGTAGGACGTTTTTTTTCACATCTTTCGCATTTAAAAACCGTATGCTCAGTCTCGTCATCGTCCTGGCAGTACATACACTTGCTGTTCAGTGTTTTTCCAATTTTATTAAAATATTTCAGAAATGGTTCAGGCCCGGTTAGAAATACCGGTGTGAAGTTAGCCATAGATTTCAGCCATAGAAATTAATTTCCAGTTTCACATCTTAAAAACGAATTAGAACTATTACAAAGTGTTATTTTATTCAATACTGTTACTAAATAATAAAAACAATCATTATTTATTAATATTTAAAAAAAAAATTTTTTTAACAACTTTCACAGATAAAACCTTTTCCTACATTAACGCTTATTTTTTGCAATGACGTGCAGTTCTGATTTTTCTGCAAATTTACATACGTATAGAATAAGCATCAATAAACAACATATCAAAAAATTAGGATGTAGTTATTTCTATAATTAAAAATAATTCGATTCAAAGTTGGGCTTGCGCGGCACAATGCAGAATGTTAACGGCACCTAATTAAAGTCGTTTTTTCGCAATGACGTGCTATCTTGATTTTTCTGCAAATTCACATACGTATAGAAAATGCATTAATAAACAACATATCAAAAAATTAGGATGTAGTTATTTCTATAATTAAAAATAATTCGATTCAAAGTTGGGCTTGCGCGGCACGATGCTGAATGTTAACGGCACCTAATTGAAGTCGTTTTTTCGCAATGACGTGCAGTTCTGATTTTTCTGCAAATTTACATACGTATAGAATAAGCATTAATAAACAACATATTAAAAAATTACGATGTAGTTATTTCTATAATTAAAAATAATTCGATTCAAAGTTGGGCTTGCGCGGCACGATGCTAAACGCTAACAGCACCAAATTAAAGTCGTTTTTTCGCAATGACGTGCAGTTCTGATTTTTCTGCAAATTTACATACGTATAGAATAAGCATTAATAAACAACATATTAAAAAATTACGATGTAGTTATTTCTATAACTAAAAATAATTCGATTCAAAATTGAGGTTGCACCTCACGATACGGAATGCCAACGGCACCTAATTAAAGTCGTTTTTTCGCAATGACGTGCAATTTTGATTTTTCTGCAAATTTACAAACGTATAGAATAGTATATTAAAACACAAGTTACAGAATGAACGCGCTTCAATCACGAGACCGAGTTTCATACACGAGCCGCGCAGCGACGATTTTATGAAGCGGTCGAGTGATTGAAACGTACTCTATGACGTGTGCTTTATACTATTTTCTCTATTTTGATACAATATTTAATATTTTTCGTATAATTTTAATTTTAAAACAACATTGGGAAGCTTTTATATTTTATTGAATTGGCAACACTTACTTACACTTTGACATATTGAAATTTATGTGTTAACCTAAAATTTCATACAAAATTATCTCTATACCTTTATAAGTACACAACTTTGAATTCATAATACATTTTTATTTTATTTTGGCATCAAAATTTGAGTTTCAATTGTTAAGGTCCAATAATTTTGATTTCTTTTTCATGTAACGTTAACTTACGATGCAGAGATACCAACTTTGAAAAAACTAATATTACTAAAATTCGTGCTTATTCTTACACGGATTTTAATGTAAGAATCGCTAATTCTCATGTCGAAATAGAGAATAAGCATATATAATGAAAGAAATTTGTGTGCTTGGCGAAAACATTACGGTATAGTGGTAGAAAATAGTACAAAATGAGGATAGACATTTCAGAATTATCTATATAAAAGAGAAGCTATTAGCAAACCAATATTAATCATTTGTGGTATAAATGATGTACGAAAAATAAAAACCATAACAAGATTTAAATCTACAGTACGTCTCGTTTTCAAAAAACTTAGAGTAACCGGTAAAAAAGTATATTATACTTAAATAACTCCAACTATGCACCAAAAAAAAGTAATGGAAAAAAAGTCAAAATATTTAATAACTGTACGTCATTGCGAAAAAACGACGTTAATTTGGTGCCGTTAGCGTTTAGAATCGTGCCGCGCAAGCCCAACTTTGAATCGAATTATTTTTAATTATAGAAATAACTACATCCTAATTTTTTGATATGTTGTTTATTAATGCTTATTCTATACGTATGTGAATTTGCAGAAAAATCAGAATTGCACGTCATTGTGAAAAATAAGCGTTAATGCAGGAAATGGTTTTATCTGTGAGAGTTGTTAAAATTTTCTTTTTTTTTAAATATTGATAAATATTGATTGTTTTTATTATTTAGTAACAGTATTGAAAGATATAACACTTTGTAATAGTTCTAATTCGTTTTTAAGATGTGAAACTGGAAATTAATTTCTATGGCTGAAATCTATGGCTAACTTCACACCGGTGTTAGAAATCGAGTCATTCTTTATAACGTTTCTGTTTCACGTCTTTTGCATTTAAAAACGGTATGGTCAGTATCATCTTCCAGGCAGTACATTCATTGTCTTTCCAATTTGATGCAAATATTTCGGAAATGCTTTAAGCCTCGTTAGAAATTGAATAATTCGGCAAGAAACTCCATTTCCACGTCATTTGCATTTAAAAACCGTTTGCTCAGCGTCTTATTCTTGGGAGTAGATACACTGCCAGTTTAGTCTTCTTCCAATTTTATTTAATTATATCAGAAACGCTTCATGCCCGGTTAGAAATTGAGTCATTTAGTAGAACGTTTCTTTGGCACACAATTCGCATTTAAAAACCGAATGTTCACCTTCATCTTCCTGAAAGTTTATACATTGGTTGTTTAGTGTTTTTCAAATTTTATTTAAATATTTCAGAAACGTTTCATGCCCGGTTAGAAATTGAATCATTCGGTAAGACACGAAGTAGGACATTTCTTTTTCACATCTTTTGCATTTGAAAACCGTATGCTCAGTGTTGTCATCTTCCTGACAGTACATTTATTGTCTTTCCAATTTTATGCAAATATATCGGAAATGCTATGTGTCCGGTTAGAAATTGAGTCATTAGATAGGACGTTTCTTTTTCATATCTTTTGCATTTAAAAACCGTATTCTCAGTGTCGTCTTCCTACTGGCAGTACATTTATTGTCTTTCCAATTTTATGCAAATATTTCGCAAATGCTCTGTGTCCGCTTAGAAATGAGTCATTCGGTAGGACGTTTCTTTTTCACATCTTTTGCATTTCAAAACCGTATGCTCGGTGTCGTCATCTTCCTGGCAGTACATTTATTGTCTTTCCAGTTTTATGCAAATATTTCTGAAATGCTCTGTGTCTGGTTACAAATTGAGTCATTCGGTAGGACGTTTCTTTTTCACATCTTTTGCATTTAAAAACCGTATTCTCAGTGTCGTCTTCCTCCTGGCAGTATATTTATTGTCTTTCCAATTTTATGCAAATACTTCGCAAATGCTCTGTGTCCGCTTAGAAATGAGTCATTCGGTAGGACGTTTCTTTTTCACATCTTTTGCATTTCAAAACCGTATGCTCGGTGTCGTCATCTTCCTTGGGAGTAGATACACTGCCAGTTTATTGTCTTTCCAGTTTTATGCAAATATTTCTGAAATGCTCTGTGTCTGGTTACAAATTGAGTCATTCGGTAGGACGTTTCTTTTTCACATCTTTTGCATTTAAAAACCGTATGCTCGGTGTCGTCATCTTCCTGGCAGTACAATTATTGTCTTTCCAGTTTTATGCAAATATTTTAGAAATGCTCTGTGTCCGGTTAGAAATTGAGTCATTAGATAGGACGTTTCTTTTTCACATCTTTTGCATTTAAAAACTTTATGCTCAGTGTCGTCTTTCTCCTGGCAGTACATTTATTGTCTTTCCAATTTTATGCAAATATTTTGCAAATGCTCTGTGTCCGGTTAGAAATTGAGTCATTCGGTAGGACGTTTCTTTTTCACATCTTTTGCATTTAAAAACCGTATGCTCGGTGTCGTCATCTTCCTGGCAGTACATTTATTGTCTTTCCAGTTTTATGTAAATATTTCAGAAATGCTCTGCCCGATTAGACATTGAGTCATTTGGTGGGACCTTTTTTTTTCTCACATATTTTGCATTTAAAAACCGTATGCTCAGTCTTCTCATCTTTCTAGCCGTACATACACTGGCTGTTTAGTGTTTTTCCAATTTTATATAGATATTTCAGAAATGGTTCCTGCCTGGTTAGAAATTGAGTCATTCGGTAAGACGTTTCTTTTTCACATCTTTTGCATTTAAAAACCGTATGCTCAATGTCGTCATCTCCTTGATAGTACATTTATTGTCTTTCCAATTTTATGTAAATATTTCGGAAACGCTCTGTGGCCGGTTAGAAATTGAATCATTGGGTAGGGTGTAGGGCGTTTCTTTTTCACGTCATTTGCATTTAAAACCCGTTTGCTCAGTGCCATATTCTTGGTAGTACATACATTGACAGTTGAGTGTTTTTCCAATTTTATTTAAATATATCAGAAATGCTTCATGCCCCGTTAGAAATTGAGTCATTTAGTAGAACGTTTCTTTTGCACACAATTCGCATTTAAAAACCGTATGCTCACTGTCATTTTCATGAAAGTATATACACTGGTTGTTTAGTGTTTTTCCAATTTTATTTAAATATTTCAGGAACGTTTCATGTCTGGTCAGAAGTTGAGTCATTCGGTAGGACATTTCTTTTTCACATCTTTGGCATGATAAAACCATATGCTCTGTGCCTGGTTAGAAATTAAATCATTCGGTAGGACGGTTGTTTTGTACGTCATTTTCATTTAAAAACCGTTTGCTCAGTGTCATATTCTTGGGAGTACATACATTGGTAGTTTAGTCTTTTTCCAATTCTATTTAAATATATCAGAAACGCTTCATGCCCGGTTACAAATTGACTCATTTAGTAGAACGTTTCTTTTGCACACAATTCGCATTTAAAAACCGTATGCTCACTGTCATCTTCCTGAAAGTATATACATTGGTTGTTTAGTGTTTTTCAAATTTTATTTAAATATTACAGAAACGTTTCATGCCCGCTTAGAAATTGAATCTTTCAGTAGGATACGAGGTAGGACATTTCTTTTTCACATGTTTTGCATTTAAAAATCGTTCTGAAAGTGTAACACTCGTTGTTTAGTGTTTTTCTAATTTTAGAAACCGTTCATGTCTGATTAGAAATTGAGCCATTCGGTAGGACGTTTCTTTTTTACATCTTTTGTATTTATAAACCGTATGATCAGTCTCATCTTCTTGGCAGTTCATGCCCGGTTAGAAATTGAGTCATTTGGTAGGACGTTTGTCTGTATTGCCTATTAAACCATATATTAGTATTTTCCATCATTTGATGATCCCATTATTTTTCTCATTGGTTTATTTGTTTTTTCTGTTCTTTATTTGTATTTTTCTCTTGTAGTTCATATAAGTATTTTTTTCTCTTTCTAGCGCCAAGATATGCACCTCAAGTTCTAAGTTCAATTATTCGTTGCGGTGTTTTACCTCTCTTCGCATACTTTTTTATCTTCATCGTTTTTATTCATATGGAGGTCTATAGTATTATGGATTGGACTGCCGTGGTCAGTACTCTTTCTTTTCCGCTTTACGGTCCTTTCACGTTCGGTTAAAACGTGCGTTTAAAGCTTTAATAGTTTTCCGATATGTTATTCCAAGATACTTTACTGTCTAACTCGGTATGATACTTTAGGTACCTCATTCGGATATATTTAGTTTGAGTAGTATTGAGCATTATGATTGATAGACCCATTTACAAGTTTCTTGTCTTTGTCCAAAGTTTGATACTAAACTGAACTTCGTCGCTTTTGTAGATGAGACTTGTTTTGTTGTTCGCTGTCATTGAAATGACCAGATCATCTGCGTACTTAATTTAACTTAGACAATAAATAGCCGGTTTAACCGAAAATGGTTTATTTTCTTAGTAATTGACATCCCTAAGTTGTTAAGGTTGGATTACGGGTGATGTACTGAAGTTTCTAATAAGTAGATTTTGCGGCGTGATTTAGATTTCTCAGGGTTTACTTTACTTGATCATGGTTTTTCAAACTCTTTTCGTCGTAGTCGAAGTCATAATGAATATTACCTAAGCGAGTAACAACGGCCCAGCTTCGATTTATATATTTGTTGGCTACCAGAAAGAAAATGTACCTATATTCAGTACGTATGTATATTTCCAGAGTAGTTTGCCGTTTCTCGGTTTTTCTAGTATGAAGATAATTGGGCTTAACCGAATTTAGACGAATTTGAATATTTCTTGATGGTGGTCGGCTAGTTGTAAAATGTAGTTTTGTGCCATGGTAATGACTTTCAAAAAATCTTTGACTGATTGTACATTACATTCTATCTGACAGTTGCTTTGCAATATTTTTCCTGCACATTTGCAAGAACTCAGCTACTGTGATTTGGGGATTGTTATTCGAAGTAATATTCATTGGAATATCATATGTTCCAATAACCTAGGTGGTGCATTTAACTTCATGGTATTTGGTATTCTCAACATGGTGGTCTCGAAATTTAGAGGACCATGTCTATGTTTGGCACATTCTGAACACGGTTTGGCATTGGCAATACGTTTCATATCAGCATGGTGTATATCATTTAGAATACTTTTTTGGAGTAATAGTGGTACGACCACTCTCTGTTGATATACTAAGCAATTTGCCACTATGCTGTGATACGTTTTTAATGATGTGTACCAAAATGTGTTAGTATTTGACTTGTAGTAGTAACTCAACAATCTTAGCATCAATGGGAATTATTTTGTTTGTTTTTTTACTAAGTATATCTTCAGCACAAAGGAGAAGTTTGCTACAAGCTTATAGGTGTTACGAACAAGGTTCAAGTCAATAGAATTTAGAGGGCGCCAGATATTACTAAGTAAAACTTCTGTTTCGATCAAGACAGAAGGTCCAAGCTTGCAACAGAATCAGGTTCGTAATCCTCAACGGAGAAAAAAAGAAAGATAAATATGTATAACAACTTTAATTTAATATCGTAGATTATTAACGCGCACAAGTAATTTATCGTAAATGATTCAACGAAGCTTATATAAACGCCGGAAATAACGGCAACACACAATACATAGGCTTAAATTACACATAGCGGTATTATAGAGGAAAAATTAAATTGATAATGTCAAATATCTATGATTCACAGCATGCGACACACAAAAATAATTAATGAAAATACCTGAATGGTATTGAAACAATTGATGTAATGGTGTAATTTCGAATAACAAGCAAAATTTTTGCGAGAAACCTTTACGACACAAATGTAATTAAATAAGACTTACCCACAATCCAGTACTTGCCCGAAGAAAACGTTTTCCTCGTTGAGTCGATCTGGAATGTTAATGAACAGAGCAAATCGTGTCAACACAATGACTCACGAAAGCAAAAATCTACAAAACTATTAATTAATGCTAAAAGGAATTAGAAATAAAAACCGGTTATCGAATGCTGTTGTTCACATTTAATTAAAGGAAATATTGAAGTCTATGGATTCGTAAGTAACAATACATCGGAGAGAATTTTCTTGTCGAGTCTTCGTTTTTAGCTTTAACGTAGGCCTTCCAAATTATAATATTTCTATTAAGGTATTTGGTCGATATTAACCCTTCATTGGTGGAGAATACACCGAAACATGTGGACTAACACGTGTCGGGTCGTGCTAACAAATTAACATGGAAATTACTAATGAATTCTAAAAACGAATAGTAAAAGCTTACCCTGTGATGAATAAACTAATAGAAATGAGTTTTCGTTTTATATCATAGCCTCAACGCAAGCCGATGATAGAAAATTAATTTAAACATCGCAAGCACAATTTTAAGTAATGGACGGTCTTGACAGGAAGTGAAGTAAAAACGAAACTTGTTAGAGGGCGTCGAAAGTGGAAATCTAACTTTAGTATTACATTTTGAAATGTATGCACGTAACAAGTTTGATCTGGAACATTCTAAATTATTAAAATCGTCATTTTCGTGTAGGGAAAGTTTATTAACAAAATTACTATTGTAATTAAGAGCAGTGCCAGTGGTCTGCATTTGCATTAGTGGGTTGGGAAATTACATTGCAATCGACGTGTCAGATAATTGGCGTAGTTTAACATGTGATTGATGGAGATGGTTGGCGGTGACTGCTTTAGGTACAGCAGTTTGCCTACACTGCTTAAATAATAAAGCTGATTTTCTTTATTTAGCGTGACGCTTTTTGTTGTGCGGCGAAAATAAGGGATAGGTCAGACGTTTTGATGTTCGCGTACGCTATATCCAAGTTGATAAGCTATGATATGTAGCCTAAAAACAATTGGAGTTGGTTTGGTGAAGGATGTGTGTACATCTTGGTTGTAAATATTGTGACCGTGTGTTGAGCGTGTCATAGCAAAATTCTTTAGTTTTCGATTATTAGGCATATGGCATTATTTTTCTTGACGTGTGGTTCATGTCTATACTCAAAATTCTTTCGCGTATGTTGCACATGCTTCGGGTAGTAGTATACTTCAGCCGGTGGTCTAGTGAGCTTGTTGGCAGTGTTGCTGAAGATGTCAGTGTACGAGTACTCAGGTTTTCTTGCCAACAAACTAAGGTGAAGTTAGAGATAATCCATCTTAAAAAAAACATCGATGTTAGCATGGATGCTGACATCGGTAGCGAAACATCGATAACCGATTATTATCGAGCTCAAAACAATGATGTTCGGCGAAATCGATGTTTTTAGCGTATATGTTACAATAATTACTAAAGCAACAATAACCTTTAAAAAGGAAATGTTTTAACTTTTTGAAATTTACGATGCTCATAACTGAAAAACAAGTCAAACAAATGAAATTTCTTCTCTATCTCAATTTTTTTATATTACCATGCAGAATTTTTTTTTGGTAGTAGCTTAAAATCGATTGTTTGTTCGTACTTTGTTTTGTCTCTTAACATCGATCGTTGCTAAGTATGTGACATCAAGCATTCTGTTATTCGTTGGTTTTCGTAAATTTTTCACGATCATCCTGTCAGCTGAATGAATTTCAAATCATCAATATATTAGCAAAGTTGACCGTAAAATAAAAAAATTTAACAATAAATAAAAAAAAATTATTATTCAAGCTAGTAATCGCCGCCACGTTGTCAACTTGCCGGTGATCAAATCTTTCTTGGTGAGGAATTTTACATTGTAACTGACACACGTTTGGTTTTTCACATAGAATCTCAAACATATCCAGACATTCTTGATCTTACATCTGCATAATTAAATTTTATGGCTTCAATCATACCGCAAATTCTTTATTAAATTTTTGCATTTTTATTCTGCTTTATTATGAGCGACTTGGCGTTTCTAGTGAATGATGGAACCGTCACCGTTGTTGCTATTTACATCAATCATTTTTATTACTACAGTTTCCTTTTATGTTCGTAATTTTTGCGTAATACGCTAAACATGTAGTGGCGTAGGGGAAGACTTATTTTACGAAATTTCCTCTATTCACCGATATACATTTTATTCATGCATGCGCTTAATGGCCTTAATTGCTTCGCATCCGCCGATGTTCCGACCTAAATAGTTAACATTCGCGGCCGTATGCACTACCAAGGACGCAGAAATCTACCGGATTACGTACTGATTCACTACAAACCTTGTCACATTCATTTAATTCTTAGAAGTTTTCAGATGAAATCATTTGTACTTTACTATGCAAATTTCATTCCATTTATTTTTAGACTTATAAAACTTTTTTTTGGATTGGAGCAAGTTGAGTTTTAAGTTAATAACATTAAAGTAAGAAACTTCTAACAACTAATTCGACCAGCATGAAAGAGTGGGCGAAAGTTCAGTGGGATCAATGATAAGTAGAGTATTAGCAGAATAACAAAGTTTTAAAGCGTGACGATTTGTCAACACTGAAGTATTAATCTGCTTGCGAGTATAAATGTACTGAAAACCCGGTCACACATAAAAGTCTTGCCATTATATATAGTATGTTTTCTGTTTGGTTCTATTTTTATCTGTTAAATACAGTTGTTCCTGAAAATAATTCGTTTCGTTCAAAGAGTCGTTATTTAGCGTTTGACGAACATGATCAAAGGACCCTCTTCTCTTTTTAATTAAATGGGAAAGTACACCCTTATTGTGTTAACTGATCTTTGTGTCTCAATTCTGAATTCCAGAAAACATCTGCAAAAAGCAACAGGAAGAAGCTTGCATTTTATCGTTGTTGTTAATAACGTTTACATCGTTTTGTATGAAAATTCGTATATGATTATAAAATATACGATAGTTCTGCTTCTGAAATTACTGAAATGTGCTTTCTATATTGTCGCCAGGATTAATTATCTTTACAGTTAAAATTAATTTACATTTTCTCTAACAAACTATTTTCAAGACAAGCAAATTATCCTTTCAAGTTTGGGATTCAAAGTTTAGTACACAATTTTATAGACTAGGATTTAACTAGCAGTGTCTGACTTGTTTCAAGAAAACTAAATAATGACTATAATTTTAGCAAATATTTTGTAATGGCTTAACACTTTAATGGTGTTAGTGGGGCCTAAGTTTTTTTTTCACAAATAAATAAAGAGAATTAAGAAGTAACAATACGAAACGAAACGTGTTTTTAACTGCATGTGAAAAAAAGTTATACCGGGTAGTTCAAAAAGGGACCTTAATCTCTAAAAACTAAAAGAGTCAAACTGGTGTTTTCATTTATTTGAAAGAATATTTTATGGCATTGAGTATGGAATATAACGTCGTTTAAATAACCTCCGCTGCTTTGCTTAACGGCTCGTATTTCGAAGGTTCAATTTTTGATGACTTTGTGATCTAATTCTGGCTGAAATTGGTGGATGGCGTTCGTTAGGTGACTTTGAGGGCATCAAATAGTCCTGTGATCTAAGATAGTCCCAAAGAAAATATCTAAAGGCGTTAAATCGCACTCATACAAAGCCGAAGTTTTTGCTGAACATTTAAAAGAGGTTTTTAAATCTTTTTCATTAGTTGATGATAACGAAGATATTGAGATTAGTGCATTTCTAAAGGACCCAGAACAACAAAGTGAACATATAAATCATATATCATCAAGATAAATGCCACGAAAACAAGAGAACTAGTCAAGTTATAAAGGGGACTAACTCGATAAGGAATTGGGATGCTGACACAACCTTCCAATGCTGTTCGCAGACTTTAATACTTTCCAGAGCAATGGAAAATGATGGAAGTAATATTGATACAGAGACTAGGGAAATCGCGCAAATGGGCTTACTTTGTACCGGCCTATCAGTGTTCTGTCGATAATTGGGAAATCTGAAACACTTTTGGCAAAAACACTACAAGACGTTATTGGTTTCAGAAGTCATCATAGTACAATTGGCCAAGTTCATCGAGTAGTTGATAGCATAAACAAAACATTTGTGAAAGAAGTTACTGTCCATCCGTGTTTCTAGATGTTCACCAAACCTTCGATAAGGTTTGGCATCCCGAGCTACTCTAAGTTAAAGAAAAGCCTCCCGGAACATACTTACCAGAAAAGTTTTTAATAGTAAGATACAAAAACGAGGTAACAGGTTCATATCCGATAACATAAGGAGTTCTACAAGGCAGCGTAGTGGGACTAATGCTATACATGATTTATACGACTGATCTACCGATAAACATAAATACTATAACAACAGCATTGCCACAACAAAAATGATTACACTGTCATTCTAGTGGTATATGAAAACCCTATTGGAGCAACTAGTCTACTGCAAGGAAATATCAACGATATCGAGAAATTGACAAAGAAAAGACGTATTGAAATCAATGAGACTAAATTGAACACATTGTATTCACTAAATGTCAAATGGAATGAGCAACAGTATCAATAAATAATGAACCTGTTCCTACCAGAAAAATCGTAGCTGTCTTTCTGCAACAAACTTTTCGCATACAATGTAGTCTTTAAGTCTGTTTAGACCTATGGGTTACAGTTATGGGGAACGACACCAAAATCCAACAAAGCAATTCTCGAAAGATTCCAGACGCAAGTACTGCGTGCAGTGATTTGTCTCGAATAAACATATTTACAACGATCTAGATGTGGCTAAACTCAGTGATATAATTGTGCAATTCAGTGAAAAATACATTCAACGCCTAGAAGTACATCCCAATGTGTTAGCAATTACCTCGGCAATTGCTTTGCTTGATAACAACCAGCAAACAAAACGATCGAAATAAAAGATCCCGTTAGAATTGGTGTATAGACGTTAAGTTTACGGCGAATGTAGCTTGTAGAAGCACACCTCTTCTTGCCAATTATAAAAATCAGAAAATATGTTCGTTTTTTAAAAAACATACCTAGCAAACCACAAAAAAATTGCACGTCGCCGCCACGCGAGATAAATATGCTCGTGCAGAATATACAACGTGGCATGCTCCATCCTGTTGGAAGCACACGTCCTCGATATTCGTATCAACCAGTTTAGGCCACAAGAAATTACTTATCATTGATTTGTAGCGCTTATTGTTAACGATTATGACAATGCCAGTTTTGTTTTGTAAGAAGTACAGACCGATGATTCCACCAGAGCAAAATCCGAACGAAACAGTGACTTTCTCGGAATGCATTCGGTGCTGGTGTATTTCGTGTGGTTTGGTATCGTCCCAAATCCGACAATTTTGCTTGTTCACATTATTCATTTATTTAAAAGTGGGCATCGTCGTCAAAGATTACTTTTTTGGCGAAATTAGGATAAAACGCCTGTTGCCTTGGTGTATTCTTGGGTCAGTTCGATTTTATACGGGTGCAGACCCAAGTTGAAGTTGCAGGAAGGCTAAGTGCTTGTGGACGGCGAGAATTTGACTGTCTCGGGTTTTTCTGTACACTCAGACCATGCATATCGTTTGGTTGATTATTTATTGAACCGATTGACTCGAATTTGGCCGCTAAACGTTGACTAGTCGACTCGGCAGGACGGTTGTGGCGAGGATAAAAATCGCGGAACTTTTCTCGAACCTAGCACTGATTTTGATAATAAAAGTTGATGAAACTAACAACTTGAAAACGATTTTTAAAAAACTACTACATTTTGACACACTAAGCAAGTTATATTAGATCATGACAGTTGGTATCTGAATGATTAAAATTTTCTGTGGAATCAATCAGAAAATGAGAAACAAATTATGGAACAAAAGATGTTGCATATACGAGTTCCCTAAAAGCAAAAATACCGGGTAGTTCAAAAAAGCACCTCTAACTGGTACTGTATAAGTTCTCTTTAAGTTGAGGAAGAGTTTTTGTGATGTCAACTTATAATTTGGATTTGCACCTCCTCGTTTACACCGCCGATGTCTATGATCTGAGTACGCCTTCCAACCTTATAGCTTTAGGTATAGTTAACACAAGCTGGATCTAGTACATCTACTATTATATTTGGCAGTTTCTTTTCCTTAATATTCTATTATTATATTGGAAAGTGAATACAAGAGAAACAGGTCAATTTTGTTTCGGTACTGACATCAGGGTGGCGTCTCTAGTGAATTCAAATATGGAGGAATAAACTACACGATTTTTTAAGGAGAAACTATATTAGCAAATCTATTGTTCTGTCTCTTAATACCACCACAGATTGGTTCTTGTACGAGGCGTATCCAGAATCTAAGAGTACTGAGGCTCTCACGGTCAGAGGGATTTTATTGTCATCATGTTGGCCACACGGCAGTGTAGCTTGACTCCTCCCCTTTGCCACGAGACCCGTTCGAGGTCAGTACGTTGAGAACTGTCGACGCGACAACAAGTTTCGTGAATAATGTCAATTCAATCTCCCGCCAAATGCGAAATACGCGGCGTCATCCGTTATCTCGTTTGGAAGGGAAACCTCCATTTGAGATTTATAATGAGGTGAAAACTTGCGGAGGGCGATTCAGAACAAGAGGAGAGGCATGCTGACAAAAGGAGTCTGCCTCCTGCACGACAATGCCAGACCACACACGGCCAACGCCACGAAGGAACTGCTCGCCTCGTTTAAATGGGATGTCCTGAACCATCCCGCGCATTTCCCTGATCTAGCACCTTCAGATGACTATCTCTTTACCTCCCTGAAGCTGCACATGAGTGGAAAAAGGTTTTCAACCGACGAGGAGGTAAAGGAGGAGGTGGAGAAGTGGACGAAGGAGTTGGCGGGAAACTATTTCTAGGAAGACATCAAAAAATTGATACCTCGCTACACCACCTGCATAGAGAGGAATGGCGACTATGTCGAAAAATAGCTTATATTACGTACTAAAGTTTCATGTAATTTTTTTGTTTAAATAAAAAATTTTAACACCTACAAAAATTCAGTACTCTTAGATTCTGGATACGCCTCGTAGTTTCAGCCCTTTGACCAGTTCTATAGAGGAAAACCAGTTATTTAGTTACTTTGCGATTAGTGTTTGCAATAGGTGAGTTTAGTGACAGTACAATGAGTGTCTATTTTTAGGATTGTCTAAATTCTGTTGTTTTCCTGTGCACAAGCATTTCATCAACGATTACATATTTTCTGCGAGAATTATTACTAATACAGTTATTCACGAAGAGGTCGAAAATTTTAGAAATAACTGGTCGCCATCAGCTATACGTTGGGCCTGGTACTTGGATCGTCGAACCTCATAGGTCATTAACTAAATATATTTGCCGTCATTTCGGCTAGAATCCTCTCTTCATGGCTTGGCTTGAATCTTCTAGCTAAATAAAGGAAGCTTGGTGACAATGATTTGCTCTGAAATCAGTTTTTTTTTCGTTTCTTCGCCCTATAATCTGATCAATCATGGATTAATCAAGTAATAGCCATTTCTTCTGTGGGTGTTCTGGGTTTGCTGAATCCAGTTAGTCCATAATGAGAAATTGTTTTCCTTATGTATATTTGAAGCACGGGAACATTTTGACTAGTTTATTTGATCCTTACATAGCTATAACCAGTTCTACCAATAATCATCACCAATTTTGCTGTTGTCGTCGACATCCGTAAGCAAAGCGTCATCATTATCGGTATCATTTTGATCACTCAAACCTTAATCGGTATTATTGCTACTAACTATTGTTTATGCAAGAAAGATCGTCGTCGCTATTAAACCAATGCTCAATTATGTCCCTTTAACTCGTTTTGTGTCAAAAATTATTGTTATAGTCGGACATACACGGTATTTAAATTGGAAATAACACTGAATTGTCAGTTAACGGTATGAAGCAGGCAGTTTCGATCTCAGCAACGTTTACCGTTTTATGTGCCATTGTCAGAGCAAAGCAACGTGTTTATTGGTATTGAGGAAAACACAAGTTTTAAGGTGGCCAAATCGACACTGTTTTTGTCGAAATTAAGGTTTTATTTTGATTGGTGTTGTCATAGACCTCGCCATACCAGTTAAGTGAATTATCAAATTCAGATAGATACACTATACACTGTACATCCTCGAAAGTTTTGAAGTGTTTCTCAGCCAGTGCGTGTCCGATCGATGAGAAGAGGTGATAATCAGAAGGCGTCAGGTCTGGTGAATACGGCGGGTGAGGTAGGAGTTCCCAACCAAGCGAAGATATCGTTTCTTTGACCACTTTGGCTGAATGTGCAGGAGCGTTGTCATGCTGCAGAATGACTTTGCCGTGTCTTCGAGCCCATTCTGGGCGTTTTTCGATCAATGCGTGGTTCAAATTGATCATTTGTTGTCGGTAGCGGACGGTATTAACTGTTTCGCCGGGCTTGAGAAGCTCATAGTACACTACTCCCTTCTGATACCAACACTCACAGCATTGTCTTCCTCCCAAAGCGATCCGGCCTTGCACTCGATGTTGATGGTTGTCCTGGCCTTACCCATGATTTTTTACGTTTGGGATTTTTAAAATATATCCATTTTTCATCGCCAGTTACAACCCGACGCAAAAAAACCCTTTCTGTCGTGGCGTAAATGCAGCATTTCGCACACAGTTAATCGTTTTTCCATCTGTCGTTCGTTCAGTTCGTGTGGAACCCATTTTCCAATCTTTTGAATCTTTCCCCTGGCTCTCAGGCGATAGGAAATGGCTTGCCGAGTGACATTCAACTGCTCCGTCATCATTTCTCGTGTTTGTGTATCGTTTTCGTCCAATAATGTTTGTAATTCGTCGCGTTGAAACTTTTTTGGTTTTTTGTCAATAACATTGAAATCGCCACTTTTGAAACGTTGATACCAGCGTTCACAAGTCATGACGGTTGGAGCAAAATCGCCGTAAGTCTCTACAAGAATTCGATTACTTTCCGATGCCTTTCTCTTTTGATTGAACAAGAAAATTATTACATGCCTCAAATGCTCTTTATTTGGCTCAAAATTCGACATGTTTAAAACGAAAAAGAAGTATGCTACTAACTCGTACACAACTAAACGAATATGGCGTTTTGTAGCTGACTGTTTACCAACGAAATGGCGCTTTGGGTTGGACATGTACTTCAATAGGTTTTATGCGCCATCTCTTGATAAAAAAACGACATTTTAAACTTGAGCACCTGGTATGTATGCAGGTTTAGCTCTTGTTTTTATGAGTTTAAAATTCTCACACACAGAACGAGTTCCCCCGGCAATTTTTGGATCTTAATTCAGAAGAATTTTTAAAAAGCATTTGTATTTTTTTTTAAATCGATTGTATTTAGACATGATAGTTTTTCCTTCGGGATCTTCTGCCAAATATTTAGCCACTAACTACATCGTGGTTGTTTTTTGATAAAGTTTTATCATGTTTGGAAAGTATTTAGTTGTGAAAAGAGAAAAAAAACTATACGCAGAAACATTTCTTTTGGTTTCTAAAACTTTCTCTTCTTACATTGCAAAATAATTGTATGTAATGACGAGAAAATTTTTGTTCAAATGATTACAAATTTGGTTCAGAATCAGATTCTGCAAAACGTTTGAGTTCTGAAAGCCAAATCATTCCGTACCAAAAATAATGGAGATTTTATTGCATTTTTATTACCAATTTATTACCACTACCTTAAATTTATTACGTTTACCAATACGGTGTAACAGCGTTGTGGGCTAGCTAGATCTAGATGTTGGGTTTAAGTAATCAGAACTGAATAAATAATTACGTAACTAATTTTATTAAACAAAACAAACATTGATAAACAATATATTGTTGTTGTCACAGAGCCTTTAAAAGACACGGGGTTCATAGGCCGGTGCCTACTTGACCTATTGGATAATCTGGGACTGGATCCAGGTTATAGCGAAACCCGGCTACAAAACGATTGCTCAGCATTAGTAAGTGTAATAAATTTTAACGTGGACAGCAGTAGTGATAATTAAATGCTAATAGAAAAGTACACAGTATTTTAATATCATTTTTCTAAACAAAGTTACTCTATGGTTGGTTCAGCTTAGATGTAAGCTAGCTCACAACGCGTTTACTCCATACTGGTAGGGGTAATAAATCTGGGTAGTGGTAATAAAAAAGTAAAAAGTAATTTTGGTGTGGGCTGATTTGGCTGGTGCAGCTTTCAGGACGTAAAACTTTTCTTTATAATATTTTTCGATTTCGTTAATTTTTTTTGAAGATGAAGGATTCATGTAAACAATATTCGAAGTTGAGTTTCCGCTCTGTGGTCATTAAAACTTCAAAACCAACATTTTTTATTTTAATTTTTAAATTATCGATTTCAAATAGTTTCTTACCACTGAGTGAATTTTCTTTTTCTACGAGAATTAAATTATTGTTCTTTTATAATTCAAAAAAACCGAATACTTTGTCGAGGTTTTAGAAAAATGACTGCTCTTAAATCAGTGTACAAATATCGACAAACATGCAGCGGAATTATTTTCAAGGCGACAATAACCACTTGTATACAATTCGCTTGCACAATACTTTTCGTGTAAGCCACGTATTTATTGTTTTCTAAATTGTGCTTAAATTGCGGCTTGTAAAAACCTTGAAATTCTTGGTTGATAACAATATCACAATTGTACTTGATGAATCAAAACTATGAATCACAAAAATCTATTATTAGCACAATTGCATTAAAAACTAACTTATTTGCAAAAAAAATAAATGTTTTATTGTTGAAAAATAAATTTTCTGTAAATTCTCTCAAATTTAAACGAACTGTGAAACCAAAAACGTTGCGTTATTTTCTTTTATGTTATTACACAAGCGTAATCAACTACACATTAAACAAGTTAATTGTGAGAATCACTATTATTTGGTTCCACAGTTCTTGTGTAATTTTTCTTCGTTGTTTGTGTAAAGAAAAAAAAACATTGCCAAGCTGATATTTATAATATGAAGAAAGTTGCAACGACTTCGTATAAAATTTAAATAAACTCTTATATAAACTTTCCGTATATTTCGCCTTTCATAAAAATGAAATTCTCGAATACGATAATAAATATGTATAGCATCGTGACGAAATATTCCTTCGGGAGATGATAGTCAATAACCGGAATGTGTATTTTCTACACGGAATGCGTTTATGTACAACTATTTTCAGAGTTTATTTACATAGATATTTCCACCAGATAAAGTTTTTTTGTGTCTATTGTTGACACTTGATGCATAAATAATAAATTTCCTATAACCTATATAAATATGTTATCGTTAATGACTAACTGTTACTGTCAACATTACTATTTATTTTTTTTTTGTAACTCCGTTCCTATGAGTGAATTGTAAGAAATGAAGTAATAAACATGTTTTGACAAATTGGTACAATTTGGAAAAAAAATTTTTTTTTTATTACTGGCGGATATATTGCGTCATTTTAGTATGACTGATAGTCATAGTTTTTAATAGTAATTTCCGTTTTATGGTCACATTCATAAAATCTAAAATAACTTGACAGCTACTTCCTAAATAAAACAAAAAACGAATATTTATGCAATGGAGTCACAATTAGTTGACAGGACGAGTCAATGACGCTGAACTCCTTAATCCTCTTTATTATTTTTAAATGTTTTTAAAGCGTCTATTTTACCATTGCGTGTTTCAGTCTCAAATTTGTCTAAATTCGCTCGCAATTTCTAAGGATTGTGGTATGATTCTCGTATTTCGGATGAATTCTCACAGATTGCTAGATTTTGTAGCGAATTCTTCGGATTGATGGGATTTCTTAGTATTTCCGTTTATAATTATGACGGTATTTATAGTGTTACGAATACTTGTTTATGTACACGTACGCGACTTATTTATGTTTCACTAGCACGGGCACTTGATTTATTTATCTTAGCACACACGTTAATTACGTATTTATTTAAACCGACAAAAATCTTCTAAATTCAATTTAAAAAACTGAGTTCAGCTTCTTTTGAGTACTTTATATATATATTTTTTATCTGTGCACAGAATTTTACGGTTATTGTATCGAACTTTGAAAACGTTTCAATAGATTAGAAATAGCTTCAAACAAAAAGAATCTACAAGTCTTTAAATAATTCTTCAATTTGTAGCTTGACGTGTCTTTTCAGCTGAAAAATTCACCGGTGTGAAGTTAGCCATAGATTTCAGCCATAGAAATTAATTTCCAGTTTCACATCTTAAAAACGAATTAGAACTATTACAAAGTCTTATATCTTTCAATACTGTTACTAAATAATAAAAACAATCAATATTTATCAATATTTAAAAAAAAATAAAATTTTAACAACTCTCACAGATAAAACCATTTCCTGCATTAACGCTTATTTTTCACAATGACGTACAATTCTGATTTTTCTGCAAATTCACATACGTATAGAAAATGCATTAATAAACAACATATCAAAAAATTAGGATGTAGTTATTTCTATAATTAAAAATAATTCGATTCAAAGTTGGGCTTGCGCGGCTCGATGCTAGACGCTAACGGCCCCAAATTAACGTCGTTTTTTCGCAATGACGTGCAATTCTGATTTTTCTGCAAATTCACATACGTATAGAAAATGCATTAATAAACAACATATCAAAAAATTAGGATGTAGTTATTTCTATAATTAAAAATAATTCGATTCAAACTTGGGCTTGCGCGGCACGATGCTAAACGCTAACGGCACCAAATTAACGTCGTTTTTTCGCAATAACGTGCAATTCTGATTTTTCTGCAAATTTACATAAGTATAGAAAATGTATTAATAAACAACATATCAAAAAATTAGGATGTAGTTATTTCTATAATTAAAAATAATTCGATTCAAAGTTGGGCTTGCGCGGCACGATGCTAAACGCTAACGGCACCAAATTAACGTCGTTTTTTCGCAATAACGTGCAATTCTGATTTTTCTGCAAATTTACATAAGTATAGAAAATGTATTAATAAACAACATATCAAAAAATTAGGATGTAGTTATTTCTATAATTAAAAATAATTCGATTCAAAGTTGGGCTTGCGCGGCACGATGCTAAACGCTAACGGCACCAAATTAACGTCGTTTTTTCGCAATGACGTGCAATTCTGATTTTTCTGCAAATTCACATACGTATAGAAAATGCATTAATAAACAACATATCAAAAAATTAGGATGTAGTTATTTCTATAATTAAAAATAATTCGATTCAAAGTTGGGCTTGCGCGGCACGATGCTAAACGCTAACGGCACCTAATTAAAGTGGTTTTCGCAATGACGTGCAATTCTGATTTTTCTGCAAATTCACATACGTATTGAAAATGCATTAATAAACAACATATCAAAAAATTAGGATGTAGTTATTTCTATAATTAAAAATAATTCGATTCAAAATTGGGCTTGCGCGGCACGATGCTAAACGCTAACGGCGCCAAATTAAAGTCGTTTTTTCGCAATGACGTACAGTTATTAAATATTTTGACTTTTTTTCCATTACTTTTTTTTGGTGCATAGTTGGAGTTATTTCAGTATAATATACTTTTTTACCGGTTACTCTAAGTTTTTTGAAAACGAGACGTACTGTAGATTTAAATTTTGTTATGGTTTTTATTTTTCGTACATCATTTATAGCACAAATGATTAATATTGGTTTGCTAATAGCTTCTCCTTTATAAAGATAATTCTGAAATGTCTATCCTCCTTTTGTACTATTTTCTACCACTATACCGTAATGTTTTAGCCAAGCACACAAATTTCTTGCATTATATATGCTTATTCTCTATTTCCACATGAGAATTAGCGATTCTTACATTAAAATCCGTGTAAGAATAAGCAAATTCTTACACGAATTTTAGTAATATTAGTTTTTTCAAAGTTGGTATCTCTGCATCGCAAGTTGACGTTACATGAAAAAGAAATCAAAATTATTGGACCTTAACAATTGAAACTCAAATTTTGATGCCAAAATAAAATAAAAATGTATTATTAATTCAAAGTTGTGTACTTATAAAGGTATAGAGATAATTTTGTATGAAATTTTAAGTTAACACATAAATTTCAATATGTCAAAGTGTAAGTAAGTGTTCCAAATCAATAAAATATAAAAGTTTCCCAATGTTGTTTTAAAATTAAAATTATACGAAAAATATTAAATATTGTATCAAAATAGAGAAAATAGTATAAAGCACACGTCATAGAATACGTTTCAATCACTCGACCGCTTCATAAACTCGCCTCTGCGCGGCTCGTGTATGAAACTCGGTCTCGTGATTGAAGCGCGTTCATTCTGTAACTTGTGTTTTAATATACTATTTTATACGTTTGTAAATTTGCAGAAAAATCAGAACTGCACGTCATTGCAAAAAAACGACGTTAATTTGGTGCCGTTAGCGTTTAGCATCGTGCCGCGCAAGCCCAACTTTGAATCAAATTATTTTTAATTATAGAAATAACTACATCCTACTTTTTTGATATGTTGTTTATTAATACATTTTCTATACTTATGTGAATTTGCAGAAAAATCAGAATTGCACGTCATTGCGAAAAAACGACTTTAATTAGGTGCCGTTAACATTCAACATCGTGCCGCGCAAGCCCAACTTTGAATCGAATTATTTTTAATTATAGAAATAACTACATACTAATTTTTTGATATGTTGTTAATTGATGCTTATTCTATACGTCTGTAAATTTGCAGAAAAATCAGAACTGCACGTCATTGCGAAAAAACGACGTTAATTTGGTGCCGTTAGCGTTTAGCATCATTGCCGCGCAAGCCCAACTTTGAATCGAATTATTTTTAATTATAGAAATAACTACATCCTAATTTTTTGATATGTTGTTTATTGATGCTTATTCTATACGTATGTAAATTTGCAGAAAAATCAGAACTGCACGTCATTGCGAAAAAACTACTTTAATTAGGTGCCGTTAACATTCAACATCGTGCCGCGCAAGCCCAACTTTGAATCGAATTATTTTTAATTATAGAAATAACTACATCCTAATTTTTTTGATATATGTTGTTTATTGATGCTTATTCTATACGTATGTAAATTTGCAAAAAAATCAGAACTGCACGTCATTGCGAAAAAAACGACTTCAATTAGGTGCCGTTAACATTCAACATCGTGCCGCGCAAGCCCAACTTTGAATCGAATTATTTTTAATTATAGAAATAACTACATACTAATTTTTTGATATGTTGTTAATTGATGCTTATTCTATACGTCTGTAAATTTGCAGAAAAATCAGAACTGCACGTCATTGCGAAAAAACGACGTTAATTTGGTGCCGTTAGCGTTTAGCATCGTGCCGCGCAAGCCCAACTTTGAATCGAATTATTTTTAATTATAGAAATAACTACATCTTAATTTTTTGATATATTGTTTATTAATGCTTATTCTATACGTATGTAAATTTGCAGAAAAATCAGAACTGCACGTCATTGCGGAAGAAGTACTTTAATTAGGTGCCGTTAACATTCAACATCGTGCCGCGCAAGCCCAACTTTGAATCGAATTATTTTTAATTATAGAAATAACTACATCCTAATTTTTTGATATGTTGTTTATTGATGCTTATTCTATACGTATGTAAATTTGCAGAAAAATCAGAACTGCACGTCATTGCGAAAAAACTACTTTAATTAGGTGCCGTTAACATTCAACATCGTGCCGCGCAAGCCCAACTTTGAATCGAATTATTTTTAATTATAGAAATAACTACATCCTAATTTTTTGATATGTTGTTTATTAATGCATATTCTATACGTATGTGAATTTGCAGAAAAATCAGAATTGCACGTCATTGCAAAAAATAAGCGTTAATGCAGGAAAAGGTTTTATCTGTGAAAGTTGTTAAAAATTTTTTTTTTTTAAATATTAATAAATAATGATTGTTTTTATTATTTAGTAACAGTATTGAATGAAATAACACTTTGTAATAGTTCTAATTCGTTTTTAAGATGTGAAACTGGAAATTAATTTCTATGGCTGAAATCTATGGCTAACTTCACACCGGTGAAAAATTCTATATGTAATTAAACTAATGATTTAATTCATAAAATATATATTTGTTGTCCACTATGTAGATGTAGCAGTCGTTTTTATATATTCCTCATCAATAATTTGCATAAGCCAGTAACACACTATAACAGACTAGTATAATCCGAGAAACTCAATACTGAGAACATTCTAAGGTAATTAAGATATCGACTTTGATTTTAAAGAATAACGCTCCGGTGTGACATAAGAAATAAGTGCATATTTAGTGTTTTTAAGCGCGTGCTATATTTAAATAAATGTGAGTGCAGTTATCTTATTGCGACCGGGATTTTTTTAAATCTAGAGTTAGGGATATAAAGGGTATTAATACTAAGCTGTAACACCCGACATTGACATTAAAACCAACAATTTTTCTTAGTTAAAATTTTGACCTCAGTTCATAGTTATTGGCGTTTTTTTCTTTTTCGAAAAATCGTCATTACTCACTTATTTTAAGGAATATTTAAAAAATACAAAAACTTAAAGCATTATTTGCTTTGCTTTATAGTGTATCCTTAAACTATCTACTATAACATTTGTCTGAAACGTTTTGTTCGATCTGTTCACAAAAAGTTTTTATTCAAATTGAATTACAAGATAAGTTTTAACAAACCGCAACAATCATATAAAACAAAGTATAGGTTTGCTGTCATTAAACAAGAAACAAACAAACAAGAAAAATAAAACAATGAACAATAAAACAAGGGAGGGACTAAGTTTTATTTTTAAAATGGCCACCATTTGCTGCAAAAGTCTAGCAGCATTAGAAGAGACACTTGCAAGAACTGTCTGCTTGACATTTATATCGTCTGCTGCAGCTACTATACTAGCCACCAATTCTAATTCGGTGTTTGCTGGTGTCTCATACACAAAGGTCTTTAACTGACCCTAGAAAAAGAAATCTAGGTGAGTTAGGCGGGAGTCAGCCCACGCAACAGGACCTTCTCTCCCAATCGACTTATTCAGATATTCTCTATTTAGTACTATTATGATTTCTCAGGTTATGTGAACCGGTGCTCTATCATGTGGAAACCAAGGCTGATGTTTAGCGGTACGTCACCAAGAAGCTCTGGCAGAACGTTATTTAAAAAATTTAAATAAATTTCACCATTCAACCGATTTGAGCCCAGCCCATACATTTACTGAAAACGTCGTTGATGCGCACGAATAAATGTTGCGTGGGGATTTTCATCACAATACAGGGTATTATTGCCAAAATTAAATACACCGTCTCTTGTGGAACAAGCCTCATCTGTAAATAAAATAATTTTTTTGACAAAACAACAATATTGGCTTCCAAAGATTACACTTTTTGTCTAGATAACGGATCGAGACCTAGTGCCTTCAGAACTTGCTAAACTGTCACATGATTTACATTTAATCTATTTGCTATTACTCTGGAGCTCGTCGATGGCTCATCTTTAATAATATCTAATTGTTGGGTAAAAACTTCATTTTCTGACAAACGTCTACATATTCTTCTAAAAATGCGCAGCTTGGTTGCTGACGAATATCTGAATCTTCTCCGATAAATTCTACGAGCTCCTAGTTCATTACGCCTTACCTCTCCTAGAAACAAAAGCGACCAAAAGCATGTCAAGAAGTTCAGCGTTTTGACTACTGATCCAAAAGGAATAAGTCAGAAACTGTAGTTTTTTTACTTGTTTTTCAGAAAAATTTATAGCGGTCCCTAGGACCTTTGGTGGTTCTTGCGGACCGTAGTGCTCGTTGAGCACGTCTTTTCCTGTTGACGGTCACCGGGCGTATTCGGGTTCTGCGTTTTGCTATCGCTGCCTGTTGCTGTCAAATGCGTCCTACAGTCACCGTGCGTGTAACGGCAAATCTGTTGCATGGAAAATGTCTGGTGGTAGAACAAGACGACTTGTTACGCTAGCAAAATTAGCCAAATAATTTGAAGTTTGTGAGTAAATCTGACAGTTTTATTTTAATAATCCCAGTGACTGAGATTTATTTTCTAATGCCGATGATCCAGTGCCTAATGTAACAGGCAAAAAAAGTGATGTCTCCAACATAAGATTTCATCTACAAGAAACGTCCAGTAGTTCTGAGTCAAAAGCTTCTGGTTATACTGTCACAAATACACAAGGAGAATGACGAAATCCGGTTGGAAACCATTTGCATTTTCAAAGCATCTTCAGCAGAGACGAAGGTCGGACGAAGGTATAAGTCCTCATTATGCAGCAGCTTTAGTTGATTACAGTCTTTTTGAGTATATTTCTGTTTTCCTTAATGAAGATATTCTTGAGTTCATGGTTGATCAGACCAACTTTTACGCTTCTCAAATAATTTGTTCTGGAGATGACATACCGGCATCGTCAAGACGAAAGGATCAAATTTTTAGGGATTTGTAAGATATGGGTTTAGTCATTATTGGAGCAGAAAATACATTTATAAATCTCAAGTGGCATCGAATGCCATGAGTAGTAATCGTTTTGAAGTATTGTTATTGATGTGGCATTTTAGTAAGAACGAAGACATCGTATGTATAAAGCACAACCGTTAATTGATAAACTAATACATAAATTCCAAGTTTTCACTCCTGGCGCTATCTATTGTATAGACGAATCATTGATTCCATTTATGAGAAGTTACAATACATTCCACTGAAATCTCATAAATACGAAGTAAAAGTCTTCAAACTATGCAGCGCGCAGGGCTGTACTTAAAACCTAAGCGTATACTGTGGGTAAGAGAAAAATGCAGGCACAAGTGTACCAACAAAAGTTGTTATGATTTTGTCTGACAAACTGCTGGATTGTGGCCGAACTTTCGTTACTGACAACTATTACACAAGCTTGGATTTGGCTAAACAGTTATTGGAGAGGAAAACACATCTCTTGGGAACCCTTAGAAGTAATGGGCGAGGAAATCCGAAGTTATCTCGAGGAAGTTGAAAAAGGGAGAAATAGTTTGCAAAGAAAATGCTCAAGATCTGTCTCACGGTCTGTGAGAGTGAGAATGTATTTTTTGGGGTGATGATGGTCCCTAGGGACCGCAGCGGCCTAATCGTCAATACAACTATTTTAACTATTTTAGAGAACTGAAAGCAAATGCTGCAAGTTGTTTGTTTCAATGAGTTCTAACTGACATGTTTGGGGGTTACAACTTAGTAGTAACCACTTTGTATAAATTGATTTAGTTAAATGACGAAGCTCAAAATTTCCACTAAGCAAGTCATCATGTGACAATACACCTATTTGTAATTTATTACAGAGATATTAAGCATTTAAGTTTTGTTGTAATTTCATCATGTTTGGAGCATAACACTTCGTCTTTATACATTCCAGCAAAAACTTGTCGAATTCATGACAATAAAGTTTCAATTAGTGCCAAAAAAAAAGAATTTTTTATACTCAAATGGATGCGATGCACAATATAAAAATATGAAAAAATCTTTTAACTTCTGTTATCATAAGCAAGACTTTGGTGTAGAGGTAGAATGGCATTCTTCCGCTACTGCCCATAGAAAACGATCATTTGATGAAGTTGGCGGCTCAGTGACTAGACTTGCTGCAAAAGCAACCCTACAACGTCTATATGACGATCAGATTTTAACACCTATCTAACTTTATGAATGGGCGGTTGCAAATTTATTTGGGCTTAATTTCACATTTTCCAGACAAGATGAGTATGTTGAGTCTGAGAAATTTCTGAATAACCGTTTTAGCCAAGCAATAACTATTAAGGGAAACAGCAATATCATGCTTATATGCCTGTAAATTCAAACGTATCAAAGATATGTGTAAAAATATTCTTTGAAGATACAACAGAGGAAATAGTGACCATCTAAAAATGCCCTAAAAAAACTACAAATGGCAGAAGTTACTGGATATATAACCGTTGTATATGGGCAAAAGTGGTGGCTGGCATATGTGTTTGAGGAAAATGAAGAAGTTGAACTAAAAGTGACATTTCTGCATCTTTCTGGTCCTTCATCATCATTTTCATATCCACGAAAACGGGACATATTCTGGATACCACTGACAGATGCACTTTGTAAAGTTCATCCCGCCACACCTACAGGAAGGATTTATGTAATAACATCTGAAGAAGTCATAAGAACCCTCTTGGCATACATGTTCCAATAGACTTTTAAGCAGTAAAACCAGTTACCTGCAGCTTCTTGAACACAGCAATCAGACGACGATCATGTTCTTTTAAGGTTTTCTCAGGAATAACTACGTCGTAAAACGACAGATGATCTTTCAGAACCTTTGAAACATTGATCACTCTCTTCTGGAACATTTTTAGAACAGATAATACAAATTACTACCTTTGGAGTTTGAAACTACCAAATGATCAATGGACACGGTTTATCTTAGTTAACATTTTTAGCCCTCAGTATGGTGCGGGAAATTGTAAGGATCTCATTTTACGCATCTTGGAGTACCCGTTCTAGTTGTAGTTGTGATGCTTAAACTTCTAGCAACGTTTATGTCTTCTTTGTCATATTCTTGGGTTCGACGAACCAGGAACTATACTCTATTAGCAAACAATATGTCTCAACAGATTCTGTGACTTCTTTCTAAACAGTAAAACCAGCTGCTTGATGCATCTTCAAAGCTGCAATCAGATGACTACGGTGCTTCTCTAGGGTTTTTCCATGGATAACTACGTCATCAAAATGACAGATGACTTTTTAGAACCTTAGAAACATGGATCACTGTCTTCTAGAACATTTCTGGTACAGAAGATAATGCAAATGGCAACCTTTGGAATTTCAAGTTACCAAATAATCAATGGGACACAATTCTTTCTTACTTAACATTTCTTAACTCTTGGTATGGCTGACGTACCCGTTCTAGTTCTTGTGATGTTTGAATTTCCAACATTTTTTTAATTTCTTGTACTACGTAAACGTTTTTAGACAGAATCTAACACAATGAATTGTAGCAAGCGGGTACTTATTGGAAACGAGGACTTGAAATTGACATCTCATTTATTCGGTATCTTCAATGGACTTCCTAGGACGAGGATTTCTCTTTTAGTTCGACTTGGGCATTGCATAGCTTTTTCTCTGGTATTAAGTAAACCGGTCTAGTATTTTTTACTGAGCTAGCTGCAGATTTTAGTTAGTCGTGGTTGGCGATACAGTTAGCTGTGCCTAACTACATAAAATAAAGGTGGGATCAACACTACTTTGCAGAGATTAAAAGTATTTTTGGTGGTGAAACTTAAGGATTTTGTTTCACTTTAGAGATCATCGTTTGGTCACTGATACTATCAGCTCATCGGTTAAATTTGGTCAAAATGGAAAGAATACTTTTTTCTTTCTTTTTCTGCTTTTATCAGTAGTTTTTTTCTTCATTTGTACCTTTGTCTCTTTATACTGAATAGCTTTTAACTTTACTACGTCATTTTTGGGCTTATACAAAAAAAAGTATTTTCATTTTTTAATCAAGTAAAATATATCCGAGTTTTTATCCCAGTTTGTTTGTTTGCTATTCTAAAAAAAGACACTAGATTAATGTTTTTGTTTAATTAGTACAGTTTGAAACACTTTAATTACTTGATTGAATTATAAATAATAAAAACCTGTAGTTACATAATGAACATGTTATTTTAGTGCTGCTGTCTCCTTGAAGATATCGAAAAACTCAATGATTATAAATATCTCACTTTAATAACATTGAGCTTTTTGCGTCGGCTAATTTCTTTCTACATATCGATTATACTTTTTTTTTTCATGTTGCAACACTCGTATTTCATTTTTTTCCACGTTCGTGTTAATGAGATCAATTAATAACGAGTTTGTGAACGACGTTCATAATTTTAACACGAAATGATCTTTGTATAGTTGTAACTGCATTCCAGGAATTCGATATAAAAGGAAGTGATAAATATGATAAATTGTTTACGCCGATAGTATATTTGTGTAGAATAGATTTGGGTCAACTAATTCATAATATTGTACAATTTCACATTCCCAATTAATCCCATGCGAGGTTTTTAGTCAATCTTAAGATTTTGGCACCACACCTTGGATATTACATCTTCTGTTCTATAATAATATAATAGTTGCAGATACGGGTTCTTTTACTGTTTAAACAAATGTTATCAGAAACGTTCCACGCAGATTATAGCAAACGTAGTTGATTAGATTCTTACGTCCGCATTAGTGTCAATTTTATAACTGGTGTTTCTATTTCGCCTTAACTAGACTAATTATGCAAGTTGTTTTGCTTTTTTTCTAATCACATTGTACTACTACGAATCAGGTCATAGATTAACTACACTGACCAACAAATTTCAATTTATGGTTTTGTCATGAAACGACTCTATGCTTGGATTTTAATGATAAAATTGTTTTTTTCAAATTCTTACAATTAGAAATGTGACGAAATACATATTACAGTGTCTGTTAGAAACAATAAATTGCAACGTGCAGTTGGTTGAGAGTATTACGACTACAGAAAAAGACAATACTGATGCGAAGGCAGCTCTTACGATGTTCAGCATGGACCGTAGTACGTAATATGATAATCTGTAATCGAAGTCTCGTTTATATTATAACGTCAGAAAACTTGGGCGCCAGAGCTATTTTTTCAAAGATTTTTTCTTCTTAAACTGTGTTCGGTCTGACTGAGTATCGAGCAACGACGAAAGTAAAGAGTAAAACCAATTTTTTATAATAAATTCAACAATAATTCTCTAGGGTTTTTTACAGTTGAGAAGATCGTGGTGTAATTGCAATACACTGATCTAAATTTTATTAGAAAAATTGTGATGGAATTGTAATACAAAGTTTCTACAGAAAGAAGAATAATTTAAATCAAGCAGTAGCATATACTAACTTTACTCTAAATACATGAATTCGTAAAAGAAATTATGATATTTGTGGCAGCGAAGTCTCTTCGGCTAGATCTAGTCGATGAGGTTTACGGTAAGCTTCGCGCACAAATATACTAAGAAAATACATAAATTGATAATGGATATTTAATACAATGGTATACTTTATTAGGTGCTAGGTATAAATCCTCGTGTGTTGACACATGGTTCGTAGGTCTGCTACGACTGGAGAAGTAAAGTAAGTTTAAATACGCACAAATTTTTAATCTTAATTATAAAATTACGGGATGGCTATCGAAAAAATTAAAATTAAATATTTTTATTGGGCACAGCAAAAAGTGACAATCTCGTTTGGAAAAGAAAACTTACTAGTAGAGTTGCAAACCGAAGCGTTTACGAGAAATATATGTCGGAGGCACCGAATATAAGCCTGCATACGGCTATGGAATGCATAGACGTGCATTAATTTGTTTGTGTTCCCATAAATTATGTTTAAAATGTTTAGTCTTTGTAACTTAATAACTTAGAATCAACCAATAAGGGTTGTATATTTTGTAATATTGCCTTATATGGGCAAGGAACGCGTGTGAAATTACAATTTCATGCGAACGGAACGACACCAGCTAGAAAATGTAACTGGTTAGAGGGCAGATTGAAATGATATTTGGTGGTGACAACTTGATAAGATAAAAGAGCGGGTGTCGGATCGTTTGTTCTAGTGTTGATCATTAAACGTTTATGAAATTAATTTTTATAATTAATGAAATCAGTTTTGTTTGTTTCTGTTATTGTTTATTAATGACTTTGTTTGAAATTTGTAATCGTAACTTTTGCAATAGTAAATAAATTGTGTAAACGGTCAGTGTCGTGCGTTATTCACTTGTAATAAATTGTCGATGCAGTCTAACCCAATACAAACGCCCAGCGGAGCCCCTTTTATTTTCTATGCGTCTCTGATATATACAATATATCGAGAAACAAAATTAAAAACGTTACACAATATCTACAGTCTTGTTTTTTAATAGGATTTCATACGTTCTGGTATCGTTTTTTCATCACAAAAATGTGTTAGTGGAAGCAATCTCTGACGGCCGTATCATCCGGGTAAAAGTCCAAGTGACAATGTAAAATGTGCACATCGCATACTATATTGCAGCAGCCATCGACATCGCCACGACATTCTTTTACCGTATTCTTTACTAAAGTCTTGTAGTTTTCTGCTCTTTTGTGTTTTAAGAAACTAAGAAAAACTTGTACCATGGACTTTTTCGTCGTGTTGTTAATTTTGTTATCTGTATCTGAAATTTGAGTTATAACAAAAATATCTTTTTTTGTTTTCCTTCAGTTATTTTTTGAGAACTTTTATTAAAAACCGACACTTTTGCGTTTTAATGCTTACACAAAGTTTTTCATTAGCTTTAGTTCTACCTGCAAAGGTCTTTTCCACTAAAGGCTGATACATTGTCTTTTTCTGGCATGAAGCGGTGTACCATGTCTTAGAATAGTCTTCATACTTCATATCGTAACGATTTTTAAAGCTAATTTGTTTATAACCAAATATTTACACGATTAGAACTACACGTAACCTAATTAAATCTAACGATATTTAAGAAAAACACACTTCTTAAATACGTGGCGCTTTTTTGGGTTCAGTTTTATTTTTGCCCCATGTAGTCGTTGGAACACTTCTTCCAGGTTGTTCAAATGTTCTTCAAACGACCTTCCAACCACGATCACGTTGTCCAGGTAAACCAAGCACATCTTCTATGACAGTCCGCGCAAAATGGTCTCGAACGTTGCAGGAGCGTTACACAGACCGAAGGGCGTCATAGTGTACTTCATTCTACCCGCCAGTAACCACTCTTGAAATCCAACGTGGAAAAACACTGGCATGAGATCCTGACAGGGTCTCGAACGTATCGTCAATTCTCGGTAAAGGGTAGCTGTCTTTTTTGGTCACGTCGTTAACCTGTCTGTAGTCTACCCCAAACCTCGTTGATCCATCTTTCTTCTTTACGAGTAACAGTGGGGACGTTCGTGGGCTATTTAACGGTTCACACCTTCTCTCTGCATATCCATAATTACTGGTTCGGTTTCTTCTCTCTTCGCCAAAGGAAGCCGGCGTGGATGCTGTCGTATCGGCCGAGCGTCTCGGGCATTAATTTTATGTTTCACTAGGTTAGTTCTTTTGGAATTACTCTCCAGCGCGAACACATCTGGATACTGCTAGATCAACACTTTAACTTTAGCGAGCTGGTCTTGTTTGTGGTTTTAGCATTTGTAGGTAAGAATGTCCAATAGATGTTGTGGTCACTTTTTTTTCAACGTTACTGGATCTGAGTTGACATTCGAGATCTTTACTGGCATTGTGTTTTTCACTCGTACTAACGTTCTGCCAACGAGTAGTCCCAGAATAACTTCTTCCGTGATATCGGCTACCAGTACTTGATGGTCGAGTACCCCATTTCCCAAACCAATGGTTACTTTGACTTGTCCGTGAGTAGGTATTTCTTCGCTCGTCGCAGTTTGAAGTCGTACAGTTGTACTGGTGATGTCTTCTTTGTTTTCCAAAAAAATGTCAGGACGAATGATGATCTTTGCGTTCCCGTGTCAAGCAATAACTGAACACTTTGTCCATTAATCTTGCCATCGAGATAAAATATAGGATAAGCTATGCGATTGCTCCCTAGGCGATGCCATTTAAATGGTACATGGTTTCGGGTACATGACTAGATGAGACTAACTTTTGTCTCTTTTCGTTCCAAACGTCTAAGCTCTCTTCTTGTCTTCTTCTTAGGGATAGTACGATGACGTCGTACGTGGTTTATTTTACCGCAGTTCAAAGTCGTCACTCCTCTTTTACAAAGTATTTATCGCGACATCTTCTCGATGCTTTCTAGTGTCAGGTTATGACCGTCTCGTTGCGATGCTTGTTTTGCTGCATCAAACTCCATGGCATTCGCTAAAGCGTCTGCTGCGCTTCGCTGTTTCGGAGGCAGTCTACAAAGGTTTGAATAGCCAATTGCTCCAGGAAGGTATCAGGTGTCGTAGGATATGCAAACCTTGACGGTCTGGCGATGTCAGCCACAAACTCTTGAAGATTCTCCGCACCTTTTTGAACTCGATTCTTTATTTGGGCTTGGCATACTTGTTGAAGATGAGCATCTCCATATCTCATTTCTAAACATCAAATTAAGAGTTTGTAATGTCCTTGAAGATGGTCAGGAACAGTCTGCAGAATTTTAAGCGCTTCTCCACGTAAAGCCACTGTCAAAGAGGTCGTTTTTTGCTTGTTGTTCTAACCATTAGCTACAGCTGCGGTTTCAAACTGTTTTGGTAGGTTGACCATGGAACTTGACCATCAAAATTTGGATGTAGAATCTTAAACTGGCTAGGTTTCTTCCCGATGGTCCATTATTAAGTCTTCGCTCGTGACGCTTCCTCCACCACATTCATACTTTCTTGTAGCAGTTTCATTGTGTTTCCTACTGCTTCTATTTTGTCATTCATAGATTTGCATATTTCTTCTTTTACATTTAACATATCTGCTTGGGTTTCCTCTTAAACAATTTTAATTTGGTTTTCTATACTAACTTGTATTTGCTCCTCAATAGTCTTTATTTGATTTTCAATGCTCGTTCGTATTTCTTTTTTTAAACTTCTAGAATTTTCCACTATTTTTCTTCTATTTTCTGAGAATTTTCAGACAGTTTTTCTAGAATTTTTATTCATCGATTATTGACCATTTTTAATTGATTCGAGAAAATCAAATAATTTTGATATTTTAACTGCTTGCACACACGTCACCGGCATAAATTAAAACACCAATAAAAAGTTTAATAACACTTAATTTTAATAACGCTCGATTCTTTATTGCTAAATACCAAAAAAAACCACATGCGACACGTACTTATCACACAACGTTTTTATTACGGCAGCAATATTAAATTGCTTGTATTTACACTTTAAAACCGCAAACCGCACACCTGACATCACTGCAACGATTTTTAAAGCTAATTTATTTATAAACAAATCTTTACACGATTAGAACTACACGTAACTAATTAAATCTAACGATATTTAAGGAAAACACTTACACTCATTTATATATTACTATTACTTGAAAATTGGTGTCCGCGGATAACTTCTGTTTAGCTAAACCTGTATTTGTTCACATTAAAAGCACGTACGCTTATACGCTGTTAATTTAAACCGACAGTTTTGTTAACTTCCGATTTCGTAAAACTGATCTCGATTCCTTTGGAATACGTTTTATATAATTCTGTTATCTGTATCTAGAATGTTCAACATGCTTCGGTCATTGTCTCGGAGTTGGCAATAACTTCGAGAACGTTTTACTATTGACAAAATTTTTAGTTTTTGTAAGTTTCTTTTTCTATCTATTTTAATGAAAGGTCAAGTCCCTTTATTGTAGTCGCGTATCAAGTAGTTCTGTGTTTTATTTGTATACGTTAAAATTTACCTGTGCGAACGTAGGACAATGAGGAAGAAAGATGAAACTAAAATGAATCCTATGGAATTGAAACATCTCAGGAAAATGGCAGGAACAACTAAGTGAGACAGAATAAAAAATGAAGACTGTTACGCTGGTTTTCTCGTAACAAAAGAGAAGTCAGTTGTTCTCGGAGATGGGGTTGCAGGCTTTGTGATGATCGCTATAAACTAAATATAAAAAGGCGCCAAAATGATGAAAGACTAAATTAGGAAGATATCGTTTAAATCTACCCGCAGCTGAAAATGAACAAATAACACGACAGAAGCGATAATACAGAATATATATTTATCTTATCACACACGGTATTTAAAGAGGTCGAAATTATATAAGCTTTCCAAAGACTAGTGCATGGGTTTATATCACAGGCCAAGTATAAGTTACGCCCTTGACTGGGCAACACGTCGTACAGCACCTAGTCGGTCTAGCTTTTACACTTAGGAGTGACTTTACATTCTTAAATTAAATTACAAGAGTAAGAAAATCGAAGTTCTAGAGAATCAAAGCGCACCTAGTATGTACGTATGGGCGACTGACCACCAAACTATTATGAATTAAAGTAAAAATGTAATCGTTACAGTTATGTTTTATCCAGTAGGGGATTAGCTAATTCCGTACCAGTATTACCTAAAACTCCATTGAAATCTAACACAAAAGAAAACGTACATACGGCGTTATCACAAGTAAATCCTGTCTTTAATTCATACGATCATTGAAATAAGCGAATGCGCCGAGCTTCCTTCTAATTAACTTTGCAACTTGGGTAATTATTTCTTCCAATAAGATTGTATTCAACCCCTTGAACTTCAGCGACGTGACATCATGGAAATTTTTCAATTGTAACAGGTGTTTATCAGCTTCACAGATAAGGGACACACGTGGAGATGTGGAGACCTGCCTGAATAAGCTTTCAATTAAGAAGACATAAAATTCGACCGCATATTTACGTGGAATTGCGAGAAACTACTTAATGATCAAAGCCTTGTTGGCTTAGACACCGCTAAACGGAGGTCTGTGTTGCACAAAACGTTACTGGAAAAAAATGAATTCGCGCTTTTAAAATTTGACAGTCAATCACGTAAAGTGGGCGTGTCGAGGTACAAATTTTATACTCGAAAAATTTTAGCATACCAACTTTTTAACATAACAAACGTAAGAGAAATAATTAAGCAAGATCCAATAATGGAAATAATAAAAAAGAAGCAACTAAACTGGTATGTACATATAGTAAGGATGGAACCCAACAGAATAACAAGAAGAATCACGGAAGCGGGAAAACCGATCAAAAAACAAAGAAGCGGACCCAAAAGAAAATGGATGGAACAAATCAAAGAAATTAGTGCAGAAAGGGGAGTGAGAAAGTACGAAATGAAAACAATAGTGAAAGAAAAATATGGGAAAAATTAATACAGGACTAGAGTACGACGCCCGAAAGGGGATAAAGAATTAGGGAAGAAGAAGATTGTTCGTCATGTGGTTAATGACCTGACACTGTCTCTACATAACCATGTTTTCTTATTTTACCGTCATTGCAAATATCTTCAACATGGTTGTTGACGAAACGTAAAGAACGTCCGGATCAACATTTTTTCAAATATTTGACGCATGCAGTAGATACATATTACATTGCATTCTTTAGATCTGCTCATCTTCCTAAATAATGTAAACCAAACAGATTAGAGCAACAATGCAAACTCTTGAGTGAGCGAGAAGTAACACGTTTGAGCAAGTCTTAACCTGCATTATCTCTGTAACCAAAACTAATCAAATTGTATAATTTGTACTTCTTTTAACTTGATCACTTACTGACCTACCGGACCAGCAGTAACATTGCAAAAATAACTAGAATCCTACGGATATAATAGCTCGTTATAATAACTACCCAAACAACACATTGGTACAAAAAACATCTAAATGTCCGTCTAATAAACGTTAATAACGCGTTTAAAAACGTTTTAATGTCTAATAAACGTCTATTAGCCGGACATTTAGACGTTTTTTATACCAATGTGTTGCTTGGGAAATATTTAATAATCGTGTGATTATTACATTACCAAATAGACGATGTAGTAACAAATAAAAAAATCAAACACTGTTAAACGTCATCGCATAAAAAAAATTTAAATTTAGATATTAAAAAATCCATGTGATGTTTTAGTCATGTCGAAAAATAATAACTAACAATTTCAAGCATGACAAATCTACTAATAACACTATTACAAAGATAAATATTAGATTGTTATAAACAAAGAAAAACTTTCGCAATTACTTTCGTGATGGCGTTCTATATAACTTTTATTATTGACGTTAATTATTGAATAGATAATAAAAATTTCTCTTTTTATTAGGTTATTTTATAAGCGTTAGGAAGTAAGATTAATATAAACTCTTCTAGTTGATTGAACAAGATTGTTATTATGAATAAATTTGCATCATCGGCTATTTCGAAACGCTGTTAGTTATTTCGTAATAAGATTAGCGAATTTTTTATGCATATTTTGTTTGTTTATTTGACCACTTTTTATTGGTTTAAAGGTTAGTGTCGTGTTTTTACAACAAATGCTGTTTTTAGAAATGTCACTATGAAGGTTAATAACTTTGGGTTTTGATTATTCAGTCTTAGATTTCTGTACTTTTTTTTGGTTGTTTGTATGTTAAGGTCAAAAAGAATCTAAAATTTTCATTCATAAATATCGATCTCCAGGTTGGTAGATCACTATACGTTACTTCGGAGATTTTTCATTTGACCCAAACACTAACTGGTATAAATAAAATGTTAAATGAATTTTAGAACAGGCAATGATCGATCTTTGATTATATTTTATGTCAAATCCTAAATAATTTACATAAAGATAGAATTCGTTTAGATACAATCAAATAGAAATGCATAAAATCGAAATGGTTTAAAAATGGTATTCTGTAGTTCTCTACAATTTCAATTATAGAGGTTGTTGGCGGTCAATTCGAAATTGTTGATTTGATTGTTTCCTACCACTGTCGCAAAATACCCAAGTTGTGCAACTCGATTCGATCGATTCGATGCATTTGTCAAAAACGAATGTCTGTAATCGCATTGCTTTTTGTTGCATTCCAGTCAGTGTTGTGTATGCGCTGACAAATTCTAGATATGATTTTATCTAGTTGAGTTATTGTCTAGACGCATTTCTAATTAAACCAGTTGGAAATAAAGTACTTTTTGTTTATAACATTTAATGGATACGATAACATGTTTTAATTCGTCACTCGTATAAATCATAAGGTAATTACAAAATCAAACTAAAAAAATTAATTTACAAAAATATGTTTTGATTTTGATTAATGGCTTTAAATGTATTTATTTAAATTATGTTATTGTGTACTACACTATCACATTGTTTTAGCTCATTAAATTACAATCTGAAAGAGAAATGTAAATATATTCTCACAGTACACAATATAATAATAACAATCGGCCAAACTTGGAGAACTGTTCTAGTTGGGTTGTTTTTGTTATGCTTGTTCATGTTTTTGATTGAATGATTAATGTAGGAATCAACAATATTACATTAAGAATTTGATTTATTTTATTACTGACTCGATTGATATTGATTCATAAATTTTAAATAATGTTGACCGATGCACGTTTGATAAATTTGAACGATTGTACAAATCATTCTTAAGAAGAAACTATGATGAGAAGTAGTTTTTATCGGTTTATCGAAGTTCAAAGCTGTCTACTTTTATCATCTGTGATAATTTTAAGATCTTGCAACAGGCCGCGTTATAATTGTATCTGCTGTATCAAACACTAAAGAACAATTGCACAATAGCGCAAGAAATGGATAAGTAGAGACCATCGCGCGCTTGGACGAAGCAACGCTGCAAAACTATTTATTTTTTTAGTTTTATATGAGTAAACACCACAACACAAGGCCGTTTTTGCTTTTGTTGGGCTGGTTGTTCCTGGATATCATCTTGTAGTGGTAACGGAAACCTAAGTCTTAGATGCATACCTGTGCTTTCATCTCTTGGCTGGAACGTTCTCTACGTTTCTAAACATTATTTTCTTGTTTAGTAGCAACTAAATCAAAGTTTAATTGTTTGGTTTTCTTTAATTCATGAAAAAATCTTAATACTACACCTGCAACTACAAATATCAAACAGTTTTGAATTTTTTGGTATTGTCTTAATATATTTTGGTTGCAATATTCGTTCACCAGGAGTTTATTAAGTAGTTTCATTAAATCTCTGTATTTATCGTGTTGGGAACTAATCTTTTGTAAATTACTGTTTGGATAGGCCCATTCTTAAATTTCTTCACACAAAAATCTAAACATTGTGCATACTATAGTCAGATCCGTCGAAAAATCATACAATTTGTTACGGTAACACAACCGTAACGTAGGCGGTAGCTTAGAACATTGGAAAGAGTCGTTGGTGTACAATTGATAAGATTAAGCATGATCTTGGATATGTCGATTATAATATAATTCAAAGAGCGCCAAAACGGGAGACATATACACTACAGATGCCCGTTTATATCTGACAAACGCTGAAGGTAAACAAATCGAATAAAACAAGTATAACAACGAATATATTTATTTCAACGATATCATAATAGAATAAAAATATATAACTAAGGGTTTGCCAACAAATATCGCAATACCGCTAATAATACTGGACCCTTAAATTAGGCAACATCTCGTACACCTAAGCAACAAGTGACATAAAGTTACATTCAATACATTACCGTTGGCGAATACAACAAAAACTGTCAATTATCACGATTTTATGGTGATTGCACAAATAGTGAAACTAAACGCACCGTTTAACTTGTTACAATAAAAAATACACGTTAGTAGTGATAACAAGCGTAATATATATGTCGTATCGCGCGTGCATACGACGGACCTCAAAGCAAATAATTATATATAAGAAACAGGATACTCACATCAGCGTTTCTAATATGCGATTAGCTAATAGCACATCAAACACAAATTTCCTAACATGTCTACAAATTAAACTGGTAGATACATACCCAGTTACCACAAATATGTAGTAGCTAAGTTTCATGCGTTTGATTAAAAGCAAAGTGCGCTAAGCTTCCTGAAGTCAATTAACGCATCCAAAATCGCAATTTATTTACTCAACACCAGCGTGGATGATCTAGGATACTTAAAATGTAGAAACCACTGGGCATGGCGTTAACACACTTGTTGTTTACTTAAAGTTCGCATTACAATTAACAAGCAACGAATAAATTACATTTGGGTCGAATTAAAATGGCATAGTAGCATATTAAATTAACAAGTAATTATGTACGTTGCTCATTTTATTGTTACCTTTTTCAGATAAATTAAATTACACCGTCAAACTAGAAGTTAGAATGTCGTGAGTTTAAATAAAATGTTTTGATAAGCAGGTACGATAATAGGTTTAAATCCCGACACATAAACACATGCACGTACATTATGATATTAAACTGAAGTAGGGTTAGTTAACCGACGGCCTATCGGTGGGTACTGAAGTCCTGGGATACGGATGCAATTCAGCTATTAGTTGATTGGTGGGGACAAACAAACAAGGGTCAAAAATACACATATAATACACAAAATACACATACAATAAACACACAAACAAATGTTATAAAATGTACGGCCCATTATCATGGAAGCAACCTACCGCGACTTTAATACATATATCGAAGCAGGCACTTGCCTATATCATAGATTCAAGATACGCTACTTAACAAAAAAAAATACACAGGGTCCTCATAGTATGAGAGCTACCTGCAGCCACATGTTGTATGTCCCTCACGGTAAATAAAATATGTTTACATTCGACAAGGCAATTCACACAACGGTCTTTGCACCGGTTAACGTACATATGGTTATTTCCGGTCATTAAGGTATGAATATCATAGTATAAACAATTCTAACTTCTAGTAATTTGAGCAATTCATAAAACACACGTGCAATGATCAAACAAAAGAAAGTTACAATAAAACGTGCTCCGTCATTCGGGTACGGGACTCGAGCAAGTTGATATTTAATGAACAAATAAAATTTCAGTTGCAAAATAAAATCGTTTTGTTTAAACATAATCTTTAAAAGAAAACATAAATTGACACAGAAAAAAATAAAAGAAATATAACAGGGAAAGTAACGGGACTGTAAAATGGCTACCCCACGCTATCTTTTTAAATAAAGGAAATAAGGGTCAAAACTACCCTGGTTCCCGTTCAAAGCACAAATACAAAAACAGACAGACTTACACGAATTAAAATCATTTTGCATACATACCTAGCAAGTTACAAAGATTGACAAAACAAAAACACAAATTATACAAAGAAACTTTTCAGGGTAAAACACGTATTGCTATTTCGAACAAGATTCACCCCCTAAGATCCCGATCGCTTCATGGTGTCGTATCTTTAAAAGCCTCCCACTCTTCTAAGAAATACATGCGCGCTTTCAGATTCTTAGTCAACGTTTTTTTTTTCTTCGCTAGATGACGCCTGTGTAATTTTACATGTCTTTAAAGGTTTAAATTTAAATTGGTCCATTTCAATATATGGCGACATTTTTATTTATTTTCAAATTGAAGAACCTATAATGTCGTCAGAAAGCGTTGTGGAGACATTGTTTCTCTAAAAACACTTCTTTCGCCATTTGTATCAAAACGTTTGCGTAGATATTGGTTGTTAAGCTATAATTCTAAGAACGTCATCAATTCATCTACATCACTTGTTACGTGTATTTATTAAAAAAAATTTTTATTTCGTAATTTAACGTTAATTTGTAGTACCGCACTGTAAGCGTGTGCGACCCTGACGGCATGATATTATTCAACGGACTGGGTGTCCCGTTGCGTAGCCATTTCGTCTTTCCTGGGTATGAGGAAAGCTTTTGTGGTCAAGCGAGTTTTGCATGCGTTTCTGTGAACCAATGTTGATGGGCCTAACGACGGACAGATTTGTTTTCATCTTGACGCGTAGGTTTGAGGTGAGATGAAGACTTCGACGCCACACAATTAATCAAGGAAACTTTAGGTTGTGATAGGATTCTTGTGTAATTCCTTAGTCTGGGGGTTTGGATGTGGTTCTTTTCCTTATAACATATGTACCTTTATCATTTCATTATGGGTTTTCTAGGATTGTATTCAGGATGGGTTTGATCACTAGGGGTTGGGATTTCACTTCGTTTTAGGGCTCTTGGTCCTTGGCGCTTGCATTAACTGTTTACCTCTTACTTTTATCGTCGTGGGTTCCTTTAGTGATAGGCGTTCTTTGGGCTTTTTTCTCGTTTTTGGGTGCTTAGGCAATTCCGCTTCATGCGACCTTGGGGGATATGTCCATCTATTAGAAGTACCTTTTCTTTCTTTGGATGACTTGGTTGTGTTCTGTAGATCTGGTACATTGGCGACTCTTTTCTCAAAGATTTCACTACTTGGCGTTCCTCAATTCGGCAAGTTTTTTCCGTTATTCATCTGGGTTCAGTTTCAATTAAAGACGGTTTGGATGGTTTTTAAGGTTGGTTCGTTGGCGTGTATTTAAATTTCGTTTCGTCTTTATTAATAAATTTTCACATTTTGTAATTTAACGAAAATTCTTAATGCCGCACTGTAAACGAGTGCGGTCCTGGCAGTATGATATCATTAAACGGGTGACGCATCGCTGCGTAGCCATTTCGTTTCCGACATTTTCTGCAAGCAGTTTAATTTGTAGGGACATTGATCGTTAAATTGTAAGTACTTTTATTTAATTTTACGTCATCAATTTGTCATTACGTTTTAAGGATTGGGATGAATATCGAATGAAGATTGTTTGCTGAAGTATCTAGATCGTTTGTTGTTACAGAACGGCGTATGGCGGACGCCGCCGTTGTTCTATTTTACTAATTTAAAGGAATTTCAACGGAAGCTGGAAGCCTTTCTTTCACTTTGATAGATACGCGAAGTTCAGTCCTTATCCCATTGTATTGGTAGTTGGACTACTTCAGTCCTGCTGCAATCAAAGTTGGGTTGCTGACCTCAGGGGCTATATTCGTAAGACGTATTTACTTACTTTACACCTTCTGCTTTGTTAATTATATCCTTCAGGTTTGTTACATGTTTATCTACATTTCTTTTTATGAGGCCGTTGTTAATTTTATTAGGCCTTTGTTTTTACCCGTAACTTAAAGGCAGACGACTAACTCACTATAATTCGGTGAGAGGGTCGAAGGTCTAAGTGTACTAATTATACAATAATTTAAAAAGGCGCCAAAAGGAGTAAATATCATCAAGTACAGATCCCGTTTAAATCTGTATAATCAAAAGAATATATTTATTTTACAACAAGAGAATACGAGTTAAAAAGAACGAGGTAGAATAATAATTAAATAGCGATTCGAGATCTGTCGACAAATATCACAGTTTATAATATTGATGGCAGACCGTTTTGATCAGACTCCATACAACTAACTGTATTCAATGTTAACATGCACTACATGTAATAGATCCTAATGTGATAATGAAATTTAAATAGTACTCAATCAACTACTTCGTTTGGGATGCAGTCGCGAAACGAGTTGATAATTGATAATTATAATGAATCGCACAAAGAAAAAACTTACCTCCAACCGAAAGTTCCTTGTCAACACGCAGCAACGTTCACTACTACTTTTACATTTCAGAACCAAAGTATGCGTGGTATGTAAGCTTACGTACGACGGATTATATACCTAATTTTGGCTTCGACCACGTTCAAAAGGTTCGACGAAAGTTGACGGATGTCAGGTCAGCGTACTTAAGACAAACTTCGTTACATAAAGTTAAAGATGATTTAAAAGCTTGCAACTGAAAGTAAAATGAGTCAGTACGATCTACACTGTGATTACATACAACAAGTAAATACGCCGAAGGCTGACAGTTATAAAATTGAATACAATTAAAAAAAGGAAAAGTTATACGATACCATAAGTAGTACGCATAAGACTGACTGATTAATTAGAAAATGAACTACAATTAAGAAAAAGTATACGATACGATAAGTAATACACATAAGGCTGACTGATTAATTACAATATCTTTCGATACCTCTGGTTTTATACATAAGGTCGATTCAACATGTATTATTCCATATGCCTAAGATAACCTTGTTGTAGTTTCACGAAACTCGCTTAAAAGATTAAACGTAATTAAAGTAACGTGACGACGCCATCTTAGAGTTTTTTTGTGATACTTGAGAACCTCATGTAATTTATCAATTCGCCTAGTCCTAGTACATGGAACAATTTTCCTTCAGTACATTCGCTAAACGTGTAATAGAAATAACGAGGAAAATTAAGAAAAAAAGAACTTCTTACAGAATAGCGTAAAAGAACCCTGACACGAACAACCGCTCTCAACGACTTCAAGTACGTAAAAGGATGTAAAGATCGTAAACGATACGCCTTAAAAAGACGGTGTAGCTGTGAATTTTAATTAGGAATAATAGCCTTGTAAATACAGAAATAACGACATGTAACAGCGTTCAGCTAATTTTAGCGGGGTTTTGATCATTATCAATATTTTACTTTCAGTCGAGTAGAATTATTTAGCCTTCAGTTTGTATCTAATTTTATTGTTACTGTTTACGTTCATGACTTGAACCGAACGATTAACCTTAGTAAGTTTGTATTCAAGGCTGACGGTGGCTATTTTAAATCGGCGAATGCAAGATTGCACTTCTCGAAAGTGTCGCAAGTATTATACATAGGTAGCTAATATAATTACATGCTACATTAAGGAACTCCAAGTCAGGGGGTAAGTCTTACGTTACTTTGATAATAGTTTAGTCTTTTATATTTTGCATAGTCCTCTCTTATTTCTTATTTGTCTTATGTTATTATTAGCTCATAACTATGGTTAATGACAAACGCATAACATTACCTCAGAAGTTGGTGACAAGAATACAAATCTCAACATACAAGAAAATATATTAGACGAAATAACAAAAAGAATACGAATGGGTTAGACTACATTTGGAAAGCATAGCTACATCATAAAATACAAATACGTTACAAATCATCTTTCCGGAAATGACGTACGGCTGAGAGACTGAAAAACGTTCAGAGACTAGCAAAGAGGCAAACGGTACAAGAAAGAGAAAGAAATTTTTGGAATAAAACTAATAGATAAAAACCAAAACACATGGATACGCCAACAAACAGGGGGGGTCAACATAATTAATTTTCTGAATAGTTTTTGTATTGTCTGTTTTAACTCTTTCACTAGTCTGTCATTGTGTGGTCTTTTGTTGAACATATTGTTGCGAACTTAAAATTTACTTTATTTGAACTACTTTAGATTCAAATAAACACCGTTGCGATAAGATAACCGCACTCACATTTATTTATTTCTACGGCACGCGCGTAAAAACACTGAATATGCACTTATTTATATATGTAACACCGGCGCGTTAGTCTTTAAGATCAAAGTCGATTATCGTGTTTCCTTTTTATATTGTTTCTTTATCTCTGCTTAGATCATTCCGAGGTTTTCGCGATTACTTGAGAACAGTATCGAATTTCTAGAAAATTTTACAATGTAAATACTTTCTCTACATTTGTTTGTGACCTATTCGGGTTTTGTGTGCTGATTATAGTTATAACGCCACCTCGACTATTCTTCCAGGTAACTTGATTTTGGTTTGGAGTTTACGCTCACTTTTTTCACTACCGTGATTTAGACGCGATTGTCTTTGCCTTCGGCATTAATAATTTGTTTCTTCGAAATTAAATAATGTAGAAAGTTGTGGTTCAGACTATTGCGATAAAAGTCGATAACGAAACAAATAGTAATAAAATGAATCTACAAAAGATAGTCCAGACGTTGATTGTCTCAGCTCTTTCAATGACCATTCGTAGTCCGTATTCTTTTTCCTTTGCCAGAATTGATTTTTCAAACCCCTAGAGGAAAAAATAAATAATTGGGCATGTTTCACTTTATTTTAATCTTCATATATTGCACCCTGTTTCCTTGGGAATAATTTGCATATCAGCGTTTTTATTTCGTTTAGTCGCGAACACATCGTGGATCAATACGAAACTTTACCAACAAAGTTCAGGTCAAAGAAACTAATCTTGGATAAGAGCACTGCTTCGTAATCACAATAGTATTAAATTTAAACTATTTTGGTATGTAAACTGCCTCGTAATTTTATAACTAATCATTACGTAACATCCGATTTACCTTTTAAAAACAAAATTTTGATAACCTTGTTTTAAACCCAAGATAAATTGTAAACGTAATTAAGATTATCCTCTGTTTTGATACGGTTATTTCTAATTATGTCGTTTAATTACACTTGTAAAAACTAATGGCTTAACTTTAGTGTTTTGACGTAGATGTGTATTGACCTGTCATTGCTTCTTGGTTTTTTTTTTGAGTTTTACTACATTCATCTTAATTCTCACGTTTAAAGGTCACAGCGTTAAGTTATCAAGGTATATAAGTGAACTTAGGGGCACTTAAATATCTCCATTTTAATTAAATTATTATCTTGGAAATGATACTGAGTTCTAAAGGTTGCTGTTAGGATCCCTCTTCATTGAATTACTTACATTTCTACAAGGTTAATTGGAAATTTCGAAATTTGATCTTTTATTAATAGGAAAATATTTTAAGTATTTTCTTTCACATTACAATTACAATTTTCTTTGTCTATTCAATAAATTGTTCTTTTCCAAATTTGGCGTGTAAAACGTGATGTAACGTGACAAACTTAGACGTATTAGGTATCTGTTTAGAAATTCAGCAGACATAGGCTTCGTTCCGAAAATTACCAAACTCGGAGGGTGACGAGAAGTTTAAAGTTTCAAATGCAAATGGTGTAAATAATTTGCTTAGTCGAACTTGTTCATATAACATCTACAGAATTTGTTTTTTTTATATTTCCAAAATAAAAGGAAAACTATATATCCAGGAATTTTTTTAACAGGAAAATTTCACATATTAATGATACACAATAAAGATTTGTTTACAGAATGTGGTTAATTATTCAAAGTGCTATTAAGCTTATTGATTTCTTAAAATTAAATCAATTTATAAGTGTGGAAATCGTTTCAAAGTATTCTTTGGATAATCAGTACATGCACCTTGAATTACATTTTTAATACGAAAATCCTGTTTTGTTCATAAACTTTAGCCTCGGTATACTTTAAAACTCGTTATAACAAGTACATAAATTTTTTTTTATGTAGAACATTTTTAACGAAGTTCTGCACTTTAACGATGACTTTGACTTAATTATCATATTAATATTTAAAACAATAACGCGTGTAGAGGGTTAGACGTTTATGTGGGTTCTTCTAAGAATTGTGACTTTGTAACATATGTTAATGTGTTATGTTTAACAGGATCGATGTTTAAAGTTGTAACGACTACGTGATTTCGTTTGAGCTAGAAAGTTTTTTTTACTTCCAGTTGATGAAACAGTAAAAGACTAAATTATTGCTAGCGGATTTTAACTTAACGAGAAACGTATTTGAAAATTATTAGAACGTATGACACCGAAACGACCTTTTGATGTAATCAGCTTATGGCTTATTACCTTTTACAACTGATTCGCATCTTACTTTCTTTGGTAGATTTGAACCGTTCAAGATTAATCGCTTCTTTTGGTTTAGTTTCGGATGAGGAATTTTTTTTGTTAAAATTGGTGCTTAACGATGACTTATTGCATATTATAAATAAGAACTGCAGTGAAAATTCTCATGAAGAGTCGTGGTTTTGGTAGATTTTCGCTTGGTCATTATTAATGAAAAGAAGGTCGTTGCTTACAAGTTGGATTGTTCTAGTGAGCTCAATAAACATTCTATTACAATTTAAGAACGAGCATGGAATATTAATGAGAGATTATTTAAATTCGATGTAAACAATGGTACCAACTTTATAACGGGAAGTGAGAATAACGATAGATCCCAGGTGACAATGTAGGACGTATGTGTTCTACGATTTTTATTAGTGTAAAATTTTTCCTACGTAAGTTTTAATGCAGATGTTTCTTTCAGAGAAACAATTAAGACTACTAATCTAAAATATCCATACAATTACTTTGTAGTATTTGGATTTCTATTCTTCGAGCAGTTTTTAACCTTATCTAGTCTACCAAAATGCAGCACCATGGTTTAATTCATATTGGGACTCTTCTAGTGGGTTCAAGTTTTACAGCAGTCATTCTGAATTGATTCTCTTTCTCTAAGTCATTATTTTTATTGGTGTCTGTATTCTTGACGCGCACAATATTAATCGATAGTCCGATACGTATTGATAGTCCAATGAGATCGATACGAATCGCGTATTGATATTTGATACAGAAAATGCAGCGAAGAACACGTTTTTAGTAGGATTTAATTAGAAAAAAAACGGTAGATCTAAATGCCAAGATACGAATTGTGTATCGATATTCAATACACAAAATGCTATATCGTCTACCATAACATACCCAAAGTGGATACGAAAGTTCATAGGTATAGTAATTGTCGGTGCACACCGATACGTATCGAAGCATCGATACTCCGATACGTATCGATATTTCGATACACAAAATGCTATATCGCTCACCATAACATAACCAATGTGGATACGAAAGTTCGTCGAGATGGTAATTATCGGTGTACATCGATACTCCGATACGTATCGATATTCGAAACACAAAATGTTCTATCGCTCACCATAACACAATCAATGTGAATACAAAAGCTCCTCGAGATAGTAATTTTCGGCGTACTCCGATACGTATCGATATTCGATACACAAAATTCTGTATCGTCCGCTATATCGATATAGTAATTGTCGGTGTACATCGATATTCCGATATGTATCGACACTAGATACACAAAATGTTGTATCGTCTACCATAACACAATCAATGTGGATACGAAAAGTCGTCGAGATAGTAATTATCGGAGTACATCGATATTCCGATGCGTATCGATATCAAATACTGTATCGCTCACCATAACATTACCAATGTGGATACGAAAGCTCGTCGAGATAGTAATTATCGGGGTACATCGATACTTATCGATATTTTTATACGCAACGCGTATCGATATTTCATACACAATATGCTCACCCATAGCACAATCAATGTGCATACTAAGGTTCGTCGAGATAGTAATTATCGGCGTACTCCGATACGTATCGAAACATCGATATTCCGATGTGTATCGATATAAAATGCTGTATCGCCCACTATAACATAAAAAATTCGTCGAGATAGTAATTACCGAGGTACACCGATACGTATCGATATTCGATACACAAAATTCTGTATCGTTCCTCATAACATACCCCATGTGGATACAAAAGTTCGTCGATATAGTAATTGTCGGTGTTTACCGATACGTATCGAAGCATCAATATTTATCACACAAAATGCTGTGTCGCCCACTAATAACATCACCAATGTGAATACGAAAGTTCTTTGAGATAGTAATTATCGGTGTACATTGATATTCCGATATGTATCGATATCTGATACACAAAATGTTGCATCGCTTACCATAACACAATCAATGTGGATACGAAAACTCGTCGAGATAGTAATTATCGGTGTACATCGATATTCCGATATGTATCAATACACAAAATGTTGTATCGCTTACCATAACACAATCAATGTAGATACGAAGGTTCGTCGAGATAGTAATTATCGGCGTACTCCAATACGTATCTAGACATCTATATTCCGCGTATCGATATAAAATACTGTATCGCCCACAATAACATCACCAATGTGGATACGAAAGCCCGTCGAGATAGTAATTATCGGTGTAGATCGATATTCGATACACAAACTGTTGTATCACTCACCATAACACAATCAATGTGGACATGAAAGCTCGTCGAGATAGTACTTCTCGGCGTACTCCAATACGTATCGAAACGTCGATATCCCGATGCGTATCGATATAAAATATTATATCACTCACCATAACACAATCAATGTGGATACGAAAGATAGTAATTATTGGCGTATTCCGATACGTATCGAAACGCCGATATTCCGATGCGTATCGATATAAAATACTATATCGCCTACCATAACATAACCAATGTGGATACGAAAACTCGTCCAGATAGTAGTTATCGGTGTACACCGATACGTATCGAAACATCGATATTCCGATGTGTATCGATATAAAATACTGTGACGCCTACCATAACATAACCAATGTGGATACGAAAGCTCGTCGATATAGTAATTATCGGTATACAGCGATACGCATCGATATTTCTATACACAACGCGTATGGATATTTGATACACAAAATGCTGTATCGCTCTCCCATAACACAATCAATGTAGTACATACGAAACTTTGTCATATAGTAATTATCGGCGTATTCTAATACTATCGAAACATCGATATTCCGATGCGTATCGATATAAAATACTGTATCGCCTATCATAACATATCCAATGTGGATACGAAAGCTCGTCGAGATAGTAATTATCGGTGTACATCGATATTCGATACACAAAATGTTGTTATGCCCAGCATAACACAATCAATGTGGATACGAAAGCTCGTCGAGATAGTAATTATCGGTTTACACCGATACGTATCGATATTTCGATATGCAACGCGTATCAATATTTGATACACAAAATGCTGTATTGACCACCATAGCATAACCAATGTGGATACGAAAGCTCGTCGATATTGTAATTATCGGGGTACACCGATACGTATCGATATTCGATACACAAAATTCTGTATCGTCCACCATATCGATATAGTAATTGTCGGTGTACATCGATATTCCGATATGTATCGACACTCGATACACAAAATGTTGCATCGCCTACCATAACACAATTAATGTGGATACGAAAACTCCTCGAGATAGTAGTTATCGGTGTACATCGATATTCCGATACGTATCAATACACAAAATGTTGTATTGCCCACCATAACATAACCAATGTGGATACGAAAGCTCGTCGAGATAGTAATTATCGGGGTACATCGATACGTATTGATATTTTTATACGCAACGCGTATCGATATTTCATACACAATATGCTGTATCGCTCACCCATAGCACAATCAATGTGCATACGAAGGTTCGTCGAAATATTAATTATCGGCGTTCTCCGATACGTATCGAAACATCGATAATCCGATGTGTATCGATATAAAATGCTGTATCGCCCACTATAACAACCAATGTGCATACGAAAACTCGTCGAGATAGTAATTACCCGGGTACACCGATACGTATCGATATTCGATACTCAAAATTCTGTATCGTCCCCCATAACATACCCCATGTGGATACAAAAGTTCGTCGATATAGTAATTATCGGTGTTCACCGGTACGTATCGATACGCAACATAAACGAAGTAATTACCGGTGCTCAGTGGTAAGGTGTTACAAGCTTTATGTCTTACGAACCTTGCACGGCCAACTCACACAGTCGGAGGTAGGGGAGGTCTACAGGAAGTATGCTTAAGGGCGCCAGATCTGATCTAAGATAACACTTCTGCCTCGATCACGACAGACGGTCCAAACTTATAACTAAATTTAAGGTTCGTAATCCTTATTACTCTGATGTTCGAGTAGCCAAAATTCGTTAATAGCGAACGATAATTGCAGGAGGAAGAAAAATAACAAGAGAGATTAACAAATATAACCACTTTAATGTGTTAACGTTGAATATGGACAAGAGTATATGAAATTTCTTCACTCATTCATGTTCGAATGATTTCTACATGTAATTGACAAATATCACAATTTTAATTTAGTAGCGTAGCAAGTTGACGACTATACATTAAATTCTCAATCCATAAATACTAGGAGGACTAACAATTTTCGTTAACAAGTGTAGAAAACTTTGATTTCGCAACACATAAGATTTATAAGATTATATCGAAGTTTTAGTACATGAACGTCCGTAGTATCGACAACACACAATACACATTTAAGATCGAAACGAACAGCACCGAAAATCTCGTAGTAAATATGTTTTTCCCTCACAGCATGCGATACAGTTACGTGAATGATTAAGGTTACCTTATTGGTATATAAGCAATAAACGTAATTACGGTAGTTAACATTAATTAAAATTCTGTGAGTAACTTTCGTGATCACGATATAAAAGTTAAGCAAATAACTCACTCCAAAATCCAGTATCCACTTTCGCGAAGAAAACGTTTTCACCGCCAGCGGCCTGTAATAAATAGTGAAAAGCAAATCGTATCACACACTAACTCACAAAGAACAGGAAGCTAAAAAAAGTAGTATTAATAAATCATTAAATGTTATATAAAAACCCGTTGTATCGTATACTGTAGGTAACAATTTAGAACAGGTGGCTGATAACACAATCGACTAGTATACACGAAATAACATCTCCCACAGTAAGGCTTGTCGAGACTCCGTTTTCGTGGTGGAGAATATGCCTTCCAAAATCGTACGTGTTCGGTAACGATATTTCTTAATAATAATTAATCTTCAACATTTCTTAATTGAAACGAACATGTGCTCGAGCGTGGGGAAACGGCTATCAAATTAGGGAGAAATTACAAACGAATTTTAATAAAACGGCAGCAATTATCTTACCCTGTGACGACTCAAATATTTCACGAACGTAATGTAATTACAATTTGATTCCCATTATTACGGATGTCTCTTGAAATTATTTCTTTAAGTCATACAGGCCATTTTAGGCAATTGACAGCTTCACGATTTTGTCGTAAAAAATGACAGCCACGAGAAAAGATCGGTAGAGGGCGTCCAAACCGGAATCTAATTTCAATTAAATATACAGGGTCTTCCGTAATGAAAATTTCGTACGTAACAAAGGGTATGGGTTACATTGAACATCCGTGATTTATTGGAAAACTCAAAAATGAGGTTAAATGTTCAAAAATCGGTAGGGCGCTAAACAGGGGTTAAAACGTCACACTAACCTCCTGTTAACTAGAGGGCAAGTTATCGGTTAAATGCACTTTAAGCAACTTACCTTGCATTGATCTAAATCTGTAATATAAAACCAAAAAAATACGCGATTGGAAAATTTAAAAAAAAACAAGGTAAATTTAAATTCAAAGGCCTTGGTCCGCAAAATTAATTAAATCAGATAACTTAAATGGTAAATCACTAAATGTGTACTCACAGTAACCACCAAACTGAAGCGTTGGTACGTAAAATCCTAATAGACGTTAATTCACAAACTTAGTCAAAACCTTTTTACAATTATCAGCAAAACAAACTATAATTACGGTAATGGTTACTTATACATACCTCAAATTTCAATCGGTAACTGAACGGATAACGTGCCTCTGTCTCCCAAGAATGTTAGGAAGTCGCTTTCAGCCGAAGAAGAACGAATGGGGCTCAAATATAATACTGCTAGGTACGATGTTGAAGAATCCGCCGAAAGGCGTTGTTGAGTTGTGTATCCCAAAGAACGAAACTGAGTTTTGGTGACTCTTCTAAATTGCTACATTAGCGAAGATTAAAGCGAAGCTTTTTGACTTAACTATCACCAAACCGTTAGGTACCAAAGCGGCACAACATTCCAAATTAGCTCAAACCTAAACGTTTTTTAGCATAGTAATGAGACGAGTACCGAAAGTCAACGAACTTCTTAACTAAAAAATCTTCTTTTTTATAAACGTTGAATGAACCGTATCTCGTATGATCAACTTGCTACAGACCAAGATGCTCAAGGTAAAAGGTTAAGGCGTAATAATTTCATGGAACCAAAACATTGAAGACTGTTCTCACAAGAAACGCTAACTCGATGATTGAGAAGTTTGATAGCGTTAAAATCAATAACGGTACTGTAATATCCGATTACCTCGATCAATAAAACAAAATAGTAATTGGTTCGAAAATAAATTAACGAAAAGCACTTAGAACATGACTTTACTAACAAACTTTATTTAAACTGAACGTAATACGAGGTTTGTCATAAAATAGGTACGAAGCCTACAATTTATTATAAACAAAACATCTGTATTACTTTAAGGTTTTTCCTTCTTGTCATCGCGAAGGCTTCTACGGTCGAAGTCTGTACTAAGGTTAGAACGTCTTCTAGGTTTGGACCGTAGTGATGTTGTAGCCAAAGTTGCCAACGTTTTGTCTACTTCTGTAATGGGAAGCCCATCAGGGCGTGAAAGAAATTGAAAACTTAAACAAGTAAAAGATAATGGCGTGTCTTTGATAAACCAGTAACAAGCGGGAATCAAAGAGGGGATATTTCAAAACGATGTTACGATTACAGTTATTGGGGTGGGATGATTCCTATGCTTTCTCGGACTTTCTTATTGAAGAAGAATGGAGATTTTGCAATAACCGATGTGTTATCAAAATTTATATTGTGGTTTGCAGTAAAATAATGTTCAGCAACAGTAGATTTAGAAATATGTCTCTTCTTTATACAACAGTTATGTTATGAAATACGTATAATGACGGAGCGACCAGTTTCACCGATGTAGTCTAAACCACATGAACAAGCAATTTGGTATACACCTTGAGATAAAAGTAAGAATGGGAGAAGGAAGAATTTGTGAGATTTTACCTGTCAAGTTGAATATGGGTTTAATATCATTCTTACGAAGAAGTTTATTTGATCTGTGATAAATGTAAGTTGAAAATGCCAATTTCAGATTGAAATCGGAAGTAGTCCTTGGGTACTCGTAAGATGACGGAGTTCCTAGTCTGGATATGCAAAATGACAAGTAGAAAAAGCGCGATGAACCAAAAATTCAATAATAGGTTTCTGTACCGGATGATGATGAGACAAAGCTTGAGAAGGTATCTGTCCGTTTGTGTGGGCTTGCAATAGACAGAATGTCCTAAAAGCTCGTCGAGCTTACGTGTCACAAGAGGGTCAAGATATGGGAGAGAACCATTTATTTTGATTGCCATCAAAATCAAACTTCGGTTGCAAAGGTTCAATCCATTTGAGGGAGGACGATAAAAGGTTTTCTAAATTATATCAAGAATTTTTCATTGCGATGAATCGGTGTTTCGAACATGGTTTTAAGGCAAGCGTTGTTCCTTGGTGAGAAAAAAGGGACTCGAAAATGAATTAGTTATAATTAGCAAATGCCAAAAGAAATATTTTATCCAAAAAACAGGACGCTAGTAATTAGGATATTTTAAGCACCTTTAACTATTGCTGCTCTTGTCAATAGCACTAGTATTGGTTAGCTAAAGAACAGGCTTAGGAAATAGTGTACATTTTTATGGTGTGCTAATGAACTGGACTACGAATTACGAACGTGTTAGACTAATCGGTCTACGAGATGCTGGATTATCCATTCGTGATGTGGCTGGAAAAGATGGACAGAAAATAATGAGAAATGAAGACGTTGATGACCTGGTCGACCCAGATGCTTTTCGGGTAGGTTTCTCGCCGACCAGAGAAATTGGTGATGGAGAGGTTTAATTAACCAACAAATCTCCATAAGATCTGTTTATCGAAGAATTCGATCTTTTGAGCTTAATCGTACCGGCCATTTCTTTGTTTACCTTTAAATCTACGTCATAAAACTGCACGGCTAGAGTAATGTAATGAAACATTGCAATGGAATGAAGAATGGAAGCGACTAGTTTTTGGTCACGAATCTTGATTATGTTTATGACTTCATGATGGTCGCAGAGAGACTTGGAGTTTTCTGTAGAACGAGATACCGTTCTTAGTCAAAGTGTGATGGTATGGGGACTATGTACCATGGTAGTAGATCTTTTCTAGTAATTATTCAAGGAACGTTAAATGCTTTTGATTACATCAATAATGTGCTGGAATTAGTATTAGTTTCATATCTTCAGCAACTAGAAAATCCTATTTTTCAGCAAGATATTGCGCAGTCATATACTGCTAGGATTACTACAGAGTTTCTGGAAAATGCTAATTGTCCTCTCGTTTGTCAGGACGCAGGATCAATAATTTACAACCACCTCCAAAAAGTGTAGATGTTCTCCAACAACGATTGATGTTTCTCAAATTATGTAGACCATGTAATTAGAGAGACATTCTTGATTCATGATTGATTCTGGTTTGGCCTACACAGTATACTCAAATTGGCAGCTAAAAATAAATCAACAACTACTATCTGTAGTAACTTTAAAATAGAGGAAAAATATTAATACAAGAATGGAGACAAACGAGAAGACAACGTCAAGAAACTTCAAATGGGAACAGAAAAAGAAAGTTTCTGTGAACCTAAGAATGTGTTCGTTCTCGCTGTAAATGTAGCCATACCACAGAGTCTACCTAATAAATATTCTGGTATTTTTTTACAATAATATTGGAAGAATTTGAAACTTGTAGAAATATATATAAATCTTGGTAGAATTCAGATATCCGAAATATACCATGTACTGATACTTATGTAAGATATCGGGTGGATGGTATAGTGGTTTCGGCGGTATCGAAGTTTTTTTTAAATAGAAATAACATTAATATTGACATTGAATTATTACAGTATGAAAGCATAGACGGATTCAAACTATCAAGGATATCTCGACAGCATTGAAGTATCATAGAAGTATCGTAAGATTTGAGACGTCTATATCAAAATATCGATAGTATCAAAGTTTGAGCGATATCAAAACCTATAAGAAACATCTAAACTCTCAACGACATCAAAGGATCAAAGGTATTTTAAATATCGATAATATCCAAGTATCGGAAGCTTGAAATGACGACGATATCAAAATATTGGTAGTATCGAAGTATGAGCGATATCAACAGTATTGAACTATAGGAGGTATCAAAATTTCCGACGGCAAGCATCGACTTATCGGAAGTATCAGAAGTGTTAGATACTTCCGATACTTTGATAGGTATTGAAAAGTGTCTTCATCTCTGGTTTTTTTAAATTTACTCTTCGTTAATTTAATTTACATACAAATGTGATTGATACCAATTTATTTACAGTTTATTATGTATATTTTTCAGAAAATTTAATTTTTACCTGAAAGGAACTCGTTGGGAACTGTCACCTCGTTTCACACATAATTGACTTTTCTTTGATTTGGTATTATATTTAAATCAAATTTGTTTAACATTATGATATGATAGCCAGTCTCAAATTATTGTAAATGTTTCTTTGCAATGTTGAATTAAAAAAAATTTGGGATTCCTAAATCTCATGAAAAGTCATTCAACTCAAAGTGTGAAATAATCCAATCTTTAACTATAGGATGATTATTTTTTTCATCTACAAAACGAGATTTGATTTGAACGTCTTCAAGTATGAAAAAATAATAACTGAACAGTTTCTGAATCTCGAAACGTGTGATGTTTTCTAATTTTTCGGATTGCAAGCAGCAAAGTGACAACATTTTATACTATATATAGAAGTATAGAAAAGCTTTAAAGTCGTTTTTCTACTTGTAAAATTCTATAACGTATGTGGAACACAGTCGATGCGGCACTCATTGTCTTTATTTTTGGCACTGATATAGGAATATAAATTCTGTAATGTTTTTTCGCTGTTTTTAGCAATGAAAATTTAGCTGAAATATAACAGAAACAATATAACTACTGTTCGAAGTATCGGATTACTATCGACATGTATATAGACAGATTCGATAGCATCCGATGAATCAAAGTTGATGCGATACCAAAACATCAGATATTGGCGATATTGAATCGTTGGCAGTAATAAGACATCGAAGTATCGGAAGCATTATTATATCAAAGTACACGCGGTATCGAAATATCGCAGACGCTGAAAATAACAATAGTATCTCCAAAGTATTGCAGTTATTAAAACTTGGACAGTACAGAAGTATCGGAGAGTCGTAACGATGATACAGAAATATCGTAGTAAATACCTACGATATCACATGTATCGACGGTATCGGTATCGAAATATTGAGGAACTAAAGGTATCGTAGCTTTTTCCAACTTTTATGAGTATGCCGTCTTACCACTTTAATGATATTTTTTTTATTTAGCCTTCGGCAATTATTTGATTTTTACTATATCATAGAAGTATCGCAGGTATAATGATATCGGCAGTGTCGAAAGATCTAAGAACTGTTACCTCGTTTGATTTTCTGTTTTTTACGTGTCCAACTGTTTCTGCATTTGCTGATACAGAAACAATATACGCCATGTGTACTGGCTTGTTATCTCAAAACTGGCTGACGATATAGGACCAAGCAAGTAGGAGTATTTAGTACTGAACAAATAAAGTCGACCTACTCAACAGACTTCTTCAATCAATTATCTTAAACTACCAGAACTATCATTTCATGTTCTTTTATTAACTACGCCGACTACGATTTTTTTATTTGTTTGCTTATTTTAGAGTACAGAAAATATATATAGACACGATGAGTTTTCCATATTGGCAACATATTCTAGCCAGTATTTAGAAATGTTTAAAAAAAAATTAAACCGCAACTACCTATTATCACATAAACGTCGAAATTTTAACTTTAAATCATTAATACGTGTAGCACTAAATCTTTTTGTTAAGACGTAACACGTTTTTACTGCGCAATAAACCCTGCAAACGATCGTTTTTAACTACTGAAATCCAGACAGTATTTGTATAAATTATTTATAGTCAATATAACTGTCTCATCTATATTCATACTTTATCAGTGATTGCTAACGTACTTGAAAAATACATTTCGCAATTAAGTACATTACAGTATTAGTTCATAAATATTTTTTCAATTGGCGCGTAAATAGAAAGAAATTACGTTATTAGATCGTTGTAAGTATTTTCAAATTCCACAGTCTTACCCTAGCCGCAACCATTGTCATACGAATCTTTTTTGGTCATCGCTCGAATGAATTCTATTCCAAGAAGTTCTTTAGCTATCTGTCATCTCTAAGTTTTGTCACATACCTTCACTTTAATATCGTTATCTCTATTACGATTATAAGCGACTTTCGGCTTAGGCCGCGTCGTAGTTGAACACCCAGATTTTTAGGCTTGGTCCTAGTCTCTCTCTGAGAGCCAAAACAAGAAGTAGAACTTGACCCTTGCCGTCTTGTAGTTCGTGAACTCAAACAAACTGCCGTTTCGCAACGTTGCAGCTTGCATCTTCGGAGTGGTGAATGTCACTGAAGGAAAAAGTGTTATATCATTCGATCGACCCGGTAATTAATGGACTTTCACTTTCCGTTAACGTTTGACTGACTTTGTTATTACTCGGAGTAATGGTTTGTATCCCAGAAGTTTTAAACCGTCTTTCCAGTTCAGATTATATGGATGTTTTTCTATTTCCATAGCTTTGCGAATTAGTCTGGGAATCGTAGAAAGGAGTTCTAGCTGACACTTTAGTTTGGTTAAAGTGTAGCATGTGTCTTTGGTTCCAAACGTGTTCTGCCACTGATAATTTTGTAACTCTGCGGTGTTTGCAGTCAGCCATATGTTCTTCTACTCTAACCTCGTTAGAGCGTCCCGTCTTCTATATCCACAGGAACAAGGAATTTTGTTAATCTCAGCATGTTTTAAAGCTTCTTGTTTGTCTTTAGCAGACCTAAACCAATTGTTCTTTGCTTATTTTGTCTGTCGAACACATACAGTATAGTAAATAAGCTTGGTTACTAGGAGGTAGTGAGTCTTCTTTGACTTTTGGATTGACTGCACTCCCTCATGTCCTTTGGCGGTCTTTGTGCCCGTATCCATTTTGTTGTAGAGACCCCAACTCTTTTTGTGTGGTCTTCTGTACTGGAAGGCGGTGAGATTTAGCGGTTAAGTATTTATTAGTGTGGGTTTTCTTTCTATAAACGGAATGCCCTAACTTTCGTTGTTTGTCTTATCACCAGTACATCAAGAAGGGCTAGCCTGCTGTTATGTTCTCCATAGTTTATCTTGGCTATGAGGCCAAACAACAAACGTATCAAGATAGCTGAACCAAGTTTTTGGTTTCAACTCAACATTCTTCACAATTTGTTCTTACGTAACCGGTTAGCTACTTCTCTCTCCTGTCTGTTAATGTTTGAGCGTCGCGGTTTTGCTTTTCTTACAATGTTGCAAACGTCTTGTCGAAAGTTTGCAGCTTCTACTTCAGATGTTTTCTATCGGTGTTATCTTAGGTGTAACAACAACGTAGTTAAAACCCTTCTTTAATAAAGATGTGAGAGACAGGCAAAATAAACAGAGCGGAACAATTGGTTTAGATCTGCTAAAGGCATACAATGGGCTTTAAAACATACCAGGGTTTACAAAATTATTTGGTTCTGTGGGTCAAGTTATATAGGACAGACGGGACACCCTATTATAGTAAGAATAAAAGAATATAAGGCTGACTGCAAACACCGCAGAGTTACAAAATCAGCACTGGAAGAACACGTGTGGAACTAAAGACACACGGTAAACTTTGACTAAACTAAAGTGTTGGCTAGACTCTTTTCTACGCTTCTTAGACTTGTCCGCGAAGCTGTGGAAATAGAAAAACGTCCATATGATATGAACCGGGAAAATCCTGCTTACTCTCTAAGACAAATATCTACCTTTTTCGAAAGGACACAAACTCTTACTCCGAGTAATAACGAAGTCAGTCAAACGGTAACGGAAAGTGAAAGTCCGTTAATTATCTGATCGCTAATGTTATAATACCATCACTTCGTTTTTTCTTCAGTGACATCTACCACTACGAAGATGCAAGCTGCAATGTTTTGTTCCACTCAATGTTTTGGTTCTCGAGCCTAAAGAGTCTGGATGTTCAACGCTGTCTAAGTCTAAACTACCTTATAATCGTAACCAAGAAAGCCGTGAAAGCTTAATATTCTTCGATTCTTATGCTGTCAGATTTCTTTATTCTCAAAATTGATTTCTATATTTTCATGATTCTGAAAGTTAATGTCTTTCATCTGTACGTCACCAACAGAAGCATGCATTGGTTATACATTTATTTCTTGCAGCTTTTGAGTATTTTTCTCAAGTTTCGATGTGCAGTCTAATTGTTTTTGGATATATGTTATGTCGTGGTTCAGTTCTGTCTGACTTCTTCAGCGTTGCTCTCTTCTTTCAGCGTTTACAACTTGGATTTGATGTATTGTCTCAGTCTCATTTCTTTAAACCTCTTTCTGCCATCGCCGATTTTTTATTAGTTTCCCATTCTAAGACTGGTCTTTCTTTTTTTTCTTTAGTCTTTAGGGGATCTTTTCTTGACCAACGTCCTTCTGATATTTTCTTTACGTGTCCGTTGTTCTCTATTGTTTTGGCAATTGATTGATCTACTTTCATTCTTATTTCTCTGTGGTCACATTGCGCGTCTCTATAAAGTTGAGACTTGTACTTAGATATTTGAAGTTTTCATAGTATGTTACTTCTTGGTTGTCTATAGTAGGTTGTTTGTCTGGATTGAGTAGTTTAATGATTGTTGCCACATGTAAAAGTCGAAACCGTCTGAATTTTTAAAAATGAAGTACGTCAGACGAGTAAAGCACAAAGCTCAGAATCTCTTACTACAGTAGTGTCAGTTCCATAGATTCTGGCAGGGACAAGGGAAGGCAACCGAGTAGTATTGATTCAAATTTAAGTTCACCCCTAATTACTAGATTTGTCATCATTTTGGATTGTTCGTATTACTTTTGATCCGATTTGTTTTTGGTCACTTCTTATTTTTATTCTTTTCAGATCATTGATTCATTCGTGATTTCTAATAATTCTTGAGAACTTTGATTTGTGATTTGTTGTTCCTTTGTTGTTGATTAGGATACGCTCTGATGACTTCTTTAAAGTTTGTTGTAAAACTCTGCCACTATTGCAACTACAGTGCGCGCTGCTTATTGGTATCACGGATATTGTTATCAGTCGGATAATGTTATCGCTTTATTAAAGAACAGGCCAGACGTATGCTACTATATAGGAAAAACATCGTTTATAGTAATCATAATTTCGGTTTATGTTATCAATTTTCTTCTCAGCTTGGTTTCTATACACGAACAATAACCTATTTTGCATGAATTTTGTAGTAGAAAGATTTAATAATTGTATTTTAAAAATATTTGCATATTTAACTTTATTTTTGCAGTGTTATTTATTTATTCAAGTATTTTGACTGACCGACGTAACATTACATCGTTAAATTATCTCTAAATACGTTATCTTCTAGTTACTTTGTATTTTCAGTGTAATTGGAAAGAATGTGCAGTTCTTTTAATAACAACTTAATTTAACCACGTCTTATGTGGTAACATTATTTTATTTTTAGTGTCAGCAAAGAGAAAAAATGTGTAGTTCTTGGAAGGGTGAATTAAACATTGTTTTTGATTTCTTTTTATTAACGGTTCATAATTTTCAATTCAATTTATTCAGTTATTGTTATCAAAAACCCCAATGTGATTCTATTAAGCGGCGTGCACTGTCTATTCTTTTCTTGAGTTTAGTAATTTTGTGTCTTCTACTCGTTTCTTGGATTTGTTCTTTGTCGTGTTTTTTTAATGTATTTTCATACTAAAAGTTATCATTCTATTCCTAATCCGTTGTGCTTTGAGGTGGTTTTTGTACCAGTTTTTTGTTCTTTTTTTTGTCATTCGATATCGACCAAGGCTCTTATTAGTATGTGGTCACTGCTAACAAAAACTCTATCGAGAAAAGAAATATCCTTATCCTATTTGAGTTTTTTTAAATGATTGATGTTTTTAGGTAAAAGTTATTTTCCAGCAGTATGTTGGCCAATGTTTTTCCACGTTGATTTCCAGATCGGTTTCATTGTTATTTCTAAGTCTCTTATGTATCCTGAAACCAACACCGCCAATATGTCTGTTCTCTTTGCATAAAAGATGCATGCCCTGATCAGAGAGAGAGATAACCCTATGACATCCCAATTGACATCTGTTAGTTCTTTTATTTCGAAGATTTTATGTTCTGATGATAGCGTCTTTACATTGTATTGTTACGAATTTATTTATTAAAACTAATTTCTTTATACTACTAAAAATATGTTTTACTTATACTAGAAATATGTACACTTTTAAGTTAACCGAACTAATTAAATCTAATAATATTTAATGAAAACACTTACACTAATTTATGTATAACCGTTGTATAACACTATCACTTACACGAAGATAAGATAACGTCCGCGGATAGCTTCATACTTGTTTACACTAAAAATCACGTACACGATTATTCTCGGTATGTTTATCTAGACACACGCGTGCTAACGACTTATTTATTTCCACTTTAATAATCTTCTTAACACTGCTGTATTCGCATTCCAGCAATAACTGACCTACGATTTCTCTTTTCGGTATATATACACATAAGGAAATCCTTCTCGAGCGTTTCTTATTTTTCGGTATATCTTCTAGAAGATGGATAACAGCTTCTAGAAGGTTCTTGCATTTGCAAATAACTTCTCGAACGTTTCAGTATGTTGCGGTTTTTAAACTTTTGGTTTGTTTTTTTGTTCACCCCAGAATTCATGGGACAGACTGGCAACTCAGCAGAAATTCTAGTGCGAGATTCTAGGATTTTTGTCGTTCATTCTTATATTTAAAAAAAATATTTGTGGCTCTTTCGTAAGAAAACGCTAGCGGGTTGGCAAGGTTACTAAATCTTCTTACTACACCACGGTCAACGTGTAAGGGTGGGCTATGTATTAAGATCAAAACAGACCATTGAAAATTCAATGTGGTTTCTACATTATTTGGTTTTAATCATCGAATACATGGTGATCACAAGTGACTGTATAGGTTAAACATCTTTTTGTGCTTAATTCTAATTTTTTTAGATATTGTAAGCCTACGTTTCTATCTCACTTTTAGTTTTTGCAATAATCTTAGTTTTCAGGTTTTTTGGATTAGTGGTATACATCGATGTTTTTTCAATATTTTTGTTGCATTAGTAGTTTAGTATATTACTTGTGTGATTTTGTTCCGGGCAACGTTTCTGGTGGTATTGTTAGTGACTGTTATTATTTTGTGTAACTCATTGATGTCGGTTACATTTTCTAGGTTTTCAGTTGCCGTCGATTCAAAATCCGTTGTGCTTTCAGGTGGTTTTTTACCAGTTTTTTGTTCTTTTCTTTATCATTCGTGTTTCTTCAGATTTAATGTTAATATCAACCGAGGTTCTCATTAGTCTGTGGTTACTGCCAAAAAATACTTTATTGAGAACAGAAAGAAAAGTTATTTTCTAGCGGTATGTTGGCCAATGTTTTTTCACGTTGATTTTTAGATCAGTTCCATTGTTATTTCTATTTTTTAGTTGTCATGCAACCAACACCGTCAATACGTATGTTGTGATTGCATAAAAAATGCATGCCCTGATCAGAGAGTTGTAAAATCTTCTTCTTTCTGTTCTACTTTACATAACCTTATGACATCCCAATTGATATCTGTTAATCTTCTTTTATTTCAAAGATTTTATGATCTGATGATAGGGTCTTCACATTCTAGGTTGCGATTTTTAAGCTTTTGGTTTGTATTTTTTCGTCCACTCCAGAATTCGTGGGACGGACTCGCATCTCAGCAGAAGTTCTATCACGAGATTCTAGGATATTTGCCGTACTTTCTGGGTATTCGGTTAGAAAATTAAATTTATGGGTATTTAGCAATAAAACGCTTAGCGGGTTGTCAATGTTACTAAACCTTCTCACCACATCAAGGTCAAAGTGTCAAGGAGGGAAATATATTAAGACCAATAAGAATTAATTGTGGTTTCTGCATTATTTAGTTCTTTTTTCTGATTTAATTATCAAATACAAGGTGATCAGAAGTGCCTGTATAGGTTAAACATCTTTTTGGTGTCTATTTTTAGTTTTTTGAAGATTGTAAGCTTACATTTCTCGATTTTAATTTTTGCTTTAATCTTAGTTTTCTGGTTTGGTTTTTTCATTTTTTTTTAGATTTTTTGATGCCGAAAATGAAGATTGGGAAATTGCAATTTTAATTTTTTTTTATTCCGCTTCACTTGTTTTTCAGCTAACTTATAATCCGCAGTTTGAGTAATCAATTAAGTTGACCTTTTTACGTGTATTTTCTTTTTTAAAATAAAAATACTCTTTGGCAACCATAAGGTTTTTTTCCATTGTATTAAAAAAGTGAAATTATACGAACACGCTGTAACCGTTACTAACCGTTTTATTCCGCTAAATTTTAACGGTGGTAGGTGTAATTACAAACAAAAAACATTGCATAAGAAAATCAACCGTAAGAGTAATTATTATCAGTAATTAAGTGTTGTAAACAACGCCAACGGTTAGAAAATCCAATATTTTTACTATTAAAACGTACATTAAAAGCTTTCTTAAGTACCAGTTATTCGTATAATGGAATGCACGCTACCTAATTAAATAAAAGGCTTCAATTCAACAAGATTAAGCTAAATTATGTAACGTACAGTTATTTATAATTTTTCTTAATTACCACAATTCTAGTACATATCGAGTCTATTTCTATTTACGATTATTTGCTAAGTAATCGTGTTTATTTCGATTATGGTTAGTCACGTTTTTGTTTATCGCACCATGCATTTTTACACTCTTTTCTATTTTCATGAGCGTTTGTTATGATTTACTGCAATTTATTTTAAGTTTGATTAGATAAAGCTTTTACGATAGCAACGTAATGTTGATAGTGGCATATGGGTTTATTTTTTAAATTTGCTAAACTGCATTTTTCGAATTCCTTTGGCTTGAATAAATTAGCAAGCAAAAAAATTAATTACTTTTCAGCAATTTTCTTTGTATCTCGTGCTATTTGTAAATTGTCTACGTATAGATTTTACGTTATCTTACCATCATGTCTGAAGTTTTCCTATACTACCACTTTAGTTTTCTGACGTTGTCCTTTGTTTTTGTAAGCACAAAATAAATTATTAAAACAAATTTCATCCACTTGGGTACTTTAATTTTTATAACATTGCGCGGTGTTTTGGAAACAATCTGGAACAAAATAACTGCGGTTCTGCAATGTTGAATTATTTGTAATGTGCTTTATTTCCACTTTGCCAACAATGTTTATAAGCAGCTACATTTAAAAAAATCTTCTGTGTGTCTAATTGTAAAGCTTTTCAATGTTATCTATTATTGCAGAAAAGCTGCATCTGGTACGAAGAAATTCTATATTATTGAATATATGTAATTCAGTTTCATTCCAATTATAGTAAGGAACATTTTTTATATACTGGAAATAAGATTTCGTTGAGTTTCAGGGGATTAAAGAAAATCTCGACTTCCAATTGGTTTGTTACGTAGATTTGCCCGTAACTTAAGACAGGCGGCTGCTTAAAAGAATGATAAAATGGTACTCGGTGTGCTAATTATAAGTTAATTAAAAGAGAGCCAAAACGGTAGAAATACTCACTACAGATCCCCCAGGCCCCTTAGCTAGATAGGCAACACTAAGTACATTAAACAAAACCATTGGGTTAACCTTACATTAAATATAAATTCACCTTGGTTAATACAACACAAATGTCAACTATCACGAGCTTAAGCGAAACAGCGCATTTATTACATGCAAAAAAAGTTTTATACTTAGTTGTGACAACAAGCGTAATATGTACGTTCAGTCGTGTGTGCATATACTTATAAATTTTGCGTTCTAGAATATGCAATTAGCTAATGACACATCCAACACAAATTCCCTAAATTAAACTATTACATATGTACACCGTTGCCACAAATAAATGACTCAGTTTCATACGATATGTTAAAAAAAACCCACGCGCGCTAAGCTTCCTGAAGTAAGCGTTTTTAAAGTTTTAATAATGAAATCACCCTCCTGCAACATTCACCACCAGCCGTCACTGTGTGCAAGTATCCTAAAGTTCAAGCAACATGTGCAGGTAACCAAAGTTGCTAAGGATAAAATAGAAAAATTAAATTGCGCTGTAAAATGAAAATGTATCCTTACCCCAGCGAATTTCTCACAACAACCGCATACTAAACCGCAATTTATTATTCAAAAACAGATACTTAGGAATGTGGAAACTCGCAGACTTGACACTAACACATACGTGTAATTTTCTTAAAGTACACAATGGAGATGACCTTATTGGCTTCCGGTATGTAAAATGACGTTTCGTAGGTCAAGATTCCTACAGTACGAAAATCACACTAAAATATAACATAAAAGGTTGTTTTTTGGGCATTTAGATCTTCATTACCTAAAATAACAAAGTTTCTAATTTACTTTCGATTTTTCTTTTACATTCTATTGCTTTTGCTTAAATCCTGGTCTTCTACTCGTGTGTTGTTTTTTCTCTCAGGAGTTTTGTAGTACTTTTTAGAACATGTAGTGGTGGTTTTAAAACAATTGGGAACAAAATAACGACAATTTTGCAATGTTGATTTATTTGTAATTCTTTCCACTTTGCCAACAATATTTAGAACCCGCTACATTAAAAATCAGAAGAGTCAACTATTAGTTTACGTTTTCCCGTCTTTCGAGGAGGATTTGGTTGTAGTTTGTCTGGCATACGATAACATTCAATGTCATTAGGCGGGACAGAACAGCTATTTTCTTCCTTCGGTTACTTTTCGTACCTACTCCCATTCTTTTCTTTTTAAATTGTACTAAGAATATCTCTCCTATTAGGCCAGTATCAACAGTAGTGCAATCCTGATTTGGCAAACGATTTAAAATTTTAGGATTCAAGGTCGTTTAATGTTTTTTTTGAACAATGAAGGACATTAATCCTTTAGTAAACATAGGCTATTTTTCCTTGTTCCGATTCTTTCCATGCTGTCAAAGCTTGCTTCCACTTTATGTATAGTGGTCGAAAGTAAGCGATATCTAAGAGTTGTGTCAAATGTGCAGAGTTTGGTAGCAAACATACAAATGCGATATTATGTTCCTGGCATAATATCAACACATTTGGACTAACATGAGAACTTAAGTTATTTCCGATAACAACTTTTGTACCTGGTTGTTGTCTGAGCACAGGAAACAAATGAACATTAAACCACTCCTGAAAAGTTGTAAAGTTGTACTATTCATACTTGCTACGATTACATCTTGCACCGCGTGGGACATTTTTCGGGCTAGGAGGACCACATATGCTCTGCTATGTACATTATATATGGTTGGAGAGAAACGCGGGCAATAGAACCGCAAAACATCACTAAACTGCTCGATTTTGTAGACTTCATAACTTGTTCGGGCCTCCGCGACACAAAATTTGCTTCGTACCAGGATTATCGCACAAATTGCTTTCATCGTAGTATTTGCTGATCATTGCTTTATTTATACCAGGTCTAATCTTTTTGATGTTTGTAGAAAATCAAACTGATAATTCTGAGTGTCTTTGAAGATATAACTTTACCCAATCGCGCTCTGGCATGTTGTTCTTGAAGTGACGGACAGTGCCATCTGGAGGGCCCAAATCTGCTTTTACAGCGAAACGAAAATCTAGCTCGTTCAGTGGAAAGTCGTATAATATGTGCAGAAAATACACTTTCTTCGGCTTCACTAAAAGTCTTCTTAATAGTACTTTTAGATATTTGATAATATTCTGCGGGTTGCCTTGCGAAATCGCCGTATTACTTAAGGCATCCAGGCAAAGATGCAATTTTTCTTCACTATAGTTGCTGTAGAAGCATGTACCTAAGATTTATACAATCTGGAAAAAAATTACGATTACAGCAATTCATAGGTTATGGGAAAAAACGGAGCTTTTTGCTTATCTACGGGTATTGCCTTCGGGTGAATACCAAACGAGACTTGCTCCTATAGGCTATAGCATCTCATACCATAATCCCCACAGTGCGGTGCTCATGCCGCTCAACAGAACATTAAACATTGCGTCGTTCTCCGCGTGTTCGTCTGACTCACATATGACCATTATGCATCCCTAAACCGAATCGGGATTCATCACTGAACAATAGTATATGCTATTCCAGATTGCCGTGGAGTCGCAATCTACACCACTCCAAACGTTGCTATCGGTGTTGAGCCATCAGTAGTAGCACAAGGTGTGGCCGATAGGATTGCAATCCGAAACTTTTGATTCGACGGTTAACTCTTTGAAGGGTTACAGGACTACCTTCATTACCTAACTATTGATTCGCGATTGATCTGGTACTGGAAGATCGGTTTCTTATTGCTATAAGTAGAAGATGGCGGTCCTGCACCTGATTCATTTGCTTCTGTCCTCCAATTCCTTGTCTACGACAATTGTGACCTTTCCTAGCCCATCCTTGATAACAGCGCATGATAGTGGATTGGTTCCAATTGCAATTTTCCTGTACGAAAAACCACTTTTATTTGCTCAGGCAACACACCGTACAACTAATTATATGAAATTGCTAACAAAAATAAGTGATTGATTTTAATTTAAATTTATAAATTACTCGATCAAACTATCTCGTTTACTATGCAGTCACGAAATAAGCCGACAATCGACAATGATAATAATGAATCGCAAAAAAGTAAAATGAGCACAAAAACTTATCTAACCGACAATTCTTCGTAAACAGTAGTAAGATTTACTACTCCTTTTTTTCGATCGAAGAACGAAAATATGCGTGGTATATAAGCTCATGTACGATGGTTAATGTTATTTTGCCCTTGGCTATGACTGCATTCAAATGATCGAAGAAACTTGTCAACGTACTCGGTTTGCGACTGAAAGAAAATTTCAGTATGATCTACGTTATAATTACATAAATTAAGGTATAGGCTGAAGGCTGACGGTTAGTGAATACCATTGAAACCGATTAGATTCAAGGCTGACATAATTAAAGTAATAAATATCAATGCGAGAAAGTATACACTATACTAAGTAAGGTGCATAAAGTTGATTGATTAGTTACAGAAGTAAATTAACAAAGTAATACGATACTGCTATTTCAGAAATAGGAGTGAGTCTTCTCTTGTCCCTTCTGGTTACAGAAAACGAGATGCATTCCACAGGTTACATATTCCAGAATAACCGGCAGTACAAAGACAACGTGGTAATTCCACGCAACTTGCTGAAAAAAAGCGTGATGACGCCATCTTTGGGAATCGCTTTTTCCCTATCGCATCCGCTAAAAGCGTAATAGAAATCACTACAAAACAAAATTCAGCAGAAAGAAAAACTACTTACACGTCGTAAAATAACACTCAGATACACGAACGTTCACAGCGGTTTCGAACATGTAAAGAGCGAGTACAATGGCCGTTAGTTGCTGTATTGCGTTTATCCCCACCTGTAAAGTGAAGTGACAATCAGTAGCGGCGTATAAACAGTGCAGCCGTCAATTTTAATTTGGATTCAATATTTTCTAAAAATACAAAATAACGACATGTAACAAGTTCTCTCCTTGCAAAATGAAAACCTATAGACGACAAGAAAAAGGTTAAAAGAAGACAGAAGTTTAGACACACGCTAACGATTAAACCCTAAAATTCAAATCGAACTACAATAACACTCAACCCAAGAAGAAACGTAAAGGAAAGAGGTTTTCCCAATTCGCTAATCAAACGGATGTGTCTAAAAGTCGCATGTAGCGGAATGATACTTCTAAGAACCGAAGAGACTTCAACCAACAGAAAAGGAGGTATCAAATGAAAGGCACTCGTAAAATCGACAGACGTCGAAACGCTAGTAAAGCAAGGAAATCAATGCAGTCCCATAGACCTTACCGAGCGAAAATCCAGAGCAAACTAAGAGAAAAAGAAGAGATAGGAAAGAGAGAAGTTTAGACCACGGTCAAGGACAAACGTCCTAAAATCTCATGAAACCCCAGCTCTCAGATATAAATCCATTTTTAAATATAGGTCCCCAAAACTAACTAAACTAGAGAAGTAAAAAAGCAGATCTTGAATGACGATATGTAGAATTAGGAAAAAACAGTCAAAAAGAAAAACTAAGACAGTTGTGTCAAAAAGTCGTCAACAGACGATCTGAGATTCTTCCACCAAAAAAACAAAGCAGACCCTAAACATCTAACAAAGCCAAACCAAACGAAGAAATTCCAAACCAAAAAAAGATTCTGATTAAGAAGTCGACACACGTCGGACTACCTAAAAGGCAGAAGAAAAAAATTAGCAATCTAAAGCCACAACTTCAAAGTCACCAAAACGTCCAACACTACATGATTTCATCAATAATTGCAAAATCCAAAACCGAAAGAAAGAAAAAGAAGTAAGAATAAATAAAGAAGAATAAGAAGCTTCACTGGCTAAAAGACATCGTTAGTCCTGCTCGTCGTGTTGAGATGTCACAATGGAACTCAAATGCCGAAGAACGGATTAGAATATTCTAAGAGCAAAAGAAACTCAAAGAAAAGAAATATTCTAACAGTAACTGAAAACATCAAAAATACCGACTAAGCGGAAGTACTTAGAGTGCAAGAAACGACGTTGCAGTCTAACCCAAACACAACTAAACAAAAACCCACTAAACCCGTAAAAGCAAGCAGGTGACTGAGAAAAAATGGAAAAAGAAAAGAAACATAACACTGTAAAGAAAGAAGTTGCTAAAAAAAGTGCTTAAGTCACAAAAGATAAGAAAAAAAGAAAAGCAAGGTAGGAAGAAAAGAGACAGACGGTGAGAGGTAAGACAAGATGTAAGTGTCTAATTAGTTCTTCTGTAAAAGGAAAGGGAATGGCCAACCCTTCAATGCTTAACCAATCGCCCTAAATATATAAAAAAGAAAAAGAAGAGAAACCATATTAGTTAGTTCTAGAACGTACCAATTGCTGTCCCAAAATAGGAAAGTTTACTTCAAGACAAGCGGAATAGGAAACCGAAAAGAAAAGAAAAACTAAACTAAAACCAAATAAATTTACTAGGAACTTAAGCAAAAAAGGAAATTTAGTACAGCAAAATGATATAAACAACAATTGGGTAGCATCCCAGCTATAACCAACAAAATGCCGTCACCACAGTCAAAGAACCAAATCACAAAATCTAAATACGAGAACCAATAGAATATCCAAAAGTCGAAACCCTAGTGCTCAAAAGCGAAGTAAGATTTACGGCGTATGCGACGTCGATCGAAAAAAAGAAGAGGACGATTAGAAGAAGGGGACAGCAAAGCACAGTTAGAAACGATTGAAGAAGTAAATGCAGAAGCAACAGCCGCGGCTATTTCATCTAAAAAGACAGCACGATACCTATGTAATAGTATAGAAGGTGTTTATATTTTATACGTGGGCTCATTAACCACGAGATGGCGACAGTCACAACACTTTTATATGTAGAAGGTTATGTAGTAACGCGAGTGTTAGAAAGCTTTGTCGTACTTGGCAATGCGCGATGTGACCTAATAGGATAGCTTCTTTATGAATTCGAACACGAAGAACAGTAGCCTATGAACTCAACAACATTTCTCTCATATGCGGCTTGTAAAACAGCGAAAAGCTTCCAAGCTCACAGTCAGATGTAATGTGGTGATTCTGAATAAGTTGCTTGCGCTGGTCCGATGGTACAACTAACTTCCAAACGCAAGGATCAGAAGAAGAAACACGTACACGTTTACACAAAAGACCTTTCACAACACAAAAACAAGAGAAACGACGAGGGGAAGCAGTAACTTTAGAGATCAGACCTAAATACTGAGAATCAGTAGTAGGCCCAATGATCCTAGAAACTGAAAAGAAATTAGAAGGAAGAGAACGAACAGTACGTAAATGTTTATCACCTTGATAGCGACAACGAACAGAAGTATTCGAAGTAGGAGTAGATACAAAAAAAGAAAGTATAGAAGCATTAAGAGAGCAAGTAACAGGATTAGCTAAAGAAACGAAAGTAGAAGTCTTACTAGCAAAGGCTACAGATGATTCTGGAACTGTGTCACTGATCTCTGATGTTGAAACGTGAAAAGAACTACCAGAGTTGATGTGATCTCGCTCAACTCTAACGGAAGTTGATAGAACGGCGTTAGATTTCGGCGAATTATCTTAAGCTACATTTGCTCTGAGACCGGTTCCAATAGTTGAAGGAAGAGGTATCGCGTGTTGGTAACATAAGTACCGATGGATACGTCAGCTCCTACCGTACGACTGCGAATAGTATCCATTAAGCACTCATATCATTCCAATCTCTTAAGTTCGTTTCTGAATCAGATTCTGAGGAAGTAAGAAGTGGTGGTTATTCGTCTGAAGAATACATATCTAAATCAATAGAACTTAAAACACAAAACTAATCAAAGTAGTAACTCAAATCAGAAGTCCACCAACACGTGCCTGACTAGAAATACAATTAAAATAAAAGTAACTCGATACCTAAAACAAAATCAAACCAACGTATTAATTAGAATCGCATACAGGAAATCGAATTCTTAGACAGTTGGGCGTCAAGTTTGGTTAGTCGCCTTTAATTTTCAAGAAAATTGTTGTAACAAAATTTGGCACCGAACGCGGGGCTCAATTTCGTGTCTTTTGTGGGTTCGACTTACTAACATTTTTTTTAACTTCTTTTACATTCTCGTAACACATTATCACTTGATCCATTTCAATAAAATTTTAATCATTTACTACTTTTGAGTAGCTACTTCCTGCCAAGTTTGGTCACAAAATTCCTACCTTTTTTGGTGTTCAATTTCAATTTCACAGAGTGTACAGTAGAGTATATCTTCCACTGCTGATGGGTCCGAAAAGGGGACCGTTCAGTGGTTCACTCTGATGGCATTTACACAATTACAACTTACGTCATCCACTTTTATAGCTATTTACAGTTAGTGAATTTACTTCTATAGCTCTACTGTACCGTTTTCAAACTAGATATGGCTCTGTTTCTTTTATGTTTGAACTACAAACCTGTTTAGCTTCACAGATTGTCGTTTTGTGAAACTTTTTTGTGCCGTTCATCAACTATAACATTTTTTTTACCTCCTGCAATTAAGGTAATTTTCTGAAGTGTTGGTAATACTTTCTGTTGCGGTTTTTCAAGGTTTAGTTTATCTATCACTGTCTAAAACAAATCTGTTGAATTTAGATCAAATCTATGTTAAAAAAGGTATCGATTTTTTCGGAAAAGAGCTTATTAGTTGCATTTAAATTTATAGTAGAAAATGACAAACTTTTTTCATGTAGTTTAGGTATTACATTAATGAGAGAATCAGTACATGCAAATTTTAAGGCTTCGTTATTCTGTGGAAACAGTACGACGTATGGCAAGTAAAAAAATTACAATAAGTAAAAGGTGATATTTATTGATAAGTATCGCCAAAAAATTCCAATTATAAAATGGGTGTGATGTCGGTGCACATCAGTGGATTTTCCAGTGCTGATAAGTTCTAAAAGGGCAGCTGGTTTTTGGTCACCAATTTTATAGTTTATAGAATAGCGATACTAGTAGGCCATTTCGATGTTATTAAATCTAATATCACATTCTACCTTTTGTAGTTGTATATAAAGTAAATTAGAAAATGTACCGAAGTTGAACTAAAACATGTTGATTTCTTTATTGATCTTAATCAAGATTTGCTTGTGCCAATTCTTGGACTCTTCAGCAATCAAAGATCATCAAAGCAAAACTGTTGGCACTTCACAGTTTTATGAAGTCTTGGGGTAGTGTTTGGTTTTTGTCGAATCTGATACCAATAAATTTTCCTGTACGAGTACATAGTTGGTTTTATTAAAAGTGGTTGCTTTTATTATCTATTTAGCGTGTCATTATATTTAAACTTTATGAGACCTGAAAGTGTTTTAAGCTTTAATTTTTATGGTACTAAACACTTCTGTCATAAAAAAAACTTTTACGGTCGAAATATCTATAAATAGATTTATTTTATGAAATTTCCATAATAGAAAACGACTTCTTGCGCTGTAATAAAATAGAAAAGTCAACACTAAAGATTGTAGTAATAAATAATCAAATTGAAGTTGGAAGTTATACGAGGTGTAACTACAAAATAATTTAATGATTTCTCTAAGAATTCAATTTAATTTATTACATAAACGTCAAACATTTTTGAAAAAGTGAGAAAGAGAGAGCAATTTTTTCCTCGTTTCATTTGGGTTTAAAAATGCCCACTCATGAAAAAAAGCCTAATTTACACAGGACCTTGTTAAATAAATAACTATTGACGTATCTATTATTTAAAACTTTTTTTGTAATAATTTCTCACGTTAGTTATCATTACAAATTTAACTTGTATAGTTTTGTATAGATTCTCGTTAATTAATTTTAGTTTTTACGCAAATCTGGTATTTGAATTTTAATTTTTTAATAGCGAATTGTGTAATTATTTAATATTGTTAGAGAAGTATGTGACTACGTATAAATAATGCGCAAAACGGGGAAACCTCTTTTATACCTTGTTAGTGAATGCAGCTATGGGATTTCAAAAATTAATGACACTTATGCATTTGTGTAAAAATGTGGAACTAATTAGGGCGAGCGCATGCTTATACGAGTCATTGTTAGTTAATTACGTGTCGATAATTTTGTCGGTTTCGTTAATGTATTGTCGACTTCTGCATGAAAAATTAACAATGCAAGTATCCATTCATTCATCACGTAGCACAGGAAGTTTAATTTTGTTTTACACTTTGTCCGATTAGTTTCGCTAACGTGACAATTTTTTAAGTCTGATCGATAATGTTGATGAGCACGATTATGCATTCAATTTCACTATCACCGCAAGGTTGTAAAAATACATACACACACATAAAAAGTTCAAATGGTAAGGTCAGTGAAATCTATAAATATCTACATTTGCCAGATACTTTCTAAACGTGCCAAAAACCGATCATATTACTTCTTATGGATTTTTGTAAGCAGACTGGCGTTTTTCTACTTGGCACAGCCTCATGTAATATTTTCCGACTGTGCCAAATTTTATTTTATATCGTTTTGTAGTTTTCGTTGTTCTAAGAAACGATTATTGTTGAATATGCAGCTGTGTGCCATCAATATGGACGAAACATTTGGAAACGGGTACAATTGAATTAGGTCAGTGCCTCTACAAATTGCGGTTTAATGACCACTTTAAGATTGATAGAATTTTCTCGATTTCATAGATTTGTCTGCAGAAAAGTTAGAATATAATTCCTAACACAAAACTACACGTTACCGAAACCAAACTCTCAAAAAGGAGCTTAAGGTATGCTGATGCATAAAAGAGCAAAATTTTACTTTTTACATGCTTAGGCAGATTTTCTTCTATCTTCCAGACAATCTCGTCATTGTAGTGGATACAAAAGTTACCTTAAGCAGAATGACTTAAAACCCCTGTCAGCATCTCTTCCAAGCGTGTTTTGTTATATTTAGCCGCGTCTAAGAACTTGTCCATGTTTGATATATTTGATAATAGATACCCGAAGCAGTCTGGGTGTTGGGTCAGGACGGACCAGCATAGTCGTGACTATCTATATGCTAAGCTTAGCAGTAAACAAATCTGTAGAATTTAGACATAACGAGTGAGCAAATAGTAAACAATAGTTTATAGCAGCTAATATTCGAGTTAAACGTTATAGAACTGTTGAATTGAAGGCTTCGTGATTCTAGATTATAAATTAAATCTAAAAAGGCGCCAAAACGACAAAAGACTAAATTAGGGAGATATCGTTTAACTCTACCCGCAGCTGGAAAAGAACAAATAACACGATAGATGTGATCACAGAATATATATTTATTTTATCACAGGACGTAGTTGAAGAGGACGAAAACGAAACATAAGTATAGTTATATAAACGTTGCAAACAAAATTACGTGGGTTCATATCACAGGCCAAGTATAAGTTACGCCTTTGACTGGGCAATACGTCACACATCAAAGCGACCCAATCGGCCTAAATTTTACATTTAAAGAAGGAATTACTTTATTTTATTAAGTTAAATTACAAGAATACGAAAATCAAAAGTTTAGGGAATCAAAGCGCACCAGTGACACAAAAAAAGATTTCAACATTAATTGTGATTACAACTTAGTATGTACGTATGGCCATTCTAACAATCAACATAACCAACGAGTAGTACTCATATAAATAGAAAATGCAATACTTACAGTTGTGTAATATCCAGTAGGGGATTAGCTAAGACCGTACCAGTATGACTTAAAACGTAATATGAAATTTGACACAAAAACGTACATACGGCGTTATCGCAAGTCTTCAATTCAAACTATAATTGAGGTAAATGAATGCGCCGAGCTTCCCTCTAATTCACTTCGCACTTGTGTAAATATTTCTTCCAATAAAATTGTATTTAACCCCTGAACTTCAGCGACGTGACGTCATGGAAACTTTCGAAAAATCACAGGTGTTATCATCGCCACCGATAAGGGTCACAGGTGGAGGGGTGACGACCCGCTAAAGAATTAATTTAAACCCTCAATACAAAAAGAAATTATATACATACCCCAAATAAGCTTTTACTCCGACACAAAATCTGTTTGCATTATCACGTGGAATCGCGTGAAACAACTTGATGATGAAATCCTGGTTGGGCGCAGACATCGCCAAAACGGAGGTCCGTGTTGCACAAGACGTTACCAGAAGAAGAATGAAAATCGCGCTTTTACATATTCGACAGTCGTTCACGAAAAGTGGGCGTATCGCGGACAAATTTTATACTCGAAAAATTTGGACCTACCAACTTTTTAACATACCAAATGGTTATAAAATCTTAAGCTTTCGCGGTTGTTATGTTTATGATTATAAGCGACTTTCGGCTTAGACCGCGTCGTAGTAAAACAGTAGAACTTGGCCTTTGCCGTATTGTCGTTTGTGAACCCAAACAAACTGACGTTTCGCAAGACATTCAAGCTTGCATCTTTAGAGTGGTAAATGTCACTGAAATTAAAAGTGTAAATGATGATATTTATACCAATAGCGATTAGCGTGATTAACAAATCTTATCTTTCCGTTACCGCTTGACTGACTTCGTTATTACTCGCAGTAAGTAAATGTTTGTGTCCTTTCCAAGAAGGTCGATCTTTGTCTTAGAGGATATAATACTGGTAGCCAAGATTTGCTGAGTCTTAAACGGTCTTCTCGGTTCATATTACATGGATGTGTTTCTATTTCCAACGGCATAGTTTAGCTCTTCTAGTCTATCTTTAGCCTTCATACATGTATTTTCTAATGATTCACCTGAAAAAGATGGTGTTACAGGATGATACCGGCTGTCTATATCTAGAGGAGGTACAACAGCTGAATATACTGGCTGCAATTGTGGAGCATAGAGATAGACAACCGGTGTGAAGTTAGCCATAGATTTCAGCCATAGAAATTAATTTCCAGTTTCACACCTTAAAAACGAATTAGAACTATTACAAAGTGTTATATCCTTCAATACTGTTACTAAATAATATAAAACAATCAATATTTATCAATATTAAAAAAAAAATTTTTTTTAACAACTCTCACAGATAAAACCATTTCCTGCATTAACGCTTATTTTTCACCATGACGTGCAATTCTGATTTTTCTGCAAATTCACATACGTATAGAAAATGCATTAATAAACAACATATCAAAAAATTAGGATGTAGTTATTTCTATAATTAAAAATAATTCGATTCAAAGTTAGCTTATGCGCGGCACGATGCTAAACGCTAACGGTACCTAATTAAAATCGTTTTTTCGCAATGACGTGCAATTCTGATTTTTCTGCAAATTCACATACGTATAGAAAATGCATTAATAAACAACATATCAAAAAATTAGGATGTAGTTATTTCTATAATTAAAAATAATTCGATTCAAAGTTGGGCTTTCGCAGCACGATGTTGAATGTTAATGGCACCTACTTAAAGTGGTTTTTTCGCAATGACGTGCAGTTCTGATTTTTCTGCAAATTTACATACGTATAGAAAATGCATTAATAAACAACATATCAAAAAATTAGGATGTAGTTATTTCTATAATTAAAAATAATTCGATTCAAAGTTGGGCTTTCGCGGCACGATGTTGAATGTTAACGGCACCTAATTAAAGTCGTTTTTTCGCAATGACGTGCAGTTCTGATTTTTCTGCAAATTTACATACGTATAGAAAATGCATTAATAAACAACATTTTATGAAGCGGTCGAGTGATTGAAACGTATTCTATGACGTGTGCTTTATACTATTTTCTCTATTTTGATACAATATTTAATATTTTTTGTATAATTTTAATTTTAAAACAACATTGGGAAACTTTTATATTTTATTGAATTGGCAACACTTACTTACACTTTGACATATTGAAATTTATGTGTTAACCTAAAATTTCATACAAAATTATCTCTATACCTTTATAAGTACACAACTTTGAATTAATAATACATTTTTATTTTATTTTGGCATCAAAATTTGAGTTTCAATTGTTAAGGTCCAATAATTTTGATTTCTTTTTCATGTAACGTCAACTTGCGATGCAGAGATACCAACTATGAAAAAACTAATATTACTAAAATTCGTGTAAGAATTTGCTTATTCTTACACGGATTAATTTAAGAATCGCTAATTCTCATGTCGAAATAGAGAATAAGCATATATAATGCAAGAAATTTGTGTGCTTGGCTAAAACATTACGGTATAGTGGTAGAAAATAGTACAAAAGGAGGATAGACATTTCAGAATTATCTATATAAAAGAGAAGCTATTAGCAATTCAATATTAATCATTTGTGCTATAAATGATGTACGAAAAATAAAAACCATAACAAAATTTAAATCTACAGTACGTCTCGTTTTCAAAAAACTTAGAGTAACCGGTAAAAAGTATATTATACTGAAATAACTCCAACTATGCACCAAAAAAGTAATGGAAAAAAGTCAAAATATTTAATAACTGTACGTCATTGCGAAAAACGATTTTAATTTGGCGCTGTTAGCGTTTAGCATCAGCCGCGCAAGCCCAACTTTTGAATCGAATTATTTTTAATTATAGAAATAACTACATCCCACTTTTTGATATGTTGTTTATTCATGCATTTTCTATACGTATGTAAATTTGAAGAAAAATCAGAACTGCACGTCATTGCGAAAAAACGACTTTAATTAGGTGCCGTTAACATTCAACATCGTGCCGCGAAAGCCCAACTTTGAATCGAATTATTTTTAATTATAGAAATAACTACATCCTAATTTTTTGATATGTTGTTTATTAATGCATTTTCTATACGTATGTAAATTTGCAGAAAAATCAGAACTGCACGTCATTGCGAAAAAACGACTTTAATTAGGTGCCGTTAACATTCAACATCGTGCCGCGAAAGCCCAACTTTGAATCGAATTATTTTTAATTATAGAAATAACTACATCTTAATTTTTTGGTATGTTGTTTATTAATGCATTTTCTATACGTATGTAAATTTGCAAAAAAATCAGAACTGCACGTCATTGCGAAAAAACCACTTTAAGTAGGTGCCATTAACATTCAACATCGTGCTGCGAAAGCCCAACTTTGAATCGAATTATTTTTAATTATAGAAATAACTACATCCTAATTTTTTGATATGTTGTTTATTAATGCATTTTATATACGTATGTAAATTTGCAGAAAAATCAGAACTGCACGTCATTGCGAAAAAACGATTTTAATTAGGTACCGTTAGCGTTTAGCATCGTGCCGCGCAAGCCCAACTTTGAATCGAATTATTTTTAATTATAGAAATAACTACATCCTAATTTTTTGATATGTTGTTTATTAATGCATATTCTATACGTATGTAAATTTGCAGAAAAATCAGAATTGCACGTCATTGCGAAAAAACGATTTTAATTAGGTACCGTTAGCGTTTAGCATCGTGCCGCGCAAGCCCAACTTTGAATCGAATGATTTTTAATTATAGAAATAACTACATCCTAATTTTTTGATATGTTGTTTATTAATGCATATTCTATACGTATGTGAATTTGCAGAAAAATCAGAATTGCACGTCATTGCGAAAAAACGATTTTAATTAGGTACCGTTAGCGTTTAGCATCGTGCCGCGCAAGCCCAACTTTGAATCGAATGATTTTTAATTATAGAAATAACTACATCCTAATTTTTTGATATGTTGTTTATTAATGCATTTTCTATACGTATGTGAATTTGCAGAAAAATCAGAATTGCACGTCATTGCGAAAAAACGACATTAATTTGGTGCCGTTAGCGTTTAGCATCGTGCCGCGCAAGCCCAACTTTGAATCGAATTATTTTTAATTATAGAAATAACTACATCCTAATTTTTTGATATGTTGTTTATTAATGCATTTTCTATACGTATGTGAATTTGCAGAAAAATCAGAATTGCACGTCATTGTGAAAAATAAGCGTTAATGCAAGAAATGGTTTTATCTGTGAGAGTTGTTAAAAAATTTTTTTTTTTTTAAATATTGATAAATATTGATTGTTTTTATTATTTAGTAACAGTATTGAAAGATATAACACTTTGTAATAGTTCTAATTCGTTTTTAAGATGTGAAACTGGAAATTAATTTCTATGGCTGAAATCTATGGCTAACTTCACACCGGTAGATAGACATTGTTAAACCGAAAAGGCAATTTTGAAATCTAAAGAGGCAGCGACATTTAAGCCCTACTTGGTGACACTATAAATGAAGCCATGAAAGCATTATCGAAGGTTAAAAGCTGTTAGACAAATCGAAATTATATTCCGTAACACATGGAAGCCTCTGCTCTCTAATTTAGTAATCTACTCTTTTACAAGCTGTTTCAAAACTTTTGGCTACTTTAGCTTATCTTCGTTGCTTTTTTGACCACACACAGAACCTATAGTCAGGTTTAGATATGTTGATGACATGTTTATCTTCATCATGAATTGATGAGGTTTCGTGATCATCTAAACAACCAACAGTAATATCGAATTTACTTTGGTAATCTAACATTTCGGTGTTTGTCAAACATCTGTTTTTAATTAGTAATGAGAGCACATAAATAATTAAATATTTCAATAAATTTAATTTTCTCTACAACCTCGGTTACAACGGTTCAGTCTCGGCACATGATATTATTTGAGCGTAGATTCTGCTTTTACGTGGACATAAATGCAACACCAAGAAGTCGTTAGAATTTTGAACCAAACTAGGCACATTTTAATTCAAAACAATCCAGTAGCCATAGAAAATTTGACGTTTTACTTGTTGTTGCAATCGAAATTATGGGGTATATTTCTTGAGAGATTAAGTCGATTTCGAAATTGTTGGCTTACGTGAAGGGGTTTTTCATTCAGAGAAATTGTTAACCGTGTTAACTGTAACCAATCTTCTGTAGTACGGTGTTATCAAGCATGGTCTAGAGAAGGTCAAGAACGTCGTAGACGAGGAAGTGGACGGCCAAGACAGACAAATGTGGTCCAGGACCGCCATCTTCGATTAATGGCATTAAGAGACCGATTCTCGAGTATGAGATCAATAATTGATCAATGTTTTCGAAACGAAGGACGATCTGTGAGCTTTCGTACTGATTACCGTCGAATTAAAGCTTTTGGGTTGCAGTATTATCGACCACATCTTGTGCTTCCGCTGACGACTCGTCATCGACAGCAACGTTTCGAGTGGTGTACTTTGCGACTGGATTGTGATGTGGAATGGCATAGGGTGGTCTTCAGTGACGAATCCCGTTCCTGATTGGGAATGCTCGATGGTCGGACATAGACGTAGAGAACGTCGCATTGTGCAGTTTTCTGTTGGGCGGCATGTTTACCACACCGTGGGGGTTATGGTATGGAGTGGTAGAACCCCATATTCTTCCATTCCTCTAACAGCTAAAGGATCTGATTTTCGAGCATAATAATGCTCGTCCCCACATTACAAGGCATTCTATGGAGCGCTTTGAAGTGGCTAACGTCAATATCTTGTCGTGGTCACCTAGATCTTCCGATCTTTCGCCTATCGAACATGTTTGGGACATGATGGGTAGAAGTCTCAGACAGTTAACCAATCTTCCACAGACACTAGAAGCTCTCCGGCATGAATTACAGATTGCCTGGGATGCAATACCTCAGGAAGCAATCGACCACCACCGCGATCCATGCCAAGAAAGGTGCGGGAAACTAATAGGGATGGTCCAACAAATTATTAAAAAATCAATTACTACCTTTGACTAGTTAAACATTTCTGCCAAGTTTGGTATAAAAATTTTAATGCCTTCTTTTTTTATGTCGCAGAGTATAGTTTAGATAACGTGCGGCAGAATTGACAACTAAAGTGGTTCACGTTTTTAGGGATTACTGCACAGCTCACTAATAAAATAAAAGTGAAGCCAAAATCGACCATTTGCTAGATAGGCAGCATGGTAGGGACGGACTTGTTCTTCTAGCAGCGGAAGCGTCTTGTGGGAGCCGTACGCGGTTCAGTACGCTTGGGGTCTATATGAGTTGCCTTGCATCTTAGACCCATAAAACGAACAGCAATCTACCCGGTTCCAGTATACCCAGTACACTGGCGCATTTATGTGAAAATGACGAGGACTGTACGAACACTGCGAGGTAGCAGAACAATACATTTTGTACGATGGAGGAGGCTGCGACGGTGACTAGTCAAACGTGGCCCGGCAGCAACACGAGTATCCGAGGGCCTGTCTTCTTTTATAAATCTCACATAAGCTATCAGGAAAGCTTCGTTTCGTAGTAATGTTAACTCGTCAAGCTGTATAGAGAATTCAGATGTTTTTAAGTAGTCACATAAAGAGTTTTCTACACACTGAGCCATTTCGTCGATCCTTCTTCGTACAGTATTATTACTCAGTGGAATTCTTTTTATAATATCGAAAGCTGGTTTGTGCAACACGGTGCGTATTACCTCACTTACAGCAGATAAAATAAGTTCTTCACCAATAGTGTGCGGCTTTCAGGACTTCGCAATCATTAAAGACATATTAAAAGGAGCACACAGTTCATCGTCATTTCTCTTAGATGTTGTCCCTATGAGTTTCGTCGAATATTACGTAGAAGACACATAGGTAAAGTACTATTTCGTAGTGACGGAATGAAGCCGTGTTTCATATATTCAACACTGTATTGTCTGCATTTTTTCTTCGGCTCACTCATACTGTTATCTGAAAAAAAGGGGCCCAAAAAGATATAGAAAATTATATATATCAAAATTTTTATTTCCAACAAACCACTGATGATTACAGTAATTTGTTTAAACGGAATGCTGCAATGTAACGCTCTCTTGAATGAATTATTTGAGGTGTAAGGATAAAATTTTATATAAATGTGACATATAGTGTAGGTAATCATTGTGTACAAATTAATTTTTCAAGAAAAATAAATCATTTAAAAATTAACAGAATATAATAATACAGTAATATCGCGAGTAATATACAGTAATTCCAAACATTCGCGGATTTGGTTAGTGCATTATATTAAATTGTATAAACTAATATATGTTTAACTTCTTTTACAGAATCATTAATAATGTATTCTTTAGAAACACATCTGTGTTAGAAAAACTTACAAGCTCTTCTCCAGTTTTTAATAAAAAGAAATCCTTAATGAATTTTAAGAGATTACTGTACTGATAACTGTGATAAATATTTTTTTAAATCAACGTAAACAAGAGTATAACTTGTTTGAATAAATTTAAATTAAAACAAAATAACAATTTTATTTAAATATACTTACGTAACAAAAGTACGCTATCTGCCTTACAATACCAAAAATTATACTTCATTTTGTCCAAGACTAGGAAAATTTGTTATATGCGCTTCACATCACGCATAACACAGAACTAAATTGTTGATTAGATGCACGACTCTATTATACTTAATATTTTTTTATTTTATGTTAAATCTTGCGCGGATTCCTCTGACGTTGTTCAGGGACCCTCAAATCAATTCTAATCTTCTACGGATCTCCTGAATGATTCGGGGAACTCTTGTGGGTTCATAGGGACCACTTTGGGAACCACAATCCGCGATTTGCGATCTTTTTTTCTGCGACAAAACGAACATCCGCCAGACGATAGTGGTCTAGGTATTGGAATATTAGGTTCTGGCTTCAAATTTAGTATTCTCTCAATAACGAATCCGAGTTCTGTGGGTAATGTTCATATTTTTAGGCGTTCTCTAATAAGTGGAGTTATCGAATCTATGGTCAGTTTTTTCAAAAACGTTCTTCTGTTGGACGTGTTTTGTTGTTCTCGAATACTAGAACCCTTTAAAGGATATTTGGATTAATTCCAACCGAAACTAGAAGATTTTAAAACTTCCTCAATTTTGCCATCGTCTTGTTTTCTTTGTAACGGTATAACGATGGGCCAATAGATCGAAAGAATCAACGTCTCCCTTAGTCTTATTATAAAATTGAACTATTTCTAGAAGGTGTGTCGAATCATCTTCAGGGTGCATCGTAGACAATAAAACAACAACTTTCTTATGGTTTGATTTGGTGGGACAATAAGAAAGTATTAAAATCACTGAAAGCAAACATAGCCGAATTATTTTTTCTTCTTCTTTAACCTGGACAAATGGCGATGGTATTTCAGTTTGATTTTTTGTTATAGTTCCTACAACGGTTACAAAATAACAGTCGTGGAGTTTTCTAGCAGTATCAGTTGACGTGAACCAATTATCAATAGATTCATTTCGTTTAGTCAGATTTAATGAATCTTATATTTTTGCATCACAAAATGTAACAATCTTCATACCATATTTATCTGGCTTTTATGATATGTAAATTTTGAATGAACACTGCCTTTGAAACTAATTGTTCATCTAAAGTACAATACTCGGATGACATGTAAAGCTCAGAGGATTTAGGAACAACAGCCTCAAACAGATCACGAAATAGTGCCAAACGATCAACTTTTCTTCGTTCTGCTCTGATGCCCTTGTTATCAAATCGGAGACAATTGACCAAAAAACTGAATCGAGCTTCACTCATGGCAGCACTAAACAATGGGATTCTTGTATTCTAGTCGAAAAGTTCGTTTGTAGTAAGAGTTTTCATATTTATGACACCAGCGTAGTAGGACCGGCACACAAACCTCAAATTTCGATTACATTAGTATCTCTGCTATAGGATGGACGCACTTTTGTATTTGCTATATCTTCATCACTTGCATATTTCATTTATTGAACCAAAATTCCTTATTTGTGAATGTAATCATACAGTTCAAAATATCTTCGGTGAAAAACCAAGACGCTTCTAGTTTATGAGACACATTACAGGTAGCTCCTTTATTTCCAGGAAGATGTATAACGAAAGTTCGAAATGATTTTTTCCCTGGTTTAACAGTTTACTTGAACCTGTTTTATGGACGCCATTTAATAGGCACATCTTCAATTTGCTATTACATGTTGTCTTTGTTTTCGTTACTGCTTTATTCAAATTGGTTTTCATTATTTTGTAGTAGTATTTCATGATCTAAATTTTTACATTCCGGCGATATCATTTTTGTTTTAATTTTTGTTAAAGAAAGCTTAGAGGCATATTAAAATCATCTTCCTCGTCAGAATGGTCTTCAAACTATCTAAAGTTTTCTTCTGAAATATCCGATTTGTCGTCTACTTCAAAATCAGACAAATTCTCGATAATTGGGCACACCTGATACTGGGTGGTGCTCCAGGGTTAAATATCTCTTTACTTGTCATCTCTGCTTAAGCGTATATTGCTTTTTCGTTTGGCGAGTTCTTCTTTTGAACTGATTATATATTTTTTAGTCTGTCATTACTTTATAGTACTTTACTTTTTACTTGTACCTTCATTTCCTATTCTAGCGTGCTATCTAATTTGTCTTTTAAGGTGTTTCTATCACTAGTATTACTTTTGATTCCTTGCATTACAAGATTATTTCGTTCTTTTCTATTTTGCTTCTTTTATTGTTTTATGTATTCCTAAGAAGATATTTTATGTGCTGTCGACCCTTCTATAAGACATCTTCCTCGCCACATCTCAGATCCTATTCCTATTCACGCTGGCAAAATCCTTGAATTATCTAAAATTTCTAAATCCCACATTTCTAAGTCGGAAGAGTTAACCCTAAACAGTCTTCGCAAGAACCTTGATATTAGTGTTCTTCCAGCCGACAAAGGCAACGCTACTGTCGTTTTGAACCAAAATGATTATGTTGTGAGGAAACGTACGCTCTTCTAACTCGTAATCCCACTTCGAGGGATTGAACGTGAGGTCAGCCAAATCATTAAATTTTCCAATCTACCTCCTGAAACTAAACGACGACTTATCCCTTCAGATTCTAAACCACCTCATCTATACGGACTTCCCAAAGTTCACAAACAAGGTATTTTCTTTCGACCTATCGTCAGTACTATCCAATCTCCAACCGACAACCTAGCCAAGTTCTTGTTTAACATTCTTTGCGAGTTTACAGGCAAAACCTATTCTCACATCCTCAACTCTCAGCATTTTCTGGTGCTGCTATGGATTCTCTCCTATCACCTGTTGTAGCTAACATGTTTAAGGAATCCTTTAAAACAGTTGCTTTGGAATCATGATTATTAAAACCTAAAGTTTGGTTTAGATATGTTGACGACACGTTTATTGTTTGGTCTCATGGTGATCTTGAATTGTCTAAATTTCTTGATCATCTTAACAATCAACACTTAGATATCAAATTTACTATGAAAATCGAAAGTAATGGTTTTCTTCCATTTCTTGACGTTCTTGTGACTCGTAAGACTTCTGGGCCATTCTGTTTATCGCAAACCCACCCATACGGACAGATACCTTCATGCTTCGTCTTATCATCATCTTGCACAGAAACGTTCTGTTATTGAATCTTTTGTTCATCGTGGCTTTTATATTTTCCAACCTGAGAATCTAGACTCGGAACTCCGTCATCTTACCTTAGTGAACAAGGGTTATGTAAAGCGAGATATTCATACAGTTATTAATCGTCGTCTACATCCACGTACTCGATTACCTAAGGACATTTCTACTCCCGAATCGAATCCGAAATTGGCTTTTTTACCCACATTCACAAGGTTACAGATCAAATAGGGAAACTTCTTCGTAAGAATAGTATTAAACCCATATTCAACTGGACAGGCTAAATCACTTAGATTCTTGCTTCTCCCAAGGACAAATTTCCTACACTTTCACGTCAAGGTGTATACCAAATTCCTTGTTCATGTGGTTTAGTGTACATTGGTGAAACCGGTCCTTCCGTCATTACTCGCATTTCAGAACATGAACGTTCTATAAGAAAACGGCATATTTCTAAATTTGCGATTACTGAACATCGTTTTACTACAGGTTACAAGACAGATTTGGATAACGTTTCAGTGATTGCTAAACCTCGATACTCATGCTTTTGAGCTATCCTTTCTTTGGTTTTCTCGTCATTAGTTCTTTATCGAGAATACGTCACCTTCGAACCGTAACCCAATTCAAGTCGAGCTCAACCAGCTGTGATGATACTTCTTTATACTACGTGTGCAAGATAAGAATGCACAGCATGGGGATCTTAAAAACGGTAGAAGATACAGGGTGGCTTAAATTAGAAAAAAGTTGCGTTATTTAGAGTATGCTTACCGCAAAAGTTCATTATTGTTTATCGTTTTCAAAATTCTCAAAAAAACGTGATTTTTTGGATTTTCGTTTCTTTTCATTTTTTTATTTATTTTAAATGATATTAAAAAACTACCGGCATTTTCTCATTGCCACTTTTTAAGCTTTACAAAATGGCGTGCTCAAATTTTTAATCCGACGTTCGTATCCGAGAAATCATCATCAACTTTATTTTTTTATATGGCCACAAACAAAGAGACACCATGTATTTGGTAGCATTATTCATTACAAATTCAACGATGTATCACACATTATGGTTTTGAAGCCAAAAAAGGGAAAAAACGTGAGTTATAAGGTTTTTTATTTTTTAAATTAGTAGGCGCTGGTACAATAACAGAAACACAATGTCAAAAAATTATAATACTTGCTCAAATAGGTTGCCATTATTTTCTAGACACAAGTATGCTCTGTCTACAGAAGAATTCAAAACATGGTCTAACATTTCTGGTGTGATTGTATTAACTGCTGCTAAAACCAATGCCAATAACTGGTCTTCATTTTCAAAAGTGGCGTCATACACTTGGTTTTTTAAATAACCCCACAGTAAAAAATCCAATGGGGTTAAGTCAGGTGATCGGGCAGGCCAGACTACTTCACTGTGAGTTCCAATGCATTTTCCAGGAAACCTCTGGGACAAATATTCCCGCACATTTCTTGAATTATGCGCTAGGGCACCATCTTGCTGAAACCAGCAGTTGTTAACTATAAGTAATGGTAATTCATCTAAGGCATTCTCCAAATCAGTCTGCAGTAGGTCGAGATATCGTTCGGAGTTTAAATTGTTGTGATAAATAAAAGGTCCTATTATTCTGCCACCCAAAATGCTTACCCACAGATTAAATCCAAATCGATGTTGATGCCTTCCCATAGAAGAAAGTACCATGGGCCCAGGCTTGGCTCAGGCTGGGCCCAAGTTTGTAAAAGCCTGGGCCAAGCCTGTAAGCCAAGCTTGGCCCAGCCTTGGCAAAAGTCTGGAATGATAATCATGGCCCAGTCCTGATCGCCAGCTCTGGGCCATGCTAAGTTGCTAAGACTGGGCCATGATCGGTTGCCAAGACTGGGCCATGCTTAGTTGCCAAGACTGGTACATGCTTAATTGCCACAACTGGGCCATGCTTAGTTGCCAGTACTAGGCCACGCTTAATTGCTAAAACTAGCTCAAATTCAAATGCCAAGAATTAAGCATTAATAAAACAATGGAATAAATAATTGTATGAACGTATTTACACTTTATTGTTATTACTTGTATTATGTACTATTTAAATTACATAAAGTTTTTTAATTACTATTTAGATCTCGTCTTAAATTATATTAACATTTAGCTAGTACAGTTATTATTCTCCATCACTAGTTCACATTCAAGTTCAACTCATTTTGGCACCTTTTGTTTGATATTTTTTGGTTTTCTGTATCACTAGGGTCATTAACGTCACTCACACAGCTGATGTTTACACTTTGATTATTTAAACTTTGCCGGTTAACATCTAAATTAGTTTTTTTATTCAAAACTTTTTTGGTTTATTTAACGCACGCCATCTTTAAACTTTAGGGTAAGAATCAGACATAATTACTTTTAGTAGCCTCGCCTCGTGATAATTGCGGAGTAAACAAAAGAAATTATATTTGAAGGTTTTTTCCTTCTAGTTAAAAAGTACTAACATTCAATGACTGTATAACTGAAACTCGGAGATTTGATTCATCACCTTTATTACTCTAGCAATGAGAAAAATCTTACATTTAACTAACAGATGATGTAAACAAGGATGGCGGCTGCGCTAAACGAAAATACCCGAATCTCGCCATACGTAACCGAACGGCTCAAGTTTCAATTCTACACTTTCGATATTATCATAACTCAACTTACTATTTTCTTGGATAATCCAGCCTTGGCCAAGGCTGGGTTCAACCAGTCTTGAACTAAGCTTGGGTCCCTATGGAATAGGAAGGCTGGGTTATCCAGGCTTGGGCCAAACTTGGATTCTCATGGAATGGCCAAGGATGGGTTATACAAGTTTGGGCCAAGCTTGGCTAATAATTTGCATGGCCGAAGCTGGGTCAACCAGTCTTGGTCCAAGCTTGGGTTTCCATGGAATAGCCAAGGATGGGTTATGCAAGCTTGGGTAAGAATTGGCATGGCCGAGGATGGGTCAACCATTGTAGGACCAAGCTTGGGTCCCCATGGAATGGCCAAGGCTGGGTTATCCAGGCTTGGGCCAAACTTGGATTTTCATGGAATGGCCAAGGATGGGTTATACAAGCTTGGCTAATAATTTGCATGGCCGAAGCTGGGTCAACTAGTCTTGGCCTTAGCTTGAGTTTCCATGGAATAACCAAGGATGGGTTATGCAAGCTTGGGTAAAAATTAGCATGGCCGAGGATGGGTCAACCAGTGTAGGGCCAAGCTTGGATTCTCATAGAATGGCCAAGGATGGGTTATCCAAGCTGGGGCTAAGCTTGGCTAATAATTTGCATGGCCGAAGCTGGGTCAACCAGTCTAGGCCCAAGCTTGGGTCCTCACGGAATGGCCGAGGCTGAGCTACCCAGTCCTGGGCCAAGTCTGGGCCAATACAAGTACGCCAAACTTAGGTTTCCCAGTACTGGCCCAGGTCTGGCCCCGTTGTCTAAAACTGGGGTTTCCTGTATGGGTTGCTTCTTTTATTAAATGAAGATTGTCTGTTGCCCAATAATGTTTGTTACGCCGGTTGAAAATGCCATTGTTGGTTATCATGCTTTCATCAGACCAAATTACTTTAAAAGGAAAATTTTGATCTTCTTCACATTTTCTGGTATACCATTCACCAAAACTTGCTCGCCTTCTCTCGTCACTAGGTCTAAGACCCTGGCAAATTCTAAATTTATAGGGATGAAATTTATTCTTTTGTAAAATGAACTGGGCTGTAGATCTAGCTACTCCAGTTCGAGGTTCAATTAGTCTTGTCGATATTTCAGGATTTTCAACAACGGTTTGTAAAATAGTAGTCGCCTTTTCTTCGTTGGATATACAACAGGAGATACAACAGGTTTTTTAAATGAACCAAATTCTTTTAAATTAGATACCAAACGTCTAAAAATGGATTTTTGAGGTTGTTTTCGCTCAGGATAATTATCAGAGTACATCTGTTCAGCAGCTACACAATTTTTGCGGCACAAGATGTAACACGTCAACATATCAAATTTTTCTTTGTTTGTGAAACTTTCTCTTTCCATGGTAATACTTGTGAATAAATTAAAAGCACGAAGCAACAAACTAACGAATAAGTAACTTTAATAAGAACAAAAGTTCAAACACTTCAAATTCCCGTAAAAACAACTTACACAACACCAAATTGCGTTTTCAACAATAATGTGACAGATAAAGCATAAATATTGCGATTATTCCAATGCCTACTAATTTAAAAAATAAAAAACCTGATAACTCACGTTTTTCCCCTTTTTTGGCTTCAAAACCATAATGTGTGATACATCGTTGAATTTGTAATGAATAATGCTACCAAATAATACATGGTGTCTCTTTGTTTGTGGCCATATAAAAAAATAAAGTTGATGATGGTTTCTCGGATACGAAACGTCGGATTAAAAATTTGAACATGCCATTTTGTAGAGCTTAAAAAGTGGCAATGAATTTTGAAAACGATAAACAATAATGAACTTTTGCGGCCAGCATGTGAACATACTTTAAATAGCGCAACTTTTTTCTAATTTAAGCCACCCTGTATCTTCTACCGTTTTCAAGATCCCCATGCTGTGCATTCTTATCTTGGACAGGGTGTATCAGGAGACTATTTCTTCTTAAGTCACTTCTATGGAGTTTAGAATCTCGCTTGGTTAGATTTTCGTTTGCTTTTTCAAGTGTATCGTTTTCTTGCTTACCTTTTCAGAGTTTAAAATTTGACTTGGTTCACAAGTTGATTACCTAACTTTTGAGAAGTTCTTAGTTTGAGTTCTGTTGCTTGTTTGAGTTCTTCGATTTCTCTCACGGCCTAATGAAGCCCCTTACGAAAGTGGGCGAAACGTTCGCAACTTTGGTTACAACGACACGGTCCAAACCCGGAGACGTTCTCATCTTAGTATGTCCCTTTTTTTTTCTTTTTGAGTTTTGCCTTGTATCTGTCGAGACCTCTTATCAGTTAAGTTTTGATACATTATTTGTAATCTTTGAATTTGATCTGTATGCGTCATAACGATTTGCTTTTATAATTTATCGCCAAATTCATATTTAAAGGATCGATCAAATTTGATAACACTAAAAACCGTCGTTTTTGATAGTTTCGCATCAATGAAAACAGTTAAATCATCGATTGGTTTTTGTACCAAATACTGCATTAACATAGTTCGAAATGTGAATGAGGTTTGCTGACCTCACGTCTGTGAGATTTGCGAGCTGTCTTTCTTAAACTCTATAACTTTTAAATTACGATACAATTTCTTTATATAACAGTCGAATCATTGAATTTTTATTCGATGTTACGAATTTTATATATAATTTTGAGCGAATTTAATCATCCTAGGGATTAGCGTATTATCTATTATTAGAAAAATTATTCAGCACTAAATAATTCTTAATCTGGCTTAATAACTTTTAAAAATAATCCCCACTCGAATAAATCGGAACATAACTGTTATTTATATTTTTCATTACAGATCGAATCTTATTTATTCGCAAACAATTTCTCGAGTTCTTTCTATGCTTTTAATGCTTATATCAAATAAGGAAGCTCATAAAGTTAGATATTGGCTTGAAAATATTTAGGTCATCTTCGACTAAATATTGAGTAAACTTTCTTTTTATTGCCGTCTCGTGCTTTTAATACGATTTTCTCTAACATTTCAACGTTTTTGATTCGCTTTCGTGTATTTGATTTCAATTATCAAGGATCTTTCAATAAGCTCGATTTGCAAAATTACATAAAACAAGCTGTGTGAAATATCTACCTAAATTTTGGTATTTGAAAGAATATTTAATGCCATTAAGTATAGAGTATGTTATGTGCTCTTGTCTGAGAGGGTACCACGACTACAGAAAAAAAGAATTAGTAGTGGCAGCTCCACAATCGTCGGAGAGGGCGTGGGTGGTAGTAATAAAATAATGAGTTGAAGAGAAAGTGTATTTTTCGAGATTTACACTCAAAAAAAGAAAAAGAAGTATTTAGTATTTTGGGCGCCAGAGCGAGTTAGTTTGTAACGGAGCTTGCCCAAACCGTGTGAGTAGAAGAATATCAAGGAAAAGAATAATCGATACGCTACTTGAAATAACAATCCGTAGCGGTATATAATATTTTCTGACAGCGAATCACAATCAAGTTAACCTTGGTGGAGCTACAATTTCCCTACTATTAAAATTCAGAGAGGTTCACTGATCACCTTAAAACCTCGTTCACATCTACTTAACGTACGTATCGTAACGAAAAAACATAGCTGACGAAAAGTTCAAATACGTTATATAAATGTGTTAGTTTACATTCGTACAAAACATGGGACGCGTCTCGGTACGCGCGTTGCGTACATCGGAAGTTGAGCCAACTTAAATTTTGAGGGTAATGTTTTTTCTCGACTATTAGAATCGTCGAAGAAAACTATTACCCTCTGTTCGAAGAGGGGTGAAGTTAGTAATTACAGATCACATACAATAATATGCCACCGGGCACGTGGTGAGTTAATAATTATGCCTCAGAACGTGCTACAAGAAAAGAAGGAAATCTAAGTTACATTTCAAAACGAAAGGTTATGCTTACCTCGACGAAAGTCTGTTAGAAGAAAATAAACACTCCATCAAATTTACAATTAGAGCAAAGTAGGATGACCGTCGATTAGAAAATTTTTAAGCAGATCGTCGAGCACTAGCACGAGGTCTTCAACGCCTTGTCGAAATATGAAATTACAGTCATGACTCCTTCGCTCGAAAGTAATCAAATCGAAAGTAGTGTCACCATCCTAAAAGTTTATACCATAGGATGTTATAGTAAGAAAATCAACGTTACAAATATAACGTAGTTTAAATGTCAGCGACGGCTTTGTTTGGTGGCACGTATTTAGAAGATTCAATTTTTGATGACTTTGTGACTGAATTTGTTGGATGGCGTTTGTTATGTTGACGTTGAGAGCATCATGTTTGCAGTTAGTCGACATTTAAGATAACCTAAAAGAAATAAGTCTAAAGGCGTTAAATCGCACGATCTCGGTGGTCAGTTTATTCCTTCAAATTGCTCGTGCAGAATGCTCAACATGGCATGCACTGTGTGGCAACGCCGTCATGTTTGAAACACGAGTCGTCGGTATCCATATAATTCAGGTTGATCTCTAGCGCCGCTTGCCGTTGATGGTTATGGCAACAGTTTCGTTTTGGAGGAATTACCTGTCAATGATTCCGTCAGACCAAAATGCGTACCAAACAATGACTTTCTTGGGATTTATTCGATGCTGATGTATCTCGTGTAGGTTGATATTTTTCCAAATCAGACAATTTGGTTTGTTCATGTGTTCATTCATCCTCGCCACTTTTGGCAAAACCTGGGTCAACTCCAGCTGCTCCAGAAGCCAATCAGCGAACACACGGCGTTGTCTACTGTCGTTTATCTCAAGTTCCTAGGCCACTTGAATCTTATACGAGTGCGGACTCAAGTCCGAACGCAAAATTCGTCAAATTGAAGTCTCAGATAAGCCAAGTTCTTGTGAACCATGAGAAATTGATTGTATCGGGTTTTTTGGTACACTCTCAAGCACAAGAACGACGTTTTTACCAGAATTTGCTCATTTAAAAACGTCGAATAGTCGACTCGGCAGGATGGTTGCGACAAGGATAAAATTAATGTAATGCGCAGAACCTTTCTCGAACGCTCACTGATTTTGATAATAAAATTTGATGATTTGCACTCGTTGTTCGATGCTTAGATGATGATTTGTCATACACTACTGAACAATTTACAACAAATTTGATAGATGTTGTTGTACTATCTAACAAATTTCGAGCGTTCTTATTGGATGACTATTTATTTTTTTATTCTTATCAGCATCGAAGCTGAGGAATTGAATTCAAAATTGCTTGTGTTGTTTTTGTTGTTCTGATTTTTAGAATGTTTTCTATTTATTTATTTTTTATTATCTCGTTAATGATCTTTTTTGGATTCTTACACTTTCTACTATGATTTTTTTGATAGTTTTTGAATTCGTTCATTTAATCTTTTGCATTCTTCGTTTGTTTTAGCTTTTTCTATCAATGCTCTTTATTATATTTTTGTTCTTGTTTATTTTTTAATCTTTCACAGTACTTTTCTTGCCTTCGTCTCATTCGCATTAGTTTGATAGAATATAATTTTTTTGTTTTAATCTTTTTTTCTTTTGCAGATTTATTTGGAGTGGTTCTTAAGATTATGAGATTACTCTTGACTAAGCTTGTTTTTTAATGCCAGACAAAGGCTCTAATTAGAAAATGGTAATAAGCTGGTCTTTATCGAAACTTTTTTTCGTTTTTACGATTGCATTTGTTTGGATTGTCTTTAGCAAATATTTTTTTGATTATAAGGGTTTTTGGGGTTCTCTCGGGAGTCCCATTATTAATTTTGTTTCTTTTTCTCTATTGTCTTTTTTTGTGTGAAATCTTAACTTAAAAATCTTTTTTAGCGGTTATCACCAAACGGCGTTTTTTTCTTTTTGCATTTTTGCATATTTCTTTGATTATATGTTAGATTTGCACAATTGTATTTTTTTATTTTTTGTTTTATTTTGTCTTATCTTCTTAGTTTAGCGACGATTACAAATGGTTGATGCATATTTTCGTCTATTTTTAAACTTTACGTCTCGTATAATACTTTTATTTTATTTTTCTATTCTCTGTCATTTCTTCTTTATTTTTTACTATTGAGGATTTTTGTACTACATTTAACGATGTATATTTTGAACCATCGAACTTCTATTTCTTTTTCTTCTTTTAAGTTGTGTTTTCAAAATCCTTTATCTTCCCCAGTCTCTATATCCCATCACCGATTTTATATAAGTTTCTCATCTTGAAGATGGTTTTCTTCTTTTTCTACTATCTGAACGCGACCATTCTATAACTATTTTTTCTCAACGAAGTTTGTACGTGTCCGTACCTTTGTAGTGCGCTTTTCTCTAATGTTTTGGTGATTGATTGCTCTGTTCCCATTTTTCTTCACTTTTTAGACATCTTCTCATAAAGTCGAGTGCTACCGTTCGTATTTTGTTTCTGGTAGTCATTCTTTGTGAGCACATTTTTGCGCCGTAAAGAACTGTGTTTTTGACGCTGTGGAAAATTTGTAATTTTGTTTTCTGACTGACAGTTTCCATCAATAGTATTTCATGTAACGACTTTGTGGCCATGTTACCCATTTTTTTTTGTAATTTTTATAGTATTTTACTTCCTGGTCGTCTATATGTAGATTCTTTGCTTCTCTTCCAATACACTTATATTTCGTTTTTTGAAAATTTAATGTAAGGCCTTTTTTTTAAATATTCTTTTGATTTTTGTAGCATTTACCCCATGTCATCTTGATCTTGGGCAAATAAGACTTAGACTATATCTTCTGCAAAAAGTAAGGAGCGCTGTCTTATTTGTATAGCGTCAACTCGATCCATTTCGGCAACCTCCTTGGGCACAAAAGTAACAGTCAATGGACTTTTTCTGACCCGATGTTCTACTTTGATAGTAACTGCAGACCAACACTTGATTGTCTGTTTTTCGGAAGACGACCTCTAACATATTTCCTATCCAGTTGATCTCAGCCGCAACCAAGTTTTGGTACTGCCAATTTCTTAATGTTGTGAAACTCCATTTCTCTCTTGAGATTCCATAATGGTTGCCAAAGATTTTTGTACGACAGCTTTGCACGTAAGTATTTCATGGCGACCAGATAGAAAACGAAGAGTCGGTCATGACGTAGTTTTAAGACTTTGTCGATCGCCGTTTGCGCATAATCCTTTTGTACTTGGAACAAGTCTTGTTGCTCCTCCAAACCTAGTCTCTTCAGAACGTCTGTACATACTCATAAACCTATCGAAGTCTATTTCATCGACTTGATTCCTGGTTCTGCCCGTTACTACTCTAGTTCGGACCTAGGGTTGGGTAATTTAGTAATCGCCAGCAAACTAGCTTAGGCGACCCATGTGGACCACTTTTGGCTTGCCTCGGGTTGGTTTTCGGATGCGATATATTATGTAATTAATGCGGAGCACAACTTCATAAGTGCCACCGTGTCGCCCGGTTGAAACCCACCGTTTTATGTCTTGACATCATATCTGGTCTTCATTCTGTCGCTGGAAATTTCTGTTTTTACGGACCGCCTCATGTACTTTGTTTAGTCTCTTCATTAACTTGCTGACGTAGTCTTCTCTAGCAACTTCTCTTTCTGGTCTTCGTTCAAATTGCAGGTCGCATGGCAGTCGTATTTTGCGATCGAGCTAAGTACTTTCCTATTGTTCGATTCATCTGTTCAACCATGCCATCAGAATAAGGCCGGAGGTCTTAGTTTTTCTAATTCTAAACAGTCGGTAAACTTCTTGAAACGGCGCAGACTTAAACTTCCGGTCTTGGTTGGAATATAATTCCAACGGAACTCCAAACCGGCAGATAAACATTTTTAACTAAAACGTCTGCGACTGTACCTGCTTCTTGATTGGGTATGGTGTAAGCCTCCGCCTATTTCGTTAAATAATCCATCGCTACCAGGATGTAACCACTCGTCAAATCCAACGTGGAAAACAACTGGGACCTGACAGGGTATCTAAAGTATCGTAAATTTTCGGTAAAGGGTAGATATCCTTTCTGATTACGTCGTTAAATTGTCGGTAGTCTACGGAAACCTCATTGATCCGTCTTTCTTCTTTATGCCTATCGACTATTGAAGGTTCATTCACACCTCCCCTCTCCATATCTGTAATTGTTTGTTCAGCTTCTCGTTTTGCCAAAGGAAGTCCGGGTGGATGTTATTGTATCGGCCGAGCGTCTCCGGTATTGACTTTGTAGTTTACCACGTGAGTTCTTTCTTTGAATCTATTCTTTAGCGCAAACACATCTTTATACTGCTGGATTAAGGCTTTAACTAGTCTTGGCTGAGGTTTTGGCACTTGGTGAAAAAGTCTAATAGATGTGAGCATTTCTTCGGCGAATCCATGTATCTTACATTTTCGGATACTGGCGTACATTGGCCGACCACTGTCTTCATTTTTAATGTTATCGGATCCGAGTTGACATTAAGGATTCTTACTAGAACCATGTTTTTCATTCGTACTTCCGTTTTTTTCGTAATTTCTTTTCAACCAAGTCACCCTCTATTAGTTCGATAGCACGAATGTAGCTTTCCCGGAGATTTTCATCCAGGCGTGCCATTACCACACTTTCAGCCTTCCAGGTAGGATCACGTTGTCACTCAATAAGACTCGCACAGCAGCCTTCTTTGACGAATGAAAAAGAAATTCTTCACTGTCGATCGACATCGTTCTTCATATCCAAATGGAACCCATACGTATTTATGACGTCTATTCCCAGGATAATTTATTCCGTGATGTCGGCTATCAGTTCCATACCATTTTCCAAACCAATGGTCGCTTTTACTTGTCCGTTAGTAGGTATTTCATCGCTTGTCCTTGTTCGAAATCGTATTGTTGCTTCTCATTTTTTAATAACATGTTAGGACGAATAAAAGTAACTGGACACTTCGTCCATGAATCTTGCCATCAAGTTAAATGCTGTGAGATTGCTACATAGGCGATGCCATCTGAATGGTAATCTCCAACACATGACTAGATAAGTTTAATGGTCAATTCGTTCCAGACTTTCGAGCGCTTTTCTAGTATTCTTCTTAGGTTTAGTACGGTGTCGTCGTATGTGTCTTATCTCGCCGGAGTTCAAAGTTAAAGTCGTGTTAATCTGGCGATGTCAGCCTTGAACTCCTGAAGACTTTCCGTAACTTTCTGAACACTACTTTTTGTTTGGACTTGGTAGATCTATTGAAGATAAGGATCTCTATAACTCATTTCTAAACGTGAAATTAAGAGTTCGTAAATTTCTTGGAAATGGTCAGGAACAGTATGTAAAAGTCCAAGCGTTTCTTCACATAAGGCCACTATTAAAGACGTCGGTTTCTGCTTGTTGCTCCAACCATTAGCTACAGCTGTGGGCTCAAACTGTTTGTGGTAGTTTGACCATGGAACTTTAGCATCAAAAATTGGAGGTAGAATGTTAAACTTGTGCGTGGCTTTTTTTCGACGGTCTATTAAATCTTCACTTCCTTCACCAAACAATTTATTTGGTACGTTCTTCCTTGAATCAGTTTCATTATGCCTTCTAATTTGTCTTCTTTTGCTTCTATTTTGTTTTCTAGAACTACGCATATTTATTCTCTCAAATTGAACAAATCTGCTTTAGTTTCCTGTGACAATTTTAATTTTGTTTTCTATGTTCGTTCGTATTTCTTCTTCTAAACTTCAAGGATTTTTCAATCATTTTCAATTTTCTGAGAATTTTCGCAAAACTTTTCTTTCATTTTCTTAGAATTAACATCAATCTATCTAATAATACTACCAAAATCTATTACTTTGGGAACTTTAAACAAATACAATTAATGTCTATTCCGTTCTCTTCCAAATTTTGGAGATTTTGTTTTAATTTTTGCCACTGAATTTTAGGAATAAATTAAATGTGCAGGTTTAACGAATTCGAACGGTTTAATACACAAACACGGGTGAATTGCGAACTAATCAGTTTCTTATTTACAGCCAGTGTTGCCAATTGTAGTGGAATTCCACAAAATTTGGAGATTTTATCTAGTTTTTGGTTATTACAAATTTTTGTGGAATTCTGGGTAAAATTCTGTATGAACCTACATTTAAAATCTGTATCAGTTTTGTAGAAATTTTAATTTTGTTTGTGGTATTATGAGTTAGATTGTGGAGTTTTTACAGTTTGTGCGGAGAATTGTGACAAAGTCAGTTGGCAACATTGATTTAAAAATCGTGGATTTACACAATATCAACGGTTTAGTATTACGTATTCGTCCCAAGGGCACCGATATAGTTGTTTGTAGGGAGGGGAGGGGGGGTAAGTTGCGAGATCCCTTCTTGGCAAACACTTTGGAAGCCAAATGCCAATTTTTCACACTGTTAGATGAAATAATATTAAACACCCCTGACGGTAATGTATCTTTTTCTTCAGAATTAAGGGGGGACGTGGCCCCTCTGCCCATAGGAATGGGCGCGGTTAATTCGTCCTACACCTGATACCAATTTTAACGAATTTTAAAACTAATTTATTCAAAACTTATATCAATTTAATTTATATATGATAAATATAACTGCACCGAGGGGTTGATCACCTAGTAAATATGCTGTACCGCGATTGGTAAATATAGTAATTATTTAATAAATATTCGGTAAATATTTGGTAAATAAGGTGTACCAAATTTTAGTCAGTGATCAACCCCTCGACTAACAGTAATAAAATGTAACGGTATTTAAGAAAAACAAGTTACAAGTAAAATAATTTATATATTACTATCACTCGATATTTACAAATACTGTCCGTGATCAGTTGAAATGTTTGTTTATCTACATTGCTATTTATTTTCATTTGTTTATTTATATTTGATACACGTATTAACCACTTTATTTATTTAGACCGACACGGTATTCTTCTTTATTGATAATTGTTGAGCCATTCGGCCTAACAATGGATTACGTTACCCTTACACCTTTTCCCTTTACATAATAATATACATATGATACATAAAAAAAATTATAAAACTAAAATAACTTTCTCCAATAAATTATTCCAATCACCATCTTACTATTCTATTTCGTTAGACCTAACCCTCCTCTCTTATCCTTCTTTCCTTTACTGCTTTCATCCAATCCAATCCCTCCCCCTCCTCCCCAAGCAAAGCCTTCCTCCCCCTCATTTCTTCCTTTAGCTCGTCACACTCCTCACTCAAGTGCTTTATGTCCTCTCATCCCTTCCCACATAATCTACATCTCCTCATTACATCCTCCTTCCAATACTTATTTAAATTCTTTTCATTTCCACATCTAAACCTGGCTATAAGCCGTTTCTCTCCTAAGCTTCTCCTCCCCATCAGATACTTAGGAACCCTCCTGGACACTATATTCCCATACTTTACGTTATACTTTCCTTCCCTTATCTTTCCTTCCCTCTTTTGTACCTGCGAGTCTTTATCACTTCTTACTATCTCCTCCGTATTTAACCTTCTTTCCTCTCTCCTTCTTTCCACCTCTTCTACTTCTTCTCTTGCGAAACCTCCTCGTTGGTAGTACAGTTTCCTTTTCTCCTGTCCATATATATATTTGCTATCTTTTATCGTCCTCCAGCAACATTACAAAATTTTACATTCTCTCCTACCCTTCATTGTCTCTTCATAACCCATCGCCTTTTTCCCTGCTTCTATTCTAATCTTCTCTAACTTCCCCTCCTCCTCTATTATGTACCTCGGCGTCTCCCTGTCTAAACCTAGAATCCATTTCCAATATTTTATTTGCACCCTTTCCAATAGGTTCCACTCTTTCCAACCCCATACCTCCACCCCGTACATCATCACACTTTTAATCAATTTTTCGAACAGCCATCTTCTCTTCTCGATCTCCTTCCCAAACACTCTTTCCCTTAAACTCCATACCTGCCTTAATACCCTGTTACCCTTCTTTGCTAACTCCCTTATATGCGCATCATCTTTATTATCATACCTTAGCCTATATCCCAAATATGTCACTTCATTCACTGTCTCTATCTTTTGTTCTCCCCAACTTAACTCCTTCTTTTTCTTCCCTCCTCTCCCTTTTTGAAAAACTACCATCTTAGACTTTCTCACATTTAAACCCAAATCTTTCCTATCCAGGTACCTCTTTATCGTAATTATCATACCTTTCATCCCCAACTCATTTTTTCCCACCATGACCATATCGTCTGCACATCCCAACACCCACACTTTAACCCCTCCCTCCATGACCACCCTACCACACTGTCCTCCCTTCAACACTTCCTCTATGTCCCCTATATACAGTGCAAATAAAATAGGGCTAAGAGGACACCCCTACTTTAACCCCTTCCTCGTCCAAAACACTTCACTAACACTATCCCCTATTTTAACCCTATTCTTAGTCTCTTTATATATCCCTTCTAGTTTCCTCACTAGTTGTTCCTCTATTCCCTTTTTCCTTAACACCCTCCATAGCTTTTCCCTATTCGCATTATCAAACGCAGCTTCTATGTCCATAAAGAACGCGTATACCTTACCCCTTTTCTTATTTATCTCTCCATTCACCAACTGTTTCAATACATAAAAATTGTCTACTGCCCTTCTTCCCACTCTAAATCCCATCTGCCAATCTGGTAATAGTCTTTTTTCTTCCACTTCCTTTTCCAACCTCCTTTGTATGATCATGGCATACAATTTATAACTTACATTAGTGACACTAATCCCTCTATAATTTTTTACCTCCTTCCTATCCCCTCCCTTATAAACCGGAAGAATTAAACTTTCTTTCCAACTCCCTGGCAATTCCTCCCCTTTCCATATTATATTAAAAAATGTTCTTATATTTCCTCTCACTCTCTCCCCTACATATTTCCATTGTTCTCCTTGCGTACCGTCCGTTCCTGCCGTCTTTCTTAATTTTAGTCTATTTATTGCTTCCTCCATTTCCTCTTTCGTTATCTCCCATCCCTCCTGTATTGTCGCGTTGCACCGGCGCTCAGTTGTGCAATTGGCGGGCGTGAGTCAATTTAACAAAAAAAGTTTGTCAAATAAAAAATTAATTTTAATTACTATACATATAGAATAAAAATGATTACATTGACTTTTAACATATTATTAATTCCTAATATTAATAACAAAAATATTAATTTGCTCTAGCATAAAAATAAAAAACTTAACAAAAACTAAGGGCGCCACAAATTTTCCGCAGTTATAGTCTTTTTAACCCGTTGGCGAAAATTTGAAAATCAACAAGTTAACTCTTATTTCTTAATTACAAACTTGTAATTATTGCAGATCGGTATATTTGCATTTATATATATATAAATAGGTTTCAAACAAAACGTAATAAAATGTATATCAAAAAGTCACTTATCTGAACTGCTTGAACCTTATGCCTGGCCATAGAAGATACATATCTTGCATTTTATGTAATTTAGGTCACATCCAATTGTAATGATTTTCCATCCCAAAAAACTACACAAAAGTATTTTGTCGAAGATTTCTTTTGCCTTAATTATAGTTCTTGCAGGGAAGTTGTGTTTCGTTAACTTAATCTTTCTTTTAATCACAACACAACCAAATGTTTTCACCACGTTTTTATATTTATAAATTCGTAGGTTGAGCGTCACTATAAAATTACTTAAGTCCAATTGAAACATGAACTAATATTTTCGCGCTAATTAAAATCCGTAAAATTACGTTTATTAGCACTCCAAAATTTGAGACCGTGTCCCCAAAAAATTAACAACGTCCTTTCTCTTTGACGTTTCACGCGCTCTTTTCTTTCCAAAAATTACTTTAATATCATTTGCTATCGCGCCTTATCGACCACGGCCTTTTACAAATATTCTAAAGTGCATTTTAACACTTATATTTAATATATACGAGGGAGTACAAGAAAGTTAATTTGGAACGTTACAGTATTGTATTTACCCCTTGCAATATCACCTGCCCTGGTACTTCTATTGTTCCCTCCAAACGCTCCATACAATAACCCAACCTTTAAATCTATTAAACTTCCTCTCTTCTTACCTCTTCTTCTCTCCTTGTTTAGAAATTCCCACACTTCTCCTTCTTTCTTTACTTCCTTTACTTGTTTCTCCATTTCCTCTTTATAAGACACCTTTCTCTCAAAACATACATTTTTAAAATTCACTTTCTCCCTTATACTCCTGTACATCCATTATACCTTTCTTCCATCTTCTTCTAGCATTTCTCATCTCTGTTTTTGCCTCTACATTCTCTATTCCACCACCTATTTTGTTCCTCTTTTTTCCTTGTCTTCTCTCAAACCTTTTCTTTTCTACTGCCTTCTCCATTTCTGCAGTCAACTCCTTTAATCCTTCTTCCCCCCCTACATCTCCCCAATTCACTTGCTCCCCATCCCATCCCCTCTGTTCCTCCTTATTTCCTTGCTCTGTTCCTTTTAAAATCACTTCCGGTGGCTGATGATCCGATTCCTCTTTATCCCCCACTTTAAACCTTTCTATGTCCTCCCACATTTCCCCACTCACTATCACGTAATCGATCACCGATTCCCCCCTCCCTTCCATATAAGTGTAGTCACCTCTGTCCCCCTCCTCTATATTTCCATTAAGAATTGACCACCCTTTTTCCTCACATATCTCCACTCTTCCCTTTTTCCCTCTTCTCGCGTTAAAATCACCCCCTATAATAATATTTTCCTTTTCCTCCCCCTGTACCATTCTCTCAATCTGTTCACTTATCAACCTCATATCCCGCTCATAAACTGTTAACACTATATATTTTTCCTTTCCTTCTCTGACCACATAATTTTTTACGATCCCTTTCCCTTGCTTCTCGTCTCCCTCCTCTTCTTCCACTGACCAGTTCCTTTTTATACCCGTTAGTATTCCTCCCCTTGTTCTACCTTTACTTTCTTTTCTAGTTGCAAATTCCACTTTCCAATTATACCCCTCTGGTAATTTTTTCTTCCATACTTCCCAGTCTTTTTCCTCCAACCATGTTTCCGACATTCCCATCATATCAAAACCCTCTACGTATCTCCAGAAATCCTCTCCCTTATTTTTTATGCCTGCCACATTCCAAAACAATAATTTCATTTGATTCTGCATTTCCATCTCTTTTTCCTTAAAACTTGTTAAGCCAATTCGTTTGATCCATCCTTCCCTCCCCCCAACTCTTAGTTTTTTGCTCCCTTCTTCACTAAAGTTCCTTTCTCCTCATCCCAAAACATTTCTTCACCTTCTACCCACACCTTCAAGAATCCTATTTTAATTCTTTTCCTCTCGCCCTTCATCTTACTCGCCTCATATCTTATCTTCTTTTGTATTTCTATTTCCCTTCTCGTCATGTCATCATCTAAATAAATGTTTGTACCTCTTAACCTTCTTTTTTGCTTCCATACATCTAACTTATCCTCAAATGTACCCATCCTTACTAACATTACACGCTCTGTTAGCTTTCTAGTTTCTACGACTGTTTTCTCTATATTTAAATCCTTTATCCAATTTTCCACTTGCTCTTTTTGCTCCTTCTTTCCATCTTTCACTTTCATACCTCTTATGATTATGTTTGTTCTCCTTTTTTCTTTTTCCGTTTTTCCCAGCTTTTCTCTATCTTCTCCAATCTGGCCTTCGACTTTCTATATTTTTCTCCCATTTCTTTAAATTTCCTATTCCATTCTTCATTTGTCTTTCTTAATTCTTCTTTCATCTCCTTTACCTCTATATTATTCTTTTCCAACTTCTTACCCATCTTAATTTGTTCCTCTCTTATACTCTTTACCTCCTTTAACAGTTCTTTACACATTTCTACTAACTCACCATCTTTTCTCTCTTTTCCTTCCGCTACCGGTGATTTCCTTACTCTGGTGCTCTTCCTGAACACCTCCTCCACCGTAGCTTGCCTTTTTCTTTTTCCTTCAGACCACCCTTCTTCGGAATCCGACATAATTTCCCTTCTCTTATCGTTACACTACTTAACTGTCTACCCTTTCTGATTAACGAAATGTTAGTTATATTAAATTCCACACGGTATTCTTCTTGTGACTAGACTCGATTCGAATACTGACTCCAACTTCTTTCGAATACTTTTATATTACGTTATCTGCTTCGAAAAAGTTCCGATAATTACCTCGAATTGATCTCGAAGCTTCTATGCATTTCAGTATTCTCTATAGTATTCCAAGCCATAGATGGTCTGTTATAGGCTAGTTGGTTCTCTATATCTTTACATAGATTATTATCGGTATGTTGATGTTTTTTCTACTCTATTTCTTACTTCGTTTCTATGTCAGACATGTTCGTTTCTTAATTGAGGTGTTTGATTATAGATTTTTTTAAATTTATGGTTTTTTGAGAACTGTTCTATTTCTCTTTTCATTCCGTCTTTAGTTCTCAGCGCTTCTGCTGCTATTTTCTAACCTGTTTCTATATAGGCATCTTATGCTATATTGTTGAATCAATTCAAACTTCGAAATTTTAAATAAAAAGGTCTATATTTATCTCACATTTTATGTATACTTATTTTAATCCTGTATAGTAAGATATAAACGCTTTGTTTGAGTGGGATTATAAGTAGTGGAATTTTTTAATTCATAATGTCTTTTAAATAATAAATTCCAAATTATCTACAACAAATAAAAACAATGGATTTTTTTTAAACTCTGGTAATTATGTGGCGTCAAGCTGACAGGTAAAATCCTATTTGTTGTTACATGTGTATTTCATCACTCAGAATTGATTTTTTGAGAGTAGAAATTGAGGATGGAAAAATCTAAACTAGGAATCGAATTGAACGACTCTCGATTTGCGATTAGTTCTAGTCAACGACGATTCGTTCTTATTTTTAATTCATACCGCTATTAATAATTTAAAAAAAATGCTTTTTTTAATCTAATGAAAAAACTCGTCTATATCGAGGAACTTCTACTAACTGTATACGATCGAATGAGTTTATTTATTCTACTGAATAATTTATGGAGTAAAATTTAATTGTTTACGCGGAATCATTCGACATACTTTTCTTGTTATCTTATCTAAGTCGCCACTTTACATAATTTAAACACACAATTCTATAAATAACAGCGGGGCGCCGCTATATAATTTTTCAAGTTTATTACCATACAATAGAACGCAATGACGTCAATTGCACAATAGTCCGATTTGAACCAGTTAATAACTTGAAATTTTTTTTGCAGACTTCCGGACGATCAGATGAAGTTATAGCGGCCGAAACTTTAGCAAACCACATACGATGTAACAATTCATTTATTCAAGCTGTTTTCCAAGCCCAATACCGATCGTCTCTAAGTTGTTCAAGATGCTGTACACAATCGAACACGTTCGATCCGTTTCAATGTATCTCGGTACAGTTACCACAAATCAATCGCCATTCGATCTATGTAACCGTGAGTGTAACCCTGATTTTTGAAACTCTTAAATATTCTTTCAATTACAAACAGGTTTTGTATACTTCGCAACAACCAAGGCAAGTCAAGATCGGCGTAAATTTACCATCGGGTGCTACAATTACTGAGCTGCGCGATGTATTACAATCGGATACATCAATAGCTCGAACGAATATGTTGTTAACTGAGATTTGCGAAACGGGATTTTTAAGAACCTTTACAGACGCTCAAGCTATCGGCGTGATAAGCGAAATTGATCCCATTTACTGTATAGAAGTATCGCAACTTAAAGATGTTGAGGACGACACTACCAGTGCGTACATCTTGCTGTGTTGGATAAACGTCCTAATTAAAGACAACAGTTGCGTTCGATTTGGTACGCGTTTTTGTAAACACTCCATAGCTTGTTTTACTGTTTTTTTTTCTTTAAAGGGAGTCCATACACAATGCAGGTGTCTCGAGAAACATCTTACGAGGACTTGCAGAAGCTTATGTTGAAAGAAATGGCTGTAATTTTACACGACGATATATTAACATCGGAACAACCTCCTGGTGTACGATTGCTTTAACGCTCTATACGATTAGATTTTGACTTAAACATTTTAGGTATTCAAAATACGTATATCAGATCCGGCTTGTGACGACAACGAACCACCGTGTTATCTCGACCCGAAATTGCAGCATCCTCTTTTTATGGAAGCAATTGATCAAGCATTAGCTTTATGTAGCGAGGAAGGTGGGCCACCGCACGTTAAGTTTGTTTTGGAATGGACATCAGAGAGTAAGGATGCTATAATCGCGGATGATACTGATTTAATCGAAGAGCATTCGAGCGTAAAGCAATTGAAAGCTCAAGCGCTTCAAGGTAAGTTTTTTTAAAAGCCACATGTTTTAAATACTCGACTGAAGCGGTTATATTTATAACTGGATTAATGCAATTAATTTGCGCGATTGAAACATTCTTTATCAGAAGTTATATTTGATTAAAATTGCATTGAAAAAAAAACTGTTTTTATTAGCGTTTAAGGCAATTAAGATAAAGCCAAAACTTTTTTTTATTATGTTTGCATCGTGGTTTTAAATTAATTTGCATTTCTCTAATGACATTTTAGAGTCTGATTACGAAATATCAGTCTGGTACCAATTTTGGATCAGTAAAACTCTTGTAGAACGAGAATTTTGTTGACTGTTGTACCAATTGACCTTAATCATCAATCACGGATGCATTAACTAAATTATTTCCTCCCCATTTGTCTATACGCTTCCTAAGTGATCATTCTGATATAGTGGAAGAGTGTTTCCATCTTTTCAAAAATTATTAGAAATTTGTATACGCAGGCTGTTCTACAAAAAGGATCCAAGCCTGTTTTAATTAGTTTTTTTACTCGAATAAATCACAACCAGTGTAAAATTTGACGATCTTGGCGACAAGTTTTTTTTACTGTTCGCTGCTCTAGATTTTGAGAGAGTTAATTAATTAGCGCCATATCTGTTGAGATCTTGCCGGATAACACAAGACGGCTATGTAAACCCGCAACTAAAAAGGTCCACACAGTTATACAAAGACAAATTAAGACCAACAATCTAAATAGGTAGAAAATACTTTAATCAATAACGTTTAGACGCAGTAATTATCACAGGGCGGTTTCTAATGTAATAATAGGCTATGTAGGTTATAAAGCAACACACAAAATATTCGGTGAGGCGTAAACATTAAACCATAACAATAATCGTGGTGGAACAATATAAGAAAACCAAATCTTTGACTAAAGGCGACGAAAAGATTAGATACTCACATGCGAAGTCTCTTCGGCTAGATCTAGCCGATGAGGTTCGGGCACCATTTTATGTTCAGAATCAGAATGAGAAGTTTCGAACACAAATACACGAAGTAAAGGCAGAGATTGGTACTAAACACTCACTATTGTAAACATTAATCTTTACGTCCAGACATCGCTGAGGTTTGATTAATCTGCACACGGGTAGTAAATTGTAACAATCAATCCTCGTGCAAAACGATAGATGTGCTACAAGTGGAAGATAATAACTAGATTTAAACGTGAAATTAACATTTTTTGACTCACCCCAGCAAAACATGCATAAACAAAACCATCCTCGCATTAAATTTCATTGGTAAAAATGCGGGATGATCATCGATAAACTTGAAATTTTAGTCTGAGTGCACAAAATTGTAACACGAAGTGAACAATGCTCAATGGCCAATTTGCAAAGTGTCGTAATCTCAGGGAGAAAAAGTTTGATACTTATACGTCGTCCTGTATAATATAAAAATAATTAAAAAAGTAACCATAACAGACTTTAATATACCCCAAAAGTAAAATGTTTAGAAAGTCACGTATTTTGGCTACAATATTTTGTGCTATATAGCGTGAATAACTTTGTATATTATACCTCCTACCGACTAAATGGATAAATCCGGTTATAAGAAAACAACAAAAAAAAACTTTTTTGTTACCAATATTTTGTTATGATGGGTGTTGGTAACAACCACGGCTAGCTGAGATGTCGGTGAGTGAGCGTGGTTGAGAAAGCTACAATACATAAAGAAAAAAGTAGGCACCACTCCTTACACTGGCAAAATCCTCAATGGAGACACCAAGGGTACGTCTGAACTCACAATCGAAGAGATTAGGATAAAGCAAAAAACACAATCAACAATCAAAAGTTATTCACGGAATTTGGTAAGTATGTAAGCTTACATGCAACGACGTGTTTGCTAAAATCTGACCTACATTAAGCTTAAAACAATTAAGGATATTTGATTGGAATACAGTCAACGTACTCAAAAATTTTATAACATTGAACTGAAGGCGTTTTATAACTTCTACTGAAAGTAAATCATTAAATAAGCTCATGGTAGCTAAAGGCTAACATAAATAGTAATGCATAATAAAATTATATAATGCTTAAGACTTATTAATTAATAGAAAATTGGATACAATTACATGATACAGGTACAAGATAATCGAAAGTTAAGCTTATAGCGATGTGGTAGTCATTTGCAAAGTTCAACTCGAGTAGAACAGATCCCGCAGGTCACTGGGTATGCGATATCATTCTCGGGGAAATTAATCTTTTCGCAACTTAATAGCGGCTTGAATAGGACTACCTCGACTGTATCAGACTCGTTATAATAATTTCAAATTATTAGAAGCAAACTGGCCCGTTTACCTGTGAGGGCTAAATAGAGAATTGCCTTAATTCCGTCAGTATACAGAAGCAATCTCCAATTAGTGAAATCGCTAAAAGCGTATTACAAATCGACGATAAAAATTTAATAAAAGAATTACTTACAATTAAGTGGACACGCTCCTTACTACAGGAAAATGAACAAGGAAGTGACCACTAGCGGAATCCCCTCCGTTAGTATCGAATAAATCTGAATTATCCAACCAGTGGGACCCGCATAGAAGAGACGTAGTAAAAAATTACGACTATTGCAAAATTAATAAATAACGACACGTAACAGATTCTTTGTTAGGTTACCGTTTACTTCCTTAAGTTTTTGATTTCTTTCACGCCCTTACGAAAGTGGACGAAACGTTGACAACTTTGGTTACAACATCAACACGGTTCAAACTCGGAAGACTTATCCACCGCCGTTGGAACCTTCGCAATTACATCGGTCGTCGATACGACAGACCAAACAGCGCCATAGCAATCATTTTGGCATAGTACATATAGTGAACTGGTACATAGAGAAAACGAGGAAAGAGTAGAAGACTCGAGACCAAGAGAATGACTATACAAGAAGTGGTAAGACAGTTGAATAATGGCATACTAGTTTACACAGTAGACCAACATGCTTTGAATACATTAAGGATGACGTTTGACAAAAAAGACTATAAGAATGACAGCAACGTGTTTTGTCACTGGTTTATAGCCATTCATATAAGTTAGTCTTTGATTACTAAAATAAGAATGTCTTCCGGGTTTGGACCGTGTCATTGTTGTTGTAACCGAAGTTGCCAACATTTTGCCCATTTTCGTAAGGGGCTTCATCAGGGCGTAAACTTTTCAAAAGTTAGGGTATCCACTTGTGAAACAAGCCATAATCTAAACTCTGAAAAGGTAAGAAAGAAAACGATAACTTGAAAAAGCAAACGAAAATCTAACAAAGAACCACTACCGAGTTAGATAATCAACGTGTGAAACAAGCCAGATTCTAAACTACGTAGAAGTCACGCCCTGATGAAGCCTCTTACGAAAGTGGGCGAAACGTTGGCAACTTCGGTTACAACAACAATGACACGGTCCAAACCCGGAAGACATTCTTATTTTAGTATGGATTCCGGCCGTGAAAGCCTTCGCTATTACATTAGTTTTTGATTGCTAATAGAAGAGATCTTATACCAATCGGTTTTTTTTAATGAAAAAAATTATTGGTTGCAAACGTATTGTTAGCTCGATTTACGGACAATTGTGGAAAACGAGTAGACGATGAATGACGAACTCAGAACCGACAATTTTTTTAATGGATAAGGTCACAAATCGGCAGTGTTAGAATGAATTGTTGTTCGAGATTAAGAAAAGATAACTCGCGTTTCAAAGTAGAAGTTACGAATTTCCACAATTGGGGTTACAAAAGACAAAAGTTATGTAGAACAATGGAGAATTTTGTCTTTGTTCAACGGTCTTGAATAATTTAGAATGTTATTAATTGAGCTGTTCTGGGAACCGCTGTCAAAAAATAAAATAATAATACGTAGATTACACGAATGTATTGCAGATCTAAGATGGTTCATCGCAAAACTTTTCTGAGCGTGACGAGAAACTATCCGTGGAGCTGTGAAATAATAAAGCCGAAATTGGCAGGTTACATTAAGCCCATAGTGTTAAACCTATTTTTAACAATTTGACGACCCGGGTTCATATCTGTAATGGAAGTGGATGTCAGTGACTAGAAAAATCCCTACAAAAACAATTCCGGAACTAACGGTATACAAAACATTTTATTTTTTGAGTAAAAGTATTGTGTTTATGGCAAAACGAGTACAGGAAGTACCGTACAGTACAGACGTTTTGGGTTTTTAGACTGACTTTTATTGGTATTCTTGAGACGTTCAAGACCATAAAAGCGAAGAGGAAACTATAATAGGAAATACAAATTAACAAATAGAGGATACGTATTCATTTGTAACAGAGGAAAGGAATGCTAGAAGTGTGATAGAGTTTATAATATACACATAGGAAATAGCAGAAATATTAAAAAAATAGAAGAGAAGAAAGAAACAGAAATTGGCCCAAACAATAGATTGTTTAGTTTTCACTGTAGATTAAAACTGAAAGAAGGAAAAGAAACTAGAGAATATATTAGCTTAGCAATACACAAACTAAGAATTAAAGCAAATGAGGAAAAATATCAAGATGACATGGAATCCCGAAACGAGACGGAATAAATAGAATGGAAAGAAGTAGTATGGCAACAGAAAATATGTGAGAAAAATAGACATAATAGATATACAAAAAGGGGAAAATGCTGGAACAATTAAATAAAAATAGTAAAAGAAAAGAAAACAGCTTGGAAGAAATACATTAAAAAAACACTGTTACAAGAATTATCTCGTAACTTAAATGGCAGCGACTAACTCAGTTTGATTCGGTGATAGGGTCGAAGCTTCGAGGTGCTAAATTATAAAGCAAGTTAAAAAGGCGCCAAAACGGTGGAAGATTATGATGACAGATACCGTTTAAATGTATACAAAGCTAAAAGTTAACAAATGACAAAAACACAGGATGTAACTACAAATATGATTATGTTATCACAGAAAGAGAGGTTATAAACGAGGTAATTTAACATAAATGCGATACTAGAATGTAGGTCGATATCACAGACAATAATTGTTGAAGCAAGCCCCCTTCGGTTGGGCAACACGCCGTACAAAGAATGAAACTTGTGAGCTTAATTTTTACTTTCCAAAAGCAAATAAATTTACATTTGTAAATTATAACACGAAAATACAAATCTCCATAATTCAGAAAACCAAAGCGCGTCTATTAATACATTACCCACAAAAAATGTTTTATGGTTTATTGTGACAACTTGATGGGTACGTACAATCGTGCGTGTAATCGACTGACAATGCCGATGACAAGAATTAAATTAGGAAAATATAATACTTACAGTTCAGTTTTCCTTTTAAGAATGCGACTAGCTAGTAGCACCTTTTTGGAGATTCCTAAAATTCGTCAAAATAAACAAAGCCGTACATACGGTGCTATCACAAGTCCCTTGGTTCATACGATTAATTAAAAAAAATTAAATGCGCCAAATTTCCCCAAAATTAATTACATTAGTTTGTTTAGTGGACCCTCCACTACAGTTAAAATGTTATCCAATACTCAAAGGTTTTGATATCTTCAACGAAAGTGACGTGACGTCATCATGGAAATTTTCCCAATAAATCAGTTTTACTATCTCCACATTGATGGAACACGTGTGGATGTCTAGAAACCGCCCTTTCACGGAAGTAGTAAAAATACTGCCCCTAATACTCGCATGGATGCGTGTGAATAATTAGAAATAAAAGCCTCGTTGGGCGCACGTAACGTTAAATGAGGTCCGACCTATTTCACCGTCAGATGTCAAATCTTTTCGAATTGACAGTAATCCCTCTTCAATTTAGTGTTCCGAGAATAAATCTTATACGGTACAAATATCATACCAAAACACTTTTAACATAACAACACGAAAAGGATAAACAAGAATTTAACAAAAAGAGGAAGGAGGTGAAAAAGTTCATCAAAAAAACAAAAAAGAAAACCTGGAAGTAATTTGGAGAAAAGATAACAGATAATACAAGAAAATTCTGGACATTAATAAAAATACTAAGAGGAAGTAAAAAAACACCCACGAACAGACATAGAGACATTTTAGAAGCATGTTAAGAGTACTATGCGGACAAATACGGATCGGACACTAGAGAAGGAAACGTAACCAGAGAAGAACAACAAGAAATAAAGAGGGAGGAAATCGAGGAGGCAATACAAAAAATTAAAGTTGGGCAAACAAGTGGGGAAGATGGCATAGCACCAGAAATGATGAAATGGCTAGGATGAAAAGGAATAAATTGGATATGGGGCATTTGTAAGGAAGCATGAGAAAAGCAAAGAATACCGAGAGAATGGGAAAATAATTTACTAATACTAATAATAATGTGAAAATTATAGACCATTGTGCCTAGCCCAAACCAGTTAGAAACTATATACAAAAATATTAGAGAAAAAGAAAGAAGAGGAAGGAGAGAAACAGTTTTTATTATTTCTGGTTCTGAAAGCGGCGTTTGAAACAGTGGACAAGAGAAAGATATGGGAAACATTGAGAAAAATTGAATTATCACACAGGCTAATACACATATAAGGCAGTAAGAGCGAGGATGCAAAAACCAAGACTAAGATAAGAAGAATTCGCATTAAATAAAGGAAAAAACAAGGAGATAGTTTACGCCTCTTACTGTTTATGATCATGGATGGAATTACCAAAAAAATAAATGAGAAACATAAGGAGCTTTCTATATCCCGATGTCGTCTTAATAGCAAATAGAAAAAATAAAATGCAAAGGATAATGAATGTCTGGATCGAAAAAATCTAAAATATGAAAATGGAAGTGAATACAAACAAAACAAAGACATAGATATAGAAGTAAAAATGAAAATCCATAACAGTATAACAATTCCAATAATAACTTATACAGAAGAAAATGGGACATTAAGAAAGAAAGATGAAACCAATATAAATGCAATCGAAATGAAGCGTCATCAATTAAGTGGGACAGTATCAAGACCGAAAACATAAGAGATATAACAAAACAAAGGGCAATAATAGAGAAAGTAAGAAATACTTGATTAAATTGGACATGTAGTGAGAATGGAATCAGATAGAATAACAAGAAGGGTAATGGAATTGAGCAGACCAACTAAGAAGCAGAGAAAAGACCTAGAAGAAAATTGTTGGACCAAATCCGATAAATAGGGTTGAAGAAAGGAAAGACACTATAAGAAATGAGAATCATAGCAAAGAATAGGATGACCTGGAAGAAATGAGTACAGGAACCGGAACCCTCGCCTGACGCCAGAGAAGGCAAACAGGGGAAGAGAAGATGAAGAAGAAACGTTCTATATATAGTGGCATAGACTTTAACAAAGCGGATGGATATTTCATTCGTTGAACTAAAGTTTTGTCGAACGCAGCTATTCTTAACTTGAGGGTCGCGGGGATGCAAAAAGAAAAAAATTATTTAAAACATTTTACTTACTATCACTGGCGTAACTACAGAGGGGCCTGTGTGGGCCGGGTACCCTTCAGACCTCTCCAGGCCCTCCTCCTCCTCAAGATAAGTGTAATTGACACATCGTAACATCTTTTTATTCACATAATTAAAGAATACGGTTTACCATGATTTAGGCTCTACCCTAGCATTTTAGGGTCGTGGAGCTTAAAAGGTTTAGAATCGCAGTTCTAACGGGTTACTCGCTAGAAAGGAAATGGCCAGTTACCTAATCATTATCGGAGATGGGTTGTGACTACTTAAATATAATGGGCGCCAGGCTATGCCACCGTCGGTCTTACCTACCGAAATCTCAAGACGTACAAAAGAGGAAGTAAATTAAGGAAACACGATAGATTATTATGAGATGAATTTAGTTAAACATTGAAGCCTCAATATTGTTCCATTCTTGCAACAGTTAGGAAGCTCGACCACATTCATCCGGCACGAATTTCAAGTTTAAGACATACATTTTTATCGCTTCCTAGATTGAAAAATTAAGTTACTGTGTCAAATGTAATTTAATTTCGTGTTTGCTCTCTAGTTTAGTCTATTAAACGAAATATGAGTGATGCTTTTTTAACGATGTTAAATGTTCGTAAAAAATTCTCCATAAAATTCATTACAATGTTTGCTTCTTTTTCTCATTTTTGCGTCCATCAATCAATCACAAAATGACATGCGTATTACATAAACCGATGAGGTACATAACACAGTTTGATCCACTTAGTTTTTTATTACGGTATACTAAATTGGAACGTTCAACTTAAAAGGAATATTTAAAATGAGTATGGGAAGCTGAAATGAGGTCGTTACAATATACACATAAAAAGTAGTTCGTTGTGGTTTATTAGTGTCATTCGGGAAATTCAATTTTATATATTATATGGATGTCTCTTATTATGAAAATTAAATGTTTGTTGCATGGGGAGCAGTTCAATAACATACGCAAATTTAATAAATTTCGCATAGTTGAAGCGGTAAAGTGAACCCACCTTAGTGTTATAGGGTGACAAATAAAGCGAGAAATTTTCATTCTATTGCAATAAAAAACTTGATATAACATCGACGATTTAAAAAAATCATTCGACTAAAGAATAAATTTTAATAATTCACTTAGAATTAGTAGTCGTCCTAAAATGATTGAGATTTTATTTACCAATTGAAATCAGGCGAATAATGATTGAATTTTTACTCATCAGTTAAATTTTCCAAAATAACTACTGAATTTTTATTCGTCATTAATGACTAATTTATTCGAATAATGCGTATTCCCCGTTAACTCTAAAATAACTCAAAAATTTTAGTGACTTGTCTTTTCTTTATACAAAAGTAAAAACTTTGAACCCTTCACTTCAAGAGCAGCTGTCGCTAAAAAGAACCATAGTTGGTACGGGAACTTTACAGACAATTCAAATTCAGTCGTTCTTAAAATTTTGTGTTAAAACTTGCATTGAAAGTGACTGTATGTTTTATTATTCTTTATTCGTGTTTATAACTTATGCCGGTAACCGATTACCAAACTCAAACAGATGCGAAGAAACTCCAAACATTGTCAGAAAATGGAGGAAAATTGTAAAAGAAGAATACGAACGAGCATTTAAAATCAAATAAAGACTATTGAGGAACAAATGCAAGTTAGGGTAGAAATCTAAATTAAAATTGTTGAAGAGGAAACTCAATATGTTAAATTTATGAGAGGAAATATGCGAAGTTCTAGAAAACGGAAAACAATGTATGAATGACAAAATAGAAGCAATAGAAGACAAGTTAGAAGACAGAATGAAATTGCTTGAAGAGAAGATAAATCATGTTAACTGCCATGGCTAAAGAAACCTCACGAGCGAAAAATCAATGGACCATCGAGAAGAAGCCACGCACAAGTTTAAGATTCTACTTCCAAATTTTGATGGTATAATTCCATGGTCAACCTACCACAAACAGTTTGAAGCCACAGCTGTAGCTAATGGTTGGAGTAACAAACAAAAAACGTCTTTAATAGTGGCCTTACGGGGAATTTTGCAAGCTGTTCCTGAACACTTCAAAGGAGATTACGAATAATTTCACGTTTAAAAGTGAGATATAGAAATGCTAATCTTCAACAGGTGTACTAAGCCCAAATAGAAAGTCGTTGTTACGAAAGTTTTCTCGCTATGTAAATTGCTAACGACTAGCTTTTAACTAAAAATTAAAAAAATTACGTACTCAAGGCAGAATTAGGTACATAAATAGTAGTAAAGAATAATTCTATAAATATCACAGTTATAGCGTTGACACAACTCCTGGAGGGTATCCAACTCTCGACACATAAAGTTATCGAAATACATTCAACAGAACAAAATCAAGTAATACGTAATTTCGGAGTTAATCTTTGATTTAATATGCAAGTTCACACCCGTTGCAAATCGCATTTGACGTAAGTTGACGCAACGTAGGGACAAAAAAAACTGCATGCGTTAGTTGTGATGATGTCTATGTCGTACGTATTTCACGTTCGTCAAATGTACAAATTACTGACAAGTAAAAGAAAAAGAAGTACTTACGGTCGTCCATGCGGATAGCTATCGGCACGCTCTAACCATCCTAAAATCGCTAAAGAAATGTAAAATTAGATAAAAGGATCGTATCACAATTAAATTGCGTATCGACAAACAATGAAACCGAGTTAAATGCGTCAAGCATTCAAGTGGTTTTCACTACTCTTAATGCAGGTGTGCCTCCAAGGTCCGTTGAACATCACACGAATTACAAATATGACCAATTCTCCCAGATTGTTATGGAAGTGGCTTAATTGATCGAGAGCTCTTTTTTGTACATGCTTCTAATTATAGCCTCCAGCGGAAGGTAATGGATTAATCGTGAATCCTTCCAATTTGGCCCAATACGTGGCGGTATCGTAAATCGCTATGACAATTACGGGAAAATCAACGTACATCGCAAGAATATGAGTTCATGCTTACCCCATGAAGACTTTCACAAAAGCAGCCATTCAAACCTTCGTAGACGGTCTCCTAGATAGTTAGCTCGACCTAAGACATTGGATGACGCTTTAACCCACACCTTAGAGTTTGAAGCAGCGAAACAGGCGGCGCACCGAGGCAAGTGCGATATGTAATCCGCTCTGACAAGAGCAGTGGCGTACTGGAAATGCGGGGAAGTAGGACACGCACGACGACGCTGTACTAAGCCCAAAAGAAGACTAGAAGAGCGCCCGGAAAACTCTAGAACAGGTAGACCGAATGGGGCAAAAGTCGACCTCAACGAGCCATGCCTCGGAGATTACCATTCAAATGGCATTGCCTATGGAGCAATTGCACAGTATTTATTTCAATAGGATATCAATAGAAATGTTCAGATAGTGGTTGACACGCGAGCGACGAAAATGAGCGCCAGTAACAGTACGACTTCGAACGGCGACGGGCGAAGAAATATCTACTCACGGACAAGTAAAAGCAACCATTGGTTTGGGAAATTGAGTACTTGACCATCAAGTACTGGTACCCGACAGCACGGAAGAAGTTGTCTTGAGAATGGACGTCATAAAGAAGTATGGATTTGATTTGGATATGAAGAACGATGTCCTGAAGATCAACGGTGAAGAAATTCGGTTTTTTTCATTTGTCAGAAAAGGTAGCAGTGCGAGTCTTAATGAGTGAAGACGTGACTATACTTGAAAGAACTGAAAGTGTGGTGGTGGCACGCCTGGATGGAAATCTCCAGGAAGGCTACATTCGCGCTATTGAACCAATTGGTTGTAAAAAGACCACTCGTTGGCAGAACGCTAGTATGAGTGAAAAACACAATGCCAGTAAGGTACTTGAATGTCAACTCAGATCCAGTGACTTTGAAAAACGAGACCGTGGTAGTTGCACGCCAGTATATGAAATTGTGAGATGCGTGAATTTTAGTGAAGATACGTCGTCGAATAAGTGCTTACAACATTTAGTGTTCATTCTTACCTACAAATGCCAAAACCTCAGCCAAGACCAGCTGGCTAAACTTAAAGTGTCAAATGAACAACCGACGTGGTAAAGCATAAAGTTAATACCGGAGACTCTACGCCGATACGCCAACATCCGCCGACGAGAAGGTGTGATTGAATCTTCAAATACTCCATGGGCGTTCCCAGTTGGCATTAGTAAAGAAGAAAAATGGATCAAAGAGGTTTTACGTAGATTACAGAACGATGTGAGCAAATGGACAGCTACCTTTTACCGAGAATTGACGATACTTTAGACACCCTGTCATGATCTCAGTGGTTTTCTACGTTGGATTTAAAGAGTGTTTACTGGAAGGTAGAAAGCCAAGCACTACGAAAAGACAGCGTTTACGATTGGGGTTAGTTTGTGGCAGTTTACTGTGATGCGCTTCGGTCTGTATAACGCTTCTGCGACGTTCGACCTGGTTTATCTAGACGACATGATCGTGGTTGGAAAGTCGTTTGAAGAACATTTGAAGAACATGAAGGAAGTGTTCCAACGACTACGTAGGGAAAATCTAAAACAGCCCAAAAAACTGCCACGTATTAAAGAAAGAAGTGCAATCTAGCCAAGGTTCTACGTGATATCTAGAGAAGGAGTAAAGGCTGACTCAGACAAGGCTTGAGCAGTGCAAGCATGGCCAAAATCGGTCGACAAGTCAATTTTGTTGGGTTGTGCACCAATTATAGATTTATACCCGGATTTACCAATATTGCCAAACTTTTGACGGAACTTAAGAAAGAACAGAATTTAAATGGAATGAAGACTGCGAAAACGTTTTTAATCACCTAAAACAAGCCATAGTCACTTCGTCGATTTTAAGTATTCTAAGAGAAGATGGAAATTTTGTTTTGAATAACGATGTAAGTAATCTGCTCATAGGTGCGGTCCTTTCACAGGTGTAAGATGGACAAGAAAAATCATTGCGTATTTTAGACAGGTTTTGTTCAGGCCAGAAAAGAATTATTGCGTCACTAGGAGAGAGCCTATTAGCAGTCGTGAAGTCCATAGAACTTCTACAAATATTTGTATGGATGAAAATTTTTAGTAAGAACGAACCACTCTGCTTGGAAATAGCTATGCAGTTTCGTAATCCCGAAGGACAAATAGCAAGATGGATCGAGAGAATGCAAGAGTATGACTTTGACAGAAAACACAGTGCCGAAAGCAGTCATCGGAACGCTGATGACTTGTCCAGAAGACCATATCCGGCAGACTGCTATGGTTGACGACTCCACTCGATACCTACGTTAAAAAAAAGATGGCGAGAACAAAACAAACCGCGCGTAATTCGACCGGAGGCAAGGCACCGCGCAAATAGTTTGCGACGAAAGCCGCACGCAAAAGCGCATGAGTCACCGGTGGAGTAAAAAAAACCCTATACTTACAGGCTCGATACCGTCGCCTGACGAGAAATCCGTCGTTATCAAAAGAGCACCGAACTTTTGATCCGCAAGCTACCTTTCCAACGGCTCTTGCACGAGATAGCTGAGGATTTGAAAACCGACTTGCAATTAACGAGTTCGACCGTGATAGCGCTGCAGGAGGCGAAAGAGGCTTACTTGGTAGGTCTTTTGGAAGACACGAACCTGTGCGCGATCGTCGCCAAACGCGTGACCATCATGCCGAAAGACATTCAACTGGCAAGACGCATACGAGGCGAACGTGCTTAATACGAAAAAATTAAAACTTTTTGGCGGATACGGAAAAACGAGTAGGAACCTGAGCAGTTGCGTCACGAACAAGAAAACGATCCCGAAATAAGAGTACTCCTGAACTAGAAAGCAAATAACCGACGACTAACCTGGGCAGAAGTGAGTGCTTTGAGCAGAAATATCAAAGCGTACTGGGTACAGTGGACTCTTTGAGTCGAGGACACAGAAAATAGGCTTAGCTGGCAGTGCCAAAGAGGTGTTGCAGCATCTGCACGATGCCATATCAGGAGGACAGTTGGCGTAAAGAAGACATTAGGGCAAGTTTGAGAAAGTTTCTACTGGGTGAACTACAAAGACGTCATGGAATGGTGCCGTAAGTGCACGGTCTGCGCATCAAGAAATGGTCAGCGAAAATGCGCAAAGCACCAAACCAAACCAAACAGTATAACGAGGGAAGCTCTTTAGAGAGAGTAGCGATTGACTACGCAGGGCCGTTCCCAGAATCTGATTCGGGATGCAAATACATCCTGATAATGATGGATAATTCACGAAGCAGCCACAGCCGCAGACGTTGTAGTGAAAGAGTTTTTCTTTCCGTTTGGAGTTCTGTTGGAATTACTTTCCGCCCAAGACCGTAACTTTGAGTCGGCGCTGTTTCAAGAAGTTTGCCGACTGTTGGAAATTAAGAAAACAAGAACGACGCCCCTCCATCAAAATAGGATTGCCACCAATTTGGACGAAAACCGAAGAAGAATTCGCTGGAAAAGACTACGTCAGCAAGTTGATGAAGAAACTAGAGGAGGTCCGTAAAAACACACAAATTACCAGCGACAGAAGGAAGACCAGATATGATGTCAAGGCGCAAAACGCTAGGTTTCAACCAGGCGAAATGATGTGGTATAATCCACAAAGAAGTCGTGGTTTGTCTCCGAAGCTGTAGAGGCAATGGGAGGGCTCTTATGAAGTTGTGCAGCATATTAATTACGTCATATATCTCATCCGAAAACTACCCAGAGGCAAGCCAAAAGTGGTCCACATCGGTCGCCTAGCCCCGTTTGCTGACGATAACATGACTCAAAACTAGGTCCGAACCAAAGTAATAACGAGCAGAACCAGTAATAAAGTTTACGGAATGGACATCGATAAGTTTATGAGCATGTATGGTGGGGGTTCTGGTAAGGCTAGGTTCGGAGTTACAACCGAGGAGCCATCACACATTGCGTGAGCGAAGATCTTGAAATAAAAAGAGGGGTTGCAGTCGTATTTAAGAAGAAGTGCGAATGGCTAGATCAACTACAAAGAGCAACCGGCGGTCGGCAAAGTATTAAAATTACGCGATGACATGTGACGAGCATTATGGAATCTAAAGAAAGAAATTGAGTTTCTTAAATAATGTTTTTCTAGAGCTTTTGATGACTAACCGCTTAACATCAGACGAAGACTTTGGTTTCAACATGATGGAGCACCGGCTCACACAACCTGAGAAGTCATAGCACTACTAGAATATCCGAATAAGCGGATAGGGAGTGGAAGTCCTGTTGCGTGGCCAGCCCGGAGCCCCGATCTAACTCCCCTAGATTTCTTTTTCAGATGAAGACTTCTGTATATGAGACACCAGTAAACACTGAATTAGAAGTGGTGGCTAGAATAGTAGCTGCAGCAGAAGATATAAAAGACAAAGCAGATAGCTCTTGCAAGTGTCTCTTCTAATATTAAAACACGCAGCCGTGTTGTTGCGAATGATGGCAATTTTGAAAATCAAATTTAGTCCTCTTGTTTCATTATTCATTGTTTTATTTTTTGTTTGTTTGCTGGTTTCTTATTTTCTTTGTTTAATGAGAGCAAGCCTACTTTGTTTTAAATGATTGTTACAGATTGTTCAAATTTATCTTGTAATTTTATTTGAATAAAAAAATGTTTTGAAATATTTGATCGGTCGCCATTTTGTTATTTGATAAAATAGAAAATAATTGTAAATACAACAAATGTAGCAAGTTTTTGTATTCTAAATATTCTTTAAAATAAAAAGTAACTACGATTTTTCTAAAAAACAAAAAAACATTTGGGTTATGCAAAGTTGTTTATTTCAATGCCACTTTTGGGTGTCACAACTTAGTATTAACACCCTGTATATTATTTGTGTATATTTGCCATTTCTATATCTGATGCAATCATTTATTATTACTAGGTGGCGTTCCACTTACGTTAGAAGAATGCCTGCGTCACTACACCAAAGCGGAAACGTTAACTTTAGACGATGCTTGGAGATGTCCTCAATGCCAGCAATATCTACCCGTTATCAAAACGTTAGATGTTTGGTCATTGCCCGATATCTTAGTGGTACATTTTAAAAGGTTTCGACAGTAAGTTATACAAAATAAAAATTTTCGCTCGTAACTTTGGCACTGTTTCAGGCAAACGTTAAAAGGTCGCCACAGCACTAAGCTTACGACCATGGTCGATTTCCCTGTGTTTGGTTTTGATATGTCACCACACCTGGCGAATAGAAAACATTCAAACGGACACAACGATATACTCGAAAATAACGTTATTCTAGGTGGTGTCGGTTGGTCGCCGTGGAAAAGACAACGAAAGCAATCGCAAGTATCTGATAACACGTATGATTTATACGGCGTTTGCTACCACCACGGCACCGACTTAGAAACGGGACACTACACAGCAGCTTGTAGGAATCCGTACGACAACCAATGGTACCTTTTCGACGATACCAAAGTAACTAATTTGAGCCAGCAAACGAGCGATATTAGCTCATTATTAGTGAACAACAGTGCCTATATTTTATTTTACCAAAAACGCAGTGGAGTATACGTGACTTCAAGCTCGAATTCAAGTAGTGCTGCCAGTACCAGTTCTGTTGGCTCTACCGGAGATCACTGGGTGTCTCGAATGCCGAAATTCACCTACACGCCACCAAAAATTGCCAAAATTGAGAACAAAACCCAAGCTTCAGATACGATTAACGAAGACTCGAAAGAAAAACAGCCGACTAACGATACGTCGGTTCAAGTAAAAGAGAAAAATTATAGAAACAGCCAAGAATCGGTTGCCTTGCGTAATTCTCAAACGTTATCGAATCCTACTAATAGAAAGTCGTGCGAAAACAAAGCAACGGAAACTACTGTCGAATGCAGTAACAAAACTACCGAAACTAAAAAACCCATTTATACAACGAGCATTTATATTAATTCTTCTGGAAATGTTGATATAACAACCAGCTGTGATAATCCGTCGCCTGTATTGAGTTTGCATCGCGTTATAGGAATTTCTGAAAACGATGTTACTGTTAAATTAGATGAGCGTGATGGGTACTACAAGGGTGATAGAGGTTATGGTACGCTTGCAGCGGTTCATAGATTTTCGCAGAGTGAGGAACACGAAAAGTCGTATCATTCTGATGATGAAGCACTTCCTGTTTCTAACTGGGTAAGTTTTTTTTAATGTATTTGTGATGTAAATGCGAGACCAAAATACCAGTAGGGAAAATTTAGGTCGGTTGGCTTGGAACGATACGCTCTAAAAAGAAAGAAAACAAATAAACTAACACGAGATATATTTACTTTAGTCCTGAAACTGTTTTGTTTCTCTTTGGACTCGAGAATTTATATTAATTGCCCGTTGTTCTTCATTGGACCCTAATGTTTCGGTTGACCGGTCTCTGAATAAATGCTCTATTCAGTTTACTCTTTGGAAATTGTTGCCATCCTTCTGGATCTATATCGCTTCGCTGTAGATTTATAAGGTGCTTTTACTGAAGAAATGAGGAATATTCTCAACGCGATCTGAAGACAACCGACGGAGAGAGCAAGACAAGAAAATACCAGAACAATAGCATTCCTACCCTGTATTCAAGGATGCATGGACAAAATAGGCAAAAAGTCTTCAGAGCTGAAGAGAAGATATCGACCCTGCTCACAAAAGCCAAAGAACTCAAGAAGAAATTTCAAGATCCTGGAGTGCACAGTATTCCCTACATTTGTGGGAAGGTATACATAGGACAGACCGGAAGGAAGATCAACACTAGGCTACACGAACATTCTGCAGAAGACTCTCAGAGCACAGGGCATGCAATCGACTTTGACCGGACCAGGACACTTGCCAGAGTCAGACACTTTTGGCTAAGAATTTACAAGGACGCAATAGAGTACTAGAAGGATGGCAACAATTTCAATAGGGAGAACGGAAAAAAGCTTCTTTGCACCTGGAGGTATTTAATCAGAGATCGGCCAATCGAAACGTTACGGTGTTCAGTGAATGGGAAATTAATATAAATACTTGAACTTAAGGAGAAACAAAACAGTTTCAGAAATCTTCTAAGGAAGTTCACGAGATGTTCCCCGAAACGTCAAGAATCTAAATTCATCAAAGAAAATAGTTTTAAGACTTTAGGTGTAATCGTTTAACGCAAAAGAGTACCAATTAATAAAGGCATATTATTATCACAACGTATTGTGGTGCACTTACACTACCTTGATCTAAATTATTACAAAAACCGTACTGGAATAGCAGTAATAGTAAAATCAATGGTCATAGAACTTATTATTATATCAAAAAATATACAATGTTGCTTTAGTACAGAGCAAAGATGACATAAAAGATAAGCAATTTGAATACTCACTTGCGATGTCATTTCGGCTAGATCTAGTCGATGAGATTCGTCCGATTCCTGAAATATACAAATCGTATGCTAATGTTCTACAGCTAAGTTGATCTGCCGTGGGTTATCTCTACAGAATAAGAACAGGTTGTGATACCTTTTGCTTCTACGTTTTTTCCCATTATTATGCGACTTCGCATGAAGATATATATACTCATCCCTAAGCCGGTAGGGAATGAAAAAAAATTGAGTAATAAAACACCTGTTCCACAGAAAAGTGTTACAAGTGTTACCTAACAACAGTTAGGTTATTATCCAAAACTGAGATGTACTCACCTAACGCGAACCTAAAATTACAGAATCTACACATATAATTTGGATAACATCGGTTCCATTAAGCACCTTAAAAGGTTCCAAATAAGTATGATAAAATGGCGGATAGTAACTAATTCCTTGTATGCGAGGTTGCCAACTTAAAGATAATTGTGGGATATACAAGATGTCGAAAGAATAAAATTATAAACATAACAAATGACAGAAGAAGTTTCGCTTCTTTCTTTATTTAAAACTATGTGATGAGGTTTTTAATTTTACAGCGACTCTGCAATAAGTCAGTACAATTTAGGTCATCTTTCTTCACGTCATTGAGTAAACGACGGGACCTTTAAAAAACGCATTAAATTAGGTAGCGGAGAAAAGTAAAGAACTTGACAACGACGGAACGTAACAAATTGGTTACATATTTTTCAAATACATGCAGTCGCAATAATTAGGTCTCGGTAGCGAGTCGCCATCGATCTACTGATTATAAGTAATGTAAAACTTACCCCTGGACTGAATTAGTCCGTAGCAGTGCTAATTGCTATTTGCATTCGCCGATTTAAATTAGCCACCATCGGTCTTGAATACAAACAATTTCTAAGGTAACTCGTGCGGTTCAAGTCAACGTCAATACTAAAACTGAAGGCTGAATAATTATACTCGACTGAAAGTAAAATATTAAAGATGATTGCAACTAAACTAAAAATTAGCTGAAGGCTAAATAGAATAAATAACGCTGAAGACTGTGACATTGCTTTACGCGCGTGATTTTAATTTTAAAGTCTTGCTTTCATGTTTGGATTTGGATAAAATAACTGGAGTTCTGCCCAGAATAATATTCGGTTATCTGACTGTCCTTTTAACGTTTCTGATAAAATTGGTATGTTAATGGGTTCTCAAGAAATTTATAATTTATTATCTGTAGATCAGACTCGATTAGGTCCTGATTTGCCAATTTTCCAAAAAACTCGCTTTGGTTGGGTTATATCGGGACCAACAAGCCAATTGGTACCTTCTCAAAGACATTGTTATTTGAATGTTGTGAATGATATTTCAGATCGTCTTTCTAAGTTATGGGAGCTTGAAAGCTATCTCAAAAGAAAAAGTATTTTCATCTGAAGAAAATGCTTGCGAAGAACATTTTGTTAAAACTTTCCGCAGAGACTACTGGTCGATTTGTCGTTTCATTTCCATTGAAGCCAGTCGAGCTTCTTGGTGGTTCATTCGATGCTGCTCAAAAAATATTTCTGGCTTTGGAGCGTCTTCTTCAAGCTAATTCAAATCTTTTAAATCGTTATTCTTTATTTATGCAAGAATAGTAAGACCTTGGACCAGTTTCCGCCATAATCTCGTACTATCTTCCTCATCATGGAGTGTTAAAAGAGGACAGTCCCACAACAAAACTTCGTGTTGTTTTTAATGGATTTTCTCCTACCACGTCAGGTCACTCTTTAAATGATCTTCAAATGGTTGGTTTAAGGATTCAGCAAAATTCGTTTTCCATATTGGTTCGCTTTTGTAAGCACGCTTATGCCGTCTTAGTCGACATCGAGAAATGTATAGGCAAGTGCTGATTACTCCTGCTGAAAGTCTACTTCAGTGAAATTTGTGAAGGTCTTCTCCTACAAATTAACTTCAATTTTACTGCGTCTGCTTCGTTTCTTGCAATTCGTTCTTTACATTACAAATGTTTTATACTCTGGTGGTTTTATTCTAAGTAAATCGATCTCAAATGATGCTATTTTGCTTTCAGACCTTTCTGATTCAGAACTACACCCTGGAATTCGTCAACTTGGTTCTCATAAACACACGAGCACTCTTGGTTTAACTTAGTCGTTTCAAACATATAGCTTCATGTTTTTAATTTCTGAATCTTTCGTTAAAAAGGTGACTAAGCGTGTGATAGTTTTCGAACTTTCACAAATATTTGATCCTTTGGGATCCTGCACTGTGGGTGCAAAAATTCTTCCACAACAACTTTGGTTAGAAAAGTTATTTTGGGATGACTGTTCCACACAATATTTTAACAAAATGTTGGTTACATGGCAACGAGTTAGTTTTAATGATTTAACAACAAAAACGTCATTGACATTCACCTCCATGAGTTTTGCGACAACGAAATCTATTCACTCCTTTTGTGTAGCAAAACCAAGGTGGTACTTTTAAAACCAATCACTATTCCAAAACTTGAACTCTCTGGAGCGCTCTCTTGTCAAGACTTTTGGAACAAATACTGAAAACCTTTATTTGTACCACTATTGTGTTGGGTTGATTAAAAACGAATCCTACTCATCTCAAAACTTTTGTTTGTAATCGCGTTGCTGATGTTCAGGAGCGAACATCTCGAGCAATTTGGAGACATGTTCCTACTGATCTGTTATCCAGTGGAGTCACTCCTCAAAATTAAAAAAATTCTAATTTATAGTGGCATGGTCCATAGGTCAGAAGTTTTCATATCTTGAGGCTACTTATGCGGACCTCATTCTTCCTAAGATGAAGAAGGAACTACATTCACTTATTACTATTGTTCAAGATCCTATCCTAATTAACAACTTTTCTGAGATGAATCCGTTAGAAAGAGTAGTTGCATATTGTGGTCACTTTCAAAGGAACTGTTCAAAAGACAGGTCATGCAATGGTCCACTTATTAGTACAGAAATACGATCTGCCCGTTTGTGTCTCATAAAAATTTTGCAAAAAGAATCTTTTTCTGACGAACTAAACCACCTTAAAATTATGGGCACATTACCTCAATCTCACGTTCAAGTTTCACTACCGTTTTATACTACAGGAATTGACTATGGTGGTTTGTACGGGTCGAGGTACGAAACTTTATAAATCCTATTTATGTTTGTTTATATGCTTTATTAGTAAAGCAGTTCATTTGGAGCTGGTTACCAGTTTATCAACCGAAGCCTTTATAGTGACTTCAACGTTTCGTTTCACGTAAAGGAAAACCTCAACACGTTTATTCTAGCAGTGGTATAAATAAATATAAATTTTGTTGGTGCTAACTTAAATGATCAACAACAAAGGCACAGTCCTCACTTTAGAGGTCTATGTGAAGCTGGTATCAAATCGGTAAAACATAGCAAACGGGTATTAAGAAATTAAATTCTTTCTTACGAAGAATTTTGCACGTTGTTTACCCAAGTCGAGGCATCTCTTAACTCTCGTCCATTATTCTCACTCTCCTCTTATCCCAACGATCTGCATCCGTTGACACACATTTTCTTATTGATCGATCTCTAACGGCTTTACCCGATCCGGACGTCAGCTTCATCAAGGAATCAAATGTAATTAACGAAGAAGGCTTCGTAGAAAGATTGCATCGTGGTTTCATTGGTCGAAACAATGTTAAGCACAATTACAATGGGATAATGATTGTAATTCCCGTAATTAGGGTTAAAGAGCTTCCGTCAAGGTGCTGAAATTAGTTTCAATTATCAAAAGAAACATGGCGTTTGTCGTTCTACCGGCGAGTGGTTTATTAGAGAGAAATCGCTAAAAGCGCAATAATAAAACGACGTGAATTTCTAATGTTTCTAGTAAATCAAGCTACCCGCAGCGGATGTCGAACGGAAAATGATCCGCGGCGAATGTGGGAACCGAAAATTACTGATATCATATTGGCAGTGGCGCACTCACTTAAGAATTTTGTTAAAATAACCAATGTGAAAATTTATCACTAAAGACACGTAACAATTCGGCGTGAAGTGTCTTAAGTACTCAAATTTGTCTAAGGATTGACAACCTTGAGATAATCATTTTTCTTTCTATCTTGTTGTATGCAGATTGAACAGGAACAGACAAAGAAAATAAGAATTTTTGTTCTATTTTCTTCGCGTGTCTGATGTAGTTGAACCTGATTTAATCCAGATATGGGGTAATTTATTACTTACAATTTGTGAGTAACGTTATATTGAAAGTTTCAAGTCATTACTAAAAATTCAATTTTAATTTGAATAATTCTGAATGACAATTGGTTGGTCTGGACGATTTTCTGTTTAAAAATAAAATTATATAAAGTAGCTTTTTTATTTCTTAATCAAAGTCATATATTTCCTTGTCATTAATCATTTTCTCAAGAAAATTGAATAAATTTTTATTCATTGTCAAAACTAGTGAAATAACGATTGGATTCTCATTTATGCTTTAAAATGGTGAAATAATAATTAAATATTTTATAATGTAAGTACGTAGTGATCGAAAATTTCAATACAAAGACCTTACTTTTTGTAACATTGTTCACTCTGACGGTTGCGGAGCCACAGCATCCCCTCCCACTACGCGCGAAATTTAAATTTACAACTAGCTCGGCAATAATAAAGATAATTTTGCATATTATTTTAACTACGTTTTTAATATATATTTTTCTTTCTAGAAATCGCCTGAATCTCCTCAAAAAGTGAATAAGTCAGATACGTCAATGGATTAGTTCATAGGCTTAAACCATTTTAAGATTATTGTATATGTATGTAAATATATACACAAAAGCAAAAATAAACAAAAAAAAGAGTAATTAGTAAGCAACGTACGTTGCAAATTGAGTTGAGCAATTAGATTTAGTTATTTTTAGATTTAATTTCTAAACGCAATATAATTTCATTTTTGTTTTAGAACAATTGTGTATGTTTACGTGTTATTATATTATTGATGTTCACGTGTGTATTTGTACGTTAAAAAATTTATAAATTGTTTGTTCATTCCATAAAAGCAAGGATTAATCTTTAAATGTATAGTACCATGTATGTTCTTTTTTTTTTGTTAAAATCGATTGTTAAATTTTATTTAAATATTTATATGTAAGTATGTATTGTTTTATTATTAATTACTTGTGAGTACATACTCAATTTTCGTTTAGAAGCTGAGAAAATTAAGTTTGCACTACCGTAATCACTTTATAATTGTAAAACGAAAAAAAAAGAAAAATTTGATAATTTTATATGAGCATTTAAGCATAACTGTTAATTTTTGGGTAATTTCATGTATATGTGCCTTAAAATTTTTGAATTACAAAGAATTAAAGCATTCTGTACTCCTGTATCAAATAAATTATTTGAACTATTTTTGTAGTTTGAAATTACCGCGTTGATCGATCGATCACGTGGGCATCCCTACTTTCGTTTTCTTAAAGTGCGAGCGCCATCTTAGTGTTATTCAGTATTGCACGAGACTTGCTAGTGAGTGGGTGTGTGTTGTGAAATTGGATTACATTTTATGATCCGGTAAGTTTTTTTTTTTGAATTTGAATCAAAACGTTCGAATTAAATTTGTTTTTATAATTTTTTGCGATCGTTTTGATATTATTTTTGTTTTTTCATGTAAATTTGTGGTTTTGTATGGAAGTGGTTGGGTAATAAAAGAGGGTAGTTTTGCCAGGGTATTTCCTGCTTCAAACCGCAGTAGCGTTCTTAAATTAATAATTAATTCGTTAAACATGAGCAGTTTCATTCAAGACCACTTATTTGTTAGCCTTTTTGCATTTGAAAACTCAATTGGCGAGAAGACTAATTAATGCTTTTGTTTTTTTGAGTGTTGCGATTTTTAATGACTGAAAAAAATAATTCATGTGGCGGTCGTGAAATTTAAAAAATATGTTTTAGTACAAGGCGATTTGTTAAAAATTTATGTGCAGCGGTAAACGGTGGAAAAAGGTTTGTAGTTTTCTGGCCATGAAATCAACTTTTTAAATGATTGTCGTCATGGCCTTTGTGCGAAATTGTCGGTGGCAATCAAAGTCGGGCAGTTTTGTATTTCAATATTTCAAAAGATATAAATAAAGGTGCGTCTAAACTTCAATAGATCGATTCAGAGGTCGCTGTGGCCGTTAATGTTTTGATCACCAAAACGGTGCCGTCCTGACGTATTTTTATTATGATTGAAAGCAGATGCTAAAGTTTGTTGACTTTTAAAGAACGAAGGTTTTCATACAAACAAAGCACAATAGAATGTCGGTCACCAAGATTGCATCGTATTTTATAGCGTGAAGCTTAACACCCTTAAAGTAATTCATATGGTACAAACTACGCCACAATAAGAACGTCCTTTTGCTGTTTTTTTATCTAGAAAGAACAATACGTACATTTTCTGTGCGCTCATTTTGTGCATTCTCTTTTCTTATTGAGAAGAAAAACAGCGAATGTCTTTCGTTGCACAGTACGATCGTTTTACAGCTGCTTTGAATACGGGTATACCAAGTTAAGGGTTGCAGCATATAAGTCTTATATTATGTATAAGGCGAGGCTGTGTTTGATCTGATTTACTGCATAAGCTAGAAAGTTCACGGACTCATACTTCATCAACAGAGGGTCATTTGAGATAATTTTGACTACTTTTCGTGTTTTTTATGCTTTTATGCTATTTATATGTTTGAATTATTTAAAGATTTTTGATTACCTTACTATGATTCCACTATCTCAGTGCTGAAGGGAATGCACATACTTAAATCAACCTCAGAACAAATGTAAAATGAAGTAAAGATAATTTTGACAATCGTAATCTTCGTCTTTGTATAAATCGGTGGAGCACACGTACTGATAACACAGTCTGCAATAAAATTTTAAGCTGTATTTGGTATTTTTGCTGAATTAAGTACATGTTTTAAAGGCCACAGATTTAAAAAATGACTTCCATAACATCCCATCACGTATAGGTTTTTTTGCAAAATAACAAATTAGGTATAACACTTATTTTTTACTATGAACTAAATAGTATATTTTCTCACAACTATCAACAAATTATTTCTGATATTTATACACAATTTCAGGTCTACTCTTCTTTTTCTTGGGAAACCTTTTTTTTCTCTTTGATTCCCTTCTTTGGTTTCCGGATTGAGCACCCAACAGTGGTCTGCTAATATATCTACATCCCATTTCTCTTGGTAACGTCTCACAAAATCTTCTTCACTGTAAGGTAAAGGTACCCAGTAGTCGACATGTTAAGGTTCAAAATTTACAAAATAGTATCTTGCAAGAAAGTGGTTTGAAAGAAAAATGTGAACTAAATACCTTTGGAAAGGTCTCTTAACTCTTGGATGACACAAAGGTACACAAACACTGTTAAATTTCGTTTCGCCCTTTGAATTTGGCGAGGATGAAGGTGCCTTCCTTTAATTCATCCAAGGAAACTTCTTCACCTTCATTACCATCATCAATAATAGCCAGTTCCAACTCGGAATCTCCAGACTCTTGCAAGGAAAAGTCACTTTGTGAGTGAGATAAAGAACTGGAATTGTTCCTCTTTCTTTTAGAATTTAATTTTTGCTTCTTTTTGTCTTCTCTTTCCTTGGTCTTAGCTTGAGACTCTTTTCTTTTTGCTTCCCTCAATAACTTTCTGTCCTCTTTCTGCTTCTCAGCTGCTCTTTTCTTGTCATCTCTTTTCATGTAATATTCCAGCATTTGTGGTGTTGTTTGTGGTAGTTTTTTTCTTCGCTTGGTTGATCTAAGCTGTACTGGTTGTGGCCACAGTAGTGCTCTCTTGAAAGGGCTTGGAAGAATACATCCATTAGATGTGGGTGGTGTCAAACCAGCGACATTGTCTGAAGTGTAACTGTCTTTTGTAACTGAAAGATTGAGACCGGATGTTGTTAGTTGGTCAATTCTTGTAAGTACAGGAATCAAACTAGTTGTGGATGGTTGATCTATCATCAAAACGGCTTCATCAATGTCCCTGCCAGGAGAACGTTCGTTTCTTGAAAGGATAATTGCAGAATCTGAGGCCGACGGTTCGTCTTCTTGAACCAGAACGACTTGATCAGGGTCCCTGTCAGGAGTAGGTACGTCTATTCATGTCGTGGGCTAAATTTTGTATAGCTGATGGATCAATTGTAGGTGACTCTATCGTAGCAGATTGTGCTACTAGATTGGTAGAATTCTGTAAAATTACAGGCCATTTAAAGTTAGAATTAAGTACTCTTATACTGATTTTTTATTTTCTCGATGCAGATTTTTACTTACCTCCTGTGCCATTTTTGTTTTCCAGAGTGTCCATAGATCAAATAAAGATTTGTCCTCAGTTGTCCCAGCCCATTCGCCTTCGTTCTTCAGAAAATAAGCAAGTTTTTCTTTTCCAATTTCTCGTTCAAATATGACGAAGACTTGTTTTTCCTCGGTTCTTAATGCTTTAGGTTGTTCTACATGTTTTGGCTCGACTCTCACTTCTGCTGGATTCCATGGAAATAGACCGCATTTTCTGAACCCATTGGATATTGCTTTTTCAGTAATAGATGAAAGGACTTGTTTAAGCAATGCGGCAAAGTCTTGTTTCTTAAGTTGTTCTCCGTTGTGCTTCATTCTCCAGTCAAGGACTTTCTGCCTCCACGCTGTTTTTAACACATGAAAGACAGCAACATCCATTGGCTGGAGAATGTGTGTGGCATTTGGAAACAATGCTACCAACTCCATTTCATTTTCCTTGCACAACTGGCTTAGAGGTAACGATAGGTGAGACACATGACCATCTAAGAAAAAGACAATGGGCAGTTGAATGTCTTGTTTTTTAATCCAGGGAAGAAAAATTTATTCAAAAAACAACTCGTACGTCATCCAACCATTCTGAGATTTTCCCCTAGACCAGTCATGAGGAAAAACCTCGGAAATGTGCCGAGGTATAGTGCTATAACGATACACTAGCATAGGAGGCGAAATTTGTCCAACAGCATTGGCAGTGAGCAGGGTTGTAATATTGAGTTTTTCATCATTTCCTAACACGGTATATACACTTTTACAGCCTTTAGGCACCAACACCTTGCCAGGTTTGGGATTTAAAAAGAACGCCGTTTCATCGGCATTGAATACCCTCGTTGGATCTGTCATAGCTGCGTCTAAGTTCATTTTTTTTAAATAAGAGGAAACTTCTTCAAACCAGTAGTTTATATTTTCTTGGGTGACAGCTTGCCTCATCATTGTCAAATTTTGACTAACTCTAAAACTCAGCTCAGGGTGTCTTTTCTGAAATAGGTTCAACCATTGCCTACCAGGTACAGCATTTCCCTTGAAATCCACTTTTAATTCTTTTGCTAACTTTCCAACGCTATGGATGGTTACAGGAAAACCCGATTTTGCCATATATTTTACCAATTCAGTGAGTATTTCTTCTTGTTCAGGACTTAATGAACCTGAAGGCCCTATTTTTTTCTTAAGTGGCACACGCCCCTTATGTTTGTTCATAAGGGTTACTTTAGGCACACTGTGTTTCTTTGCGGCCCCCTTATAGGACATCCCTTTATTAACATCTCCAATAGCTGCGAGCATATTCTCCACTGGATATTTTAGAAAAGTTTCTTTTCGTCTCGCCATTTCTATCAAAATATCACCCTGTGTAAGAAAGTTTAAAAAACAAGAATGCTGTTGCAGAATTTTTGAGTAAATTGCAGATTTAGTATTCGACACTGGTTGTTTCAATAGTCGACACGCCGGTGTCGAATACTGGTTACCGTCGCTGAAATGAAGTCGCGCGTATAGCAATTTAAACGCAACGAAATATTTGTCTCCTATAAGCATTCAGTGCAATATTCGGATGTGTTTATGAAGTCGACATCCCTGACGAGTATAAGAAACACATATTTTACGGTTTCAATACTCGACACCCCACGCAAAAAACAAGGTTTCAGCTCGGAAGTGAGACGGACATAATAACACGAACGTATTAAACGTGCTGCGCCGGGGTAATGGCGGGGGTTGAACGGTGTTGCCATTACGTGCAGTTTGCGGAAATGTTGCCGGCAATTCTTGTTTTATAAGATTAAATTTGGGGTGTCGAGAATAGGTACTGTGTCGATTACTGGTACCTTTACCTTAGCCTTACAAGTTTTCAGGAAAATAGTGAAAATGGGAGTGTAAGAAATAAACTTTTAAGCTCATCTTGCATCTTTGAACTTCAAACGCTGCCAGTATGCGTTGTAATACCACTGTATAGAAACAATTCAGTAGTTTCACGTAACAGGCGGCACTTTGATTTTTGCGTAACATATTTAGCCAGTGCGCATTATGCTGCGAGTTGATTTTGACAAAATCAGACAAAACCACGACGCTCTTTTTTAAATTTGTTTGCAAACGTTTATGTTGAACAGGAACAGAATTCCTCAGAACTTTTGTTTAAGAAACTGCGCATTATACCTCGAGTTGATCTGCACGAGGTAAATTATGTTACAGAAATTTGATCCAGTGACACTACTGATTTGTTTTTATACTGTGGTTGTACAATGTTTTTGTAGTCAGGGTCTCTAGTATTCCACAAAAACTTGTGCACTACATTTTTGAAAGAGTTCCTTGTCTCCCATTCTTTCCAAAAAGAACGGGTCAGTTACGAGTTTTCTTATGTCGGGACCAGTGAAAACTCCTTGACTTCAGACCGTTTCGGGAATTTGGAACAATTATCTGAAGCAATCCCTATCTCTTAGCAGTGATTTGACAAACTACTTTATAAGCCCCAATTTAATATGAAGTAGTGATTCTGATGGAACCAAGGTTTGATGTTTTTGTCGCCGGGGGTTAAACAGGGTTGCCAGGTGTGGAGCAAAAAACTGCATTATTGAATTTTAAAAAAAAATAGTAGCGCTATTTTGCTTCTCTTTGCACGAATACGAATGTTTGGCACCTTTTCGCGATTTTTTTTGCGGTTGGCAAATGATTAGTCAGAAAACCTGACAACTCTGGGTTAAATTGTTTCGAATAGGTCAGTCAGTTTTTATCCAGTGCAGCAGTTCTGGCTCTACTATCTCATAAACAAAGAAAGGAAGGATAATTTATATATCTTCCCTGCTGACCCAACAACATCCTTAGTATTTTTAATTCTCCACAAACTATCCATTGATGCGCTTGATATTTGATTTTCTCTAGAATCGTAGTCAAGTCATTACAGTTTCCTTCCATCTGAACCGAGTGTCCTATAGCAAAAGATGCAAACACATTTCCATCTGCCTTAAAGCTAATTTTAGACGAACGAACATGCACTATTCTCATAAATTATATTGTATTCCAAAGCACTTCACGAGCTTATGAACATCTTTGCAGATTTTCTTCTTTGGAGAAAAAGTTAGTAAATTCTCTCTCTCGATATCTGTACCACGAAAATGAGGTCCAAGCTTTTGTTTTTTTTAGTCTTGTTCTTAATTACTTGGCTCCATTATTTGAAAGACCTAGGCATCTTACTAGTTCGTTGAGTTCACTCTGAGATAAAAGTCCTTCATCAATAGAAAAATCTGAACTAGATTCATCTTGGAAAGCTAATGCACGTCTCTTACTCACTTACGGAATAAAAAAATTTAAAAAAAACCATATTTACAAACTCACTTAAAGCGATAGAAATAGTCTACAAAAAGCACTGTGAGAAGATTGAAAAATCATCAGAATGTGCTAGACTTCAGAAGGCTTTACAGAAACATAATCAGGGTAAACTGGACTTATTGCAAAAAACACAGGGAAAATATAGTTGATCCGGAGAGGAAACTAGAATTAATGCTTTAATTTACTGAAACTACGTTCGCAAGATGCTACGCTTACTGGCATACTTAGAAATATCCTTAATGCTATTTCGATGATAGGATACGTATCTTTTAGTCCGTACTTTGTAATACACTTCAAAACATCTAAATGGAAAGCATTACGAATGTCTATCAATAGTTCTTTCACTTGAAACTTGAAAGCAGCTATCTCATTAACAAGCTTCACAGCGTCAATGTCTCTGCTATACTTGGTACCCAAATCTGCTGCACATTTTTCAAGGTACGATACAAAGCTTTCTTCCAGTACTCGTCCTAAGAGGAAACCAAAGTCTGATGAAATGTCGTGATATATCTGAGATCTCGTTTTTATTTCACTCATCATTCTGTCATAAACTTTAAAGCATTCTAGCTCAAAAGACTTTTCGGCAGAGAGTAAGTGTGTTGTCGTCAGCCATCTCCCCATCCATTCTTTTTACTTTTCTTTTCCTCTGAATGGAGAAATTACATTGAATGGTCATGGAATTACACACATCTTTCGCTTTACCTGTGTATTTTTTAAGCCCTTCATCACGTAAATTTTGAATGCTTTTCCCCAAACCAGATAACAAACTTGATGCTGCATCAAGAGTAACACTCTTCCCTTGCAAAGATTTATTTGCACAGTCAAGTTTTATTAATATGTCACACCACATCTCTAAAAGGCAAATTCGATGCGTTTAAGAAGGTTCGTAGCACCAGATGCTGTTTCTGTGTTCCACTTGTCCTTGTTGCCCTTGTTGGTCATGTCTTGCAGTACTCTGTTTACAGATGCTAAGTTCCTTTAAACTGATGTTACGGCTTGACGTCTGGAGGACCATCTTGTATCGCTGTGCCTCTTGAGAGTCCTTTTAAGACAATCTAGCAATAAAAAAAAAACCTTCATTAGAACAGATACTTCTGCGGAATGCACACCAATAGGGTTTAAGCTGTGTGCTGCACATGGCACAAAAAATGCGAGGTCTTTTTTTTGGCATATATGGGCTTGAATGCCTTCATATTTTCTTGCCATGTTTGAACCATTATCAAAGCTTTGGCCGCGACAGTTCTGAATGTTCAAGCCGTCTTTGCTCAGTTTTTGTAATATTTCTTCTGATAGACTTCTTCCAGTTTTCTGATGAGTTATGATGAAGTTATAAAGCTTTCTTCTACTGAACACTCCTCGGCAACAATGTAGACCTACCTGACGATTTGACTCATTTGTTCTACATGCGCTGTATCTGGGGTACAGTCGAATATAATTGCGAAGTATTTGGCACTTTTTATTTTGTTTAGTATCTCAGATCGAACTTTATTTCCTAAAATTTCTATGATCTCATTTTGGATTTGAGGACTAAAATAACTTGTAACATGTTTTCTGCATTTAATACTTTCTATGTGCTCAACTAGTTGAGCATTGTAGTGACTAATAAGTTCCAATGTACTCAAAAAACACCACAGTTGTTATCATTGATTGATTCAGAACCTCCTCTTAAAGGTAACTTGTTCCTGGCACAATGGAGTATTACATCTACAACACATTTAAGAACGCACCACTTTTTTGCTTCAGCTTATATATACTTTTGGATGTCTGCGTCAATGGAATTTCCACTTGTCAATCGAATTTCTAGCTCTTTCCATGCCAAGGAGGAGTGTCGATGAGCTGCCGAAGTTTCCACATTTCCATCTGCTTTAAAGCTAGTTTTAGACGAACAAACATGCACCATTCTCATAAATTATTATGTATTCCAAAGCACTTCACGAGCTCATGAACAGCTTTACAGATTTTCTTCTTTGGAGAAAAAGTTAGTAAACTCTCTTTCTCTATGTCTGTACAATGAAAATGAGGTTCCAGCTTTTGTTTTTTTTAGTATTGATCTTAATTACTTGGCTTCATTATTTAAAAGAACTAGGCATCTACTAGTTCGTTGAGTTCACTCTGAGATAAAAATCCTTTGTCAATAGAAAAATCTGAACTAGATTCATCTTGGAAAGCTAATGCGCATCTTCTTACTCACCACGGAATAATAAAAATTTACAAACTCACTTAAAGCGATAGAAAAATTCTTCAAAAAGCACTGTGAGAAGATTGAAAAATCATCAGAATGTGCTAGACTTCAGAATCACAGGGAAAATATAGTTGATCCGGAGAGGAAACTAGAATTAATGCTAGAAACACATTTTCCGAAAGTACATCCATACATGTAAACATAGCAACGAGTTCAAACTTTGACATACCTAAAAACCGTGGGTTAAAGGAGGACTGCAAGCTGGCTAAAAGCTGCTGACAAAAGTAAGATAATTTGGGGCGCAGTCCTTGACAACATAAAATTTCTGGTCCTAATGGGTTTTAAATCTTTGCTTTCGCATCGGTGCGCATTATTTAGAGCTGGCATATGCCAAATGATTAGCGAAAAGTAAAAATCGTTTTTATGCATAATCCAAGAAGAGAATCATACGCCCTGGTAAAATCTTTTCGTCCAATTTATGCTCAAGACTATTTCAAAATTAATAGACGAAGCACTGTGTAATGCACTTTTGCATTAACAATCGTGTGAACTGGGCATACATGGGTTCCTACACTGAATTGAAAGTTCTTTAAGCAACTAAGCTGTAGGAGCTTTTTTAGATATAAAGGGTACATTGGATAATACTTATTTTGACTCTATTAGGAAGGTTGTCAAAAAATGAGGAGTTTTTGGGTTTGTAGAAGAATGGATCAGCTCTGCGATAGCTGGCAGAAAAATTACAAGGTGGCTGGAAAAGGGAAATGTAACTGGAAAGGCGGTTACTGTTAAAGACTGCCCGCAATGCGGGGGAGGGGTTTTATCGCTTCTATTGTGGAGCTTAATAGTAGACAATCTTTTACGGAAACTTGATCAAAATGGTCAACCTCATGCAAAAAATCTTGAATATAGTGAAAACCTGGTGTACAGAAAAGGGGCTAATAGTGAACCTTGCCAAGACAACAATAGTAGCCTTTACAAGGAAAAAGAAACTTAAGTGTTTGAAGAAACATCATTTAGACTTTAGAAACTAAATTTTTTAAAGCTCACTTAGAGAAAACAATCAACAAAGCTAATCGGGCATTTTGAGCTTGTAGGAGTCTGGTAGAGGTAAAACATGGGTACTATAACTGGAAAGTCTTTTTTAGATCTAAATTGGTGGCATACATCTAAAACAAGATAATCCATAAGACACAGCAAGTTACAGAGACATAGTTAATGTCAACGACGGCCATTGCACGCAGTGGAAACTGGGCCTCAACATTTAGTGGTAGAATCAGAAGCAGCGTATCGGTTAAAATCTAACATATGGGGCAACGTTCGTGCTAGAGTAGGATACCATACCACCATTTTTGATCAGATAAGCATGAAATCGGACAGAAGCGGTCCAACTATCCACTTCCAGAAGCTTTATTGGGTAGTTGTAGGACAATGGGAAAGGAGGTAGATAGACAACAACGGAGGAAGCAGCAAGTAATCATCTGGTATACAGATGGTTGCAAAGTTGCACGAAGTACTGGAGCGGGAATCGCTGGCAATAGATCAGGGAGCAATTTTAACGTAAACTTGGGGGTTCCAAACATAAATTATTGCAATATCCGATGTGTTCAAGAAATGGTTTGGAAATCCTATCAAAATAGCAGAATTCAAATCTTTATCGATAGCCAAGCAACATTAAGAGCTTTGGACTCAGTAACAGTACGCTCTTGAGCATTTAGAGATTTTGTAAACTTCCTAGTCCGTCTTGAGCTTGTGACTTTTTAGAGTTTGTATTTTGTAAGATCATTGAATTTATCTTCTGAGGGTACATTCGCGGATCTCATTACGAATTGTCAAAATCTCAATGTACCTAGATATTTTATTATCTCCAACTTTTATACTTCAAGTTTTTACATCTCTAAAAACATATTTCGCCATTTGCTCGAGTTTGTTATTACGGCCAAGAAAAACCGTTGTCTCCGAAAAACAACAATCGATAGCCGCCGTCGACAAAAAACGACAATCGGCTGCCGTGACCGCGAAACAATAACCGAAGTCGCCGTCCAAAGCGAAAAAAACCAACAAAATGCCGACGAAGAAACCGAAAGCTCTCAAACCGAAAAAAGCGAAACCGGTGACCGCCGTAAAAGCGTCGTCTCCTAGAAAAATAGCAGCAGCCGCGCTAAAATACAATGAATACGATGACCGACATGGACGAATTCGGTAGATGGTGGTGGGAAAAGGGAAACGATCACGAAACGTTTTCGTTCGACGTAACACGAGATACAAACAAGAACTGATAGCTGTGATTTTATTTATCTCAACAACGTTGAACAAAAGGAAGATTTCCGAGTCTTCAATCGCATTCTACATTAACCCTTTCTACAAAGTTTTGAACAGCTGGCCATCAATGAATGAAATACCTTCTTGAATTTTTTTAGTTCTCCAACCGAGTGTCGAACTTTTCTAACCTATGGAACAAAGGCGATACAGAAAATATATTATATAATAGTGATTCTTCGATTTATCGTCTTTTAGATACTGCATAATGTGTGTCTGGATATTTGTTTTTAAATACTGCTCTATTTTTTACATACATACGAGTACTGCACATTCTGGTTTCTGTGAAGCTAGCACGGCATTGTACAAATTAAGGGCAACACCGAAAATGATGTACGTTACTCTCGTCGACAGTTTCATAGCAAAACTCACTCACATGCAACGCTCGGTCTTTTTAAACCGCTTCTGCTGTTTTCTTTCTGCATTAAATTAAATTGATCGACGTCAGAGTTGTTTATTGAAGAAGTGGCTAGACAGATTGGATGATTACTACTCTGCATTATATATAGAGCAGATTAATAATATAGTAAAAGTCAAGTTTCTACGGGTAATTTTTGTATTACAATTTTCCATTTTGGATAATTCCCGTATGCTCGATTTCTTACCCGCTGAGCTTTGGTCGAACGTCGCAGTGTACATCTTCAGAGCCTTGAGTTTATTTTAGCTTTTGAGAAATCGATCATATACGAATTATCCAAAATGAAAAATTGTAGTACAAATTAATATTGTTAACAGTTGATGAGGAACGATATCATCTCTATTCTCATATTCTACTGTGCTTTTACTTGTTCTTATGCCAATGCCTCTTTCTGCTATCAAATCACAATTACCAAAAAGTGTATAAACGCAAATTTCGTGCTGGGATTAGACGAAATCTATGGTGAGTTTGCTCCATCGTTGAAAACCGTATTATAGGATAACCTGATCGTTCACGCACGAATTATGAACCGTGCTCAGAATTCAAATATGAGCCAACAAACAAAAATTCAACGTATTCTATTCGAACCCGGCGAAATAAATGTGCTTGAGGTTGTGAAGGCGACCGAATTTCACACAGTTTGTGTCGATTTGAAACTGGTTGGCTACTACACATTAAATCAGTCAAAATAAAAATTTAAAAAAAAAATGAAAGGTGAAATGCTTTTTGATGTTTGAAACTTTGGCAGAAACTGAATACCTGAAGTTGCGTTTAATTAAATATACAGAGTTGAGAATAGTTCGTCTGAGAAAACAATGTTTAATTGTTTTTACCTTAATTATCAAACAACTTAGTACACGTACTGACTGAGTTTTAAAAGACAGCTTTTTTTAATACAGTGGAAGTAGACATTGTATTTATATGACTTTTCCTAATAATATTTCTCATTTAAAACTATTATTTTTCACGGAAAAGAATAGAAAATTTTTTCACTATCGGAGTTGTTTTAGACAAACAACTTCAAGTTTTTATCAGTAAACACGCTTAGTGCAATAACCTTGTTATGTATGCTTAGCCCTGTTTTTTTACCATGCACTATGATGGTGTACCTTGACAACCACAAATATAAATTATGTTTCTTATTATTATCTAAGCAAATTTATGTGCGTTTTAAAATTTAAAAAAATAAAAGAACTAAAATGTTTCTGCTTTAACCGATGAATTAGGATCTTTTTTTGAACAAAAAAATACTTGGGGAATGCTTTTCTCGATTATGTTTTAGACCACTGAAGATTTTATGAGTCTTATAAACGGTTCTTGAAGCTTGACGTTGGTTCAGTAACCACATTTTTAGATGCATTAAAGTCGCTTTCTTCTCAGAGCTGTGTTCTGTATCGTTCCTTTAAACGATCTTTTTTTGTCTTCTTTGGGATGCTTCTAATTTTTAAGGATCTGCAGGGGTAGTGTTTTTCCCGTTGTTTTTCAACAATAAACTCGTCTTTAATCTAATCTAATTTATTGTAAGGAAAGATCTTTGCTTTTCGAAAACCACTTCCTGAAGTGGTTACGATGAGAAGGGAAGAAACGTTTAGCAATTTGGTATTATAGTAGAATTCTGATTTCCACAGGTTGCATTTGTAACACAATTTTCCATTCTGAATAATTGCCGTGTTGTCGTTATCACACAAACTGAGCTTTGGTCGCACGGCGCAGTGTACATCTTCAGAGCACGTAACAAACTGATTGATTGTGTCGTGAAGTCTCGCTTTTGTAGACCTGCGTCCGATTGATAAAATTGATTTTTAAATCTCAATCTCAAATCAAAGGAAAACTAGAATGTTTAATTATTTCAATGGAATCTCTAATTTTTCGCTGAAAGTAATTAGAAACATTCGCCATAATTTTAGTGTTCTCAAACATAATCTGATGACCCTAGAACGAGTTCCGCCACCACTGACTTCGAAGATTGTTTAAGACGACTACATCTTTGCTGCTCTTTAATACGAATTCCTACGCTTATATTCGTTTCACTTATCTATGCACGGCCACAAGAGCAAGGAATGCTGTAAACGCCGTCAGATTGAAAAGGAATAACGTCTTTCACCGGATTTAAGAGTTGACCCAATTTTGGAAGAGTCGAAAACCGAATAACAATGTTGCGTTTAGACAACATTTTATCTATACGGTAAGTGGTATCTTTGACAAATGGTAGAACGCCATAGGCACTGGTTGTGATATATATTTCATTGCTACTCTTGGTTTGGCAGATGTAAACTTTGTAATAGGCCGCTTTTTCTATTGTAATTCTTTGCGACTAACACCTTAGTTAGATGATTCAACTCTTCTTGAAGATTTTGGGGTTGACACTAAAGAATTTACTACTGATTATGTAGTTATGGAAAATATTAAGAAAGGAACAGATAGAGGAAGGACTAGTTAGGAATATAGAGGAAATATATAATGAGACAAAATGCAAAGTAAAAATAGATGGAAAGTTAAGGGCAGCATTTTGAACAAATAAAGGATTTAGGCCAGGGGTACCCACTTAGTCCTAGTTTATTTGCTGTATATTTAGGGGATTTAGAGAAAGAGTTGATGGGACAACAGAGTGGATAGTATAGTAATGGGGGGTTGAAAGTGTGGGTTTTGGCGTATGCGGACGACATAGTGATTACAATGAAGAAAGAAAGAGAGATGACGGAGATGATAAAGACAATAAAAAAGTATTTGGAAAAAAATATTTAAGTGTAAATGTGGGAAAACAAAGATAGTAGAGTTTCAAAACGAGAGGGTGGGGTAAAAAAAGAGTGTAGGGGAAGTGGGGAGACGAGGTAATAGAAGATGTACATGAAGTGACTTATTTGGGTTATCGAAGCAGATACGACAATAAAGATGCGGCTCATGTAAAGTGGTTGGCGAAGAAATGTAATAGAATAGTATGTCAGGTGTGAGGTATGGAGGGAGGGGGGTTGGTAAGCAAATAGAAGCACGCTGCAGAAATATGGGGATGGGAGAAATTGGAGAAAATACAAGAAAAATACTGGAAATTGACTTTAGGGTTAGAAAGGGAGACGGAAATGAAGTTAGAAAAGATAAGAGTACAGGCAGGGAAGAAAGCAATGTGTTACGAAGAACAAATGAAAGGAAGAGAAGAATGTAAATTGCTTTAAATCTGCTGGAGAGAGGTGAAGAATTAAAAAAATTACCATGGACAAGAAGAAAGAAGAAGGTATTATGAAAGAGTTGGGTATGAGAGAGAAGAGAAAATAAGGGTAACAGTAAAGGACATAAAAGATCAAATAATAAGAAGAGATAAGGATATACAGAGGCAAGAAACAAGACCAAGAATAACGGAGGGGAAATGCAATGAGAGGGCGTATAAAGCTTGAGATTAATAAGAACGGTAGTGAGGTTTAGATGCGGGAATGAAGAGCAGGAGAATAAGTATTGGAAGGAAGATAAAGATAGGAGATGTAGACTATGTGGGGAGGGGTGGGAAAATAAAGAGAACATGTTAAAGGAATGCATATAACTAACAGAAGATGAGAGAGGAAGATTGGAGATTTTGGGAGAAAGAGGAGAAGGAGATTAAAAATAGTATAAACATGGATATTATGTATTTGTATATAGAGAATTGGTTAGCGGTGGAGGGTTTAGGAGTTTATTTGTTATGTATAAGTTTAAAAAAATACGAATTCTTTGTTAAAAAAAAACATTTATGACACATAAATGCTATTAATCAATTAATAAACTACTGATAATTTTTGAAAAGGCTGATGATGAGACAATCCGTTTAAATATCTATCTGTGTGGGTCGGTTTTTGATAAACTGAATGTGATAAAAACTATCTTCATTTCGATTAAAACGTTCAAAAATGGTAAAGAGGAGTTTCTTTCTAATTCCATAGTAAAACGAATAGTTTGATGAATTAAGTTTAAATGGCATAGAACTTCGTTGAGCGTAAAAGGACCATGTTGCCAAATGTCAAAAGTGTCATCAACGTATCTGTACCAGCACTTGGGTTTTAGATAAAATGTGGATAAAGCAACAATCAATGAAAGCGGGAATTATCAGTGACATAAATGTAATTTTAAAAAAAATCATAAGGTTCAAGAACAAAGATGGATGGATTTTGGAAGGTTGGTTGAGTTTGGACATAATATGTATGTAGCTTCAGTTATTTAAAAAATTATTTTTTTTTTTTAACGAAATAACTATATATCGTAAACCTTGTGAGAAATTATAAGTAAATATAAATTACCACTTCCTGTAATTTGCAATCACTTTATTCAATAATCAATAATTATATTATAATAACTTCATAAATAAAAAAGCAGTTACCTTAAAATTATTTTAATGGCTGTTTCCTGTTTGCTTTTATATGCTCGATCATACACGTACTTAACTTTTGACGTTTTTTGGTCACACTGATTTTGGATGTCGTGTTTGTTGGCTCTGTCATTTTAGCTTTTCTTTTATTCTTTATAAATGTAGTTTTAAAATTAGCTATGCCAGATTTATTTATTTTGGAGATGTAAATACTCTTCTGGCTGGCTGGCTGGAATACATACTACAATTTTTTCTGATTCATTTTATTATTTGTTCTTGTACTTTAGTCTGTACATATTCGCAACATTTTTGACTTTGATTTTATTTATACATTTGTTTTCGAAAAAGTGACGTGGATTGCTTTATTTTTTATTTTTTTTAAATTATAAGTATAGACAACTTCACGTCTGGGTATTATTTAATGCGTCTTCGATTCTTAGTCTTTCTGATAAAAGTCTTATCAAATAGGTCATTTTCTGCCCTTTTTTGTTTATTTTATTATCTTTGAAATGTAATTGCTTCAACCATCATCGTTCCTTTAATATGTCACTATGACAAAGCTTCCGCATTTTCGTCTGTGTTAAATCTGTGTATGTCATTTTTTGCTGAGTTGAGTATACGGGCTTTTCGTGTTGTTTATTGTTGATCGATATATATCTGTAATGGGGAGAAATTTATTTGTTGAAGGGTCGAGCTTGATTTATTTGTTATGCATTTTTGTGTGCCTGTGATTCGTTGTTACATACTTTGATGTCCTCTTATTTATGTAGGGGAACCTGAGGCAATACGGGCCCCTTAAGCTCATACTCGAATGATGTCATTAAGCTTAAAATCACATAGCATAGTTATTTCACATTATTAGATCAATATATTCAGCGCTCTTTCTTTAAACTATGTTATAGTAATTAACAAGAAAATAAATGCACCTATTAAGGCATAACGGTAATCAGCCGGGACAATGCCTAGAACTTTGAATAAAATAAACATGTGTCAAGATTCATTGTCATTTGCCAGCACATGAGCAGTGACCTTAACAAACATTGGACATCATATTCTGCTGATCTCTCTAAGCCTGTTACCGTACTATCTCGACGCTATTTTTTCACTTCTTCTCTAAAATAAAAAGACCTGAGAAACATCATAGAGTTTCATGAGTGACTGAAAACCACACGTGGTATGTGGTGAGTAGCATATATTATGGATCCCGCTTTCTTGGGCTAAATTGGTCAACGCCAAGTTTCTGACATGACTGGTGTGATGATCTACAGTTTTTTTTTGTAGAACATCTTATTTTCGAAGAAGTATTATCTAGTCAAAACAATAGTGGTTTATGATTATAAGCGACTTTCGGCTTAGACCGCCTCCTAGTTAAACACACAGACTTAGGCTTGGTCCTAGTCTCTTCTTGAGAGCCAAAACAAGAAGTACAACTTGGCCTTTGCCATATTGTCGTTCGTGAACCCAAACAAACTGACATTTCGCAAGACATTACAGCTTACATTTTCAGAGTAGTAAATGTCACTGAAAGAAAAAGTGTAAATGACGATATTTATACCGAGAGCGATTAGCGTGATTAACGGACCTTGTCTTTCAGTTACCGCTTGACTGACTTAGTTATTACTTGGAGTAAGTGTTTGTGTTCTATCCAAGAAAGTTGATCTTTGAGGATATAATACTGGTAGCCAAGATTTGCTGAGTCTTAAACCGTCTTCTCGGTTCATATTACATGGATGTTTTTCTATTTCCACAGCTTTGCGGATTAATCTGGGAAAGTAGAAAGCAGTTCTAGCCAACACTTTAGTTTGGTTAAAGTTCAGCGTGTATCCTTGGTTCCACACGTGTTCTGCTACTGCTGATTTAGTAACTCTGCAGTGTTTGCAGTTAGCCATATGTTCTTTTACTCTAACTTCAATAGAGCGTCCCGTTTGTCCTATATAACTTAATCCACAGGAACAAGGAATTTTGTAAACTCTGGCATGTTTTAGAACCCCTTGTTTGTCTTTAGCAGATGTAAACCAGGTGTTCAGGGTATCCTTAGTCGTAAAGACAATTTTAGTATTGTGTTTCTTTAGCACCCTGCTTATTTTGTCTGTCGAACCCATACAGTATGGTAAATAAGCGGTGCTAGTAGGAGGTGATAAGTCTTCTTTGACTTTTGGATTCATTGCTCTTTTCCATGCGTTTTGGATCTCTTTGAACTCGTATCCATTTTTTTGTAGGTACTCCAACAGTGTTTCCTTTTCCTTTTGTAGATTTTCATTATCTGACGCACGTATAGCTCTTTTGGCTAAAGTATGCAAAACAGTATTCTTCTGTACTGGATGGTGGTGAGATTTGGCGTTTAAGTATCTATAAACGGAATGCTGTTATGTTCTAACTCCATAGTAAATTTAATTCTGTTATGTGCAGGGTTTAGATGTTGAAAGAACTGATTTAGTTTATCTTTGCAATGAGGCCATCCAACAAACGTATCATCAACACATCTGAACCAAGTTTTTGGTTTTAACTCAACATTTTTTATAATTTCAGTTTCAAAATATTCCATGTAAATATTGGCTATAACTGGAGAGAGCGGTGAACCCATGACCGCTCCTACTGGTTTAAACAAGTTGTCGTTATAACCGAAATAAGTGTTTTTAAGGCAGAGTTTGATGAGCAGAACTTCTTCAGTAATTTTCTCCTTGACCAAAACAACACTTCAGTCAGTTCTTGTTTTGGCTCTCAAGAAGAGACTAGAACCAAGCCTAAGTCTGGGTGTTTAACTACGACGCGGTCTAAGCCGAAAGTCGCTTATAATCATAAACATAACAACCGCGAAACCTTAAGATTTTATAATATTGGCGTTATTGAAACCCATAGCTCTATCTGCAGAAATAGTTTTAGGTTTGTGCTTTTTGCTACGTTTCAGCTAACTCCGGGGCAGTAGTATTCTGTACGACGTAAACTCGCACGGTCAGTACCACCAGTCTCGCAATCGCGTCGTAAGCTAATTAGCATTTATTACTACCCACTACTCTCAGGTTCACAGCGGGTTGTAGATAGTGTGCCCACTAAACTCCGGGATGTTATTTTATTTACATTCAGTTTGAAAATACCATCTGATCAAATTTGACACGGACTGGTTAAAAAAACATTTTGATGTATTTTAATACAAATCTTTATTATTGCTTTCAAAGAAGACTCCTTTAAGTCAAGTCAATACAAGAATGCCAACCATAAATCCAATTTTCTATACACTTCTTATAGGTCTCGGTCGGGGTGGCTTTTAGTTCCTACAGCGAATTTCTTTTTCTGGTCCTAATCGACTCATGGCGCGTTTTTTGGAGCGGAAATTTGAGTTTCGAAAACAGGAAAAAGGCACAAGGAACCGAACTGCTTCACGTAGACGCATCAAAACGGCGAAGCAGTATTTCTTATTGACCGTTGGACTTTCTGGAACAAATTCATGGTGAACCACATCGAAGAAAACAATGAGCATTATCTTGGGTTTTGACCGACTTTGACGTGGTTTTTTTCTATTTCGGTTCATTTTTAGCGCCATTAGATTATTGGGCGGTTTTGACATTATCTTCATAAATTCATGTCATCAGTAAAAATGCCTTCGATTAATGCAGGGTCATCAGCTATGTTGGCAAGCATTTCTCTACTTGACGTTCTTTTTGCAAAAAGTTGGGGTCTTTCGGCACGAGTCTGGTGGCGACGCGCTTCATACCCAAAACATCAACCACAATGTATTGAGTCGATCCATAAGATATGTTAAGAGCCTCTGATATCTCTCTAATGCCAAGACGACGATTTCCGAACAAACTTTTCTTCACTTTTTCCATGTTATCGTCGTTAACAGGGATGGATGGACGACTCGCATAAGGCAAGTTTTCTACTACCTCACAACCCTCACTGAATGCATTGTGCCACTCAAATACTTGCGTTTTGGATACAGTAGGCTCTCCAAAACACTTGCAACATTTTCTATGATTCAGTAGCCGTAATTCCATTGAAAACACAAAATTTGATACAAACACGTTCAATTTTTTTATCTACAGTAAAAATCGCCAGACAATCTATTATCCCACTGAAACTTCACAAGAATATCAAAAAAGCTGGTACCAACCTGGAAAAAAAAATTACCGATTCGGTTTACGCGCACGGTTTAAATAGACTAGTCACAGTCAGATTTGATGTATATAAACGTTAAAGAAAAAAATCTTTCAGTGGTTCAAAATCTATTTACACAATAAAAAATTAATCAAAATTTTTTTTAATATTCAAGTTTCAATATTTGTTTATAAAAACGTTTACTTCCTGGATATAAAAATTTGCGAGGAATGAATGGTGATTCTCGTTTATTTTGGTGTAAATGACTTTATTGTCTTCTTGTAGTTCTTATTAAAAAGGCCAAGCACGTTTAAATTGCCATAAGTAACTAGTACTACCAAAAAAGTACTATTAGAATATGTTATGAGTTTTTTAAACAATAATCTTTCATCACACGTATTATCTTGTATTTAAAATAAAATTTTGCTAAAGAAAAACCGGAAGACAAATATTGTTTAATGCGTAGTTCATAATTTTAATGGTGTTTTAGGCGTTCGAATACCTATTGCTTAATTCAATCTGAAATTGGCATTTTGCAATACATTCATAGTCACAGATTAAATAAGGAAAATGGTATTAAACCCATATTCAACTGGACAAGTAAATTCTCTCAGATTCTTCCTTCTCCCTAGGACACATTTTGTGCACTTTCATCTTAAGGTGTATACGAAATTATTTTATGTGGTTTAGTCTGCATTGGTTAAACTAGTCATTCGATTATTCTATAAGGAAAAGGCATATTTCTAAGTGCCAAAAGTCACAACATAGGTTTTGATAACGTTTCGGTGATTACGAAATCTCCATTCTTTTTTAATAGGAAAATCGGAGAAAGCAAAGAAAAATTCAGACAACACAATAACTTCAGTCGTGACCACAGCTTTGAACTATGCCCTCTTTGGTCCCCGGTTGTTACTCGTTTATTGAAGACACGCTTTTTTTGACCGTAACCAAATTAGAGTTTTACGGTTACAACATTAACATGGTTCAAACCCCGGAGACGTTCTTATATTAGTATAGAATTAAAATAAGTTCAGTAGTACTGTTTGCCGAAAGTTTACAAAACACAGCTAAAATTCCAACTCACGAATTCTCAGAAATTTAACTTCATGAAACTAATTGGATACACGAGAAAGTTGTTTTACAGTCAAAGTGATTGCAGCAAGAGCAAAAGGGTAACTTCAAAGAATAAACAAAGTGAACTAAAGAGAAGAAAAAGTAGTATACTAGAAAGGGAACTGTTATTGAACAAAAACTTTGAAGCAGAAATCCTTTAGAGAGCAGAAATCGAGAAGAAATAGAAAAGTAGTCATAGAATGACTTCTGAAAATGCCCACCAAAGTCTAAAAATTTTTAATTCTGCAGTGCAGACTGTTTGATAGGGGAGAATGTCACAGGCGGAAACACTGGAAAATACCTAGGAGAACTATTCAAAATAGGCTATTTGAGAGACATGAAGGTCGTATAGGTCACCCCATCGTCCTTTTCTTTCAGGAGAAAGGGCTAGTATCGCAGGCCATAAATCAGGTACTAAATTGGGGTTTTTCTGTTACCGTCAGTGACACCAGAGAAATTGTGTAGAAATATGTGACAAAACAAGACAAAAACATTTCCGAATAGCCTAACTTTATTAAAAAATGTATTAACAGAAACTACATTAGCATTCGATTGGCATCGAATATTAAGCGTGTACGTGCTTCTGTTGGAAGTGCAGACATAATGGCGTTTTTCAATAACATTAATTATGTTCTTAAGTCTGCTAGGGTTTAACAAGTGCTTATCACTATGACGAAACTAACTTTAGTGACGATCCCGGAGCCAAAAAGGTGCTAGGCACAAAAAGAGTCGAAATGGTTCAAGAAAATTTGCGTTAGGAAATAAGTGTAATGGTATGCGGTAGCGCAGATGTTATACTACTACCGCCAATGGTGTTCTATAAAGCTATCATCTATGAAAATTTGACTGTTGGTGGCCCAGGATCAGTTTACAAAAGCAGCAGTAGATGGTTTTATATGAACCTGAAAGAAAATAATTGTATGGTTCTTTTGCTCCCCAACTCAAACCATTTCATGCAGCTCTTGGATGTGGCTATCTTTGGTTCCATGAAAAAGAAGTAGAGAGTTATTTTCGAGGACGTGTAAAAGGCGCCCTTTCCAAAGAACAGTTTCCGATTCTTTTAGATTGCTTGTGGAGATAGAAATAGAAACGAAAGAACCAAAATCTTCGACGAGCATAAATGAAGACAAATGAGGAATTTGTGCTGCTCATTGATCTGGTTACACTATACCAGATTGGATTCGATGCGCTGGTTCTTTTAAGTGGATTTGCGATGTTTGTAACGGAAGATCCAAAACTAAATTTTATACGTGTGAGACGATTATTAATTTGACGCTATTTGAAACAGTCGGGAGACTGTATTTTTATTTTTTATCAAGAAATTCGTTTTACTTCTTTTTCACTGCAAAATAGAAAGAATCTTGATTTTTAGTGTTTATTTTTATATTAATTTAACTCTTTTTATAGAGAATGTTTGTATTTTAATAAAAAATATTAAACCTATATATTTAAGAAAAAAACTTTAAATTAAATACCTACCTGTTCTTTCTTTCAAAACCAATAAATTTTACTACTTTACCAAAGCAACCCCATGATGAGTTTACATTATTTTTTTGTACTTTTTTTGAGAGCCAATGTATCCCCAAACACGAGGCTACTTTAGCACCCTTTTTGTTTTTTGTTCAAACGATTTGGTCACTATTCGTTCAATACTATAAAAACATTGTTAAAAGTTTCGTTTCTTGAGGTGTTTCTGGTTTGTGTCTTAGCTTTAAAGAATCAACATATGGAAGTTATAATACCTGCATTTTAAACAGTAAACAATTAATTCTAATATACGTTCGACACAATTTGAGACAAGACTTGTTTTTTAGAAACTTTGAAAAATCTTGGGACATGCATTTTTCGGAACTAAGTACTCGGAAGAACTCAAAAAGTGAACAGAAATGAAACATTGTTTTTATTTTTTCATTCATCGACAGAAGTCACAGATGTAAATGTCTGTTTTGGCGCCGGCGCAGTTGACGTGAGCTCACATAAAACACATCAAACACATTACCCAGTGCTCTCCTTTTGTGTTTTCTGAAAAGTTTACACAACAATATACACTCCACGTCACCACTGGCTGGTGCCGATTCTCTCGGAGGAAGTTCCAATTCAGATGATTCGTTTGAGGAAATTTCACTAGTGTCTTCTTTACTGCTTGATGTCTCCTCAGCTAGCTTGAGACGTCTTTTGGCTTCCTCTTGCTTTGAGTTTCTTTAAGTTGTTTTTGGAACAGTTTTTGTTTTTGATCCACAACCACGTCCTTGCTCTGGTTTCAATAGACTGCTCCAAGTCAGTCTTATATGCCGTAAAAGCTATGATTCGAGATTTGCCTTTCTTCTTCTCGTTGAAATATTTTTCTTCTTTTGTGGAATTGGAATTGCAATTTCAAATGGACTCACATGACAAACCTTTGATGTTTCTATTTGTGTGCATTTCGAAGTAACAGGAGGAATCGTTTTCTGGTTTTGTCCACAGGAAGACGTCGGTGGAATAGGTGATTCACAGATATCATGGTTATCATTGCTACGTTGGCTTGAGATGCTGTTATCCACTAGATCTACATCAGTTCCTTTTTGCATATTGCTGGCTTCTTCAATAAATTAATTGTCGGTGAACTTGTTTCTGTCTAAGGGATAGATGTCAGTTAAAGTAAAAGCACTAGTAATTGACAGAAGAAAAATTATATTTCTATTTTTTTCACTACTAGTTGACATTAAATAAAACGGTACTAAAAACTAACTACATGGTTAATGATACCGCAGAACTGAAAAAACCTAAAAAAGAAATTAACTATAGACTTCTTGAAGACATTCATACTTTAGCCTTTCTCCACTTATTAAAATCTTTGGTAGCTCTAGTATGGTTTTTCTTTGAGCAAATTGGATTGTGCTTACATCACTGTCATTAAGGGTGAATTGAGTTTTTGCATCATTGCAACACTTTAGACCTACAACTTCAACTTTATTATCTGATAGTAACTTTTGTATTACGCAGACATATTTATGTTGCTTCTTTTTTCTGGGAAAAAACGCCAAAACAAAATTTCCTTCCAGAATATTTTTGGAGCTGGACACATAAATTTTGAAAATCCTCATTGGAAAATTTTGGACTTTGACCTACTAGTTCTGTACTTTGACCTTCTGGTTCGCCGTCTGGACTTATTTTCTTCTAGCTGTTTTTTAGCATTTTCTTTTTTTTTTCATAATACAACTACCACTGTTTAAAAGTTGCCACATGTGGTATGTGTTCTCGTTTTTTTTCACTTAGGATTTGGTTTTCTTTCCTCTGACCCTTTGCCTTGACTTTCATCATGAATATTCTGAGTAGGAGATGGGTTTTTTGTAGGGACCGATGGGGGTGTTACATAATTGTTTAATTGAGTAGTTGATGGGACTTCATTATCCAACAAAGAGATAGACAGTATGGTTTCTTGTTCTTTTAGAATATTTTTGAGAATTTCTAGCTGCGTCCAAATATGCTTATAAAATTTGAAAAGAGATACATCCCTGTTATCTCCTTTCCATGGTTCCAGATCTGTGGTTCTAAATATTATTACCTTTTCTCTGTCTATACATTTTTCTACAAAATTTATTCCATTCTGTAATTCTCTTAACTGGTTTTCTGTTCTACCTCTTTTGATGTCCGATATCTGTTTATTTTTAAATGGTGCTTTTGCATCCCAGGACACTAAACCAGATTTAGAAAAAACGTTTCTGAACATTTCGGCAGTAATTCTGGAGTCTAAAACTTTTTTTTAATAATGGGGCGATTTTTTTAATATGGGCGATTTGTCCATATTTTGTAGCCTCTATTCATGAACAATATTTTTCCAGCCGCCTTTCAAATCACGAAATATTGATACATCCATAGGTTGAATTAGGTGAGTGGCATTTGGATATAATGAGATTAAAATGATTCAGTTTTCTTCGCAGGATTTACTGGTATGTAAAGTAAGATGAGAGGAATGTCCATCTATAAACAATATGACAGGAAGTGTTATACTTTTACTAATTAACCAGCGATGAAAAATGTATGTTATAAAATTAAAAAAACTATCTCCACACATCAATCCGTTTGGCGATTTACCAATACTCCAAATAAGTGGTATATTTTTTGCTACTTCCTGAGGAATTCTGTTATATTATAAAACTACCATGGGGGGTACTAAGTTGCAGTCTGCATTACCAGCAAGCATAACCGTTAAGCATTCCTTTTTTGATTGGAGTTCACTTGCTGGTTAACAGTTTTGTCTCCTTCAGCAGCTAAAATTTAGTTTTCTTAAGGATTCAGGACAAACGCCGTCTCGTCGGCATTAAAAACTCTGGTTGAATCCTGATAAAGTTATTAACACAACTAAAATTATGAGAAATTGTTAGCATTTCTTTATACCTTCTTGTTTTATTTCTTGTAGATATGTCTCAACTTCAGCATACCATAATATAATATGTTCTTCTGTTACATCTGATCGACTAGTAGCAAGATTTAGAATTTTCAGGCTAACTTCAGGTTTTTTTTAAAGAAACTTTTATACCAAGTTTTGCCAGGTCTATTATCTTTGAATGGCACAGCTCGATTTAACTTTGTAACTAAATGCTGGAGACTATCACACAGTTCCTCTTTTCCGACAGGAAATCCAGCTTTAGCCATTCTTATAATCCACTGTACTAAATTTTTTTCCTCCTCTGTGCTTAGGTAGGATACTGGGCCCATTCTTCTTTCTTGGGAAGATTTTCCTTTTACTTTGTATAAAAGGGTTATACGTGGGACATTATGTGTCTTAGCCGCTGTGACCACAGGAACTTCTCTTAGAACATCTTCAATGGCATTTTCCATTTGTTCTTAGGAATATTTCAGCATTTGGCCTTTAATCGGAGGCATATTACTTTGTTACAACCTATAATAATTAGTAGTTGACACTTACAAGGTTTAGTAATTGACATGGTCTCAACTACTGGAACAGATTATCAGATTTTAATAATACTCGAAATCCAATTCCATACACTAAAAAGTACACTTATATATATTCAAAATGTATGAATTATGGTATGCGAATAAAACCCCAGTACTTGAGAGGCATGTCAACTACTAATGTTTTATGATAATTCTGGTCTAGTACTTGACACTACACACAAACACACAAAAATAAACCTTCTTACTAATGTGCTGACCATGTATATGTTTAATACTACTTACTTTTGTAGCTTAACACATAAAATGTATTTGTTATATTTCGTTAAAAATGCCAACTTTCAGCTACCTTGTTTTCTTAACACTACTTCTAACGAAACACTGCACATAACGTACTGTGCCACACAATGAAAATATTCCCGCCAATATACTCTTTATGAAGATTTCGTTTGTTGCTTGTTATGTTTACTAAAAGATGGCGGTAGAAATATATATTTTAAGTTAAATCAAATATAGGGAGTAAACGCTTAATATGTTGAAATAATTAGTGAATGTTAACTACTATGTTAGTGTCTACTTCTAGTACTTTTACCTTACTCGTAAACCATTCTTGGAGATATGAGCAGTCTGGCACTTGATGTATGCTTTTTCAAACAATTCCATCACCTCAAAAGCACTTACGGTGCGATCGTTATGACGCAGCCACTGTGTGATTTCTTTACTGTAATATATTTTCGGAGGACCTGTAAATATCCGGTCGAGGGGTTGCATCTTATGCGATGGAAACGAGAAGATGGTTATATGGTTTCTTGTGGCCAAATCGATCAAGTCGTTGTTTTATGTGTGGCTGTAATGACCATCCAGAAGTAGCAACACTGGTTTATCCTCGGTGGGCTTAACACACTGTACGAAGTGTTAGAACCACTGGGTGAATATGTGGTCTAGATCCAACCTGAGGGGTGAGCAGCAAAAATTGTTCCGGGCGGAGCTCCTTTTTGCAGTTGGACATTCATATTGTTTCTAGGGAAGATTACAAGAGAGAGAAATGTTCCTGCAGTACTCACGCATACAATAATTGTAATTAATGACCCACGCTCAGTAGATGTCAAAGAAACAATTTGCCTTTTACCTTGGAGACCAACTACTCTTGCCACTTTCGACTGTACAATTGAGATTCTACTCTTGTCGACGTTAAATATTCTATACGGAGTATATTTTCCTTTCTTGTAGAGGTACATAAGGTGATTGAAGAAGACCTCCACGTTTTCTTTGCTAAACCCCAGCGCTCTGTAATGAGATGTTCCGGTAGGCTTCTTTTTGGAGAGCTGTGCTTGGGAGCATTTAAGAAACAGCCTAACTCACTGTCTACCAGCCATATCGTTACCAAAAGGAGGCTTAAGATTCTTTTTTACGGCCAGCTGTAAAACAATTCTTCGCAGGTCTGCACGTGTTAGTTCAAAAAACGATGCATCCATAGCAAGACAATATTGGACCAACTTATTTTCCAGTGTTTAATTTAAAACAGTGGATCTTCCAATTTTTGTGCACGATGCTTCCACAGGGGTGCCGTATTTTATCCTATGCCAGTCTTTGAATAGTCCATCTGGGCACACAAAATGGTTTGCTTGTTTTTCTCAGGCCAAGTTTTGTTGCTTTAATGGCTCTGGTCATGCCATCTGATGACCAAGTTCTTGATTTTGTTTTTGACATCTATTCGCGTTTCAATCTAAAAAAGGGCTAAGAAAATATTTTTATGATAATTTAGAAGAATTGAGCATAAAACACACATAAGGGAACAGAAAAATAAGGGACTCGCTTTAGGCACATCGAGGGGACCCGACTTAAGCGCAATCGTTTTTGTTTATCTTGGGGTTATGTTTTTTTTTTTTTCCGAGCATCCAACTAAGTCTTCTACACCATGAACTGATCAATCATTCATTGTAATTCAAAACTACGGTTAATTTGATTTACTTACCTGTCAAACTTTGTTCACAAAAAGACAAACACGAACGCACGAAAAAGTTTCTCAGAACGGCAAGAATTTGTTTGGACTGCCAACTATCAACCGTGACAGATTAAAACCGACGGTGGAGACATCTGTCGAAGCGCATCTAAAACTATCACATGCAGGCGATTTTGTGGGTATAGAGAGATCTACATATGAAAATATTGCGAAGGGCCCGTTTAAAGACAGGGGCCCAACTTTTGTTATCGTCTTTAAGTTTTTAAATTCTTCCTTGCTAAACAACGCATTTTTTATATCTCCTATTGTCGGAGAGTGTATTATCTTCTAGCTTTACTTAAAAGCTTGAGCTTTTAGAATTATTTGATCCTTCTTCATTTGTGAGATAACTTTTGTGGATGTGATCCTTCTCAGTTATTATTTCAGACAGAGACCTGGTTTCTTCAAGGAGACCTAAAGCGCACTTGACAACTTTTTCTTGTGTCTGCATTAGTGTATTCCGATTTGTTTCTGTTGTATCTACCCTCTAATCTCTCAGAGAGGACAAGCAATGGGGGTATCAGGTGTTCTTACACGTGATGTTTTTACCTATGATTGTGATGCTTTTGTGATATATAAACCGGTTGTTTTTTTGGTTAATTAAATTGTAGAAGGGAACAAAATCTTGTTCTAATGATCCTAATCGTTTTTCCGATTTCCACAAGAGAAAAATGATAGAGAGGTTAGCTTATGTCGTATACACGTAATGAATTTCTCGAAAAATTCTACCTTTAACTCTTTTAATGTTTGTAATTTATTGTTTTACCGCTACTTTAATTTCTAATTAATTCTTGTAATTAAAGGTTCACTTCAAAAACAATTATATGTGTGAATTTCGATTTGTTGAGCATTATTTATTATCCTTCGTTAAAATTGAATACTACAAACCTCGTAGCAATTTGGCGTTGTGACTGATTTAATTTTGTTACAAACAATTACATGTAAATTATAGAATACAATTTCAATTTAATCATTAATTAGAGCAACAAGCGGCACTGAAATTGTTTTTAAATTAGATTGTTGTAGGAGTTTTAACTGGGGTCACGTCACAAAAGGCTGCGTAGCACTGTGAAGTGTATAGTAATTATGTCCTAACTTTTGTTTGTATGTGTTATTAATTAACGTTAGGTTACAAAATTGTAAACGTGTAGATGCCCTAGTCACTTTAAGTTTTGAACATTCTTTAAAGATTGTAAGAAAATTTTAGTGAATTCGGTTGACAGGGTACACAAATTAACATGAATTCGGTTTGTAACATTTATATTAAGTATTCGTGAATGTTTAACGATTACCAAAACGTCTTTGATAGGGAGTGACTATATTCAGGAATTAATACACCCATGCAGTCTGGTTTCAAAGAATAGTTAATTAAATTAATGGAATTTTGTGGTAATCTTGGATTTGCTAAATTACGCACGAAGTTTCCAGGAATTAGAATATAGAATGTATTATTGTGAAATTTCTTATTTACTAAATTAAGATTTTTTTCCTAATTAAGGATTTAATCAAAACCTACACTGGTTTATTATTTTTATTTTATATAAATGCTTTACTTATTACATTTTTTTGGTTTCGACTTTCACGTATGTATGTTGCTTTTTATTCAAGTTTTTTGTTTGTATACCTTCCTTTTTATTTAGAACATTCTCTCGAATTCATTGATAATGCGCTTAATAAGTTCAAAATTCTGAGCGTAATATGAAGCAGTTTCGATTCAAGTATAGTACCCCATCGTGTCACAACTGGAGACGGAGGCAAACTAACATTAGTTCCCTGAACTTGGTCACACGAAATCGTGATTTCGGAAAAAAAAAACATAATAGTATCTAATGACCATAGAGATGGAAACGTTGAAAGCTGATTTTATACCCGCGTAATACTTATTTGTAACTACGACGTATAACATTGTAAGGCAACAATATGAAAATGCCACCAGTGTAAACCACTGGACGACCGTTTCGCCCTTTTGGGGCTATTCAGCAATGGGAGAACACTTTAATATACTTTCACAAATGCATTTTTCATATTTTTTATACATGTTTTATTCGCTATTCTTCGGTTGTTTGTGCTTAAGCATGTTGTCTTTGTCGTAGTCCCAAAGTCGCCGGACGAGGGGGTTGAGATGGAGCGCAGCTGGGGATTGGCGGACAAAATCTGCAGTCTTTGGGATATCTAGTTCCTGATCAAGGCGATTTGTTTGGAAGAACCAGGGAGCGTCTGCGATTCTTCTAAGAATCTTGTTTTGGAAGATTTGGATCTGGAGGTGTGGGTTTTCGCAACATAGAACCATACTTGCATTGCGTGTAGGATTTCCAGAGTAGTTTCTTGTCTCGGGCGAGGCCGAGATATTTAGTTTTGTCTACCCAGCGAACTTTGTTGCTTTTGATCTGAAGGCGGCTTGTGGGGGCGATTTTCCTTCGGACGAAAAGGAAGGCTGCGCTTTTCGTGGGGTTGGAGTCGTCGTACCAGCTGTCTAGTGAAGTGAGGGTCATTTCAAGATTTCTATAGACCTGTGCAGGTTAGTATAATGTTTCTAAGACAGGGGTATCGTCGATGCAGAAAGTGCAGGTGAGACCGTCGGTTTTAGGGACGTTTAGAGACGATGCATCTTGTAGAGTAGACCGCGATGTCAGATTATCGAACGCCTTTTTGATGTCGAGGAAGACACCAGTGATGTCGCGGTGGTTGAAACCATCGGTGATCTGCTCAAACACGCGGAGAGCTTGGTAGACGGTGGAGTGTTTCTTGCCAACTAACGATTTGGTTGGTGTCGATCTGTACCTGTAACCTAGTAAGAAATATTCTTTCTAGAAGCTTACCAAACGTCGGAAGTAAACTGATTGGACGGTAGTTTTGGGACATGATGTGGTCTTTTCGGGTTAGGGAACTACCACGACCAACTACACTACGTGGAGCGCTTGGTGGACAGTGGAGAGTGAAAATCGAACTGATCTTGGGGGATGATTTGGTTGGTGTCGACCCGTTCCTATAATTTAATAAGAATTATTTTTGCTAGTATATTACCAAGCGCCGGAAGTAAGCTGATTGGACGGTAGTTTTGTGACGAAGTGGTCTTTTCTAGATTAGGGAATTACTATGACTTCCTTGGTATTCCATTAATGTGGAAAATGTCTTAGGCGTGCGTTGAAACTCGAGTTTAAGGTGGCTATACCTTTTTTGGGAAAAAGTTTGACCATTTTGTTAGGAATGTCGTCGATCTCGGGAGCTTTTCGCGGTTTGAGATTTTTGGTATTGGCTTTAATTTATTTGGGAGATATGTGTCGGATGCTTCTGACTTTGCGGCGGATGTCTGTTGTGCGATGGAAGTCTTTGTGGTTTGCTCTGAATTGGAGTTTGGGTGTGTCGGCAAAAGCTTTGGTTTTGTCAAGATTAGTGTAAATTAGACCTCGAAGGCCGTGGATGGTGGGCATTGGAGGCTTGTTTCTGTTTTTGAAGATGTTGGTCATTTGTCAGGATATAGGGACTGAAGTTTGACGTTGAAAAGGAGATTTCGATTTTGCTCATTCTGAGTTCGTATGGTAGTTTGAGCTGTGTGAAGGACTCTTTGATCGTCTGGGTGACGAGTGCGTTGCTATTTGCGTCTTAGATGGTTTTTCTCGGTGATCTGGTCGCGGATGTGAAGTGGGAGTTGAAGCGGGTTCGACTTGGTTTTGGTGGCTTTTATGATGCATTTTTTGCCGAGCTATGTGAAGCTGTCAACCGCGGTTTGAAGTTGAGGTATGTTATATATTGAAAGGATGACCAGAGAGAGATTGAACTGAAGATTGTCCACAATTTCATTACAGTCCTATAGCTTTATATTATTAGATGATGTTAATAACATGAGTAAAATATGATGGCAGATCCATCTCATAGTATAAATTTACTATGCATGAATAATAGTATGTAAATGGCGATAGACATGGATGGATTTTTTGCATTGTATTACAAAAAACTTAAATGGCAACGTTTATAGTTTCATTATCAACTAAGTTATTTTGCAGATTCTCTGAATAAAATCTTGCAGATTTGAAATTTTAAATAATAGTCAGTGGAATTAAGCTTTGTGATGCGGGCTCTTAAATTTTGCTTCTACTACTATTACATTGGAAGTCTGCTATTTTGATATATAACTTTGGTTTCAGGTTCTATTTTTTTGTACATTTTTTCATCGGACTCATCATTGTGGCTTTTGATGTTTGATTCGATCTACGTTTCTCTCCAATGTTTTTTGATATCCGTTTTTCCTAATCTCAATAATTTTGTCACTTTTTTGAAGTTACTATGTGCGAAATTTTTTTGTCGTTTGATTAGGTATGAAAAGCACCATGGGTTTTTCAATCTTTCTAGACTTCTAAAGAAAGCTCGGATTTTCGTAGTCTAGCGGTAAATGTTATCCGTGATCTTTCTAGTCTTGCTGGAATCAAAATTCGAGACTTAGGAATTGTTTGTTTATGCATGAATGCAACTATTTGGATCATCTGTTCTCAGCAACCAAGCATTGTTCATCATTCCAAAATTACAAAAAATTATGTGTTAATTAGCTTAACTTAACTAATTGTATACAACACAGGACTTTGTCTGGAGGTTTAATTTAACGGTTGCATTGTCAAAAAGGGTACTCGAGTTAGAGTTTCTAATCGATGTTGATCTTATAATTGAGTTTCAAACTAAACACCGAAAGGCATGCTCAGTAATATAACAATAGCTCTAAAACTAAAACTAAAAAAATTATATGCGATAAAGCGGGATCAAATCTAAATCTTTCGTGTAATCTTTGTGGACAGCAGCATTTTTAGTAGCTGAAGCATATAGGAAACGAGCCTGAACTGGTTCAAGTAAGGAAGTGAATGGCTCGACTGCAGCACTGTTAGATGGCCTCCATTCTGCGATAAAGGAGGCAACGGGAAACTTCTCCATTGCAACTCCTCAGTACTATAAGCCTGGCACTTTCAAATTAAATGGACGGACTCGCTGACCTTAGATGGTCAGAGGCTGCTAAGAATCTACAGGTTACCTATGCGAATTTGTACGTGGAATGTTCGCACAATATAACAACAGGGAAAATAGATAAAGCTATACAGGAGATGAATAGGCTGAAAATCGATGTAATGAGGGTAAGCGAGATGAGATATGGTTTGGTTTCGGAAATTACACAATTAGTGAGCACCAATTATATTTCTCTGGAAATGACGACGGGCAACACCAAAATGGTGTAGGTTTGACAGCGGACTATATTGATCGATGAATAATGTTGTGCTTAGTTCTGAGAGATTACTTCTACTTTAACTAAACACCAAAGTCAATAGCATATAGATATATGCACCTACGACTGACAAACGTGATGATGAGGCGGAGAGTTTTGACCATGAGCTCCCACCGGCACTCGGGAAGTTAAACCAAAAAGATATTACAATTATGGGCGATTTTAACACTAAATAGAGAAAGGGAAGCTGTTATGAACTTGTTGGATCATACGGATCGGAAGAGGCGAAATGTTGAATACGTTTGCAACAGAATATACATAATAAGAAAGCAGATAGATTTTATACTGGTCAGTAGGCATTTGGTCAGATCACGTCCCGTTGGTGCAAGTGACATAATTCTTAAGCCTGACAAAAACAGGAAAAAGAAAGAATGGATGACTATTGGAATACAAAACCTGATGGAATAACGCCTGAAAATAAAAAAAAGGAACAAGAGAAATATAAAGAAATTCAAAGAAACATTTGGAAGGAAATAAGACAAGCTAAAGAAGACAGGAACGTGGCTGGCCGCCTGCTAAATGAGAAATACAATATCATAGATAAAGACAAGAAAATTTACACCAGGAAGAGGTATATTAGCTCTCTGTTTCAGGATGAGAGAACTGACGACTCAGTAATCAACGCCGACGTGGGTCCATCTATTACCACTGATGAAGTGCGCAAGTCAACAGAACAAATGAAGCATGGAAAAGCTTTATGACCAGACGACCTTCATGCTAAATTTCTGTAGTTTCTGGACGAGGACGAAATAAAATGACCAACAAAAATATTTAATCATATTTGCGATACCGGAGATATCCCTCGAGACTGGTTAAAGTCTACATTTATTCCTATACCCAAAAAAACCAGTACAAAACATTGCGAAGATTATAGGTTAATTAGTTTCATGAGCCAACTCAAATTATTTCTGAAAAAACCCATAAACGAATATACAACAAATGCGAGGAAAATATATCAAATACACAATTCGGGTTCAGAGAAGCACTGGGAACTAGAGAGGCTCTGTTCACAATTTAGGTCCTGTTCCAGCGATGTACAGATGTTGACTGTGATGTGCACGTTTATCTGATAGTGTATCAGAAAACCTTCGATAAGGTTTACCAAAATAAAATGATTTTATTCCTTACTTTATTTAGCCTATACTCGGAGCCTATATTGAAAATAGCACTGGAGAATACGGAGTGATCAATGAAGAGAGATTGAACAATATACGCTACGCGGACGATACCGTTGTGTTTGCTGATTCTTTCAAGGGTCTCCAGGAATTGATTAATCGTGTCATTTACGATAGCTCTGAGTACGGATTACCTCTTAATATCAAGAAAACAACTGGTAATTAGTAAACATAACATACAACCCGACCAACTGGTAATTAATAATCAACAAATTGAAAGAGTAACTAATTACTCATATTTGGGTGCTACGATTAATGAGCAATGGGATCACTCTGTAGAAACAAAATGCCGCATAGAAAAACAAGATCTACTTTCACTAAAATGGGAAATCTATTTAAAAGCAGAGACCTTAATTTAAACACTAAACTAAGACTACTTAAGGTAATGTGCTTCTATATGGTGCCGAATCCTGACCTTGACGGAAGTGTTCACAAAAAACTTGAGGTCTTAGCGATGTGGCTATACAGACGAATTCTTAGAATTTTCTGGGTTGATCACGTCTCCAACAAGGTAGTTCTAGGAATGCTTCAAAGAGAGAGCGAAATAATAGACATAATTAAAAAACGCAAACTAGAATATTTCAGAGACATAATGAGGACCCAAAAGCGATATGGCCTGCACCAATTGATACTCTATGGAAAGGTTTTAGGCAGAAAAGGACCTGAAAGGCGCAGAATCTCTTAGTTGAAAAACCTTAGAACTTGGTTTTCTATGTCTACACGCAGACTGTTTAGAGCAGTAGTCAGTAAAGTTCAGATTGTCTTGCTTGTCGCCAATATCCGGAACGGATAAGAATATTCAGAAGAAAAAACTTATGCTATGAATTCAAGTTAGGAAGTGTAATTTAAGGATTATGATTTTGGAGCGTGCATCATTACGCCCACCTCTGAAAGTTGAACCTTCTTGACCAAAAAGATTCTGTGTACTAAATTTTTTTCTAAAACTACCTGCTTCTTGCGTTTTTGTTGTTTTTTGGCAGAAAGAGTTTCTATTGGTACAAAATCAATTATTTTGCCGGCGACATTCTTAAATCAATAGTTACGATTTAGTTAGCAACGACATCACCTAACAACATAGTTAACTTTGCTTGACCAACTGGAAATTAATCTTTCTTAGTTTGTAAGTCCAGTCACGGCACTTTGATGAAATTATGATTCCTGAACGCTATTAATGCATTACATTGTTTTTCACGGACACTTTTCGTTCAATTAGATGGCAAAAGTAGTATGTACATAACAGCTTTGGTACAACATAAACGAATAGCATTTCCATTTTTTTAAGAGATGACACCAACCTTGCGGAAATGATGTTTTTTAACTGTGTTTTGAAAGTATGCACAAAATAAAATTTGAATTACGCGATACCGACGTTCAGCTCAGTTCAGTCATCGTTTTGGTGGTGGTCCGTTTAATCTGAAACTGGATGGTCTTCTTGTTATGGCAATTTTTGATCTTTGCTTGGTTGACATTTTTTTAAATGATCTTTTCAATGTCTGTTCAAGTAATTGTGGTAAGTGTGTTCTGGGACACATGCCATCAACTTCGGCTCTCGATCACTTCTTCTAGTGAACCAACAGGGTTGAAAGTCGTCATAAAGAAGAAGCTGTTGAAAACTAGGTAAAAACGTAAAAGGGTATTGGTGGTGTAGGGGTATGTGAAATGGCGGTAAATTTAAAACAGCAAATGGCAAACGGGTGGTATGCAAATGGCGGTTGTAATAGCGAAAGCTTCGACGGCCGGAATCTATACTAACATTAAAATGTCTTCCGGGTTTGGACCGTGTCATTGTTGTTGTAACCGAAGTTGCCAACGTTTCGCCCACTATTCCGGCCGTGGAAGCCTTCGCTATTATATTAACAATCTCTACGGGGAGAATATTTTTTCTAAAACTTCCGTATTTTCCATAATTCGCCACAAACTCGTCAAACTTTTGTACAATTTAACCTTTCTTAGTCGCTGTCGTGACCACAAGATCATTCCTGCATTCCTCAAAATCAAGTTCCAGATTCAGACACGTTCTTCTAAAAACATCCTACACCGTGCTAGTCTAGCGTTGATACGCGCACGGATTAAGCAAACTAGGCGAGAGTTAGACACCATTTTGAAACAGCTCTTTCATCTTCATCTTGAGTTGGCCAACACTCTATCCCCGGATGATTGGAAACTCTTCGACAACATTACTTACCAGCAGTCTGATACCACTCTACGACTAACCACTGAAGGTCATCTCAAAAAGTTTCAATTATTGGAATCTAAGAATCGTAAAGTTTCATCCACTACTAACCCCTTAAAGACGGTTGTCAATTTATCTAGTTTGTTCCTCACCTCAGAACAGGAATCGGTGTTCTCTAAGGGTTTGAATTTTGCGGTTGCTCCCAAACGTATTCCTAAATAAGTTATTTTATGTGCGTCGAGTCTTCTATAAGACATCTTTCTCGCCACATCTCAGATCCCATTCGTATTAACACTGGCAAAATCCTTGAATCATCTAAAATTTCTAAATCCAACATTTCTTAGTTGGAAAAGTCAGCTCTAAAAAGTCTTCGTAAGAACCCTGATATTATTGTTCTTCCCGCCGACAAAGGCAACGCCACTGTAGTTTTGAACCAAATTGATTATGTTACGAAAATCAATTCTATTTTGTCTGAGGAAACTAACGCTCTTCTAACTCACAACCCCACTTCGAAGATTGAACGTCAGCCAAATCATCAAATCTTCCAATCTACCTCCTGAAACTAAACGTCGACTTACCCCATCAGATTCTAAACCACCTCGTCTATACAGACTCCCAAAATTCACAAACAAGGTATTCCTTTTCGACCTATCGTCAGTACTATCCAATCTCCTACCTACAAGCTAGCCAAGTTCTTGTCCAACATTCTTTGCGAGTTTGCAGGTAAAACCTCTTCTCAAATCCTGAATTCTCAGCATTTTATTCAACGTCTAGAAACTATATAACTTGAACCCCAAGATCTTCTCGTGAGCTTTGATGTTACTTCACTTTTTCCTAAAGTTCCTATTAAGGATTCGCTTAATATCATCAAACAGATTCTGTCTCAACATGGCAAGGACTTGAGTTTGGTTCCTCTTATTGATAAGTGTCTATCCTCTACTTACTTCCAATTTGATAATAAGTTTTACGAACAAGTTTCTGGTGCTGCTATGGGTTCTCCTCTATCGCTTGTTGTAGCTAACATTTTTATGGAATCCTTTGAAACGGTTGCTTTGGAATCATCAATATTAAAACCTAAAGTGTGATTTAGGTATGTTGATGACACGTTTATTGTTTGGTCTCATGGTCATCTTGAATTGTCAAAGTTTCTTGATCATCTTAACAATCAACACTTAGATATAAAATTTACTATGGAAATCGAAAGTAATGGTTCTCTTCCATTTCTTGACGTTCTTGTGATTCGTAAACCCGACGGACTTCTGGGCCATTCTATTTATCGCAAACCCACCCATACAGACAGATACCTTCATGCTTCGTCTCATCATCATCCTGCACAGAAACGTTCTGTTATTGAATCTTTGGTTCATCGTGCCTTTTCTATTTGCCAAGCTGAGAATCTAGACTCGGAACTCCGTCATCTTACTAGAACCTTAGTGAACAATGGTTATGTAAAGCGAGATATTCATAGTTTTTAATCGTCGTCTTCATCCACGTACTCTATTACTTAAGCACATTTCTACTCCCGAATCCAACCCGAAATTGGCCTTTTCACCCTACATTTACAAGGTTACAGATCAAATAGGTAAACTTCTTCGTAAGAATAGTATTAAACCCATATTCAACTCGACAGGCAAAATCTCTCAGATTCTTCCTTCTCCCAAAGACAAATTTCCTACACTTTCATCTCTAGGTGTATACCAAATTTCTTGTTCGTGTGGTTTAGGTTACATTGGTGAAATCGGTTGTTGCCAAATCTCCATTCTTTTTCAACAGGAAATTCCGAGAAAGCATAGAAATCATCAAACACCCCAATAACTTCAATCGCGATCATGGTTTCGAGCTATCCTCTTTTTGGTTCCTGGTCATTAGTCATTTATCTAAAACACGCTCTATATCAACCGTAACCCAATCAGAGTCGAGCTTAACCATCCGTGACGATCCTTTTCTTTTATATACGGAGACTATTTCTTCTAAGTCACTTTTACGGAGCTTAGAATCTCGCTTGGTTCACAAGTTGATTACCTAACTCGGTAGTGGTTCTTTGTTAGATTTTCGTTTGCTTTTTCAAGTTATTGTTTTCTTTCTTACCTTTTCAGAGTTTAGAATATGGGTCGTTTCACCAGTGGATAACCTAACTTTTGAGAAGTTCTTAGTTAGATTTCGGTTGCTTGTTTGAGTTTGGCGATTTATCCCACGCCCTGATGAAGCCTCTTACGAAAGTGGGCGAAACGTTGGCAACTTCGGTTACAACAACAATGACACGGTCCAAACCCGGAAGACATTCTAATGGCGGTAAATTAAAAAAAAGTGTTTGAACGGCGCTGCGCAAAGGCGGTTAAATTTAAAAAGCAAATGATCAAAGTAAGATGGTAGTTTGCGTTGGGGTCATGTCACAACATCCGGAATGTTGCAGTTTTTTTATTCATACAGTGGATGTTCTGCTGTAGATCTAAGAATTTTCTACTTGTATCTCGTAAGTGGTTGCATATTTTGGATTCTTTTGAAATAGTGAGTAATTGGGTTTTTTGAACGTGTATTTTTTAATAGTCTGTTCAAATGTGTTTAAAATTATAACCACATTATCAGTGTAGCAAACTAATTTTATTTTATTATCATTATTAATACGAATCGATGTTTTTTTTTATCTAGGGCATTTCTATACATCTGCGTTTTCTCAAATTTTTTGTTTTTTCGTTAGGAAAAATTTTAAAGACTTTAGGTACGGTACCTAAATCTGTATATTATTCTGTTTTGAGACAAAAATGCTTCACCCTGTATGATGTAGCGTTTATTTTATTTATTAATCATAAACTCATAGATCTTCAAGATTTTTGCTGAAAACTAATGATTTTTTCTTTTTTTTTGTAGGTTCTAGTAGTTGGGGCTACGATTTTTATTCTTTATGCGAATATTTCATTTGGTTTATCTTATACACGATTTAAGTCAACTTTTCCAACGCTGAATTGCACCTGTGACTGAAGGTAAGTCCAATTGCAGCTCTATACCTAATTTTATTGCAGAATTTAAAAATGTGTCAAACCGGTCATTGACTTATTTTAAGAGAGCACTTGAGTATTCAAAGTAGCAATAAAAATAAATTTCACAAATTGAAAATTATATCCAAAATAGCAATGATAATGTGCTGTTGACTCAAATTTGCTACTACGACATTAATGAAACGTTAACCCAAAGAAGGCGCGAGGCTATAAAAGCGGAAGTAACAAACTATACCTCAAGGAGCTCGCTTTTTCGTTTTATGACACCTGTGCGATAGTAATAGCTGTTATCAATTTGTCGTGGCATTAAAAATCTATTATGGTTAACAACGGAACGGAACGTCAATATTTACAGAAATAGTGACAAACGCCGAAGGTACTTCTCGGTTCGTTTACACCAAGTTTGATCGTTCGGTGGATTCGAATCCGCCTTGATAGTGTATCTCTTTATTGTGTTTACATTTCTATACGATCTGTGAAATCGTTACGTCGCTTCCATTTTGATGTAAATTCAAAATAGACTTGATTTGAATAATAAAATTTGGTTAATGCAACGACACGCGTTATTGAGTTTTTATTATTGTTTAATAAGAACTGGGTTAGTTAATTCATCTATTTATAAAACTGACAGGCGTCACGCACTGCTAGCTTTCGTAATTACGTTTAGCCGGTTTAGCGTATGTAAATTTTTTGTTAGAGTAAAAATCACGACTGAAAAATAATAATTGCGATGAAGCGATAAATCAGAAATCTGCTTTTGCTTTTTGAATGTCGTGTCGTTAGGAACTTTTATCTGTTTTTGTTTAGTTTTCTCTATGTAATTATTTTTCTACTAGGGTTGTTTTTTAGAAAGTCTTTTGGATTGGATAATAAAAGTTGGTGGAAGATTGCTTTGAAGCGTTTTTAGGATAGAACCTCTTTAAGTAAAAGTGCATGTGTTTGAAACTATAAATTATGTTAAAAGTCTGTTTCTTCTAACGACGTTGATGATGGTAGTGATTTTGGCCACATGCGTTTATAAAAATCGAGATTTTCACATCGTTTTCTGATGATAGTTTTCGTGATGATGATGTTTTAATAACAACACATATTTCTCAAACTGCAAATTTTGTATTTTACTGTGGTTTTTTACTTACTTACTTTAAATTTGTTTTTGTTAAATGATCGTGAAAGTAATTTTGTTAATTTTCTTTTTCCTAACAAATTTGCATTTTCGTTTTTAGAATGAGTAATTTAAGATAAATTAAATTTGTTATGATTATCAATAAGCAATTTAGTCAAAAAGAATTACATTTACATTCTCTCATACTTCTAAAGCGCATTGCCGGATACGACGGTAAAATCCTCCTTCGAGCAAAATCACATCAAAATATATTTAATTTTGAAGGGGAGATTATGTCAGCTCCGATTTCGTGCCGCGGGTTTGTTCATGGACGGAAAAATGTACTCATAGAGTAGAAAAGTAGTAGATTTAAAAAAATAGCACAACATACAAATACATACAAAGAAAAAAAGTTATAAAAGGCTTTAGAGACCTCAAGATACCGAAAAACAGCTCCTGTATGTACTATCTCACCAGTAGCGTTCGAATACATGCTATAATTTCCCGTTGATGCTTGTGACGTTTATCTAGGTATCAATTTCTGTTAAAAGTCCTTCTCTTCTTAGATCGACCACTTTCCTTTATTAATAGGGTTACCATAATTTGTTTAGGCCAAAGCTATTGATCCGTATACATTTCCTATAATATGCTGGGTAGCTAACTAATGAATTAAGTAAAAATCGGTCATATGTAGAGTAGGCAAAATATTGTTATGTCATTGGTTAACAACATATAGTAACGATCACCATATGCCCGCAAGGACGGGTGTTATCGCCTCTATTGTTGAGCTTAGTTTTAGGTGAACTTGACTAGAACGCAAGGATATGCAGATATCACTATATTGATATGTGGTAAGTTCGGGAGAGTTGTTTCAAACCTTATACAAAAATCCCTGAAAATAGTGGAAAACTGGTGGCTAACAGTGAAGCCTGCAAGACGACAATAGTAGCCTTTACAAGGAGAAGGAAACTTCAACTGAGCAATGAGGTTGCTACAAGCTTATACGTGTTACGAAACCTTGCTCGGTCAACTCGCACCAGTCGGAGATAGGGGAGGCTCAAGTAAATACAATTTAAAGGGCGCCAGATCTTACTAAGTAAAAGTTCTGTTTCAATCAAGACAGAAGCATTGAACAGAATCAGGTTCGTAATACTCAACGGATCAAAAAAAGAAAGAAAGATAGATATGTACAGCTTTAATTTAATCATGTCGATTATTAACGAGTACAAGAATTGATAGTAAATTATTAACAACGAACACCAAAAACTTATCGTGAATTTCTCAACAACGATTATATAAATTCCGGAAGTATCAGCAACACACAATACATAGGCTTAAATTACACATAGGGTGTTTTTAGCGAAGAAAATTAAATTGATGACAAATATTAACAGCATGCGATACACTAAATAATTAATGAAAATACCTAAAAGATATTGAAACAATTATTGTAATTACGCAAGTTAGAATAGCAAACAAAATTGTCGTAACAGACCTTTATGACATAAGAAGAAAACGTTTTTCTCGTTGAGTCGACCTAGAATATTAATGAACAGATCAAATCGTGTTAGCCCAATGACTCACGAAAGCAAAAAGCTACAAAACTATTAATTAAGGTAAAGGTACCAGTAGTCGACATGTTAAGGTTCAAAATTTACAAAATAGTATCTTGCAAGAAAGTGGTTTGAAAGAAAAATGTGAACTAAATACCTTTGGAAAGCCTATACTTTGCTCTTTACGATAGTGCTCTTCTCTAAATTTTAACCACAAAATATTGTTTATGATATCAAGAAAAAGGTAATGTAACAAATGTTCCAATAGTCGACACTTAAAATTACCAATGTTGTAATAGTCGACATGGGTTATGTTCCATTAATCGACACATTTTACTGAACACTTTCATTGGGAATAAATATTATTGCATTAAGGCAAACTTTTTATTAAACAAAACTATTTAATTTAGGACACATTTAGAAATTTTGTAAAACGGTAGCTCACTCGTTCCCCTTTCACAATAAGTTCAGGTTCTTCAACAAGTCAACAACTATTTCTTTTAGATTTATCTCACAAATGTCTTTTTCTTCTACCACATACTCCTTCTTCTCGCTGTCAGTATTCTTCAATCGCGTTACAACTATATTGCCAACTTCTCTTAACTCTTGGATGACACAAAGGTACACAAACACTGTTAAATTTCTTTTTTCCCCTTTGAATTTGGCGAGGATGAAGGTGCTTTCCTTAAATTCATCCAAGGCAACTTCTTCACCTTCATTACCATCATCACTAATAGCCAGTTCCAACTCGGAATCTCCAGACTCTTCTCTTTCCTTGATCTTAGCTTGAGACTCTTTTCTTTTTTCTTCCCTCAATAGCTTTCTGTCCTCTTTCTGCTTCTCAGCTGCTCTTTTCTTGTCATCTCTTTTCATATAATATTCCAGCATTTGTGGTGATGGGACTACAGCAGGTAGTTTTTCTCTTTGTTTGGTTGATCTAAGCTGTACTGGTTGTAGCCACAGTAGTGCTCTCTTGAAAGGGCTTGGAAGAATATATCTATCAGATGTGGGTGGTGTCAAACCAGCGACATTGTCTGAAGTGTAACTGTCTTTTGTAACTGAAAGATTGAGACCGGATGTTGTTGATTGGTCAATTCTTGTAAGTACAGGAATCAAACTGGATGTGGATGGTTGATCTATTATTAAAACGGCTTCATCAATGTCTCTGTCAGGAGAACGTTCGTTTCTTGAAGGGATAATTGCAGAACCTGGAGCAGACTGTTCGTCTTCTGGAACCAAAACGACTTGATCAGGGTCCCTGTCAGGAGTAGATTCGTTTCTTGAAGAAATGGAAAAATCTGGAGCAGATTGTCGTCTGGAGAACAAATCAATCAATCAATTGTAGGTGACTATTGTAGCAGATTGTGCTAATAGATTGGTAGAATTCTGTAAAATTACAGGCCCTTTAAAGTTGGAATTAAGTACTCTTATATTGATTTTTTATTTTCTCGATGCAGATTTTTACTTACCTCTTGTCCCATTTTTGTTTTCCAGAGTGTCCATAGATCAAATAAAGATTGGTCTTCAGTTGCCCCAGCCTATTCGTCTTCGTTCTTCAGGAAAGGAAGTTTTTCGTTTCCAATCTCTCGTTCAAATATGACGAAGAAATGTTTTTCCTCGGTTCTTAATGCTTTAGGTTGTTCTACATGTTTTGGCTCGACTCTGACTTCTTCTGGATTCCATGGAAATAGACCGCATTTTCTGAACCCATTGGATATTGTTTTTTCAGTAATAGATGGAAGGACTTGTTTAAGCAATGCGGCAAAGTCTTGTTTCTTAAGTTGTTCTCCGTTATGCTCCATTCTCCAGTCATGGACAATGGACAGTTGAATGTCTTGTTTTTTAATCCAGGGAAGAAAAATATTTGCAATGTATTCAAAAAACAACTCGTGCGTCATCCAACCATTCTGAGATTTTCCCATAGACCAGTCATGAGGAAAAACCTCGGCAATGTGCTGAGGTATCTTGCTATAACGATACACTAGCATAGGAGGCGCAATTTGTCCAACAGCGTTGGCAGTGAGCAGGGTTGCAATATTGAGTTTTTCATCATTTCCTGAAACGGTATATACACTCTTACAGCCTTTTGGCGCCAACACCTTGCCAGGTTTGGGATTTAAAAAGAACGTCGTTTCATCGGCATTGAATACCCTCGTTGGATCTCTCTTAGCCGCGTTAAGTATATTTCTTTTAAATAAGAGGAAACTTCTTCAAACCAGTAGTTTATATTTTCTTGGGTGACAGCTCGCCTCATCATTGTCAAATTTTGACTCAGCTTTTCTGAATAGGTCCAACCATTTCCTATCAGGTACAGCATTTCCCTTGAAATCCACTTTTAATTCTTTTGCTAACTTTCCAACGCTATGGATAAACGTATCTTTTGTTACAGGAAAACCCGATTTTGCCATAGATTTTATCCATTCAGTGAGTATTTCTTTTTGTTCAGGGCTGAATGTACCTGAAGGCTCCATTTTTCTCTTAAGTGACACACGCCCCTTATGTTTGTCTATAAGGGTTACCCTAGGCACACTGTGTTTCTTTGCGGCCCTCTTATAGGACATCCCTTTATTAACATCTGCAATAGCTGCGAGCATATTCTCTACTGGATATTTTAGAATTGTTTCTTTTCGGCTCGCCATATATATCAAAACATCACCCTGTATAAGAAAGTTTAAAAAACAAGAATGCTGTTGCAGAATTTTTGATAGTAAATTGCAGATTTAGTATTCGACACTGGTTGTTTCAATAGTCGACACGCCGGTGTTTAGACATCGCCAGCACAATTCACAAAAACCGCGAAAATAGCACGTGTTCTCTTTACAATGTTTCGGAAAGCACGCGTCTATCAGCGTACGGCTGCGCCGGGGTAATAGCGGGGGTTGAACAGTGTTGCCATTACGTGCAGTTTGCGGAAATGTTGCCGGCAATTCTTGTTTTATAAGATTAAATTTGGGGTGTCGAGAATAGGTACTGTGTCGATTACTGGTACCTTTACTTTAATGCTGAAAGAAATTATCGAATACTGTCGCACATATTGAATTAAAGGAAATATCGCAGCCTATGGATTAGTAAGTAACAGTACATCGGATAGAATTTTCTTGTCGAGACTTCGTTTTTAGCTTTAACGTAGGCTTTCTAAATTATATTTCCATTAAGGTATTTGGTTGATATTAACCCTTCATTGGTGGAGAATACACCGAAAACATGTGGACTAACACGTGTCGGGTCGTGCTAACAAATTAACATTACTAAATAATTCTAAAAACGAATACTAAAAGCTTACCCTGTGATGAATAAACTAATAGAAATGCGTTTTTGTTTTATATCATAGTTTTCACATACGCCGATGTTGTTAGAAAATTAATTTAGACATTGCCAGCACGAATTTAAGTAATGGACGGTTTAACGTCTTGGCAGGAAATGAAGTAAAACGAAACTAGTTAGAGGGCGTCGAAAGTAAAAATCTAACTTCAGTGTAATGAATATACATTCATTACATATCACATTCACTTTAGACACCACTACCTTTAGAGTACCTGGTATTGATGAAGAAGGTATAGATACGTTCTTAGATGCCCCGCTACAACTGTTACTGCTAACCCAAACCATTAAAGTAAAAGAAAAAGAAAAATATTATCAGGGTAAAACTTCTTCAAAAAACTCACATCCAAGGGTTTTACAATACTGACGATATTCAACCCGATCCTTAGAATTGCATATTGTAAAGTCGCCCATATTATCTTAATCCGTAAACCTAACAAAACCTCCTAACGTAACAGAGTTCTACAGATCTATAAGTTTACTCCCCATAATCTCAAAAATCTGTGAAAAACTATTACTCAAAAGAATAACTTTCATTCTTTAACAAGTGGTAGATATCATTAACAACTAAAAAATACTGCAGTACGGTCTTCCTGCGCGCCAGTCAGACAAAGTTTGACACAAAGGTTTAATGTACAAACTAAAAAGTGGCTTCTTGACAACATATATCTAATACTACGTTCTTACCTATACGACAGAATCTTTCAAATCAAATGTGAAGGTTGTTTCTTATACTTCTGGTGTGCTCCAAGGGGATTGATTGGGACCAATATTATACTTATTGTATACAGCGGACCTAACAACCAGCGAGGAAGTTTCATTTACAACTTTTGCAGATGACACCGCACTACTAGCTGCAGATGAAGCAAGAGCCTAAACAAAATTTCAAAGCTGCCTCAACGTCATCAATGACTGATTCAGGAAATGGCCCATTAAAATTAATGAATTTAAATCCGTACACGCCACTTTTACCAAACGAAGTCCTACTTGTCCGCCTATCACCACCAACGGAAAACTGGTCCCACAATCTGACAGCGCCAGGTACTTAGGTGTTCACTTGGTTCGAGGCTTAACGTGGGGAACTCACATATGGATCAAACGAAAACGACTTAACCTAAAGTTTAGTAAGCACTACCGGCTGCTTGGCAGACATTCACAACTTTTTATTACGCTTACTCTGGACGGAAGGCTTATCTGAAATAGGAAGCTAAGGGACGGTACGGTTTTTGGGCGCCAGATTTGTTCGAGGAGTTTACTCTCCTGTTAGACGGTGTTGTCCGGGTAACTGCAGTGAAGATACGGTTGTCAAAGGCTTCGAGTGACCCTAAAAGCGGAGCTAGGCGTCGGAAATAAAAGACAGCAGTAAATAAACCAACTTTATTTTAGTCTTTAAAGCGGTATCGAACGGTAGTTTTGGCGAGCTAATCGAACGGAGCGGAAGCGGCAGAAACGGAAACCAAGTAAGCGTGAAATGAAAAAAAATAATGACGGTTAAGCGTGCGTTTGATAAGCGGCAACGTCGGTGACCAAGCAAGCATGCAGTAACGGTATTAACCTCCTTCGGATTGGTGGCAGGGATTACTTCCTGTTCGGATAGTTGGTAAAGAGACGGGCTTAAAGTGGAACACGTACACTTACGAAAATCTCTCAGCACGCCACTGGAATCCAGTGTTGATGGCGTGTTACGCAGGCCAAAGACCGACACGACGCCCGGTAAGGAATAGAGTAGAACAAGTACTCGTGCAAAAATGTCTCAACACGTTACTTAGACCTAGTGTTGACGGCGTATTACGCAGGTCAAAGCCCGACACTACGAATACGACGCTTAATAAGGAAGAATAGGGAATGGCAGACGGAGGAGCGAAGATTTCAGTCGAAAACGCTTCACAACATTGTCAATGCGTCGTACTATACAAGTAATGTAGACATCTACAAAGACCTTAGAGTTGCTAACTGTCAAAGAAAAATTAGTGAAAGTGAGTGAAAGTTACAAAATTTTCTAAACTAAATAATAAATTATGCGCTTTAGTATCTGATGCGACGTTAAAAAACATCTGCTTTCATTGTCACACCACCATTAAATCCATGTAATTTACCGATTGCTCCATGAGCAGATTTCGACAATAAAAAAAAATAATTTAGACACTAAATTAACTTACAACGCTTACTTAGAGAAAACAATCAACCAACCTTATCGGACATTTTGGGCTTGTAGAAGTCTGTAGGTAAAATCACAGGGTCAATGTCAACGACGGCTAGTGCAGCAATGGAAACTTTGCTAGATTGTCCATTTCTACATTTGGTGATAGAATCATAACCTTTGGCAGCAGCGTACTGGTTAAAATCTAACGGATGGCGGAACACTCGTGCTAAAGTAGGATACCATACCGATATCATACTGCAGCGGGAATCGCTGACAGGAGATCAGGGAGCAACTTCAGCATCTAGCAACCGTATTCAAGGCAGAAATTATTGCAATATCCGTTTGTGCTCATGTAATGATTAGGAAATCTTATCAAAATAGGAGAATTTAAATCGTTACCGATTGCCAAACAGCATTAAAAGCTTAACACTCAATAACAGTACGCTGTAGACCAGTTAGAGATTGTGTAAATTTGCTAGTCCGTCTAGTGGAGCACAACAGAGTTACTCTACAATGGACAAAAGAGCGTCAAGCAGGTGATATAGGCGTGCACGTGGTTTAGTGTATGAGCAGTTTGAGAAGTAACGCACAGAATGAAATATCCCAGTTGTACTGACAAGAACTAGTGTGCGAGCTGGAGCTTGATAAAAACTACTTTTTTTAGATTACCAAATCCGTACATTAATTTTGAAACTTGGTCTGTTCTGGCGAAATCCGGACGTTTGGTAATTTTATTAGCGGAGCTTCCTCTGTATCTGATATTTGTCGATGCTATTTGACTTATACTGAGGACAATATAAGGTATGTTTTTACTTGAATACTTGGCTAGGAACCGATCGTTAAGGTGATACTCAGTTACAGTTCTTTTTTGTTAATATCGAAATATTGTTTTGCCAGAATGGTTGCGGACACGCGTAGGGTTTTGCTGGAATGTGAAAACAAAATTTAAATTACTTTCCGAAAATTTGGCTTAGGTATGTGGACGACATTTTTGCGGTCATGTATACTAGTGCTTGCAGTCCCCAAGAATTTGTTGAGGTTTTATGTAAATTTAAAATTTGATATTAAGTTTGCTCTTGCAATAGAAAACGATGGGAAGTACACAATGAATTTTCGGAATCAATAGTCAACAATATCATTAGACAGCAGAAACATAAAGTAAATATTGAAAATGTGAAAATAAACTCAAAATGCAAACCTTCTGAATACCACATATACTAGAGGATTTCAAAAAAATTATTCAAAATTTGATTACAAAATAGTAACAACCACTAACAATAACATAAAAAACCTTATAGGTAACCCGAAAGATCTAATATAAATGTGCGATAAATCCGGAGTATATAAAATTAGTTGTAAAGACTGTAACCAAGTATATATAGGACAAACCAGAAGTCTCTTAAAAACGCTCTATACAGAGCTATTATCTCATGTCAAATATAAGAGAACTGATAAATCCAATGTTGCCTTGCATATTTGAAATTAATCATAAAATAGAAGACATCAAATTAGTTAAGAAAATAAACAATAGAAAAGAACTAAATCCATACGAGAGTTTGGAAATTTGTAAAAACAAATGTTTTTCCGAACTGTTCAACTTAGTATGAAAATCAGTGAGCCGTAACGAAGTATCCCTTTTGTATTAATTAGCTTTAGTCATAATTATAGTTTTAGTATCAGTTCGCTGAGGGCGATAGCGTAGCTGTCGAAACGCGTATACGACAAATATTCAATTTATTGCAGTTGCAGGGTTATTTTGAATCAAATATTTGTTTGGTTGTAATTAAACTTTAAATACACTGGGTTTCAAATAAAATGCACCACATAGGAGTAGACGTGGAGGACTGAAATTTTGTATGTAAAACTGTTATATATAGACAAATATTACAATTTGGAAGAAGCACCACAACATTTTATTGAAAAAATGTCAATGTGTAACATCACCACGTGCTTGCATGCAAGAAGTTACCCTTCTAGGCATGCTGGAAATAAGCTGATTTGTTGCGTCCTGGAGTATCTCATCCCAGGCTATTTGAAACTGTTGTCGCAATTCTTCTATGGTATTTGGAGGGTGAGCTAGATGGCGCAGCCTTCTGTCAATCATGTCTCAGACATGTTTATTAGCGATAAATCTGGCGATCGAGCAAGCCACGGTGCAAATTGAACTCAATCTCTTCCAAAACTCTCTGTGTCATTACTTCCACATGCGGTCGCGCATTATTTTGTTGGAAGATAGACTCTGGACGTACTTGGAGAAGAGGTAGAAGAACTGGTTCTAAGACGTTGTCGATATAACGTCGAGCATTTTAACGTGCCTTGGATAAATATTAAAGCAGAGCGACCTCCCCAATAAATTTCACCCTAAACCATTACACCAAGTGTTAAGTCTTCGTTGCACAAACTGTAAATCGTAGCGTTGTCCTCTAGGTCACCGCACACGTGTACGCCCGTCAGAGTGCCATAAACAGAACCTAGACTCATCAGAAAAAATAATGTTCTATTCATGTAGCCAATGTTGTCTGGCTTGGCACGATTCAAGTCTGACTTCTTGGTGGTGAGGTGTTAGAGGAATACAAGAGTTTGGTTGATATGATCGCAATCCAAAAGAGCGGATTCGACGATAAACAGTACTAATAAAGGCTCTGCGACCAACTGCTCCTATTTAGTTTATTCCAACTGAACGCGATGGTTCCCAAGGGTCTTGAACGGCACTTCTCCTTAACAGACGATCTTGTGGCGATTGCACGATATCGCAACCCAGCTTCCTGCATACCAATAATTCGCTTTCTCTCAAAAGGCATTAATTGTTGAAAATTACTTTGTCTGCGAATTCGTGGCATTGACACTTACAAACAATGACAACTAATAACTAGATATAAAAAATCTGAAAAATTACAACGATAAGGGTTCAGAAATAAAATTAAAAGAAGCATGGAGATGTTGATAACACCATGTATATTTTTTTGAATACATCAACATTTTCGTTCCAAATTTTAATCATTTATTTGTTCATATATAACAGTTTTACATACAAAATTTTAGCCCTTCACGTCTACTCCGTGGTGCATTTTATTTGAAACCCAGTGTACAATTTACTAGTGTTGAAACCCGTAATGTTTTATTTTAAAAAGATTTGTTCGAACAAAGTAAAGAAATACTTCAACACCTATCGAAATAAAAAAAAGTTACATGATGTAAAAAAGCCGTCTTATTGTAAACATAACTAATTACATAACGACAATTTTTTGTTCAAATTACTATTAATCAACTCGTGTGTCTTATTTAATTAATCATGTTGGGAAGCATTATTAATTAATAACTTACTTGAATAACGGCATCCAATCACCGTTTCTTTTTGGATATTGATTATGTTTAAACAAGTTCTTAACATGTATTATTAAAAAAAAATTGCATTGATAATTTTAGTAGTAATATTTTGATCATTGATAATAAAGTAACTTGCTAGATTCTCATTTTGTGTTCGCACGTGACAGAAATTGTAAATTAAATGCGTTTAGGCCTACTAATGGTAGCATGTCACGCCTAGTCTTCATCCAGCACACTATACTTTCGTACGCTCTGAAAAAGGAAATGTGGCATAAAAGGAATACCACTAGTCCGTAAAATTTACAAAATAGAATCTTTGTATGCGAGGCGCATGATTTGAGGTTCTTTTTAAAGCAAAAAGCAACTCTGTCTATATTTTTAAGAAATAACTAAATTAATATGTAAATTTTCTGAATGGTTGAGTAACAAGGGAGTGATAGGACATTTCCTTGGTTTCCAAAGAGGACATATTGTGCACGTTTAGATGGAATATCCGTATCAAAATAGCCGCATTATTAAGAGCATCCGGAGCGATTCGAAAATCGAGTCTTCATATACGAATATATAACGAGATAGAAAGAGATAGTCGGAGGAAAATAACAAGAGACGAATTTGATCTCTAATATCCTATGGTTAAATTTAATTTTGAGAAGGCATAAACGGTGATATTATTAATATTAAATTAGAAACTCTAATTATTATAGCATTAATTCTATTGTTTTCCTGAATTTCTGTTTAATAGTATTTTTTGTTTTGCACTGGATTCTGAGCAAGGTTCTACTACAGTAAGTTTGTATTTCGATCACAGTCATGTATTTATGCGCTAACGTCTTATATTATCAATGTGCGAGATATTTTTGACACTTATCTATCTCGGTTTAGGTAAATGTTTTAAGGTAAACATATTGGTTTGACAAATTTAATAAGATTTCGAGTTTTTGAAAAAAAAATGTATGGAAATAAATTTGCCGGTCTTCAACAAGAATCTGAGAGAATGAACTAAATTTCAACATATTTATATATTTTAAATATATAGTACAAATCTTTATTGGTGAAAAATTGTTTACATTATAGTGCGGATATTTATTTTGTGTTAATTCTTCTTTGTATTCTTGGTGTTTATCCATAAAAAAAAACTAAATTAAGTGAAGTTTAACATTATCAGCATTAGGTAGTAAAAGGTTTACCATTTAAAGAGTATAACGCACTAATTGCGAAAATGTAAGAAATTAGTTTGTTGACTTGGCTAGTTTTACATCGGAGATGGTCGTAGGTCGAGATTTTAGTACTCAACTTAGTCTGGTGAATGGGTACCCTGCGCCATGTAAGCCTCGGTGTGCTAATTGTTACGCTGGTTTTTGTGTAATAAAAAAAATTAAGCAACGGCTAATACAGTTGTTCCCGGAGAGTGAGTCGCAGGCTTAGTAAGGCTAGATTATAAATTGAATCTAAAAAAGCGCCAAAACGATGAAAGACGAAATTAGGGAGATATCGTTTTACTCTACCCGTAGTTGGGAAAGAACACATAACACGACTGAAGTGATAACGCAGAATATATATTTATTTTATCACAGACAATAGTTCCAAAGATGACGAAGAAGGTACATAAGTATAATTACGTAAATTTTCCAAACGCTACTAGGGGAGGAGGGGGCACAGAGGACCGCTTAGATAATTGTTACATATATTTCCTAAATAAAAAATCACTAAAAACAAGTTGACCTATCTATTTCTAATATGTACATTACTTTACCGATTTCCAGCAGTAAATTTGATTTAAATAATAACAACAAACAATTATAGCCGTTTTATTGATACTTTGCACTGGTCTTTTGCACTGGTACTGGGGCACAAGGGAACATTTTCTTAAAACGGGGTTTTGTTTTTGCTTGCCTTTTCTTGCGACTAAAGGACTTAAAATAGTGTTTGTAAAGATAATAGATTTTAGGAATTTTACAGTTAGAAAACAAATATTTGTTTTAAATGTTTTATTTTTAAATGAAATCTTAGGAACACTTTAAACAAATAAATTCTTCGTCGTTTTCCGACACTCCCGCGCAAGCATCATGTGCCCAGCCTCGGCAATTCTGGCATTGAATCCATCCCTCCCCTGACCTTGACTCGCCATATCTGCTTGGACAATAAATGCATATGGTGTTAGTGTCTTTCTCTTCACTATCACTACTTGAAACTTCTACTTTCTTTTCTATAGTTTTCTTTTTCCGTATAAGCTTTTCATTGGCGTTTTCATTAAGTTTTCTTTTCACCGTTTTGGCGTTTGCCTTTTTTCCTGCCTCTTTTGCAATAAGCTGATCTTTAAATGGAGAATTTGTCAATTCCTTAGCATGTTGAGCTCTGCTAACTCTCTTCTGTGAATTTTTGTTTTTACGGGCATCTGACTGTGGCTTTGGAGAAACTTTCAAGATAGCATCTTTGAACGAAGTATAGCTGCAGCTTGGCTGTGGTTCCTTAAATACGTTTTCAGTTTCAGACTGGTGATTAGCTGGAAAATTGTCAGCAGGTATCAGTCTTTGTTTCTTTTTCCACCACTGGAATATCTGTGACTTCAGCAGGCAAGAAACGTTCGACAGAAAATATTTCATTATTGAATGGGTAAATTCCTGTCGTTTGAAAACCTTTTACGGCTTTCTCCATAGTGGCATTACGAAGAAATGCCTTCGAAAACATTTCTACTATATCATATAATGACACACGAGATCCAGGTTTATTAGTGTGCCATAAGTCACACTCTTTTGTATACTGATGTTTTAAAGGCCCAAACACAGTGCGGTCAAGGGGCTGTAGACGATGACTGGTATGGGGTGGAAGAGAAACCATTACAATATTATTTTCTCTTGCTTTATTTATTGCAGCTAGTGTCCTGTGGGTATTGTGATTATCGAGGATCAATAATATTTTGTTGTTCGGTCCGGGTTTCACGTGGTTTATAAAGTGGTCTAAATACTGACAAAATGTTCAGAGTCTACCCATCCTGAACCATTTGCATAACCAACTGCACCTGGTAAACATCCTTTCATGAATAATGGGTTCATTCGCTGTCGGGGGAAAAGAAAAAATGGGGGAACGTAGGATCCTGAAGCTGAAATTTCACAAACTGCTGTGACATTAAATCCACGTTCAGTGCTCACTATTCGCCCGACTTGTTTTTTTCCTTTCTCTGCTAATATTTTTTTGGGTACTGGTACTGAGTTGACCCCAGTTTTATCAATGTTGTATATTTGGTCTGGTTAAATATTATTAGCATCCAAAACTGATCGTACAACATCGAAAAACTTCTGCACTTGTGGTTTGTTAAACCCTGCCGCTCGTGCTATGCTAGCAGGCTCAGGAGCTCTAATAGAAAGTTGAGGATTTTTTTTTTGAATCCCGATAACCAGTCATTACCAGCCAATTTTACAGTATTGTTAAATGGGTGACTTAACTGCATATTTTCCGCTAACTCAAATGCAAACCGACGAGCATCTAAAGGGGTTATACCATAAAAGCGCCTTTCTAAGTCTAAAATATGCTCCACTAATTCCGTCTCGGTAAAAACTTGTTTAAAGTTATTGTTCCGTGGAGTTTTTGGCATTAGAGGGTTATTTCTCCGTCGAGAAATACAAGTCTTGGGTATGCCAAAACGTTCAGATGCTTTTCGAGCCGAAATTTCATTTCGCTCTATCATTTCTAAAGCTTTTGTCATATCTTCCTCAGTGCAGGAAGGTTCTGCTCTTTTCTTTACGTAATTACGTACCATCGAAAAATAACAAATCTCCATCATAATATGAATAAATCAAAAATAAGATAATTGTGGGGCACAACGGACCGAAAGGGACCTTTGTGCCTCAATGTCACAATTAAGTTTAAAATTGCTGCTACTTTACTCAACGTTTGTTTACACCTACGATAGCCCACTTATTTTATAGTAAAACAGCTGTGGTTTTGTTGGATATAATAAGCGAAAATGATATATAAACAATTACGCGATAATCACACTTGATTTAGATACAAAATTTAAAAATTACTTACCTCTAAATTAATATTTTCTTTTTTCTGACGTTAGCACTACACTGACATTTGTTGTAACTGAAATAAAATGAGAAGCGTTCGGTTACCATTCCATTTTTAACATGATTCAAAAGGTGGCACCACTTGTAATAAAATAAATCGATTGAACCTATGTGCCCCGCCGGCCTTTTGTGACCCTTTCGTCTCTACATGGGTCGGAGAAAATATAAGTTACGCCCTATACTGGGCAAGACGTCGTACAGTAAACTTGCCTGGTCGGTCTAACTTTTACATTCGACGAAGGAATGACTTTATATTCGTAAATTCAAAATTATAAAAGTATATAATAAAAAATTAAAAACTTAGAGAGTCAACGCGCACTGCATACGACTTTGTGACGCACAAAATGATCTTATAATTCATTGTGTTAACCTAACGTGTACGTACGGTCAACAATCGACATGACCAACGAAGTACTAATCGTAAAACTAGAAATTGTAATACTTTATTTCAGTAGGGGATTAGCTAATTCCGTACCTGTATTATCTAAAACATAATATTAAATCTAACACAAAACGTTCATACAGCGTTGACACAAGTAAATTCCGTTTTTAAAGCATACAATCATTTGAGATAGTGAATGCGCAGCGTTTCCCCTTTGACTTAATGTTGTAATTGTTTATTGAAGTTTCTCCCAAAAGAAATAACATCCTTAAAGGTTTTCAAGCTCTTTACGGTGTGAACGTTTCAATTATAGCAACTTGATGTCATGGAAATTTTTTCCCAAATATGCCATCTGTTTGTTATCTCCACCGATAAAGGAAACGTGTGGGGGGTACGGAAATCCACTATAGACAATTACGAAAGAATCAATTTAAACCCCCAATACAAAAAAAATCTAACGACTTACCCCGAATAAACTTCCACTAGATAGCCACAAAATTCATTTGCATATTCACGTGGAATCGCGTGAAATAACTTAATGGTGAAAGCCTTGTTGGGCGTAGAGGTATGTGTTGGACAAGACGTTACCGGAAAATGAATAAATGCGCACTTATAAAAAATTGACCATCGCCAACGAAAAGTGGGCGTGTCGAGGACAAATTTTATACTCGAAAAATTTTAACCTACCAACTTTTTAACATACACTAAATTAAAAAGGCGCTAAAACAAGTAAATATCACCCAATACAGACCTTGTTTAAATCTGTCGATCGCTGAAAAAAAACAAATTGGCAAAACACAACTTCTAACACAATATATTTATTTCAAACGAGAGAATAGGCATTAAAATCAACAGAGAAAGAGGTAGACCAATAACAATTATAGATTCGTTGACTGATATAGTAATATTTCAGCTATAATATTGATGTAGGCCCTTTCGTTCACTAACAAACCTTATAAGTGATTGATTTTAAGTATAAATATTCTTGATCAAACTACCTCGTCTACTCTGCAGTCGCAAAATAAGTCAACAATAGATAACGATAATAATGAATCGCAAAATAAGTAAAATATGAGCACAAAAACTTATTCAACCGACAATTCTTTGTCAACAATAGTAACGTCAACGTACTCGACAATACATAAGGTTACAGATGATATAACATTTGCGACTAAAAGTAAATTTAAGACAGTATGATCTATGTTATAATTACATAAAATAAGTTATAGGCTGAAGTCTGACGGTTAGTGAATGCAATTGAAACATATTACAGAAAAGCAAAATTATACTATACCAAGGAGTAGTACGTACAAGGCTGACATAATTAAAGTAATAAATGTAAATGCGAGAAGGCATACCCTATACTAAGTAATTTGCATAAAGTTGATTGATTAGTTACAGAAGTAAATTAACGAAGTAATACGATACTGATATTTCAAAAACAGGCGTGAGCTTTCTCTCGTCCTTTCTGCCGGGTACAAAGACAGCATGGCAATCTCACGAAACGAATACGTTTTCTCTAACACATCTGATGTCGTAAAATAACACTCACATACATGAACCTTTCCGTAGCAAACAACTAAAAGTTTAAGTTGCTTAAACACGTTCGCACTCTGTTATCTTTTTGTTTTCTGGTATTAAACTCATCGGGACGGGTGCCGTCATCCGCGCAAGCGATAAGAAATTTGGGTTAATAACCACCCTATTAACGTTACTTAATCAACATACTTCCGAATTTTATTACAGCAAATTAATGTATAAGAGCAATTATATATCAAGTGACACAAGATACAGGAGTATATCTCGGAATTGCGTTATCATGCGTCCACTGACCTCGTCGCAAACGATAAGCGGTTAAATTGTGTATCTACCGAAAAGTCCAGGAATTCATTGAATTACAGGTGTAAAAATGGATAGTCTACTCGAAATAGAAGTTTCATCCTCGCTCACGATAAAAATGCGCTAAACGATTATCTGATGTAATTAAACATTAGGGTAACAAACAAGGAACTTTAGTAGATCTTCGTTTCAATTACAACACAAAAAGTAACATCGACCAGGTTTTGCAGAGATTTATGCTTCTGTATCGTAAGAAATTTTCCAGGGCGCTGCTCCAAGACCTCCGAAATACACAAAATGAAACGTAAGAATTGCGTTTGGGCGACATTCGTATTCTGTTCTGTGCTGCCTCTTACGGTAGAAAAAGTGATTACTAATTGAAATTTTTACCCTATGTGTCAGTCAGAAATGTAGGAAAATGTGTTTTATCGTAGTTACAACCGTTATGTAAATATTGAAAGAAATGGTAATCTGCAGGTGCGTGGTCAAAGCTATATAGTGGGTGTAACATCACTTCTCAACTGAACTTTAATAGTTTTTGTCTAGTGGTTTAGCATTATCTTGGAACACTATTATATTTATGGTTTGCTAATTCTGGTCGTTTTTCTTTAATGCTTTTATTAAATTTTATGACAGTAAATAGTTTGGTTGGAAGCGATTAAAAAACACATCTATGTAATTCTACCAAACCGAGGTAAATAAGTCGAAACCAACAACCAAAGAAAAGTATACGTAGCAGCGATACGATGCTTTTCTACTATATATTAGGAGGGAAGGTTTAACCGACGTAGTGGAATTAGTTTTATCAAATGATTCTATGGTAGCTAAAGTACTACTAAGAAGTAGTAACGGTTAAGCTAAGTAAAGGCAAAAGTAAACGCAAAGCAAACTCGTACAAGATAAAAGAAGTAATGCAATGTTTTGAGTAAATCGAACTCACTGATGACACGTAATAAACTAAGAAAGCAAACCAATCAAGAAAAAAAGAAAGAATTATAATTGCACAAAAATAATCGAGCTCCACGTTGGGCGCCAAACTTGTAACGTGCACTGGACTGACCAATCAACCTGTCTTCGATGGCGATGTGTTGATTATAATCGGTTAAAAGGCGCCAGAACGGGAGAGGGACTACAGGTGCTCGTTCACCCTTCTACAGCACTGAAGGCAGACAAATAGAACACAACTAAACTACCGAGAAGTAAATTGATTGTAACATCTGTAAAGGCAAACAAATATTAGTATATGCAATAGCACAGTATTATTTATCTCGAGGTCTTTCAATTCTTCTTCTACTTATTTTCTTAATCTTTTTTCTATCATTCTTGTATACACTTTGAATCTGCATATCGCTTTTTGTGAATTAGTAAGGTTAGGTGGTTTTTCCAATCTTTATGAATCCTTTTCTTTTTCCAGGCTTAATTACATATTACTTCTTTCCTTCTCCCATTCACTTTATCATCTCTGGTTCTATGTTGTTTATCCCTTTTGTTTTAATGTTTCTTGGTGTTTCTTCTATCTTTTCCATGTCAGTTTCTTTCCTCGTTTTTTTTTCGATTTTTATATTTTCTTAACTTTTTGTTCAACATTTTCAGTTTAGTGGTTTTTGTGTACTTCTAGAAAATCTTGTCTTTTAATTGTTATCTCATTTTCTTTATTCCTCTTATTTTTTTGTTTATTACATTTCTTATTTTATTCCAGAATTTCTCCCACCTTCTTTTTTCCTTCGTAACTGCTATTTTTACTTCATTTTTTATTTTTGTATACTTTGTTTTGTCTCGTGTTTTTTTTTGTTTTGTTGTATTTCTTCCACGTTTCTTTTTATCTATTGTTTTTTCTTTTAGTTCTAAGTCGCCAATTTCTTCATTTTTGGTTGAGTTTTTCTCTCTTTTTTTTCTTTCCACACATTGAAATTGCAACACCAAAAAGGGGAGGGAATTTTGTGAGCAAACTTGGCAGGAAGGTTTAACTACGCAGAGGTACTAAATCATTTAAATATTATTCAAATAGATCAAGTAGTAATGGAACATCTGACGTTTTTTTTTGTTTTTACTACATTATTGTGTGTATTTCATGCGAGTCTTGGTTATTTATAATGTTGTTATCTCTTATGGTTCTTTTGTTCAACGGATTTTGAGAGTCTAATTGTGCCTAGAGTGCGACAGTATAAAAATGATCGCCAATTAAGTGAATTTGACAGAGGTCGAATTTTTGGCTTACGTGAAGGTGTTGACAAGAAAATTGTAAATCGTCTTAACCGGAACCAAACCACTATTATTCGCTGCTGTCAAGTATGGATTAGGGATGGTCACAATCGTCATAGACAAGTAACTGGGGGGCGGAGGTAAATAAATGAGGTGCAGGAGTGCCATCTTTGACTTATGGCAATAATAGACTAGTTTTTCAGTGCCATTACAATCGTCGATCAATGGTTAGGTAATGGAGGTCGTTCTGGTACCCTTCAAACACTTCACCTTCGTATCAGTTTTTTTTGCAATTTTATCGGCCACATCACACTGATGGCTCAATAGGTAGGTTGCGACTCCACTGGAATCTGGAACGGCATAGAGTGGTCTTCAGTGATGAATCCGGATTCTTTCTGGAGAAGCATGCTGGCCGTATGAAGACGTGGGAAACGACACATTAAATTTTCTGTTGAGCGGCATGTGCACCACACCGTGGGGATTATTGTATGGGGTGTTGTAACATGTCATTACTTATTTTTTAAAAGCGTAATTCTAACTAAATTTCACTAAACTGCTAGTTGCGGACCCCATTTGATGGAAAACTTTTGAGTTATTCAACACTTACAGAAGAGAATCGCGTCGGTGGCCATTTGTACTTCCATTTGCATATTTTTAGTCGCTGTGAACGGTCGATTTTAACAAGACGCCTGTTCACTAAATTTTAAGTAATTCTTATATTTGATTTTCATCGTCGGTTTCATCTTTATTACGCTTCTAGTAATTATGCTGGAATGCAGAATTGTTCTGTATATTAGCGGGGTTAGTTATTAAGAATTAAATTGAAGATTATACTAAATCATTTTACTTTTAATCGTAGTTATAAAACGCTTTTAGCTTATTGTTATGAAGTTGTCTTGAGTACGCTGTTATTATACCATTCTAGTTTGTTTGATGGTTTAAACGTAGTCAAGGTCAGATTGTGACAAACCACGCCATATGAGTAAGTTTACAGAGTACGCAAGTCTCGCAAATACCTTTGAAGGTAGTTGACGATTGCGATTTGTTGCAAGGAACCTCGATGCGGTAAGTTTTTAAACGAATACGTGGGGAACATCGTAATGTTTAATTTTTGTTGAGCAACATGTGCACTACACTGTGGGGATTATGGCATGGGGTGCTATAGTCTATGAGATTCAGTTTCGTTTGGTATTCATCCAATGCAATATGAACGCCCGGAGATATGTTAACGAGGTAGTAGAACCTCATATTCTTCCATTTCTTCAGCAGTTGGAAGACCCACTTTTCCAGCAGGATAATAATCGTCTCCACATAGCAAGACACTATAGACCAATTCCAAGAGGTGAATGATAATTTTTTACCATGACAACCCAAATCTCCCGACCTTTCGCCATTGACCACGTGTGAGACATGATGGGTAGAAGACTGAAGAACTTAGTGCATCCTTCACAGACACAAGAAGCTCTCCGGAATTAATTGCAAGTTGCTTGGGATACAATAACCCAAAACGATCTGGACCACCTGCTGGAATCGATGCCACGAAGAGTAAGGGAGTGTGAAACCAATACATTATTAAATAAAAATTGTGCTCATCTTTGTTCCTTTTTTGTCAAAAATTTAATCATTTACTACTTCTCGGTAGCTAAACCTTTCTGCCATGTTTGGTCATAAAATTCCCTCTCTTTTTTGTTGTTGCGGTTTCAATGTCACAGAGTATATTAATTACGCTTTTTGATACATTGTATGCTTTAGCTTTTCTCACCTTTCATTCTTATTCCATTTTTTCTTGTTCTAATATCTCTTTTAGTGAATTATCCGTCTCTATCTGGTATGTTTTTCTGGTTTCTTCATCTTTTAGTTTATATATTTTGATTTTGTTGTCGGCACAATTCCTACAATCAATTTATGGTTGTATCTTATTTCTGTCTCGGGTATTGTCTTAATGTGTTTTCTCGTATACGTTATTTACGGCCGGTTTCACCAACACTACTTAAACTTAAGCAAAGCTTAAAAAGTGAGGTATAAATGTTAAAACCATAGCAACACTTGTTTTTAAGCATTGCTTAAGTTTAAGTCGAGTTGGTGGAACCGGCCATAAGTCTATGACACTCAAGTTTCGCTTTTCTGCCACAAAAGTACATCGGTCTTCTATTTATTGTTTCTAAAAAGTATTTCCAATAAGCAGTTTCTATCATCTATTCTTCATTTTTATTCCGCGTTTTTTTTTTTGCTATAATGACCTATACGACTATTTCCTATTCTAGAATTCTAGTCACTAATGATTACCATTTTTTTCTAGGTGGTCTATTATTTGTTATACTTTTTCATAGAATTTCTTTATTGATTCTTCATGTTCTTCTTCTACTGGTGTACACATTTGTAGTATGCTTATTACTTCTTGTAGTAGTATGCTTATTTGTGATTATTCTTGAGTTTATTGCTTTGTAATTTATTAGCCTGTTTAGTATAATGCCTATTTCTTCTTTGACATCTTTTTTGTACCCTTGCGTAGTATAGTCAGTTATATTTTTGTTTATTCCCAGTATCTGTAATTTGTATTTCTTCAGGTCTTCTACTATTTCAATGTCTTTATCATTCAGTGCGTTTTTATTCCACATTCCAATTCTTATGATTTTTGTATTCTAATCTGTTCGTATTTGTATTGGTGTACCTACTATTTTATTTTCATTTCCTTTCTCTTTTTAAGCGTGCTCTTGTTCTTTTTCATCTTCTCTTCTGTCTTTCCATTTTTATAGCGGTTGTATAAATTATTGGCAGTCCTCTTGTTTTCCTATCTAGTTTTTTGTACTTCCTCTAGTGTACGAGTAGGCAATTGATTGATGTGTTTTCTAAATTCATCTTCTCTTCCGTCTTGGTGCGATCTTTCAGGTATTGTTCTTCTTCTGTATTTATTTTTCTGATTTTTGTGTTTCTTTGTTTCTTCGCTATTAGTGTTCTCTATTACTTCTCTTTAGGATATTTTGATAACAACTTGTAATTTATTATAACGGAGATTTGCTCTGTATCTCTCTGTTTCTTGCCTCTTTCATATATTATTCGGTTATTCCTTTTTTTGGATTTGCTTTGGATAGTCATTTAGTCTTTAGTCTTTTTCTTTTAGTTTTTTCGTGGCCTTCGTTATCTTTTTTTTTGATTCATTGTTGCTAGTTCAAGCAGTATTGCTTTGTTCTTCTGATTCTCTTCTTCGTTCGTTCCTAGTCTTCTAAATTCTTGGACTTCTTTTTCTATGCCTATTTTGACTTCTACTTCTCTGAAGATTGTTTTCACTTTTTCTTTGAATTTTAAATGTAACTCGTTTGTTGTTTCTACTTTTGTTGGTTTAGTTTATCTTAAATTTTTCTTTTTTTTTCAAATTTAAATTAGCGATATTATTGATAGAGTCTAATTTAGTTTTCTATAAAAGTGATAAAACGTATCACTATTTAGAACAATGTTTTGTCACATCTCTTTTATCACCAACCGATGAGACCCTATAGAGAAGTTTTATAAATTGGCTTAAGAAAATACGAGAAACTTTTATGTAAGATATAAATACTAAAGGAGCTTTCAAAGCTCAATCATTTTATATAAACACAATGTGTTTAGCGTTGGATGCATTTTTTTTGCTAAAATGTATTACGAAGAACAACACAAAAGTAAGTGTTTGAGAATCTGCTGTCAGTACTTCGCAAGAACTGTCATGTTACAATCAAATAAGAGATGATGTTTCTAATTTAATATCGTTTGTTTCTTTGAACACGTCTTTGTCTTTATGAAAATTTTAAGGGTAGGATTATATTTTACTTATAAGTTTTATCGTAATCGGCTTTTAAAAAGAAATTTCTGAAGTGGAAATTTTAATCGTGCTATTAAAGTTACTCAAGATGACGGTTTTTCTTATTTCGCAACTAAAATAGTTTTTTGGGGATGTTTTTGAAATCTCGGCACTTATAAGAAGAATTAAATAAACATTAAATGTTGTCATCAATAGTTGGTTGTAGAACTTAGTCAGGATTTTTGCGAAGGGTGTGGGTGGTAAATCGATTTTAGTTGAGCCACGCCCTTAGCCGGGTTCGTTCTACCCTCTACGCTTTTGTACGGCCAGCACCCCTGCAACCTTGTTTACTTCCTATATGAAAGATAATTTCAGTAACTTATTATCACGATTAAAATACATCTTTGTTATCGCAATTACCGTTGTTAAAATACTCGAAAATAAGGACTATGGTCGAGATAAAATTGTTTTCTGTTATGAGGACATTGAACTTTGAATTTTTTTCATTGTGGAAAGTCGAAAGAATATTGAACCAGTTGTTAGAGGACGTATTTTTCTTTAATTTCAAAAAGTGTATCCAACCCTTACCTAGGTTTAAAACGTAATTAAAGTTTATATTTATCTAACTCGCGTACTTCGTAACAAATTTTTGTTTCAAGTACTTGTAGGAAAATGTATGTAAAATATGATTTAATTCAGCCTAGTTTAAATTGATCGGGTCCGTGAAACACCAGGCGTAAAGTTTACTGTCAGTTTTACGTTGCACACTGTCACTTTCGAACCTACTATGTGTGGAAAATGTTGAATTAATGTCAGTATAAATAAGCTAAACTGACTTTCTTTGTGGAATCTCTTTCATCGTGTTCTTTCTTTTGATGTCACTGAACTGTATTATCAGTCATCGAATTTTATGTTGTGACTTCACAAAAGAAATTTGTCATACTACAAATGGGTATCAATAAACTTAGCGGAGCTTGAAAACACTGTTTTTAATGTAAATTGGGCAATGCTAGGCTTTTTGTCGTTACTGCTTTAATTTGTTTAGAGTACTTGAGGAGCTCGTAAAAGGACTAACGCTGCCATGTTTTAGTCCTTAATTGAAGATTAAGGTTTTATTAATAAGCATGACAGTTAACAGGTTTTCAGGACCGAGAACACCTACTGGTTTCAGTTGTAGTCGCCTACACTTTAATTACAGTATTTTAAGTACATTCTCAGCATATATTTACGTTTATGCCAGATAAATAAATAAATTTCAATAGTACTACTATCTGTTTGTGAAAAGGATAAATGTTTTCGGTATTGGCAAAATTCCAGTGTTTGCTAAAATTTGGTATAGGTTGAATGGAATGCGCTTTTACGCTATTTTATTTTAATATAATTTTTTCTAGTTTGAATTTATGAGGTTTTATTGTATAGTTGTATAGTAGACAATGTCACAAAGTGTGTGTAACATATACGGTTGGTGTAAGTACTAGTAGCTGTCAGATCAACGTATTGATTTTAGTCAATGTTAAAATCATCAAAATAATAATACAAATCTCAAGTATTTTCAAATTGAAATTAGAAAGTAGGCAGATGGTGATCACTGTTACCAACTATATTACATCGAAGATTACTGCTGTCCATATATTACAATTTTTATTAACAAAGAATGTAAATTAAAGCGAAATAGACAAAGTGATAGTAGTAACTCGCATTAGAATTGTAGTCATTGTAACACTCGTTTTACAATATACATCATCACAATCAAAATTACGTTATATGTTGAGATATAGTTGATACGCGAACACGGATTATGCAAACCAAGCGTGAGTTAGACACGATTTCTAAACAACTCTATTATCTTCATCTTGAGTTGTCTAACACTCTCTATCTCAGATTACAATTGTTATGTCTTGTATATATTGAAACGTTCGAGAAGTTATTCTCAACTTCGAGAGCATTCGCGAGGTTTTCTAGAACGTATACTAAAAGATATGGAACATTCGAGAAGGATTTCCAAAATGTATAAATGCGGCACGAACAAATTAGAAGTTAGTTATTTTCCGTAATTCGAAGACGGCAGTGTTAAGAAGATTATTCAAGTCTAAATAAATAAGTAATTAACGCGTGCGAGATAAATCTACGGTGTATAACCTTGTACTTGACTTTAACGTAAACAAGCGTTAGTGTTTAAATAAAAAAATAGAAGTTATCCGCGGACTTTATCTTTGTGTAAGTGATAGTGCTATACATAAATTATACTGTAAGTGTTTTTATTAAATATTCTTAGATTTTAATTAGTTCGGTTAATAATATTCAACGTGTACATATTTATAGTATAAATAAATTAGTTTTATTAATAATAAACGTTACATTGGTGACAGGTGCGTGCTATCGAATTAATAAACAATTGTTTAGCTCGCGATTTTAGTGTAAATATCATTAAGTAATTTAATATCGCTCCCGTAATAAAAACATTGATTGCGCCAATAACTGCTTAGTTCGCGATACGCGTGTTTATTTATAAAGTGTAACCATAGCTATTTCAGTTCGTTAAAGTAGTGTATTTAAACTTTTTATGTGTTATATTTAAACTTATACCGGTAACTCGTTATCAATCTAAAATGGATGCAAAACTATTTGAATTTCTTGAATCAATAAAAAATGGTCAAGAAACGATGTATAGAAAAATGGAAGAAAATTCTAGTAAAATGGAAGAAAAGTTTCACGAAAATTCGCAGAAAGTGAAAGAAAAGTTTCACGAAAATTTGCAGAAAATGGAAGAAAAGTTTTACGAAAAATCGCAGAAAATGAAAGAAAATTCTAGAAAAATAGAAGAAAAATTGTTGGAAAATTCTAGAAGTTTAAAAAAAGAAATACAAACGAGCATAGAAAACCAAATTAAAATTGTTCAAGAGGAAACCCAAACAGATCTGTTAAATTTAAAAGAAGAAATTTTCAAATCTGTGAATGACCAAATAGAAGAAGTAGAAGACAAATTAGAACAGAAGTGAAAAGAAAATTCAAGAACCATAGAAGACAAACTAGAGAAAAAATTGAAAGAAAGAATGATGGACCATCGGGATGAAACCATTCACAAGTTCAAAGTTGTACCTCCGAATTTTGATGGTAAAAATCTATGGTCAACCTACTACAAGCAGTTTGAAGCCGCAGCTACAGCTAATGGTTGGAGCAACAAGCAGAAAGCGACGTCTTTAATAGTGTCCTTACGTGGAGAAGTTCTTGGAATCTTGAAAACTGCTCCTAACCACAAATTAGCACAAATTAAAAGTCGGGTTCAGAAAGCTGCCGAAAGTGTTCAAGAGTTACTCACGGACAAATCAAAGCAACCATTGGTTTGGGAAATGAAGTACTCGACCATCAAGTACTGGTAGCCGACATCACGGAAGAGGTTATCCTGGGAATGGACGTGATAAAGAAGTAAGGTTTCATTTGGATATGAAGAACGATGTCTTGAAGATCGACAATGAAGAAATACCTTTTCATTCGTCAGAGAAGGCAGCCGTGCGAATCTTATTGAATGAAGACATGACTGCCTGCAAGGACTGAAAGTGTAGTGATGGCACGCCTGGATGGAAATCTCCGGGAAGGCTACATACGCGCGATTGAACCAATGGAGGGCGGGTTAGTTGCAAAGGGACTAATCGTTGGCAGAACTTTAGTACGAGTAAAAAACACGATGCCACTAAGGGTCTTAAACATCAACTCAGATCCTGTAACGTTGAAAAAGAAGACCGTGGTTGGCCAATGCACGCCAGTATCTCAAATTGTAAGATACGTGAAGTCTAACAAAGATACGTCGCCGAAGAAGTGTCCACAACATCTATTGGACATTCTTACCAATAAATACCAAAACTTCAGCCAAGACCAGCTGGCTAAAGTTAAAGTGTTGATCCAAGAGTATCAAGATGTTTTCGCGCTGGAGAGTAACATAAAATTATTACCGGAGACGCTCGGCCGATACGACAACATCCACGCAGACTTCCTTTAGCAAAAAAAGAAGAAGCGAACAAATAATTACGGATATGGAGAGAGAAGGCGTGATTGAACCTTCAAGTAGCCCATGGGCATCCCCAGTGGTACTCGTAAAAAAGAAGGATGGATCAACGAGGTTTTGCGTAGACTACAGACAGCTAAACGACGTGACCAAAAAGGACAGTTACCCTTTACCCAAAATTGATGATACGTTAGACACCCTGTCAGGATCCCAGTGATTGCCCACGTTAGATTTAAAAAATGGTTACTGGTAGGTAGAATTGTAACCCAAGTATCGTGGAAAAAAACAGCTTTTACGATTGGAACTGGTTTGTGGCAGTTCACTGTGATGCCCTTCGGCCTGTGTAACGCTCTTGCAACATTAGAGCGTTTGATGGAGACTATCTTGCGCGGATTGTCTTGGAAGGCGTGCTTGGTTTACCTGGATGACGTGATCGTGGTTGGAAGGTCGTTTGAAGAACACTTGAACAACTTGAAGGAAGTGTTCTAGCGACTACGTGGGGCTAACCTCAAACTGAGCCCAAGGAAGTGTTACGTATTTAAGAAGGAAGTGCAATACCTTGGCCACGTCGTATTTAGAGGAGTAAAGGCTGACCCAGACAAAATCCGAGCAGTGCAAGCATGGCCAAGTCCAATCGACAAACATCAAGTCCGAAGCTGTGCACGTATTATAGACGATTTATACCCGGATTTGCCAATATTGCCAAACCTTTGACGAAATTGACCTACGAAAGAGCAGAATTTAGATGGAGTAAAGACTGCGAAAATTCTTTTCATCAACCAAAACAGGCCCTAGTCACTTCGCCGATTTTGAGTTATTCAAGAGAAGATGGAAAATTTGTTTTGGATACTGACGCAAGCAATATGGCCATAGGCGCCGTCATTTCGCAGGTTCAAGATGGACAACAAAAATTTATCGCGTATTTTAGCAAGGTTTTGTTCTGGCCAGAAAGGAATTACTGCAAGTCTATCGAACATCTCTACAAAAATTTGTATGGACGAAACTTTTTACTAAGAACAGACCACGCCGCTTTAAAATGGCTACTGCAGTTCCGAAACCCGAAAGGACAAGTGGTAAGATGGATCGAGAGACTGCAAGAGTATGACTGTGACACAGAACACCGTGCCGGAAGCAGTCATCGGAACGCTGATGCCTTGTCCAGAAGACCATGTCCGGCGGACTGCAGCCATTGTTTGCGACTGGAAGAAAAAGTTGAATGCTTCCGGAGAACTGCTATGGTTGACGAGGAGTGGGAACCCGAGCAGTTGCGTCGCGAACAAGAAAACGGACGACGACCAACCTGGGAGGAAGTGAGTGCTTTGGACACAAACATCAAAACGTATTGTGCACAGTGGGACTCTTTGATAGTAGAATACGGTCTTCTTAAGCGAACCTTAGAAAGTGTCGAGAGCACGGGAAACAGTCTGCAGTTGGTAGTGCCAAAGAGCCGGGTGTCAGAAGTGTTGAAGCATCTCCATGATGGTACATCAGGAGGACACTTTGGCATTAGACAACTGATTTCTATGTATTTAGATGTTCTGAAAACTAAAAAAATATTCAAAAAATTCCAAAACCTCGGGTTATTTTGTAAAACGAAAAATTTTATTATAAAAATGGGGTTTTTTGAGCTAAGTCATAAATAAATAGATACAATTTTATTTTAATTACTGTTTTTAAATGTATACAGGCCATGAGTAACTATCATTACTTTTTAAATAAATAACGCCCTGTGTGAGCTAAATTAACAAACATATACATGTTGTAACCTGAACGTGCGGCGCTCCAATAGTGTAGTCCTGCGGTACAATTACGTGTTGACTCGTCATTGTTTTATAGATTTTGGTTCAATATAGTGCAATGTCGTCTGTGCGGAAGTGTGTGAATTCGTCTGACAATTTATTATATTTTTAGCGAATATATGGTTTTAAAGCAACAACTGAGTATTACGGACTTTGTAAAAAAAAGGTATACTTCGCGTATTTTGGTTTAAACTTAACGATCAGGATAAAGTTTAGGCACTTCATAAAGTCTGCAAACAATGTGTTGAAGGTTTTCGAAATTGGTTTAAGTGTAAGAAAAAGCTTTCCGATATGCGATTCCTATGGTATGGCGCGAGCAAAGAAACCATACTGATGGTTGTTACTTTTGTTCGTGTAATATGAAAGAGTATAATTCAAAACGGAAGCAGTCAATTTCATAGCCCAATCTGCAATCAGCTATTCGTCCAATCCATCATGGGACTGAAATACCAGTGCCCAAGGCCCTTGCTACCTTGGAAAAGATTCCAAATTTTGATGAAGATGGTGCTGTACCTGAACCCGATGACAAGTCAAGTTTTGAATTTGAAGATGACAGCAGTCCGAAATTGTTTTCCCAGGGCTAACTAAATGTTTTAGTAAGAGACTTCTGCTTTATAACAGGATCTTGAAAAACTTCAGTTTTAGCATCCACGTCATAAAAGGCTACTTTGCAGTCCAATTCTATGTACGTGTTTCTTAAGATTACGTTGCCTTGTTATTAGTTCTGCGAATTTCCTTAACTTGATAGTGTATTTTGACTGTTTGATTGTGACTCTATAAGGAAGAGTTTTGTGTGGCTCATTTCTGAAGAAGTTTTTTAATTTTCTGCTGCTAGTTTACTGCGAATTATTTCTTTTCCGGTCTCGTAGGCGATTCTAAAAACGGGTTCAGGTTTGATATGTCCCTGCTGTGCTTTTTTTAGCTAGCGCGTTTGCCATTAGGTTTCTTTCATCACTCTGGTCTTTTAGTATCTATATGAGCTGTACTCGATGGCGAGTTGCCAATATTTCCAGACTGTTTAGGCATGTCATAATCCGTTTGGATTTTATTACTGGCGATTTTAGTGCTAGTAGTGCTGTTTGACTGTCAGACATGATCGATATCGAACCATTAGCGGATGATTTCGAGTCGATATATTTCTGATACACCAGCCAATAGCAGCAATTTCAGCTTGAAGGCTGATACATATAAATCAAGGTCAGCGAAAATTGCTTCCCATGCGGCCTGCCTCCATACATTTCTTCACCGGTACGGTTGCGATTTTTGGCCTTTTCTGTGTACCAGATAGTTCCTTTAAACGCGCCCGGATCTCGTGACGGTATTCTCACTTGTTTTTTTCCGGCAATTGACGTGTGTTCGTTACAATAAATTGGCGGTCGGAAATATATAAACTAATAAAAATCGACTTATTCAGATATAATTGGTAACAAAGATATTGTCCTATATGCTGTGCTAATTTAAGTGATTGCGGAGTTTGGAAATTATTGTTCTTTATGCAACTTTCGTACATATCGAAGTTTGAGTTTGACCAGCTTTATAATTTTCGTATTTTTGCAGTTGTTATATAGTTTACATTAATATATGCTTCTATATCCGCTGTAGCTAAAAATTATATTAGTACTGGTCATAAAATTCTTAACTGTGTTCATTTTTAGACCATAAGCTATTAAAATTGTCGTCATTAATTCATTGTTTGATTTTTAAGGGTTTTTTTTTGAATATAGTTACAAAGCTGGTCTATTTTGAAACAGATTGTTTAAATTTTTGACTAATCTTAGTCAAAATAAGTTAGATTGTCAGATACTTTTTTTTATATTCAATATGATTTCTATTGCCACTACTTGATTGGTTGGTTAAATTTTTTTAAGAATTCATGTATATAGTTAGTTTGCAAAATTTATCTTATTAGTATACCAATACTGTCGATTCGAAGGGGATATCCACTGTGATTTGTTTTCAATATACGTATCTACTAGTTCAAAGACAGAAAAGGCCACGCTGAGCTTGAAAATAGTCGGAGAGTGGTCGTAGGTTAAGTACACACATTTTGAGGTATTTTCAGAATCCATACAGCGTTTCTTATAGATTTTTTTGCTTTGTGACACCGTACTTATATTTTAGCACGGTTGATAAACTCTGGTTTTTCTAAGCGATTTTTACATTATCACGAAACTCTAGAACCGACGGTAGCAGCAATTAATGAGCCTTCAGTAGTTTTTACTTTTTTTTACATCGATTGATTTTTGTTTTGCTTGGTGCTCACCAAATACGCAATTTTTTTTAAATTACGTCCACTCTCGTCTAGAATGTGGGCTAGTCACTAAAAGTGAATTGTAATGAACCTCTACAAATTATGAAAAATTTTTGATGCACGAATTATTAACAATAACAATGTATTTTCATAAGAAATATAAACTTTTAATTAAAACACAGTTTAACGATCGTGCGTAACAAACAAATGTTAAACATTTCCTATTTTATACGAATCTTTGATTAGTATTCTAGATACGCTGAAAATTACCGCCTCGCAAAATTATTTGTTGCGATATGAAAATTTTATTTTTTATAAAGTAATGTAAAACGCGATAAAACTTGAAGATGCCGTAAATAATGAATTATTCAAATTGAGGAAATATATGTGACGGTACTTATATAAAACTTCAACGTTCTACTTAAGGTTCTTATGAAGAATTTTCAAGATTATGTACATATTTTCACACTAAACATAAAAGCATGCAACGTCTTGCATCAACTTTAAGAAACGAAATAAAAGTGACAAGTCTTTATTTAACGATCACCATATGCAAAAGAAAATAAACGGAAAACTTTTTTATATCTTTTTATAAGATCTATTTTTGTTGGTTCTTTTCCCGTAAAACGTCATTAAATGGGCACTATTTTAAGCTGTGAAAATCGGCTAGGAATGAAATTTTCGTGTGGTTATCATGACACGATGACAAAAATGCTCAGATGTGTTTTTGACGTAAGGCAGTTACGGAACCGTTTTCTTTCGTTCTCGATAGGAAATTTAAATATTTTCTCAGATGTATCCGACATGGTTTTTTACTTAAATTATATGTATTAACAAGTGTAATTGTATTTGATACGCAGCTGTCATGTTAATTACAACCAGATGCGTTTTTAGGTATTTACATTCTCGAATTTTCCGCTTCCATTTTCTAATAGTTTAAGTTTAACGTAATTAGAGCGGTGCGCCGGTTTTGATGTCGATTAAAACGGCTTTTGTTACACAAGCTCGGGTGTCTGCGACATCGTGGTGGAGGGTGAAAGGTGAATCGTTCGAAACCGTTTCAGATTAATGATTCAAACAATGAAGAATAAGTACACCGTAAATATAAATAAAACTTAATCAAGGGATAAGTTATTACGCAATTTTCTAATTCAACTTTTAGAGTTCTAGTGACCCTGATCTTTGATCACGACTACGTTTTGAATAAGAGTGCCAATTTACAACAGACAAAGAGATTCTAACTGTACTCCAGGTGATCTGCATTAAGTGGTTGTAAAATATACGAGGTCAATTGATCAAATCATTTTCTTGTATCTTTTCTATTACGAAGAAAAGTAATAACGAACGTGCTTGAATTATGTACCATAATCTGTCCTTTTTAGTAAATCTTTGTTGTATCACCAGGTAATACTAATGCACGTTTTCGAGTTTATTTTTTGTTCTTATCCTGGTCTCTTTATTTTGATTTTTAGTATTTTAGTCATGTTTTAGCAACAGTGTTTTAGTTACAATTTATGATCCATGTATAACGACGTGCTTATTTTTTCTTCTTCCATCAACTGTTTAAAATGTTTTCATTGGTTTGTTTTGGCATCATGCCAAGGATTGTTCAAAATAATGAATTGGTTTTGCTGAATTTTGTGTACTATATGATGCATGCAAGAATCTTGTTTGTCAAGGCCAAGGTGTGTTGTTTTTGTATATTTTACGTTTAATAGATTTAATCATATTGTAACGTTTATTATTAAAACTAATTTATTTATACTATATACACGTTTAAACTAACCGAACTAATTAAATCTAATAATATTTAATAAAAACACACTAATCTATATATAGCGCTCACTGACACAAAGATAAGATAAAGTCCGCGGATAATTTCACACACTTTTTAACACTTATTGTTTACGTTAAAGTCACGTACCAGGTTATTTATCTCACACGCGTTAATCACTTATTTATTTCCACTTGAGTAATCTTCTTAACACTGCCGTCTTTGCATTACGAGTGGTCGTCAATGCATGGTAAACGTAGTTCATCTAACTGCCCAAACTCACGCAATGTGCGATGGCGTATTTTTTTGTGTTTGGAACTGGTCTTGTTGTTTCTCGGTGGTAACTCCGAACTTAGCTATTTTAAAACCTCTGTATAAGTTCATAGACTTTTCGAACTCCATTCCTTCGATTTGATTCCTGGTTCTGCTGATTATTAGTCGGTTCGGACCTGAACTTGTGTATTCTGATTATCGCTAACAAACGGGACTAGACGATCGACGTGGACCATTTTTGGCTTGTCACGGGGTGGTTTTCGGATGAGATATATGACGTCAATAATACGCATCACACACTCTCTGGTGTTCGGACACTACTTTGGCTAAGTATTTTCCCATTGTTCGATTCATTCGCTCAACCATGCCAGATTGAGGATGGAGAGGCGTCGTCCTAGTTTTCTTAATTGCCAACAGTCGGCAAACTTCTTGAAACAACCCAGACTCAAAGTTGCGGCCTTGATCGGAGTGTAATTCCAACGGAACTCCAAACCGGCAGAAAAACTCTTTTAGTAATACGTCTGCGGCTGTAGCTGCTTTTTCATTGGGTATGGCGTAAGCTTCCGTCTATTTCGTGAAATAATCCATCGCCACTAGGATGTATTTATTTTCCGAATCGGATTCTGGGAACGGCCTTGCGATGTCAATAGCTACTCTTTCCAAAGGGCTTCCTACGTTGTGTTGCTTTCTTACAAGCTTATAGTTCTTACGAACCTTGCACGGCGAACTCACACAGTCAGAGGTAGGGGAGATTCAAGTGAATAATAATTAAGGGCGCCAGATCTTTTATAATTAACACTTCTGCATCGATCAAGACAGACGGTCCAAGCTCGTAACGAATTTTTAGGTTCGTAATCCTTGTTACTCTGATGTTCGGGTAATCACAATAAAAGAGAAAGGTATGTTACCATAAAAGAAAGATTAAACAAATATAAAAACTTTAATTTAGTAACGTAGATTATTAACAAGAGTATATCTAATTCTCAATCCATAAAAGCCAAAAGTATTGGCAACACACAATACATAAATTGAGTCGAAGTGAACAGCAAAGAATATTTCGTTATAAGTATCGTTTGTACACAGCATGCGATACACACAAAATAATTAATGAAACTACCTTAATGGTATTGAAACAATGATTGTAATTACGGAAATTAACATAAACAAAAGTTCCGTGAGTGACTTTTCTGACAGCGATAAAATAATTAAATAAACTTACCCATAATCCAGTACCTACTTGATCGAAGAAAACGTTTTCCCCGGTGAGTGAGTCTGGAATAAATTTGAATAACAAATCGTGTCAACACAATGACTCACGAAAGCAAGATCTACAAAATTGTTAATTACTGCTAAAAGAAAGTACACATAACAGAACCCGATTATCGAATGCTGTTGTACACATTCACTGAAAGTTGGTTTCGCAGGTGTTTGCCGCATGAGTAGGATCTCGAAGAAAAGTTCTTGTCTCCGGTTTTTTTAGTTTTAAACGTAGGCCTTATAGAGCGTGGCGGAACGGTTATCAAATTAACAAAGAAATTACAAAATCCCAACCAAACGGATGTAAATATCTTACCCTGTGACGAATAAATTACTGCAAACACTCGATGAATTCACAATTTGATGTCCATTACAGAGGATGTTATTAGAAAACTTGCAGTCTCTACACGAAACAGGCCATTTTATGCAGTTGTCAGCTTAACGACTTCGTCGTAAAATGACAGTTACAAGAAAAGATCGGCCGAGGGCGTCAAAACCGAAATCTAATTTTAATTCAATATACAGGGTATTACGTTATAAAAATTTTGCACGTAACAGCTTCATGGGTGCTTTGCACTTTCTTGCTGAACCATTTCCTGATGCGCAGACCGTGCACTTACGGCACCATTTCGTGACGTTCTCTTTGCAGTTCACCCAGTAGAATCGTTCTCGAACTATCCCCAATGTCTTCTTAATGCTAAAGTGTCCTCCTGAGATGCTTCAACACTTCTGACACCCGGCTCTTTGGCACTACCAACTGTAGTCTGTTTTCCGTGCGCCTGACACTTCTAAGGTTCGCTTAAGAAGACCGTCTTCTACTATCAAAGAGTCTCACGGCGCCCAGTATGCTTTGATGTTTCTATCCAAAGCGCTCACTTCCTCCCAGGTTGATCGTCGGTCGTTTTCTTTCCAGTCTAGGAGTAGTCTTATTTCAGGGTCGTTTTCTTGTTCGCAACGCAACTTCTCGGGTTCCCACTCGTCGTCAACCATAGCAGTTCTTCGGGGGCATTCAATTTTTTCTTCTAGTGGCGAACAATGGCTGCAGTCCGCCGGACATGGCATCAGCGTTCCGATAACTGCTTCCGGCACGGTGTTCTGTGTCATAGTCATCCTCTTCCAGTCTCTCGATCCATCTTGCCACTTGTCTTTCCGGGTTACGGGACTGCAGTAGCCATTTTAAAGCGGAGTGGTCTGTTCTCAGTAAAAATTTTTATTGATACAAATATTTGTAGAAATGGATGGACTTGACTCCCTCCTAGTCACGCAATAGTTCCTTTCTGGCCTGGAAAAAACCTTACTAAAATACGCGATAACTTTTTCTTGTCTATCTTGAACCTGCGAAAAGACCGCACCTATGGCCAGATTGCTTGTGTCGGTATTCAAAACAAAATTTTCATCTACTCTTGGATAACTCAAAATCGGCGAAGTGACTAGGGTCTGTTTTAGTTGATAGAAAGAATTTTCGCAGTCTTCATTCCATCTAAATTCTGCTCTTTCTTCTGTCAATTTTGTCAAAGGTTTGGCAATGTTGGCAAATCCGGGTACAAATCTTCTATAATAGGTGCATAACCCAAGGAAACTTCGGACCTTATGTTTGTCGATTAGTCTTGGCCATACTTGCACTGCTCGGATTTTGTCTGGGTCAGCCTTTACTCCATCTCTAGATACGACGTGGCCAAGATATTGCACTTCCATCTTAAATACGTGGCACTTCTTTGGGCTCAGTTTGAGCTTAGCCTCACGTAGTCGTTGAAACACTTCTTCCAAGTTGTTCAAGTGTTCTTCAAACGACCTTCCAACCACGATCACGTCGTCCAGATAAACCAAGCACGTCTTCCAAGGCAATCCGCGCAAGATGGTCTCTATCAATCGCTCGAATGTTGCAGGAGCCTCACAGTGAACTGCCACAAACTAGTTCTAATCGTAAAAGCTGTTTTTTTACGATCCTTAGGTTCCAATTCTACCTGCCAGTAACCACTGTTTAAATCTAACGTAAAAAACCACTGGAATCTTGACAGGGTGTCTAACGTAACGTCAATTCTGGGTAAAGGGTAGCTGTCCTGTTTGGTCACGTCGTTTAGCTGCCTGTAGTCTACGCAAAACCTCGTTGATCCATCGTTCTTCTTTACGAGTACCACTGTGGATGCCGATGGGCTACATGAAGGTTCAATCACGTCTTCTCTCTCCATATCCGTAATTATTGGTTCGGCTTCCTCTCTTTTTGCCAAAGGAAGTATCGGCCGAGCGTCTCCGGTATTTAACTTATGTTTCACCACGTTAGTTCTTCCTTTGGAACCACTCTCCAGCGCGAACACATCTTGATACTATTGGATCAACTTTAACTTTAGCCAGCTGGTTTTGGCTGAAGTTTTGGCATTTGCTGGTAAGAATGTCCAATGGATGTTGTGGACACTTCTTCGGCGACGTATCTTTGTTAGATTTTACGCATCTTACAATTTGAGATACTGGCGTGCATTGGCCTACTACGTTTTTCTTTTTCAACGTTACAGGATCTTTCTTGATGTTTAAGATCCTTACTGGCATCGTGTTTTTTACTCGTACTAAAGTTCTATCAACGAGTAGTCTCTTGTCAACTAAGCCGCCATCTATTGGTTCAATTGCGCATCACCACACTTTCAGTTCTTGCAGGCAGAGACATGTCTTCACTCAATAAGACTCGCACGTCTGCCTTCTTTGACGAATGAAAAAGAATTTCTTCATTGTTGATTTTCAGGACATCGTTCTTCATATCCAAATGGAACCTATACTTCTTTATCACGACCATTCCCAAGATAACTTGTTCCGTGATGGGCTACCAGTACTTGATGGTCGAGTACTCCATTTCCCAAACCAATGGTTACTTTGACTTGTCCGTGAGTAGGTATTTCTTCGCCCGTTGCCGTTCGAAGTCGTACTGTTACTGGTGATGTTTTCTCGTTTTCGAATAACATATCAGGACGAATGATGGTCTTCGTCGCTCCAGTGTCAACCAGTAACTGAATACTTCTTCCATTGATCTTGCCATCAAGATAAATGCTATGCAATTGCTCTATCGGCAATGCCATTTGAATTGTAATCTCCGGAACCTGACTAGATGAGATTAACTTTTGTCTCTTTTGGTCAACTCGTTCCAAATTTTCGAACGCTTTTTTTGTCTTCTTCTTGGGTTTAGTACGATGCCGTCGTACATGGCCTATTTCACCACAATTCAAAGTCGTGACTAATCTTTTCCGAAGTATTCGTCGCGCTTACATTCGTATTTTAAACTAAGCTTTTTACCACGCAATACATTTTTGAAAATATGACATTTGTTATTAAATTTTGAAAATTATTAGGCAAAACGTTCTCTGGTACACATTGTCATTTGTTCTGATACTGGAAATATTTTAAAAACACCTTGGGGACATATAAATCAAAATTTTTATATTCCCTATGTTAATCTGTATGCTTCAAAATTTCCGGGACACACGGTATAAACAAGTCAAAAAAATATATATAAAAATTGTTAGTTTTTAACGTATCGTGTTTTCCTTTCAAGATATGGAATTTTCTTCTAAAAAAAATCGGGCGATGCCATTTGAATTGTAATCTCCGGAGCCTGACTAGGCGAGATTACCTTTTGTCTCTTTTGGTCACCTCGTTTCAAATTTTCGAGCGTTCTTCTTGTTCTTTTCTTAGGTTAAGTACGATGCCGTCGTACATGGCCTCTTTCACCGCAGTTCAAAGTCGTCACTCCACTTTTCCGAAGTATTCGTTGCGCTATCTCCTCGATGCTTTCCAATGTGTGCGCGGGTACTTCTACAGCACAGAAAAGTTTATGACCATCTCGTTGCGATGCTTGTTTTGCTGCTCCAAACTCCAAAGCATGCACCAAAGCGTCATGCAATGTCTTTGGTCGAGCTAACCGTAGAGTTTGCTGCCGAAGGCCGTCTACAAAGGTTTGAATAGCCAACTGCTCCAAGAAGGTATCTGGTGTTGTAGGATACGCAAGCCGTGTTAATCTGGCGATGTCAGCTTCCAACTCTTGAAGATTTTTGGCAGCTTTCTGAACCCTACTTTTAATTTGAGCTTGATACACTTGTTGAAGATGAGCATCTCCATATCGCATTTCTAAACGTGAAATTAAAAGTTTGTAATTTTTTTTGTAGGTGGTCAGGAACAGTTAGTAAAATGTCAAGCACTTCTCCACGTAAGCACACGATTAAAGACGTCGCTTTCTGCTTGTTGCTCCAACCATTGGCTGTAGCTGCGGCTTGAAACTGCTTGTAAGTTGGCCATGGAACTTGGCCATCAAAATTGGCAGTACAACTTTAAACTTGTGAGTGGTTTCTTTCCGATGGTCCATTATTAAATCTTCGCTCGTGACGCTTCCTTCACATTGGCAAATCATTTGGTTCATTCTTTCTTCAAGCAGTTTTATTCTATCCCTTACTGCTTCTATTTATCCTTTATAGATGCGCAAATTTCTTCTTTTAAATTTAACATATCTGTTTGGGTTTCCTCTTGAACAATTTTTATTTGATTTTCTATGCTCGTTTGTATTTCTTGTTTTAAACGTGTAGAATTTTCCATCAATTTTTCTTCTGTCTTCTACGTACTTTCAAGTAATTTTTCTTCAATTTTCTGAGAATTTTCGCAAAACTATTCTTCAATTTTTCTAGAATTTTCTGAGAATGTGCGAATAGTTTTTCTTCAATTTTCTGACAATTTTCGCTCATTTCTCTATTATTTTCTTCCATATTTTTATTCATCTTCGAGAATTTCAAATATTTTTGAATTCATTTTTACTGCTTGCAAACGTGTCACCGACATAAATTATATAAAAAGTTTAAATACACTACTTTAACGAACTGAAATAGCTATGGCTACACTAAATTTTTTACATGTTTACTATTTTCTTTGAATTGTTGTTTATCTGATGGAAGATATACTTTGACTTACACATCTAACTATGGTTATCAAACGAGTGGTCGTGAATGCATGGTACACTCGAGAAAAGAAAAAACGGGACTACCTATTTTTAAATACTAACATGTAATGTGTAAACGCAGGTCTTAAATAGCTCAGGTAAATTTTACTCAGCAGTATTTTAAACTATGAATATTTTTTTTATTGTTGTATGTTTAAGCCGATAATTTAATTGTGTTAAAGAAAAGTTTTGTCGGTTACGATCCTAACAAAATTTTCAAGTTTATTATACATTTACAAGTGAAATTTAAGGTGGATAATTTGTCATTTTAAATTATTTTGTGTTTTTTTTTACATTCAGTTACCACTTGTAGTTATATTACTAATGATAACTTTATTTAGGTAACAATTAAATATTTTTTCTATTTTTTTTAATTATAAATGTTTCTTGTGAAGATGAATATATATTTTTGTAATTTTTGCAAAAAAATACTAGCAAATAAAATAAATTTAATAAGGAGTATGACCCCTATTTATTATACTTATCAAAGCATTAGACTTTAAGAGTCACTCATAAATTTTTAATTGTCGGAACTAATTGTATCCTGTTTTTGCCATTGAAGTTGTTGATCTTCAATATTTTTGGTGTGTAAAAATAAAAATTAAGAAACAAAGATAGGAAATTTTTCTTATCGATTTGAAGATTTTGACACAAAAACTAAAGGAAAACTTAACGAAAGTGAAAAAAAAAACTACAATGTCATCGATTATATATTTTTCTAATGCACAGATTAAGGTTTGTTTTAGAGAATCTTAAGATAGTTGAAATTGAAAAAAATAAAGAAAGTACAATTTTATCTTATCAATTTAAAGTTTTTGGTAAAAAAAAATAAATAAACGAATATAGTAAAAAGAATTTAGTTTCGACAATTAAAGAAAAAAATAGGATGAAAATTAACATATTGAATAAAACTAAACATAACAAGTTGAATAGATAGATGTAAAATGTGTGTCAATGCTGTAGCCGAAACTTGGAAAATTCGGTTATAACATTGACACGATTCAAACCGGTAAGACGTTCTTCTTTAATACAAAATAAATTTTTAGTTCTTATTTTTTCGTTTTACTTCACTTTTCACCGTAAATTTAAATGTTTGGTTTTTTTTAATAGTTACTTTCTTTACCAAAATTTTTGGAACAATAAAACACATTTTTTTTCTTTCGTTTCTATAGTTTTTACCAGGTTTCTCCATTCGGTTATTTGGTCAATGACCCTACAAACAAATACATACTAAAAATTGTTTTATTATTGATTTACATTGCAAAGATGTTGAAATTATTAATGCAAGCGCAATACATTCGAAAACTAGTGAATTTTCCCAATTGAGAAAAAATGTGTTTTTCAAGTTTTATTATTGAAATGACCCTCTTCCAGCACTGACCATCAGCCGCCACTGCTATCGATTACAATCGATGGTTTCCCACTTTTCTTCATTTCTTTTTTTTTCATTTAATCGATTACATTTAGTTTAAACGATTGATCTTATTTAAAACGTCACATCGGTTCCAATGTATTACCAAAATCTTCAAATTCAAATTATCTTTGTTATTTTATAAATTGAAGACGTTTCCGTTTGTTCAAGTTTTATGTCACTTTTTTCCATTTTTTACTTTAGTTTTTATTGGTTAATTTTATTTAGCAGGTTAACTTTTTTTCTTCTTTATCATCAGTTACTTTAATTTATTTTATTTACTCTTTGAGTGTTTAGTTTTAATACGTTTTTTTGTGTTGATAATGAACGCCATTCTATGACAAATAAAGGTATTAACGGTAATTTAGATTTAAATGAAGTTGTTATATAACAAAGCGAGAAGCAGGAAATCTTTTAAAGAAGCAAGTACTTGCAAAAATATAATATTAGACTTAGACGCAGGTAGTGTCCCGTTTTTTTGTTCCTTGTGTATACACTGAGAAGTGTATTGCATTGCTAATAAGAATATTGGTACAATAGCTGCCTAAAAATGATTTAAGGTTCTGTTTCTATTTGAAACGATCTCTATCTAGAATGTTTTTGTCATTGTCTGTGTGATTATCTGGTATGTTTTATCCGCGTCTGCACTTAAAAGCAGTTTATCACGTTTTTTTTTATTCTCTTAGACTATACCACGATTTAGCTCACTTTGTCGAAGAGTGGGTATGGGTAGTACTCAGCAAAACAGCAAATTTATTAGGGCGCCATATTCGTTGATACGCTTACAGAATGATCTTACCAGATAAAACAAAATAGCCATAGCAACCAGTCTCCTTTGTGGAATCAAGTATCACAATTAGGTTTTGTTTTGCAATAAGCCAATTTTCCCACATTAACGACGCCAGATTCAATTTGACTTGACCTTGATGACCATTGATAAATCACAATTTTGAGAAATTTTCGTTGGGCATTAATATTACAACGTGTTTATTTTATGGTTAGTTTAATAAAAATGACAAACTAGATCATCCGACAGGAAGTGGCAGTTATAAATCGAAATGCGAAGTTGCCAACTAAAATTGGAATAAAATATAGGAAGTATTCAAAGTGACTGATAAGAGAATTATTAATATTACAAGTTCGCAAAAAATATCTCTAGCATAGTGTAAACGTTTATTTCTTTAAAATAAGAAACAGATGTAGCTTGTGCAAATAACCGTAAGACTGACGCTACGTTTCTATTGAGAAACTACTACATATCTAACACGCGTTGTTTATACCTATAGTAAGATTAGTCGAGTACATTATTCGAAAGTACTCTCCATTATTATTTTATTTTTGAATCGATTCGTTGAAACAAAATTGCGAAAGTATTTTTTTACATTTGTCTTTTGCTTCTTTGTAGTAGTCTTAGTACCATTCTCTGTTATTTTTATTGTGGTTACGTGGCGTCTGAAATCTGGTGATTTTCTAACTAGGTCTGTGTAGAGCTAGGTCAGTTTTACAGAGTAAAAGTAGGATTTTAGCTCTTTTTTCAAGATGATCTAGAAACCGTTTTGATTGTCAAATTTATTCAAGGGTTTTTTTCAACATTTGCGCCGCTTCTCGCTAGATGATTCAGCTCTATTTTTTTTCTAAACCCTTATACTCAGACAGCTACATCAAACTAACGTGATTATTATACCAGTCGATATAGTGAGTTTAAAGAGCCTTTGAACACAATCTTTTGAAGTAAATTAACAGTCAAGACATAGGTAAAATTTACAAAATTGCTTCTGTTTGAAAGTTCATTTTTTGGATGAACATTTTATTACGGGTTACTTAAGACAAAGAAAACTACAATCAATGTGGTCAAACTGTAGCAATTGATTTGTAAACCTAGATGCCAGCTTCCGTAGGCTTTCTTATGTTAAAAATATTTTGATATAAGTTGCGCACTGTAGGAATTTTGTCCCAGGACGTACCTTTTACATACGGAACATTAACGGTCATTTTGACATATGGAAACGTTTTTGGCGTAACAAAGACAGTACGTGAAACTTAATGTTGTGCTCAATGAGACCTCCATTTTTAAATATTTGCATATTATCCACGTTATAAATGGTTGCATTGATTTCGTTTCGTATGTGTTGCTTGTGAGAGTTTTGCAGGGTGCCTTGGGCCGACACCATGTGTCTGCCCCTTGGAATTATACATGTCTATTAAGTACATCTTTTTCGAGTCAACTTGTAGCACGTACAAATGTGAACATTGGTTACTAACACCAATTTGATGAATTAATTTGGGTAATTCAAGTCGATGCAGTATTTGTAAGATGGTCGATTAAACCTGAGTCTGCGACATTAACAGTGAAAGTCATTTGGAAGCTTGACGCATTCGGTTTGTAACTGTCACTGATTGACTTACGAGCAATTTACACATCAATCAATATCATCATATACCTATTTTTATTTTTTTACACTTTTAGAAATGTGAGGTGACGATTCGGATATGCCATTAGCTAATAGCATATCTGGATAATCGTGAGTAACACCCTTCTTTACTATTTATGAATTTGTATTGGTATCGAACGTATATACAAACGATTTAGATATATATGTTGGCACGATTAATGCATGCAGATTTGTTTGTGCAGTTTATTACAAGTGTGTTGGGGTTCTGATTACGTAATCACTGGATTCGCATCGAAGTTTTATTCTTCGCTTATATATTAATTTATTTTTTATATCGTAATACGATTAATTTCTGTAATTATATGTACGAAGTGTTGTCTAATCTAATTTTTTTAACTTCTTTTCTTCTTTGTTAAAATAAATATATTTGTTATTATAACTCTGTTTTGCAATTGGCTTACATTCAGTGTTCGACAGATGTAAACGGGATATGTAGTTAATATTTTTACCGTTTTGGCGCTCTTTTAATTACCTTATAATTAGCACACCAAGTACCATTCTTAACCGTCTATCCGAAGTGTTGAGCTGCTTCCTGTACTAAGTTACGGTTAAATATATATAACAGCTTACTTAGTTGAGTTGCTCAAGTCGAGTTATAACAAGCATAGAATAAAGAGGCATTATAAATAAAGGCCAATCTTGCAGGAAGACTAGTGACGATTACTTCAAAAATTATATACAAAGAGCTAATTACATCTAGTTACCGTAAGGTAGGGTAAATCAGGGAGAGATGGGTCAGTAGAAGAGACGACCACCCGTGCTTTTTCGAATACTATGGCTTGCCACGCCGTTGTAGAATCATGGAACAACGTCAGTTACTGGTCGGCAGTATGAAATTTCGTTTTGAATCGTTGCGGAAATTTTATGTAGTGTTTCCTTAGGATAGGTGTTTCACTTGAGGTAAGATTTAGGGAGAAGTTCAGGCGTGTTACAAGCAGATTCTAGCGTGCATTTAATCATAAAAGCGTAGCGTTCATTTTTTTAACTTTTTGAGGATTTACTGGTCCACTTATAAATCTAGTTTTAGAAGAGACAGACCAGCAAGATATAGAAGAGATGAATCCATGTCGTGTTGTTACAGGATAATGCCCAATTAGTACATCCGCAAGCAAAATGTGGATAAAAGGGGTTATTGGTCTGCAGACGATTTATCTTCTGCCGTTAACGGAGTAGGGTTCGAAGAAATGAGTGTAAACGAAGCAGCAAGGTCATTTGGGATTTTAAAAATCACGTTTAAACGCAGATTTGTAGCTAGCAATCTAGATAAAAACGGCTTTTTGGGTCCTGGTAGCGTAATTGGTAAAGAAGTAGAGACAAAACTTGCTACTTACATCACAAAATTATAGAAAGGAGGCTTTGCACCGACTAGGCAGGAGGTACGGATAATGGCTTATAATTTAGCCGAACCTCTTGGAATTTAACATAAATTTAATCGGAAGATGATGAGTGCATGAACTCTTGGTAGTTAATAATTTTGTAGAAGCTGAAAATACTTCAATAGGCCGAGCGTTGAGAATGTCTAAAAATATTTAAAAAAACTTGAAGATGTCCTTTCTGAAAATAGTTTGTTTGACAAATACGGTAACATTCACAATACAGACGAAACAGGTCTACAGTTGACCATACGAGCTGGGCAGGTGCTGGCTGAGAGAGGATCCAAAAGTGTACCTTGCATTAGCTCGAGTGAAAATAATAAGAGTACAAACCTGCTATAACGCAAGGGTTTATTTGCTTTTTTACTGCGCGTTTAAAGGGAAAAATGCTAAAGCGGAATAGGCTGATGGAATGCCATCCGGTTCAAATATTCACATGTTAGAAAAGTCGGCGTACGTGACGTCAGAAATTTTCCTGGACTGGCTATAGAATTATGTCTACTCTAGAAAAGCATCCGGAAAGGTTTTACTGATAGTAGATGGACACACGTCGCACACGACTAATCGCCGAGGGCAACGACATTAATTTATTCTTTTTGCCCAGTCGCCCTTTCTTTAAAAGCCTTAAGGGGCATTATTACGATTTGTGCGGGAGGATGATCAAATGCAACTCTAATAGGAAATTAAATCGGTTGCAAATCTTTAGGAGAGACCTGGGGAAACTTGGATACAGTCAGCAATGCAATATCGGTCTTTTGAGCCACAGGAATTTGGCCTTACAATACGGATGAAATACCCGATCACGTATTTCTAACGCAACCACTAAATGTGGATGTGGTACATTCAAAAGACAAATTTGAGGAGAGGATGGTCTCACAGAAACATTGACAGAAACTGCTTTACAAGCAAGATGTTCCCAAACTCCTCTTCTACGAGACCTGAACCAGAGGGTATAGTTTCCAAAGAATTTAATGAAATAGAAGTAACACCTGGATAACTTTCAATAGCTTTTTTTTCTGTTCTATGTAACGTCAGCCATGAAAAAGGTTCGTGCTAATACAATGGGCAACTTAACGTTATCAAGTAACATTGCTCGTATTCGCCAGAAAAAACAAATCTTTACATGTGGTTTTACGTGATGCGACTACCGTTAGGTTTAAACACCACGGGTTTCTGCAACCTCGGATCGAGATACGCTCGATCAACGCAACAAGCACCGTAAACGGTCTACGAATGTCTCCCTGCCGATTTAGCTTCGAGATACAGGTCTCTTGTCAAGCACGGCATAACACGGACCACTAATCCTACCGATTAAGCAGATTGGTACCCGAATAAACAATAAACGTGCTCCTACGATCGGGGTTTTACCACAATCACTACGAGTTCATCCACAAAATGACCGGGCAGAAGGACGCAGTATGGCACGCAAGCGTTGCCAAGACCGCGGTCAACATTCCGGGACTCCCGAGTCGCCCGTAGTACACTACAAAGTCACGGTTGGACTTTTCAAAGCCAGTTCTCGAAAGGAATCCACCAGACAAGAACCGACTCCTACCTATTTTAGGTCCTGTAACCTGAGGCGTAGGTAACGCCAGCTAGAGTTGTGCAGACTCGCCAAGCCTGTTGGTCCGAGATCAACAGTGCCGCGTCTATCGGTGTGCGAGCACAAAGGGGCTACGCACAACGGGACTACGGTTCGTGCTGGCTCTAACCACTCTACACTTCTCCCTACCTGGATACTGCATTCACTCATATCACAAGACTCAAGGCACAGCTTTCTTTCGCTCCAACACACTCTCAGCAAACTCTCTAAACATCCGCCAAGTCGCCTCGTCACCCAAAAGCCTACTAAGATCTGAACTAACTTCATCTCCTTCTAAGGGAAACCTTAGATCTGACCTCTCAGGAAGATCTGCGTACAGTCCACACCTCAGCAACACATGCTCTCAATTCTCATCCTCCTCATCACACAAACACAAAGCACTCCCCGTCCTACCAATACGATTCAGATACCCGTTGAAGCATCCGTGCCCCGTGAGGAAGCAACCGACTGCCCAACCGATGTCTAACCACGGACACTTTTCCACCGTCAGCACATCCCTCATAAAGCGAAAAGTCACTCTTTCTTTCTCGCACGAATTCCTCTGCCCTCTCTACCTCATTCAGCAAATCAATAGGATCGCGCGGGATCCGCTTACGCACTACATACAACTCGCCTCGCATACGAGCCTCTAAGCCCCACGGAACGACGGCAAAGAGAACTTGTAAGGCCTCAGTCGACACTGTCCGACAGACCGGAAGCATCCCATACAAAACAACTGTCTGCGCACGGTTCAGCAAAACAACCATTCTCTGAAGATTCAGACGACGATACCAGACACTCGACGCGTACAAAGCACAAGCCGACATCATGCCCTGATACCAGACACGTGCAGCTGCACCTCTAACGCCCCATTCTTTCCTGAGAACTCGTCTCATCATCCCTCTCAGCTGAACGATCCTGCCACGCACGACCTTCGTGTGACGATTGAAGCTCATCCACTCTCCGACATAGACGCCTAGATAGCGAACACAGGTAGACAAACTAACCTGGCTGCCCTCCAGACGTAACGCCGGTGGTATTGCGACCGCGAGAGATCTCTTCAACATCAGCATCTCGGTCTTCTGTCGCAAAACACTCACGCCGACACTTAATCCCCATTCGTTGACCAAATTCAAGCACTCCTGACCCTTCTTCTCCAACGCTGCCTTGCTCGTACCTTCCACAATAAGCGTTAGGTCGTCTGCATAGGCCACACATTCACACCCGCCGCATCTCAATTTCTCCAAAAGTACATCCATCATCATATTCTAAACCGTGGGGCCGCAGACATCCTTTCAAAGCCCGCCTCTCAACAACATCCTCTACTCTCTGGAGCCAAATAATACGCTCCCTGAAGTAATCCTTTTACAAGTTTAGCTCTTTACAACCAACTTCGGCTAATAGCTCAATCACTCTGCTCCAAAGGAAGTTATCAAACGCTCCTTTGAAATCCACAAATATACCGAGCACGTATTTGTACTCCGATACACTCACAATCTCCTTCAGGTGCCACTAGGCATCTTCGTCGATTTCTCTTTCTTAAAGCCAAACTGCCTTTTACTTCTAGGCCACACCAGAGTCTCAAGCCTTACCACCAACATTCTCTCGAGAATCTTTCCAAAAACACTTAACAAACAAATCGGCCTGTACGAACTCGCAACACTCCTGTCCTTAAAAGGACCTTTCAGGACCTCAATCACCCGCAGGCAGGCATTTCCAAGCACCAGAAAGTAAGCCCCAAGTTCACCTACCACGTGCTTGGCTAGCAAAGGCTCAACACCGTCGATGCCGGGGTCCCTGCCAGTCCTCAGACGCTTTACCGCATACCACATCTCATCATACGTGAATACACTTGGCGTCACCTCGACGCGCTCATACATACGATCATCATACACTACTACTTCTACAGAAGAAGCAGAGCCAAAAAACAAAAACTTTAGTAAGAAAAGCAGGAGAAAGGCGAACATTTTAAAACCTACAGAAAAAGTGTTGCAAAAGAAAGACACGACTCTACCTCTTCAAAATCTGATAAATACGTTGTCTTGAATGATTCGTCTAGTGGGGAAGAAACGTTTGGTGATCTCGGAAATCAGTGTGCTGAGTGCTTCGAAGACTATCGCTTTACAAAGAAAAAGGTACCGTCTTCATTAGGAAAAATGGGAAGAGTCCTAAGCTGACTTGTTGTATTTTGTGAAAGATTTTTATATTATTTCTAACACCCAAAGCGTTTGGCTTCGTTTCACAGTCTTTGTTACCAATAGAATAATCAGTAAAAGAAGGATTATTTGTTTTTAATTATTTTGGTGTTTGATGATTGGTGTTCAAATAACATCAAAAAATTTGCGTTAATCATTACTATTATTCGTATAGTTTTAAGTGTTTCAACTAAATATAATGTTGGCCAAAACTTAAATATGATTAAGGATTATGATTGAAGTTTAATCACAATTTAATTACTTATCATTTATTCTGCAGTAGTGATTTATTTGTGTTTGTGATTTGACAACTTCTACCTTTTGTATTTGGTTAGCAAAGTAAAAATACAACGAACGAATTTTGTAAAAAATGTTATGTTATCATTAAAGCTTTATTTGAAATTTATATTCTTAAACTTAAAAACATAATCCAGGCGGTGAAATATGTAAAGCCTTGTAGATAAATTTTACGAACTTCATGTTTTTCCCCAAAAAGATAAATCATTTTAAAGTGAAAAAAAAGTCTTGCATTTATACATCTCTATCACAAAAGATGCTTTTACCACGCTCAAGTAATGATAAAGTTTTATGCCCAACAATTTTATAGTCAAACTTTGTGGTATAACGTTTTTTATATTCATATTAAGAATTAAGAAGTTTTTGATGTTACACTAACGTCATTGTTATTGAAATTTCAATTGGCAGTACGTGAGAGTAAAGCAATTGTTAGACGTGCACGAAACCTGTGCATAATTGCAATGTGTAAATTAGTTAGCAATAATGTTTGACGTTTAATGCGTGATTTAATGCACGTATCATAAGGATCGTTGTGTATGATAATCAGTGTAATGATAGTGACATTTTGACTTGGCTTAATATTTGTAGACAAATATTGATTTGGTGTTAAATGTTTATATTTGAATATTTTATGTAAATACATCAATTTTCCTCATACTTTATCTTTCCGGTGTTTTCCTGGTTTGTTATAGACCGCATTTGACTAATAATAGAAGTTTATAATGAAATTTTTGGTTTATGTGGTTTAAAATAATTAAAAACTGCTGATTGGGATTAGTCAGTATTTTCATAATTAATGATGAGTCGTAATCGATTCAAAAAGTATTCTGAATTTTATTTTTGAACAATTCGAAATCCATTAATTGTGTAAATGGAACCTGTAAAGTGATATAACCCAACCAATTGAATCAATTATGGTAATTTCTGCGAACACGACACCAAAACTGATTAACTCGCTACATTATTTTAATTTCAAAATTTTATTCATATTTTTTGTTGCAGATGTAATACATAAAGCTGTTGTACCAAGATTACCTCAGGTAAGAAATATGCATTATTACTCGACAATTACGCAACCATAAAACTAATCATTAATGTTATGATTGAGCCACAGCGTTCTACATTCAAATCAATTATCAGACACTTTCTCAAATAATTCAATCGCGGCTATAAAAATTAACTTCGTAAATGGTAATCAAAATAAAACAAATTATAAGTAATTAAGTTAACTCTGTGCAATGTTAACTTACTTAAATTGCTTCTATTAAACAATTTAATTTTAAATGGTTTATTTTTAAATTGAGTTTGTTTAAAACTTTTAATTAGCGACGAAGTTCTAAGAAGAATTTTGGGTTTGTGCGTGTTTTGATAATGACCACAACGCGAAATACTATTTATGTAGAAAATTAATTTTGACTAACTAGTTTATACATTTCTGTCTGAAATTCTAATTTAACATTATAACTGTGTTAATTCCATCTAACACTTGATAACCCCTACGTAACAAATGTTACGTTATTAATTTTAACCGTTCTTCTGTTTGCGAATGGCACTAGCTGACAGTTTAGACGTTCCTCCGAGAAACACATAATTAACATTTTAATTGATTTTTGTATAAATTAAATTTACGTTGCGAAAGGACGTTTCTCAATTAATTTGGCGCTTTTTAAGAACGATTCGCTGTAATTAAATTTACTTTCTCGAAAGGTTTTGACTTTTTCTAAAGTATCTATAGAATTGGGCAAATGAAATATTTTGTTAAAAAGTGGGTTAGTACTCAAACTGGAGAGGCTATAAATCAACATTCATTACTGAATACATTTTGGAATACCGACAAATTGTTAAATAAAAAAATTCGTACAGTAGGCGTCAACATTTTTGGTAATTTGCGTAACGACATTGTAAAATGAATTTATTAATCCAAATCGTACCGTTAATTCAGCAACAAATCTAATAAATTGTAAATCGCATGTAATAAAGATACGTGCTGTATAATTACCATTGGTTTACGTCTTTGTGATAGCGTAGTGTATTTATGATTCGACAAACTCTTTACCTTTATTTAATACTCCGCACATGTAATCAAGTTTCTTTAATACAAATACCAACACAAATTGCAATAAAAGATGAAATTACAAAAAATAACTGTAGGAAGAAGTGGTACGAAGAACAGATCCTTATCCAATCTGCTTTACAGATACCAATCCAGCGAATGTTTTTTAAGTCAAAACCGTATATATATATTTAATTACTTGTTCTTCAGCGTACACGTAAATTCTTGGTGAAGCTGTTCAATTCCTCATCAGTGAACAGCTGTGATTCACCAACAACACCTGGATCTTACGCATTCTCATTATAAATTCTGTCATCTTCGTCTTTTTGCCTTTTAAAACACAATAAGTTTTGAGTGAAAACAACATTAAGTATTTGTGACACCTTCTACTAAAAACTGTTTGCATTAATTGCCCACCGGAATTGAATGGGTCGGTGAAGAATTTAAATTTACTGAAAAACTCAACAGAAGCTTTAGAATTCAGGAAAAAAAATTTCTTGGGACTCGTTTTCTTTGAGCAGACTTGTTTACTGTCTTACTTCACAAAATATTTTGAGAGTTGGTAAAATCTGTAGTTTATGGGGTTAAGCTCACGAGAAGAAGAAGTTGTTTGTACGGATCGCTCTTTTTATCTACAATACTCAAAGTTTCCTATTTGATAGTGATTATGGTTTAGGGTACGGATGAATGACCATTTCTATCACTTAATTGTATTTAATATTTACACATTATTTTACTGTTGTAACGATTATTATTAAAACTAATTTATTTATGCTAAAAATGTGTACACGTTTAAACTAACCGAACTAATTAAATCTAAGGATATTTAATAAAAACACTTACACTAATTTATATCGCAACTATCACTTGAAAGATAAAGTCCGCGGATAACTTCACACACTTGTTTAACACTTATTGTTTACATTAAAGTCACGTACAAGGTTATACTGCCCAAACTTCTTTTTTAAATACGATTGCAAACCTTCTGGTTATGTCAAGATCCTTGCGCACGCAATGTGCGATGGCGTAATCTTTTTGTGCTTGGAACAGATCTTCTTGTTCCTCGGTGGTATCTCCGAACCTAGTTTTTTCAGAACCTCCGCATAAGCTCATAAACGTGTCGAACGCTATTCCTTTGATTTGATTTCTGGTTCTGCTAGTTATTATTCTGGTTCGGACCTGAACTTGCGTATTGTGGTTATCGCTAGCAAACGGGGTTAGACGATCGACGTGGACCACTTGTGGCTTGCTTCTGGGTGGTTTTCGGGTGCGATATATAACGTCATTAATACGCTGCACGACTTTATAAGGATCCTCTCATTGCCTTTGCAGCTTCAACGACAAACCACGGCTTCTTTGGGGATTATAATCCAAACAATGTCGCCAGGTTGAAACCCACCATTTTGTGCCTTGACGTCATATCTAGTCTTCATCCTGTCGCTGGCAATTTGTGTGTTTTTACGGATGTCTTCATGTACTTCGTCTAGCCTTTTGGTCAGCTTGCTGACGTATTCTTCTCCAACAACTTTTTCTTCCGATCTTTGTCCAAATCGGAGGTCGCATGGCAGTCGTATTTTGCGACAGAACATCACACAGGATGGTGTTTGGCCTGTGCTTTCGTGGACGGATGATCGGTATGCCATTAGGAAAAGGTGCATATATTGATCCTAGTCTCTTTGGTGTTCGGCCACTACTTTAGCTAAGTATTTTCCTATTGTTCGATTCATCCACTCAACCATGCTATCAGATTAAGGATTTAACACTTCTGACACCCAGCTCTTTGGCGCTACCAACTGTAGTTTGCTTCCCGTACCCTCGACACTTTCTAGGGATCGCTTAAGAAGACGTCTTCTACTATCAAAGAGTCCCAGTATGCTTTGACGTTTCTACCCAAAGCACTCACTTCTTCGCAGGTTGGTCGTCGGCCGTTTTCTTTCCAGTTCAGGAGGCATTCGAGTTGTTCTTCAAGTCGCGTACAATGGCTGCAGTCTGCTGGACATGGTTTTCTGGACAAGGCATCAGCGTTCCGATGACTTCTTCCGGTATGGTGTTCTGTGTCATAGTCATATTCTTGCAGTCTCTGAATCCATCTTGCCACTTGTCTTTCCGGGTTACGGTACTGAAATAGCGATTTTAAAGCGGCGTGGTCCGTTCTTAGTAAAAATTTTCGTCCATTCAAATATTTGTAAAATATGGACTTGACGACTGCTAACAGCTCCTTCCTAGTCACGCAATAATTCCTTTCTGGTTTGAAGAAAACCTGGCTAAAATGCGCGACAACTTTTTCTCGTCCATCTGGAACCTGCGAAAGAATCGCGTCTATGGCCAGATTGCTTGCGTCGGTATTCAAAACAAGTTTTCTACCTTCTTTTGGATAATTCAAAATTGGCGAAGTGACTAGGGCCTGTTTTACTTGATGGAAAGCATTTTTGCAGTCTTTATTCCATCTAAATTCTGGTTTTTCTTCGGTCAATTTTGTCAGAAGTTTGGCTATATTGGCAAATCCGGGTACAAACTCAAGGAAACTTCGGACCTGATGTCGATTGGTCTTGGCCATGCTTGCAGTGCTTGGATTTTGTCTAGGTCAGCCTTTACTCCATCTCTAGATACGACGTGGCCAAGGTATTGCACTTCTTTCTTAAAACCTGACACTTCTTTGGGCTCAGTTTGAGTTTTGCCCCATGTAGTCGCTAGAACACTTCTTTCAAATTGTTTAAGTGCTCTTCAAACGACTTTCCAATAACGATCACGTCATCCAGGTAAACCGAGCACGTCTTCGAAGACAGTCTGTGCAAGATGGTCTCTAACAAACGCTCGAACATTGCAGGAGCGTTACACAGGCCGAAGGACATCACGGTGAACTGCTACAAACCAGTTCCGATCATAAAAGCTGTTTTTCACGATCCTTGGGTTCCAATTCTACTTGCCAGTAATCACTCTTTAAGTCTAACGTAGAAAACCACTGAGATCCTGACAAGGTGTCTAACGTATCGTCAATTCTGGGTAAAGAGTAGCTGTTCTTTTTGGTCACGTCGTTTAGCTGTCTGTAGTGTACGCAAAACCTTGTTGGTCCATCTTTCTTCTTTACGAGTACCACTGGGGACGCCCATGGGCTATTTGAAGGTTTGATCACATTTTCTCTTTTCATATCCGTAGTTATTTGTTCGGCTTCTTCTCTTTTTGCCAAAGGAAGTCTGCGTGGATGTTGTCGTATCAGCCGAGCGTCTGCGGTATTAATTTTCTGTTTTACCACGTTAGTTCTTCCTTTGGAACCACTCTCCAGCGCGAACACATCTTGATACTCTTGAATCAACAGTTTAAATTTAGTCAGCTGGTCTTGGTTTTGGCATTTGGTGGTAAGAATGTTCAATAGATGTTGCGGACACTTCTTCGGCGACGTATCTTCGTTAGATTTCACGCATCTCACAATTTAAGATACTGGCGTGCATTGGTCTACCACGGTTTTTTTTCAACGTTACAGGATCTGAGTTGATGTTTAAGATGGTTACTGGCATCGTGTTTCTCACTCGTACTAAAGTTCTGCCAACGAGTAGTCCCTTTTCAACTATGCCGCCTTCCATTGGTTCAATCGCGCGAATGTAGCTTTCCCGGAGATTTGCATTCAGGCGTGCCATCACCACACTTTCAGTCTTCGCAAGCAGAGTCACGTCTTCACTCAATAAGACTCGCACGGCTGCTTTCTCTGACGTACGAAAAGGAATTTCTTTATTTTCGATCTTCAGGACATCGTTTTTCATATCCCAAATGGAACCCGTACTTCTTTATAACGTCCATTCCCATGATACTTCCGTGATGTCGGCTACCAGTACTTGATGGTCGAGTACTCCATTTTCCAAACTAATAGTTACCTTGACTTGTCTGTGAGTAGGTATTTCTTCGCCCGTCGCCGTTCGAAGTCGTACTGTTACTGGTGATGTGATGTGATGGTCTTCGTCGCTCCCTTCAAGATAAATGCTATGCAATTCCTTTATCGGCGATGCCATTTGAATTGTAGTCTCCGGAACCTGAGTAGGTTAGATTAACTTTTGTCTCTTTTGGTCAACTCGTTCCAAATTTTCGAGCGCTCTTTTTGTCTTCTTCTTAGGTTTAGTACGATGCCGTCGTACATGGCCTATTTCACCGCTGTTCAAAGTTGTCACTAATCTTTCCCGAAGTATTCGTCGCGCTATCTCTTCGATGCTTTCCAATGTTTGCGCGGGTACTTCTGCTGCACAGCAAAGTTTATGACCATCTCGTTGCGATGCTTGTTTTGCTGCTTCAAACTGCAAAGCAAGCACAAAAGCGTCATCCAATGTCTGTGGTCGAGCTAACCGGAGAGTCTGCTGCGTTTCGCTGTCTCGGAGACCGTCTACAAAGGTTTGAATAGCCAACTGCTCCAAGAAGGTATCTGGTGCTGTAGGATACGCAAGCCGTGGTAATCTGGCGATGTCAGCTTTAAACTCTTGAAACTTTTGGCAGTTTTCTGTACCCGACTTTTAAATTAAGCTTGATACACTTGTTGAAGATGAGCATCTCCATGTCTCATTTCTAAACGTGAAATTAAAAGTTCGTAATTTTCTTTTAGGTTGTCAAGAACAGTTTGCAAGATTCCAAGAGCTTCTCCCTGTAAGGACACTATTAAAGACGTCGTTTTCTGCTTGTTGCTCCAATCATTAGCTGTAAACTGCTTGTAATAGGTTGACCATGGAACTTTATCATCAAAATTTGGAGGTACAACTTAAACTTGTATGTGGTTGCTTCCTTATGGTTCATTATTAAATCTTCACTCGTGACGCTTCCTTCGCCGTGACAATTTATTTGGTCCATTCTTTCTTCAAGCAGTTGTATTCTTTCTCTCAATTTTTTTCTAGTTTGTCTTCTATGGTTCTTGAATTTTCTTCTAACTTCTGTTCTAATTTGTCTTCTACTTATTCTATTTTGTCATTCATAGATTGTTTTTCGTTTTCCAGAACTTCGCATATTTCTTCTCTTAAACTTAACATGTTCATGTTAACAAGTTTCCTCTTGAACAATTTTGATTTGATTTCCTACACTAACTTTTATTTGTTCCTCAATAGTCTTTATTTTATTTTCCATGCTCGCTCGTATTTCTTCTTTTAAACTTCTAGAATTTTCTTCCATTTTTCTGGTATTTTCTTGCATTTTCTGAGATTGTTCGGATAGTTTTTCATTAATTTTTTGAGAATTTTCGCCCATTATTCTATTATTTTCTTTCATATTTTTATTCATCGATTCGAGAATTTCAAATATTTTTGAATCCATTTTAACTGTTTGCAAACGCGTCACCGGCATAAATTTAACCGCGAATAATAATTAAAAAAAAGTTTAATAACACTAAATTTTAATAATGTTTAAACGATATAAACAAACACGTGAATCGCGAACTAAAGTTTGATTATTTACGCAATCTAATGTTTTTATTACGGGATCGATATTAAATTACTTAATGATATTTATACTAAAATCGTGAACAGCTTATTTATTTAACGATTCTAATCGATACCCCGCACTGACGCCACTGTACCGATTATTATTAAAATTAATTTATTGATAACAAAAATATGTACATGTTTAAACTAACCGAACTAATTAAATCTAAGGATATTTAATAAAAACACTTACACTAATTTATATCCCACTATCACTTGAAAGATAAAGTTGTTTACATTACAGTCACATACAAGGTTATTACTTATTTATTTAGATTTGAATAATCTTCTTAACACTGCCGTCTTCACATTACTCAAATAACTGCCCTATGCACCGTATTTATACATTTTAGCGAAACGTTCGCGAATGTTCCACATCCTTCGGTGAACGTTCTGGAAATGTATACAAACCTCGCGAGAATTCTCGGGCTTGAAAATAATTCCTTGTATGTTTCACTATTTTGGACTACTAAATTACATTTTACATTCTAAAGTTCTCTACCAAACAAGAATCTTATTTTACCGCGAACGCACAGTGCTCCTTACTCGTAGACAGCACTCAGGAGATAAGAAGGAAAACGAACTTGCCTGGCCTTGTAGTTTGAACTGGCGGTGAATCGTTTGATTTTTGCTGTATTGTTTAGCAGGATTTACAGATGGCTGAAGAACGCGTAGTTGTGTCGATACTTCTTTTTCATGTAGAAGAAAGGAGATGTTACGCTGTTTTCCTGGTAATTAAAAAAAAATTCCAATATGTATTATACTCGTATCCAACCTTCGAAGATGTAGAAATATTAGTTATAGCGACGTGACGTCATCATGGAAATTTTCCCAATTGTACTTGTACTTTAATTATAGGTGGCACATACCATAAGAGTAGTGTAAGTTTTTCTAAAAAAAAAGGGCATACCGGGTGACTTTTTCAGAGATTACTTCAGGTGATGAATCCTTCGTTCACTAGACTTCTACCTTGCTTTTTTTTTCAAAATTTCCTAATTCCATCGGCCGATATTTTCACATTTCACCTCCCTTACCAACTTTCCAAAGTTATCCACCTTCAGTCTTACCCTAAATTATATTATCATCTTACTTAAAACACTCTCTCACCTTGACCACTCTCGCGCTTCTCTTTTTCTTATCTTTGTGAGATAGGAACCAAAACTCCTCTGGTTTGTCAGAAATTGAATCACATAATTCAGCCTCGACGCTTGTTATTTCAACCACTCATCCACTTGGTTAAATAGTCCGTACGTTCATTTGCTAACGCTTGCCCTATCCCATCTTTTCTGCCACTTCTTCATCATCCTGTTGGAAGATGGATGATGTTCAAAATCTTTCACTTCCTTATACTCTCCCTAACAGGCGGTTAAACGGCTACCACAAGGATGGCTTTCGTCGGCACCGTTCTATAGGGCGCAGTCATCCTCAGGACAACCTTGTACTGGTTTTATTGAACCCATGTGATGTGATGTGAATTTTTCTAATAAAGCAGATCTACTTCAAAATTTTAGTTCACACGAATCAAGTAAGTCAGCCGGAAGTCTAATTGGTTCTCCTTGCGTCAGCTTTGCTGCTGTGGTATTAAACTCTGGTACCACATACGACCGAAGTCTTATTAAAACTGACAGTAGCTTTCCTACTAAGTCGTCGGTTAGTTGAGACTTGTAAGCGGTTTTCAAGACACGGTGTTATCTCTCTGTTTTCTCTTTTGCTTGGGGAGTGGAAAACGGTGGTCTTATTGTGATAAATACCAAGTTGCTTTGTAAAAGCTTCAAATAAGTGGCATTCAAATTCTTTTAACGTGTGTAGTTTGAGATTTTCAGTTTATAGATAAGTTATTTGGCTAAGTAATATGTTGGACAGATACGTGAAAGAGTATTGACTACCATACTACCACTACATTCTACAGTTATGCACTAAAAAAAATAATCTTTTTTTGCCGCCAACATGCGCGTTGCCAAAATTACCAAAATTCTTTGTTGCCGACTTGTTAAAAAGAGTATTACATTAAACGTTGCCAGATGGTGTTCTGTTAACGTGTGATCGTAAAAATATTGATGCAAACGACCGTAATTGATTTAGTTGTGATTAAATTTTAATCATAAAATATACTCAAATTGAGGTTTTGTCCCACTCTGTTAAAGAAGGTAGATCATTTAATCCTTATATTTTTTTTTGTTAATTATATATCTTTATGTATCGATAATTAGTTCATACGATTTAAAGTGTTAGTGACAAGTAAAAATTTAGTTGTCATTCAAATAATCTTAAGTACGGATGAATTTTTATTTATCATTCGGATATTGTTAGGTGACGGATAAAATCAAATGATTAAATATTTATCCATTCAAGTGAAATTAAATGATGTTTAAAAATTTATTATTTATTGATTCTGCATATGAATCTCGAGTTTTGGTTTTTTGGATCACGAGATGAAGTTTTTACAATTATTAAGTAATTTTTAGTAAATTAATCAGAATTAGTAAAATAACGATTGAATTTTTATTCATTATTTACAAATAATGGTACAACTATTACATTTTTATTCATCACTCAGAAGCAAGAAAATTACGAATATTTTGTTATTTATCATTTTAAATCTACTGAATGAGGAATGAATTTTTATTTATTATTTGGAATAAATCAAACGAGAGGGACACTAAGTGCACTAATTTTCTTGGGTAGATTTTAGTTGTAATTCATTTACTATTTAGTCATTGTTGTTAACTTCAATGTTTCATCATCGACAGACATCTTCAATTCCAATGTCGAGATCAGACAAAAGACTTTCAAACTCGTTCAATGCAAATAGATTTGGGAAACGGTCCCGTTTCAAAATAAAGTATCAAAGCTCGATTCTTGTTTTCTACTTTACTAACAACTCTAAGTTGCCGAGATCAAATACGTATCAACATCAAAGAACATTCCTTCTTTGATTGCTTTTAAAAACACTAAAACAAATACGCAGTGACTCATAAAAATCGTGTGAAATTGTAATGTGGTTGCACTCGACCGTAAAATTATTGAAAGATTAATGTTGTTTTAAGAAGTATAAAAAAATAAATATAAAGATGGCACTTGTTTATTAATCCCATTAACTTTATATGTTTGTTCAGTTAATGATTGCATTGATTTGGATTTGTTTGTGCTTAAAACTTCGTCGAGAGTACAATGTAGGAAAACGCACGTGTACGACAATATAATCAACTGGAAGTATTGTGTAACTTCAAAAAGCCTTTCTTGTGGAATTCAATTGAATATACGAAAAGCTTTTTAAGATTACGATTTGTTCCTACCATTTTAATGAACAACAAACAAATCCTGTAAAGTTTTTATAGAACTTTGACAACTTCGCTTAGAGCAGAGGTTCCCAAACTTTTTTGTGTCGTAGACCCCTTGCCATGTTTTTCGGTTTTGGGTAGACCCCCTACTTACCTGATATTGATTTTTTGTAAATTTTTAACTGTAGTGAAGTTTAGTGTTAAAAACTTAAAAGTAAAAACACATGTTTTATACATTTATTAATTGAATTTAAATTAACCCTTGATTAACAAGGCACTGTAAAAGGACACATTTAAGAAGACTGTGCCATTTATGACACCTACCGTTTTCTTTATATCTGACTTATTTTGACTCATATTCTAGGTTACTGTATTATAATTACCGACTTTTTATTATTGTTATTTCAATAAATAGCATTTTATAACCAATAAATTATTAAAAATGAAGATAAAAATGTAAGAAAATTTTATTTAAGTACAAAACCAAAATATAATATTAGTTCATTATGAAAACAAAAATGAAACTAAAATTTTCAAAAAAAATTTATGAAATGAAAACAAATAAAAATAAACAAACCAAACAAAACCATTGAAGGCAGTTATTTTCAGATTTTCTGCAGTCGGGTCAACTAAACTTGTAGTTCCTGATAGAGTGTTCACCACATATGCTTCTTTGATACTTGCCACAGTATCGTGTACCTCTTCGATTTTTTTTGTAGCGACAGAAAGTACATTTACCGGGCCTTTCCGGTGGATTAGGTGTATTTTCTGGATTTATTTCAGTTAGGCTTTTTCCTAACAGGTTTGTCATTTCTTCATGAGCTCCATTCAACTGCTAAATTACGTAAGCATTTAGAGCTGAAGCATCCAACACTCCAAAGAAATACCTTAGAGGCCAACGTCTGGTCTTTCGTGTCGCTGTTTTAACATGACATAATTTATCGAATATATCTACTCCACCTTTAGTTTGATTATAGAATAAAATGACTTCAGGTTTTAAACTTTCCTAATCAATTTCCCCCGTTGAATGCATTGTTGATAATAAAACAACATTCTTTTTTTTGGAATGTGCGAGGCTAACATAACATCTGGATCATAAGCAAAAAGTGATGACTTAATAGGACGTTCGGTGTTAAGAAACTGTGGCAGTAGCTCTCTCTCTTTTATTTTTCTTCAATGTTCTCACTAAGGTTAACTTCCGTTTAAGTAATTCTTGAGCCAGTTCATAAGAAGTATACCAATTGTCAGTGGTTACATTTCTATTGGGTAAGTTTTAGAGTGTACTCAGTGGGCAGCAGAATATTTTTATCTCTCACCTCGACCTTACCAGTGTGAGGTATTCCACCACAGAAGTAGAAGGTTTTAGCATCGCACATCGAAATAATCTTTAGTCCATACTTATCTGGTTTCTGGGGCATATACATCCTGAACGGGCAACGATCACGAAAACTTAAAAGTGTCTCGTCAATAGTAACAAATTGAGATGGGGTGTAATATTTCCCACAATTGGCCACAAAAAGTGTCTAAATTTCTCTAAATCCTGCAAATTTACCGTTACTTCTTCTCTCCAATCGATCTGTTTTCGAGTCAAAACGTAAAGCTCTCAACAGAAATTCAAATCTGTTCTTCGTCATAACACACCTAAATATTGGTGGCCCGAATATGGCAGAAAACATATCACTTGTAGTCAAACAAGATTTTTTTAAAACTCCAGACATGAGCAGTAAACCAAAAAATGCATTCATTTCTTCAGCATCAGTTTTTGAAATGTAATACTGTTTTGAATTGAATTTTTAGGCTAACCTTTCTATTTCTTGGTTTGTATAAATATTTATATTTTCAACTATATCATCTGAAAAAACAAATTAAATATTTCAACTTCATTTCTAAGATCTTTCGCTTTGCCTATGGGACCAGGTAAATGGGTCACCAAATTCCTCTTAGGAGTTCTAGCGTTTCTATGAGTCAGCGGTCTGTCTGCTCATATGGTTTCTAAATATTTGCCCAACATAAAATTTATATCACTTTCAATTACTGTATCCTTATTGTAATCAATACCCTTCTTCATTGTTACTAAAAATGTCTTTTTCATGATCAGTTTCTATCAAAAGCTCATCTTCTAGTTTACTGTTAGTGTCATTTGACGTAGTATCATCTTCACTTTCACCTAGATGCTCTATTTCATACAGTAGTTCCTCGTCTGTTAAAAATCGCCGTGATGCCATAGTGAAAAAAGTAACAAAAAAGTTTAACGTAAACAACAAGGCAGTGCCACGCGTGACACCTACTACAACACTCCTCAAAATACTGTATCACTGTTTCTAAAATTGAGCAAATCTGATGCGCACAACTACCTCGACATCCCGATGAATACTGGGACTGAAAGGTCCTGGACAGTGTCGCCAACTGTTTGAAAACTTTCCCCCTAAAGCAATTTCAAAACCCACTAAATTCAAACTAAAACTCCCCAACTGCGACACAAGTACATAATTTTCAATACTTTAAACTAACAATAACAACTAGAAATTCAGCGGTCAGCTGTTACGACTTATATATAGACATATGCATCAGCACCATCTAGCAACCATTAATAGTGTCATTTGATCAATTCAAATTTTTTCATAAACTTTTATTGAATACAAGTATGGAGTATGGAGAGTAGTGCAATTAAAAAAAAAACACACATTAAAATTTTATCCCTAAAAATACCCCCAAAAAATTCTTCTCCCTAAAAAACTTCCTGTATAGATTTTTTCCCCCTAAATTTAGGGGGAAAACCCCCAAGTTGGCATCACTGGTTCTGGAGGTATAGACCATGTGATCTGCACCGTTGAGCGCCTGCGTACAAACTAAAGTGATAGGTGTCATGAATGACACAGTCTTGTTATACAAGGGTTAAAACTACTTAAAATAAAATTTTGTATCTGTTATATAAAATATACGTAACATAAAATAAACTAAGCAATAAGTAAATGTTTTTAGTGAGAAGGATGACTTGATGCTTTAATAATAAATGAACAACATTTGGCGTCAATTTTGTAAGGTTTAATCTTAAATCTCCTCGGCTAATGATGTCCAGTCTGTTTCTTTTTTTCGTTAGGAAATTGGTAACAGCGCTGAACTACCTTTCCACTAGGTATGACGATGGAAAGGAACTTTCTCGCTATATTCCATAATACAGGATAATATGTTGTTTTGCAGCCAGAATTGCTGATATCCGTTTTTAAACTGAACCTTAAGTTCTTCGTTTGTGCTTAGTTCAGTTAGTTCCTATTGTATTATGACATTCGTTTCTTCTATGTCACCGTATGGGCTAATTATCCACGGTGGAAAAATTGGGGAACTGGGAAAATTTGCCCCGTCTAATATATTGCTTCATTAGTTTTACTCTGGCAAGAAACGCTGATAAGATGAACTTTGTTTTAATCAAATTTAGACTGTCGCCTTGTAACTGCAAATTAACAATATTAAATTTTGTAAACAAATCTGTTAAATAGGCGATGTCTGTTTTCCATTTCATTAAATTGTCTTTTAAAATCTTATCTTTAGTATCCACAACTCTAAAATAGTCTCAAAAAGTGCAAAAAATCAGTGTCAAGGAGTGTTTCTCATTTTCTTCACACAACTGCGCAAATAACCGCGTATTCAACGCGTTGCTTCAACGGCTGGCAAAATTAGCTTCTCTCCGATAGTATGCGGTTTTCCGAATTTTGCTATAAGTAGCGAGATATTGTAAGACGCCCGCAAACCATCATCGTTTCTTTGTGACGTCGAAGCGAACATTCTGTCCAGCGTGGGTCTCTTCTGAAGTTTGTCTTTGAGTGTTTGAAAGCATTTCAAATCTTTTTCTGTTTTATCAGGGTGACATATTCTCAAATGATTTTGTAGCTTAGATGGTTTCATAGCGTCATTGCCCAAAACTTTGTTGCATAAAAGGCACATAGGCAATTGTTTGTCCGAAAAATGATGGAATGAAGCCAAATTTCAAATAATCAACACTGTACTGTCTACATTGCTCTTTAGATTCGGACATGGCATCAGTCATCTGTGGGAAAAATTAATCTATTTAAATAAGACATAAAGTCCAGCAGCTGTATATTAAAAAATAAAAGTTAAATTTAAATCGTATGGCCTTAGATGTTATGATAGGCATAGGCGTACAGCCATTATAAATGAATGTGAGAAGGGGGATATTATGAATGTTACTTAAGATTTTGATATGATGGAACTTTAAGGAAATTGGAAAGTAACATGACAAAAAATGCTAAAATAAAATATTATACAACGAATAATAATAACAAATTGTTATGCGATTTATCTCTACGTACATTCGACTGTCATGTCGCTAGGTGAATGCAGAAGTAGCCTATGTCCAGATTTAAGGAAATTGGGTTATATGCATGTCTACAAAAAGAGGCTCACTTTGTATGCAGAAAAATCCTAACTCCCATGTAACAATGTTTAAAAATTTATTATGCAGTAGCAGCTTATGTCCTTATAGTGGACATAGGTTTAATTGCCATGCGCAAGTCTTTGGACATAGGATAGTGTATGTGGAATAGTGTGTGGAGCGAAAAAAATTTTTATATCAATAAGCTTGGGAGTGCAAAAGTTGTTACTATATACCAGTAGATTGCCATTAATTTTTTTTTTTCAACTTTGCCGATTTTTAACGGTGCCACAACGACCTTGAATGTTTCCTAATGACGATAATAGATTTAATGAATTAATGTTTTTTTTAAATAGTTCTTGATATCAAATTTTGTTTAACTTTAAATTTAAAATTAAATTTAAAAATAAATACTCAAAGGTATGAAAAGGAACACAAAAAAAATTAAACCAGTGTTGTATCATCTTGAGGTGCCACAAAGGGATTCAAATTTGGTAAAAATAAAGAAAAATACATTAAATTAAAATAAAGTTCAATTTTCTTCTACATAAGGTAAGCTAGTATTTTTTAGTTTTACATATTACTGTTATTTTATATATTTTATTTAGAACTATTTTAAACTAAAAATATTATGACTCAAAATTTTTAAAATAGTAAGCTTAAACTACATAAGTTTGTATTCCGCTTTCTTATTGAATTTCGGCATGATAGATCTAGACTTCAGTCTCGATCGAATGTAGCCATCTCTTTCTAAGTCTCCTACAGCTGCCGCAGCTTCTGTCACCAAATGGGCGCATCGTTCGACGGCTTGAGAGTGACACACCATTTTGGGAAACGTTATCAATATCATTTCTTCTCTGTCAGTTAAGTAATTTTTAATTTCGGCTGTTGTAATGGATCTTGTTAAGGGGGGTTCAATATTTTTAAAGGACTCATAATTTATCATATCGTAGTATTCTTGGGCCTCAAAATTTAAGACAGGAACTTTAAACTGGCGTATTGAGTTAGACTTCTCTTACTCTCTTGCACGTATTATTCGACAAAGGGCAACTTTCCGTTCAACAAGCACACGAACCAATGGAGGGATTTGTTGTAAAGGAGCTCTAACTTCCTTATCATACCATTTCCGTATCCGGTATTAACGTTTGTACCATCACATCCTATTGCAATTAGTTCTTGAGTGTCATATTGTTTCAGTAAACAGTAATCCGTAATAGCTTTTGAAATATTAATAGCATGTCCTGATGTAGGAGTAACATATCCTAAATATTCGGAATTTGGTTCCTGAAGGATCACAATATGTTCTTCAATAGCCGTTACTCCATCTTTTATAATAGTTTTTCTGGATGGATCTTTCTTTCCGTCAAAATAAATCGATCTTAGTACTAAATTTTCTTCACCATCAGATTGGAATTTACTCCTACATTTTTGTCTCTCACGTCTTATTTTACTACGATCGATAACAGACGCTGTTTCGTTTTCAGGAGCAATACCTAAATCTTGTAGTAACACAGAAGAAACAGCAGCAGCACTACGGTCGGAAAGACCTCATCGATCACATTCTCGAGCTACTGTTGGCAGAGTTTTACGCATTTGGGCATATGTTATTGTTAATAAAGCACGAGATTTGTTGGAAATCCCAGATAAAGTAGAGGGAGTGTTATTATCTTCCAATAAAGGCAAGTCTAAATCTACAGTATATCATCTGACAAAGTATCGCCTAACTCTACGGATCTGTTGGTTCTTTCTTTATCGGGTTTGTCAAATTTCTGCACTTTAGAACTGTTGGCTTCTTGTAGTGATTTTTCTTGTTTTAGTTTTCTTTTTTCCCATTCTTGAAGCTCTTTGTCATTTTGTTATCAATATTTCCTATCATCATTTTTCTGATAGTTCTTTGATCAGTTAGAAACACTCTCTCCATTACAGGAACTTTTTTGTTTTTTTCGCAAATGCATTTTTCGTAAGTTTTACATTTGCAAGATGCAATGTCGAACAAAACTTTTAATTTATCTTTAAACTCTTCGATTTTTTTTATAAAACTGGGAACATTGGATCGTTGTTTGAAGGGTTTCATGAGATTTCTGTATTTATAGTGGTAATCACGGATCCTGTCAATAATACGTTCAGTAGATATTGAAACATTTTCATTAATGGTACTCCAAGTCCAAATACCGGACAATTACTGTCTTTTGCACGTGTTAAAGTTGCCATTTTTTGTTTATTACTTGCTATAATATAACAAAAGAAATATAGTTATAAAACCAGTTTTTGTGGCCAAGCATTTAATTTATAAATAAAAGATAAAGCTGGAAAATGTGTGTGATATTAGCCGTAATTCTTTGACATTTGGTAATATTGTGGCACCTCCACGAATCTGTTTGAAGTTACCATATTTTTTAGGGCGTTACTGATAACATAAATATTTAATTTTTGTCCCAAGTTAAACTACATTTTGAACAAAACAAAAATCAAATAAGCATTGATTTTTGCGTAATTTTGATTTTTTTTACAACTTTCAAGGTCGCCGTGGCACCTCAAGATATAATTTGATTTATTTTAAATTTAAAGGTTAAAAACAGTATACTAGGTAACAACTTTTAGCCACCCAAGTCTTGTCAAATTTAGAAAAAAATTAAAAATGCAATATTTTCGCTCCACCCTAATGTGGAGTTAAGTTCCTTCAGCATTTATACCTTGTGATATTTGATGTGAAGGTATGCTGTGTAAATTATCGTTTTTGTGAAGTGAAAATGAAAAGTAGGGGAATGAAAATACTGCAGATGGTTAGAACATCTACCACTGTAATGAATAAAAGAAAAATAGAGGTAAGCTTTTAGTTTTTTATAGTATGTGTTCTTTTTATAAGGTTAGAAAAGATTAACAATAACATTGTACAAGTTGAAAATGACGATTACAGTAGCAAGAATGCCAAGAAAAATGTTTCAGGTAGGAAGAGGAAACGAAACAAGGAATCATGGAGAAGAAGCGTGATAAAGAAATGCAGAAACAGCGGTAAAGGCTACCGTAACTGGAAAGGAAAAGACATAAAGGAAAGATTTTAGATGTAAGTCACCAAATGGTTAAGACAGTTGCAAAAAAGGGACAACCGCAGGGACTGTTGAAAGTGATAGACGGGGACTCGTACAGTGCAATAACTGATAGCATAAACGACTCAGTTCGTCAGCATATACAAGCATTTGAGCCTGTAGAAAGCCATTATTGCCGAAAAGACACTATTGCAATATTTTTGCCGGCAACTCTTAACGTAAAATGAAATGTACAAAGACTATTGTAATGCTAAAGATATAAAGTATTTTGCGTCAGAATCAGTTTATAGACAAGTTTTTAATTACGATTTCAAGATATCTTTTCACATCCCGAAGAAAGATCAGTGTGGAGTTTGCACAAAATTCGAAAATTCAGCAGTAGAAGAAAAATCAGAAATGACGATAATTATGGAAACCCACAACGTCAACAAATTACTTTCAAGAGAACACAAGCAGAAGGACAAGGAGCGAGCTATAACAGAAACTTCCTTCTGCGCTGCTGTATTCGACCTTCAGCAAGTGTTGCCCATTCCTAAGTGTGAGGTGGATCAAGTTTATTATTCTAAAAAACTGTCAACTTACAATTTAACTGTATTTGACTTAGGAAGCAAAGATTGTACTTGTTGTATGTGGCATGATGGCATTGCTGCGAGGGGTTCCAACGAAATTGGTAACTGCGTTTTTCAATTCATCACTAATAAAGTACAGGAAGGGGTAAAAGAGATTTGCTTGTTCTCTGATAACTGCAGTGAGCAAAATCGAAATAGATTCATGCTTTGCCTATACGCCTATTGCTCTGTAAACTCTGAGGTAATTATAACACACAAATTTTTAGAAAATGAAAATACCCAAAATGAAGGCGATTCTGCCCACAGCATTATTGAGAGAGCTGCAAAGAATATACCAATTTACATACCTTTGCAGTGGTATGCGCTGGTGCGCAGTGCCAAGAGAAAGAAACCTTACACGGTTAGAGAAATGTCGCCACATGATATTTTCGATCTTAAAGCATTGCTGCAGGATACCACGATCAATTGGGAGAAGGACACTGACAATAATAAAATTAGCTGGTCTCGAGTGAGGATAGTTCAATCTGATCCTGAAAATCCATATTCGGTGTTATTTAAAACCGACTACAGAGAGCAAGATTTCAAACAAGTACACTTGCTGAAAATGGAAGACGAATGGTTCTTATTCTAAGCGAATATAACTTAAAACTACTACACAAAAAACCACTACCAATTCGTAAAGACAAATTTGACGTTCTCCAAAAACGATGCCATTCCAGTTGAATATCACGATTTTTTTTCTAGCCTGCCTTACAACTCAAACCACCAGATGGAAAATAATAACACAAATTCTGATGATGAAGACTAGGACTAGTTCTGATTAAAGTGTCTTATTTTAAGATTATTTTTTGCTTATTACTTTAAGGGTTTGTTAATAAAGGTTAAATAACGTGAATTTAAAAAATAATGTTACTTGTCAATGACTCTAGATATAATTTTTAACAAAGGCTACCTCTAGAAAGCTGGTCTAATGCAAGCTGTGTTAATAACGTGGCCAAAGTAGTAAACGTTTTTATCTGATGTACAATAGAAAGCAAAAAACGCTAGTATCTTTAGTATCTTATATCCATTATGATGGACATAGAATAACAGGTAATAAGTACTGGTATCCTATGTCCCTGAAAAGCCTTAGTTTTCAAAATTTACAATTTTCCAGAAAGGACATAAAAACTGACTGCAAGTTAATCTAAATGCCCCAAAAAAACTTTCATGAAAGATATAATTTACAGCTACAAAAATAAAAAACCAAACAAAAACTAATACATAAAATTAAAATGCGTCTCCTGTTAAATTCATCTTTTGCGACATAGGCTACTTCTGAATTCACCTAGCGATGTGTAAAAATTCACTGGTTCCACTTTAGCAATAATACAAAATTTTAATATAGAGAAGTATGTACAGTTCAATACTCATAATCCGAACTTCCGTAATCCGAACATTCGAGTAATCTGAACTGGCCTACAGTGTAACGACCAATGGACAAAAGTACAGTTTTTTTTACTTTTTTTGTGAAGTTATTTGGTAAGATATATGTATTTATAAAAGAATAATAAATGCTTAGCAAGGTAGTAAATAAGTAAATATTGACAACTTTTTGTGTTGGTACTTTTTTTTTAAATTAATAAAGCTTTTTTACATGTCTTTGTAGTGATTCTATTAGATTATATTTTTAATTAAGTAAGTAGTATCTTGGAGTTCAAAGATTTTCATTTAGATACAATCTTACTTGGAACGAAACATGATATTGCCATACTGTTGCTGATAACGTGGCTACAGGATTTTTTTCTCATTATACCAAGACTGGAGTAAATCGGACAAAATGTTTTAATCAATACTTATAAAACTTTAATTTATAAACCACGTTGCAAACCCAATTACCTACTATTTTCGTTACATCATTAAGTAATATTACATTTTTGGAAAACAGTTACCGGGTTACTTTTTTATTGCACATAAATCTGTTTTATTACTTTTTTACAAATCCTCGCGTATTGAATTCCTTTTATGATTAAATTTTATTATGCGAGTTTTATTCGAACAAATTTCTTTTACTGCTTAATATGAATCTCTGTGATTAAAGACATGTGATGTGGATCATATAATTTTTTATGTAAATTGCGATCTGTTCTGTTTTATATCATTTCAAGTGCTTCCCATTAACCTTGTTGCAAATCCATTTATTTGTTAATTATAAATACTCCTAAATTCTTAATTCTTAACAAATCTAGCACATTTGATTATGCAATGCATGTTCGAGTAAATAAATAAGAAAATGAATTCATTTCTTCCGGAACTAAATTTACATAGATTGCAACTGTAATGGGAAAAATAATCACAAGAATTTTGCCTCGCGTTTGGGGTGCGTCTTGTGTCTACAGTGTCTTCTGAGTTTTCTTAAGTTTTGTCGACTCATGCATAATAGTGCATTTTGAGTGTTAGATTGTAGCTCTATAAGGAAGAGTTTTGTGTGTCTCATTTCTGAAGAGTTTTTCCATAGTTTTCTATGGATTATTTCTTTTCCGGTATCGTAGGCGATTCCGAAAACGGGTTCAAGTCCGATATATGTTCCTGTTGTGTCCTTTTTAGCTAGCACGTCCGCTATTAGGCTTTCCTTTACTCTCTGGTCTTTTGGTATCCAGATAAGCTGCACTTGTTGGCGAGTTGTCAATGTTTTCAGACTGCTTATGCATGCCTTAATTAGTTTGGATTTTATTACTGGCGTTCCGCCCGTAGTGCTGCTTCACTGTCAGTCAAGATCTATATTGGACCACCTGACAAACCAGTCAATAGTAGCAACTTCAGATTGAAAAGCGGCCGCATATTTACCCAAAGTCAGCGAAAATTGCTTTCCGTGGTGTTTACCTCCATATACTCCTGCACCGCTAGTTCCTTTAATCGCACCCGCGTAAATGTTTTTTGTCCACTTGTTTCGATTTTTTTAAATGTTATAATCTTTTGTGAAGTCGGATCTCATCGTTAAGATTGTTTCTTTACGCAGCACGTTGTATATACCCTGTTTATTCTACCCGGTAATTGACATATGTTACTTGTCTTGCTTCACTTTACAACGAGGCGTAATGGTGGAAGTGAAAGTGCTTCCATGACTGCTTTGGAGGTGGTTCACATCGCTCTTGTTATCAGCAGACATCCTATTCTTTGTACTTTGCCTAGCTTGGAAACTGTGCTTTTCAGGTTGGTTCTCTCATTCCATACAAGCGCACCGTATGTGATGAGTCTTGTCACCACAGTAATAATCATTAGTCATTGTCAGTTCATTGCATTGGATTGCTTTTCGCATCTGCTTACTACTTAGTCACTTGCTAGCTCTAAAGATTTTCCGGATTGGTATGCATACTGCTTTTGGTGCAAAGGCGAAGCCTTTAGTGCCCCGTCTCGTATATACCTGTCGACTACTTTCTCAAGTAGTTTTAAGATCAAGGAATTCAAGCTGATCGGTCTACAAGATTTTGTCTGGGCATACGTAGATCTCCCTGGTTTTGGTATAAATAACACTTTCACAATCCGCCAGCTGTTTGGTACGTACGAATGTGCTAAGCTAGTTCTGAGAATTATGCATACTGCGTTTCACAGAGCATTCCTTTTTGCAGAATGATAGGTTTAAAAAAGTGCGTGCTCTTACTTACTTCAAATGCGGATTTTAATGACCTAACAAAACCGTTCGTTATTAATTCCAGCTCGTGCGTTGATCTTGCAACTGTAGGGCAGTCTTTGATTTGACCGGTTAAAGTGTCGTTGAACTCCCAGTCTGTTTTCCTCGGCTTTCTGTATTCCATTACGAGTTTCTCGTCTGCTTCAATGTTGAGTCGAATGTATCTATGGTAAGATAAAAAAGGTATATCTGATACATGCCACATCACTTTGCTCGCCTTTGGATTAGTAAACGTAAGGTCAAGAACTCCGCTGCGCGATACGCTTATGAACGTAGACGCATCTCCATTATTTATTATGTCAGGGGGTCAGAGGTTTGTTGATTTCACTCTTAATCAGCCGCTGGATTTTATCCGGCGGCGGTGATCTTGTCTGGTCATAGGGAAGGTAACCGGATCCGATGATGAACTTCCTCTTGATACGTTCCTCTACTAGAAATATTTTAGCTGCCACGAGGTCTCTAAAACATAAATCCTACAATGGCATTAACTTTAGTGCATTCTTTGCAATGATGCATGTGCGAGGGTTGTGCTGTAAGCAACCATCTACCTGGACAGTTCAACCCGTTTATTGTTTTTTTGTGGATCTATGGCTCTTGAACATGAACGATATGAATATCGTGTGTCGCAATATAAGTACTGAGGGTCGCTGAAACTACCTTGCATCGATGTATATTTATCTGAACGACTTTGATTGTTATATTTGCCGACAGTGCGTGCTTTTCGGCTCTGGATTCACATCCATTGCCTTGTGGACAGGGTTTGTAGCATCCGGTTTTATACTGTTCTTTTTGGAATTGACCAGCGTCCGGATAGTGATCTTCAAGAATCCGTGGTGCAGTTGGTTGGCTAGTGCTTTCACTTTTTTGCGCACGTTATTTTTAGGAATCTCCTTGAAAACGCAGAAAAGCTTGTCGCTGCTCTAGTTCGTCAATCCATCCGAGTATTGAGATTTTTATGGTTTTGGATTCTTCAGGACTGATAGTGTTTTCAGGCAACTGTTTTGATATGATTGCAAGCGCAATTCCCGCTAGAGTGTCCTTGAATGTTTTTTTTGGGTCCTTTGCTTTTGCGTTTCTGGTGTTCCGGTAATTGGTACAATTGTGTATGCGGTCTGGTGTTGTTGTTGCGTTTTTGACGTGCTCGCCTTTGCTTTCTGTATAGATGGGTTTCGCTTACTCGTCCCTGCCGTTGGAACGAGTACGGAAGAAATGAAGGTCACCGTGCACAGTGCTTCGATACGCACGGAAAGCTATATACAATGAGGTTCACCTGGTGTCCCGAAGTTTGAACCAGTCACTACTGTCTTCTATCCAGTTACGCATCTATCGGCCTGCTTCTCGCCACCTTAGTTTTAGGTTTTTAATGAGATTGTCTCTTCTTGGTTCAGACAATTAAGATAAGACTTCCCAGCACTGCTTGTCCGTGAGACACGTTTACAGCAGCAAGAGGTTCCGGTTTGGCTGCCGTGCCCGCTAACCAAAGTTAGTAGAGGCAGCGATAGGCATCGTTTTCCTAGTTTTGGCGCTTGTCACAACACTTTAACTTGAGCTAGAAGAGCTGGTTTACGTGACAGTGTTATTAGAGTACGTGCGGGTGTTAGGCCGCGACTCCACACCTGCCAAGGTAAACAACCCTCTTATCCACCACCTGTAGACGCATGCGATAAGTGGCTCAACCCACGGGCTTCTGGGCTTTTAGTATGGCAAGCTCATATAAGATATTGCATCATAATTTAGCCGTCAAAAAGACTGTGGGTTGGTGCAAGGAAATGATTACAAAATACAACCGCGGCGCATCAAATGCAGTGTATACCTTCTACACAGGTGACGAATCTTGAATTTATTGTTTTAAGACCGATACTAAACAGCAATCAACTTTATGGGTCTTCCAAAATGAGCCAAATCCAACAAAAGCTGTTCATGCTCGAAGTAAATAGTGAAGTATTTTGAAAAACAATTAGAAATTTCTATGCTCCAATGATTGTTTTAGTTATTCATTCTTAATACATAAATAGCCTCGCACACGGCCAGTCACTGTACCAAATCTTATGGATCAGGAAGTTCTAGGCTACTTGCTGGTAATTATTTTTAGTTATCTTAAAAGAAGGAAAAGAAAATGGGTATGTGATCATCTTCATGATAAAAACTGGAGTATCACAAAGATTAGCAATTGGGTCTCTTTGATATAACGTGGAAGATGACGATTTAACAATTTACGGAGAAGAAGCCGTAAACGCTATTTAAAATCGAATGGCAGGGCAACGGTTAGACATGTTTTTGGAAAAAACCTAAAGTGACACTTACCGCTGAAAAATAACAGTTTTAAATCAAACATAACCTAGGACTACTGCACAATAGGCCATTTCAAAAAGTTGTCAGTTCGCTGTCAAAGTCTCCTACAGAAACTTTAGTAGTAAGGTGATCTAGTGCATTATCCGTTTTCTGTCATAAAATTGATTGTTTGACTGTGTTATTGTTTGTAAAATATGTCAGAAATAGGTTAACAAAGAACTTGCTTTAGTCTGGTAGCTTGGGATGAAGCAGCCCCAGTGCCCAAAGAGTACAAAAGAAGGTTGACCTGCACTGCAACAACAAACGAAGTAACATGTGCAAGCTCAATAAGCTTTTATGATACGGCTAGACATGAAAAATGAGTTATGGCAGAAGAAATGGAAAATCGGAACCACTAATCATATTGTGGCAAAATAAACGCAGTTTTTGCTTGGACTTGTTGGCATTGTGCTAGAAATGGCTTGAAACACGATATTAGCACATTGCGATGCTGTCTTTAATATTGCTTTTTTTCTATGAATAAATTTTGTGCAACCGTCCTGAGTGAATCTATGCTTGAAGGGTTGAGAGAAATGTCTTCACGGCATTGTAAAGACAAAATTCTCGTGTACTCGCGCACGGCGTTCTGACAATCTTCGGGGGTCTTTGCTTTTCTTCGTCTTTGTGCCGTTTTCTTAAACCCGTTTTCTTAAATTTTTTTACCAAACTATTAATAGGTTAAGGTGTACTAATCCATAATTAGCAACTAAAGAATTGTTTTTGTAATACGTTTTTACGCAGAGAACGCGATCTTCATCCATGAAGCAATCTATTTTAATTGATTTTCTCAGATTTCTCAACGAGTCACCTTTAGTATGAGTAGTGGTGGAGAAAAATTGATAGTTAAAACTATTGTAACTATCGATAGTTTGATGTTTACGATCGACTTCATTTGATATTACTGATACCGTGCAGTATATAAAGCCGACATCCGACTCATAAAATTAACTTTCAATGTCATATTCAAACTTGCCTCTTCTAGACCTAGAACTTTTCTGACTTCAATCGTGAGATCGATTAGCCGTGAATACCGTTTTACTTTCTGTCATTTAGTTTTCCAATGCCGAATTAGATTTTTTAGTTTTCTTTTTGTTTCTGCTTATTCTTATTATTTTGTTAGTAAAAATATTTTTAGTTGTCGCACCTGTATCAGATCGAGCTTAGTAGTTTCCCCTTTACCACCGACAACAAGCGTAAAGGAATACCTTGGCGCTAGGGGTCAGTAATAAATCCTCCCCGCAATTTTCAGAAGCGTAACGTGCTCTGTGTGGTGCTTCTGAAAGACATTTGTCAGCACCGATTAATAACCCCGACGTCGACACAGCGTAACGAGATCTCCCTGGCGCCGTTACATTCGTGATACCATCTCGTTAACATTGCAAAAGGAACTGCATAGTATCTTAATCCAAGTTTCGATCACCATAACCTGCGATTGAATCAGTCAGCTTTAATTATCAGATTAATTGTAGTTACTTATCCGTAGTTCATGAGATCGTTGTTTTAGTAAGATCAGTCTCCGATTTAATGTAAAGACCTCCAGTAAGGTATCGTTTGAAAACCGGCATTAACCTAAAAGAATTTTCAACTGCAATTGCCACCGTTTCAGTTATTTTCGTTAGTTTACTAGTTACCTGTAATACGTCGCGTCGTCTTCAGTTAATCTACCAATCGTTTTCCACGCACGTCGCTAACCTTATTCATTATAGGTACTTGGTGACAGAACCACTAGAGGGGTAGCACAGGTGTATTTTATTTTGTACATTTGCAATAAACTCATGTTTTGAATCTGGCATCAAGCTGTAGATGCCCACAAAAGGTTGTGCGATTTGGTCATTACAAAGACCTAGCATGACGTAGGTTGGTTTTTTGCCTCCTTTCTTCCGCTAGTGTTTTAAATCAAAGTAACAATTACAGGAACTTGATCGTTTCTCCAAGTTGTTTACCCAAATCAGCACTGAAGTTGTTTTGATTCAATACAGGACAGGAGACTGGATGCGACACCGGTAAAATGGATCGTGGCGATAGCGGCAGCTCTCTCCATTTCGGCTACTTCCTTGTCCATAAAAGTAACAATCAATGGACTTTTCCTGACTTGATTTTTTCTTGGTTGGTAACTACAGACCAACACTTGAACGCTTGTTCCTCAGAAGAAGACCTCCAACATGTTTCGAACTGTCCTCCAATTCAGTTGATCTAAATCACAACGAAGCTTGGGTACTGTTAATTTCTTAACATGGCGGAACTCCATTTCTCTCTTGAGTTTCCATAATTTTCGTCAGAGATTTTTGTATAACGGCTTGCTACGTGAGTATTTCTTGGTGACCAGATAGAAAACGAAGCATCTGTCACCGCGTAGTCTTAAAACTTTTCCGACTGCCGGTTGCTGTCTTCGTAGTTCATCTAGCTGCCCAAACTTCTTTTTAAATACGACTGCAACTCCTCTGGACATATCAAGATCTTCGCTCACGTAATGTGCGATGGCGTATTTTTTTGTGTTTGGAACAGGTCTTGTTGTTCCTTTTCTTAGGTTTAGTACGATGCCGTCGTACATGGCCTATTTCACCGCAGTTCAAAGTCGTCACTCCTCTTTCCCGAAGTATTCGTCGCGCTATCTCCTCGATGCTTTCCAGTGTTTGCGCGGGTACTTCTGCAGCACAGCAAAGTTTATGACCGTCTCGCTGCGATGCTTGTTTTGCTGCTTCAAACTCCAATGTTTTCGGTCGAGCTAACCGGAGAGTCTGCTGCGTTTCGTTGTCTTGGAGGCCGTCTACAAAGGTTTGAATAGCCAACTGCTCCAAGAAGGTATCTGGTGCTGTAGGATACGCAAGCCGTGTTAATCTGGTGATATCAGCCTCAAACTCTTGAAGACTTTCGGCAGCTTTCTGAACCCTACTTTTAATTTGAGCTTGATACACTTGTTGAAGATGAGCATCTCCATATCTCATTTCTAAACGTGAAATTAAGAGTTTGTAATTTTCTTGCAGGGGGTCAGGAACAGTCTGTAAAATTCCAATCGCTTCTTCACGTAAGGACACTATTAAAGACGCCGCTTTCCGCTTGTTGCTCCAACCATTAGCTGTAGCTGCGGCTTTAAACTGCTTGTAGTACGTTGACCATGGAACTTTACTATCGAAATTTGGAGGTACAACTTTGAACTTGTGAGTGGTTTCTTCCCGATGGTCCATTATTAAATCTTCACTCGTGACGCTTCCTTCGCCGTGACAATTCATTCGATTTATTCTTTCTTGAAGCAGTTTCATTTTGTCTTTTAATTTGTCCTCTATTGCTTCTATTTGCTCATTCAGAGATTCGCAAATTTCTTCATTTAAATTTAACATAGCTGCTTGGGTTTCTTCTTGAACAATTATAATTTGATTTTCTATGCTTGTTCGTATTTCTTCTTTCAAACTTCTAGAATTTTTCATCAATTTTTCTTCTTTCTGGGTATTTTCAAACAATGTTTCTTCAGTTTTACTATTCATCGATTCTTGATTGATTCCAGAATTTCAAATATTTTTGAATCTATTTTAACTGCTTGTGACGCGTCATCCGCATAAATTTAACCACGAATAATAATTTAAAAAAAAAATTAATAACACTAAATTTTAATAAACCCCAACACTGGTTTAACGAAATGGAACAGCTAAGATTAAATGTTATAAACAAACACGCAAACTAAAGTTTTAATTATTTACGCAATCAATGTTTTTATTACGGGAGCGATATTAAATTACTTAATGGTATTTACACTAACAATCGCGAACCCCACACCTGACACCACTTGTAACGAATTTTATTATTATTAAAACTAATTTATTTATGCTACAAATATATACACGTTTAAACTAACCGAACTAATTAAATCTAAGGAAATTTAATAAAAACACCTACACTATAATTTATGTGTAATACTATCACTTACACCAAGATAAGTCCGCGGATAACTATTTAACACTTATTGTTTGTTTACACTTAAGTCACGTACAAGGTTATACACCTTAGATTTATCTCACACGCGTTAACTACTTATTTATTTAGACTTTTCGAATTACGGGAAATAAATAACTTGCGATTTCTTTGTACCGTATTTATACGTTTCTGCAAACATTCGAGAAGCCTCTAGATTCTTTCGTGAACACGTTCTAGACGTGGATAAAAAGTACGGGAACGTTCTCGAAATTTACAAAATCTTCGCGAATGTTTCAATATACTACTACCCCGGTGAGTCGACTTTTCTTCACTGCTAAAAATACTGTTACTCTAATTTCATTTTCAATTAAAAATGAAAATATAAAAACACTTGAAATACAAAATGAAAACAATGAAACATGGACCTTTTTCCTTTATTTCTCAAAATGTAATACTACAGTTAGTCGATTCTTAGTGTACTTCTTAGAACTATTACTCAAAAATTCTCTTCTTTGAAGTCAGCGGCAATTTAAAATAGAATATTTTGAAACCAAAAATTTATTTATTGCTGTCACGCCTTTTTGACGCTGGCACGGTTAAATGGTGTTTAGTAGACTTTAAGTAGCCGAAAACGCCCAAATTAAATTAAGACGTGAAAGTTAAATGAATGTGTACCAAATATTCATAAAACCAAATTTTAAGATATGATTATGGCAAATGTTGAGCAACGATTGTAAACGTTAATGCATTCTTTGAAATGTTTGACACTCCATAACGTTAGTTAAGTGTCGTTTAGAAATCTTGTCAGGCATTTTTAAATTATCTTTATTACTGATTGATGACTTAATCAATTCTTTACGCGACATTGCATTAATAAGTCATTAACCAATTATGTATTAATGCTATAATAAGGCGGACAGGTTTTCTCGCGACAACGGCTAATTAGTAAATACTTTTCATAATTATTTTATCGCTAAAAGTAGTTGACACATACGGTATTTTTAATTATTAGTTAATTATAATCAGCTTATAAAATCTCAACGAAAATTACTACATCATTGTTAGTCAATGATTATAGCACAGTTGCAGTAATTTTTTGGCATTTTTTTGCAGTTTGTTTTAGTCTAGTCTTCGTAGTGTTGTTTAGATAGAGCTTTTACACTTAGAAGTTATTTATGGCTAATTTTATAGCTACGTAAACTTTATATTGTGAAAAGTGCTCTGTTGATTAAGACACTTGAATAGACTTGTAAACTATTATTATTGTCAGATTTAGATATTTATTATAGATCTTTGTTTCCGTGGTTTAAATGAAAAGTCGCTAAACATGTATATTCATTCTGCTTCCTCGACTGTGTTCAAAAAAACCGTTACTTTGTTTATGCTATAAATTTTTGGCTCTAAAGACTCGATATTTACTTTCTAAACATCAAAGACGATTTAGATAAATGTAGATAACTACCAGGAATTTGTTAATTCTGGTTAAGAAAAAATTTCATCATTTAGATTATTAAATGCAAAAAAACCTAATAAGAAATAAGTTAATTTTTTTTTTATTACATTTTTGGCGTCTACAAGAAAAGTACACTATAGGTATACTCAACTAAACAAAAAACGGGACACTTTCGTTAGTTTCATTGAAACCCATACTAAATGCATCTCAACAAATGTACCAAATCTCTAATCAAGCAATGCAAATTTCTGCTTTTCCGTGCTGGCAACCTGCGGTTTTTCCACAAACAGAATCACAGATACCCGTCTATAATGAACACAGATATTCCAATAGCAAACCAGTAAGTGAATGGCAAACACTAATAAATAAGGAGCGTAACAGAAAAAAAATCAACACTGGCTAGGTGCTTCTACAAGCAATGCTTTCGATCAGCTGTCAGCTGAAATGGATGGACAGAACGAATCTGCTCTTAAGGAACCCCAACCACATCAACCCGCTTACAATACTTTTTAATGAAGTTGCGAAGGATAAATTTACACTTAAAGCTTTCGGTAACAATCAAGTGAAACCTATTTCATCATTATTAAAGAATTGGCTAGTAAAAATACGCAGTTTCACTCCTACAAGCCAAAGCAAGAAAGGAACTTTAAAGTAGTGATTAAAAATCTACACTACTCAACTGGAATTGACGAAGTTAAACAAAACCTCAAAAGTCTAGGACATCAAGTAACGATCGTCTGGAATATCAAACATAAATTCTCCAAAATCTTGCTTCAAATGTTCATATTTTTTTTTAAATTTATTTTAAGAGGTGGTTCGTCTAGCGCCTTTGCACTGCGGTCTCCTTGGTCCTTTTGTGCACCTCTGATTTTTTTACTCCCTCATTAGTTTTGTTTCGTCAATGAAGTCTAAAAGTTTATTCCAAGGCGTTGCATTTGATACGCTTCGCATTTGCACAGCAGATGCTGCGGAGTCTCGTCGACCTTCAAGCATCCGCGGCATAGAGGGCTGATGTGCAGTCCCATTTGATGCATATGTTTGTTAAGGCCACAGTGCTCTGTAATTAGTCCCGTGAGTTTCCTTAATTTTTGTCGACTCATGCTTGATAGTACAGTTTGAGTGTTTAATTGTGACTCTGTAAGGAAGAGTTTTGTGTGCCTCATCGCTGAAGAGTTTTTCCATAATTTTTTATGCTCCGCTGCAAGTTTGCTGCGAATTATTTCTTTTCCGGTCTCGTATGGGATTCCGAAAACGGGCTCAGGTCCGATATATGTCCCTGTTGTGCTCTTTTTTGCTAGTGCGTCCGCCATTAGGTTACCCTTTACCTTCTGGTTTTTTAGTATCCTGATTAGCTGCACTGGTTGGCGAGTTGCCAATGTTTCCAGACTGCTTATGCATGCCATAATCAGTTTGGACTTTATTACTGGTGATTTTAGCGCCAGTAGTGCTGCTTGGCTGTCAGACAGGATCGATATCGGCCCATTTGTGTATGATTTTGAGTCGATAATGTTCTGGACACACCAGTGAACAGCAGCAACTTCAGCTTAGAAAGCGGATGCATATTTACCCAAAGTCAGCGAAAATTACTTCTCATGGTGCTTGCCTCCATATACTCCTGCTCCGGTACCGTTGCGATTTTTGGCCCCATCTGTGTACCAGATAGTTCCGTTAACCGCGTCCGGGTAAATCTTTTTTGTCCATTCGTCCCGTGACGGTATTATCACTTTAAATTCCTTTAAAATGTGATAATTTTTTGTAAAGTCGGATCTCATAGTTAAGATCGTTTTTTCACGCAGCGCGTTGTATATGCCCGGTTTGTTTTTTCAAGTGATTGACGCGTGTTTATTAATGTGCAGTCTGTATGCGGCTTGTCTTGCTTCCATTATTACAACGAGGTGTAATAGTGGAAGTGAAAGTAGTGCATCCATGGCTGCTGTGGGCGTGGTTCTCATCGCTCCTGTTATCAGTAGACATGCCATTCTCTGTACTTTGCTTAGCTTTGCAGCTGTGCTTTTCATGTTGGTTTTCTCACCCCATACAAGCGCGTCGTATGTGATGATGGGTCTTGTTACCACAGTATATAACCATTTGGTCATTGTGGGTTTCCCCATGTATGCCCGACCATCCGTTTGGTTGAATTAAGAACCCTGATGGCCTTCGTTGTGACTTTTTCTAGATTAGCATTGAAAGTCAGTCTGGTATCAAGAGTAAGTCTCAGATACTTGCTTATCATAGGTACTTTTATGTCATCCGTTTTCCGTCGTTTGGTAAACGGAACAATTGCCGTCTTTGTTGGGTTCACTGATAGTCCCTCTTTTTTGCACCATTTTTCGACGGTGTTTAGTGCACTTTGAATTATGTTCGATATAGTTGCCCCAAACTTCCCGTTTGTGATAATGGTGAGATCGACGGCGTATCCTAAAGCAAATACCCCGCCGTTTTCTAGTTCTTGTAGTAGGCCGTCCATGACGAGACACCACAGTAGGGGTGATAGCACCCCGCCTTGCGGGCATCCGCACGCCACTTTGGCTCCCACAGTGCTACCGTACAAAGTAGCTGTTACCGTCCGATTCCTGAGCATTGAGTTGACCCAGTTTCGGACTAGAGGTGTGATTGTTTTTTTTCCATTGCCCTTGCAATTGAGGTGAAGGTAGTGTTGTCAAATGCTTCTTCAATATTTAGAAAAGCACCTAATGCAATATCATTGTATTGGATTGCATTTTCGCATTTGCTTACTTGTTGCAAGATTTTCCAGATTGGTAAGCATACTGGTTTCGATGCAGAGGCGAAGGTTTTAGTGCCGCGTCCCATATATACGTGTCGACTACTTTTACAAGTAGTTTTCAGATGAAAGAAGTTAAGTTGATCGGTCTGTAGGATTTTGCCTGGCCGTACGTATATCTCCCTGTATATCGCCAGTTGTTTGGTATGTGCGAAAGTGCTAAGCTGGCTCTGAGAATTTCGCATACTGCGTTTTGAAGAGCAGCAAATCCTTTTTGCAGCATGAGGGATAAATTCCTTCGGCTCCTGGAGACTGAAAAGGTTTAAACGTATTAATTCCTCATTCTAGGTTTTTAGGATTGATTATTTTTCTCGTTAAGTCTCAGTTCCTTTTGGGTGCCCGTCTGTTTGGTACCTCTAGGTCCCGGTGCTTAAGAACTTCAGTTAGCGGCGAACCCGGGAAGTGTTTTTGCAGTAGTTCTTGCAAAGTACCTTCAACCGAGTATGTAAACTTTCCGTTTTTGGTCAGCAAAGAACCAATGTTTCCAGTGCGGCCCAGAGCCTTTTGGAGTCGAGAACTTGTAGGTGTTACGTCCCTACAGTATTTTCTCCATGAGCTCTCATTGCCTTTTTAATGGCATTGTTGTATGTTGTGAGGCTGGTTTTATATTTACCCCAGTTTCCGCTTTTTTTTTTGCTCTGTTAAATAGCCTTCTGGTGCGTGCTTTTGCTTTGTAAAGCTCTCTGTTTCACCAAGTTATTCTGTTGGGGGTTTGTTTGACAGTTTTTGGGCAGCTTGTTGTTCATAGTTCAATTAAAGCAAAAAGAAAACAAAGAAATCTACAAAATAAAATTATACATGAACACGAGTGAGTAATTATTGCCAGCATACTCCAAGATGTGTGAAATGCACACAATACCACAAAACGATAGAATGTTTGCGAAAAACTAAGAACGATCAACTGCAGAGGCTGCATTATTCACAAACAGCTACAAGAAAAACTATACTCGAAACTTAGAGACAATATTGGTGTACACGGCCGTAAATCTTTCGCAAAATCTGAAATTCAAGCAGGCTTCTCATTTGCTGTTATAGTAAATTTGCAACCATAAAATAATACTCACATGACAAAAAACGCAAACCCACAATTCTTAACACCACAACAGTCTCAGCAAACGCACGACATAGCAGAATTAGGCAACATGATAAAAACCCTTGTTACACAAATGGGGACCAAGATGAATCTACTTACCACATTAATAAATAAACTTACATAATGGCTTCGCTATTAAAAATTGCTGCATGGAATCGCCAATGGGCTGCGCAAACATGATCATAAAGTTAAAGCATTTATGGATAATAACAATATCGATTCTTTATCTCGGAATTGCATTTCATCAACCAAATCTATCTTAAATTCCTTAAATTTAACATATAAGCTACAAAAATCACCCGAATGGCACTGCGCATGGCGGTACAGCCCTAATAATACGCAGTAGCATCAAACACCATGCACTAAATAATTATCAACTAAACCATACTAAGATGAGAACGTCTTCCGGGTTTGGACAGTGTCATTGTTGTAACCTTAGTTGCTAACGTTTCGCCCACTTTCGTAAGGGGCTGTATCAGGGCGTGACAGAAATCGAAGAACTTAAACAAGCAACCAAAATCTAACTAAGAACTTCTCAAAAGTAAAGTAGTAATCAACTTATGAACCAAGACAGATTTTAATCTCTGAAAAGCTAAGAAATGAAACGATATACCACTACAGAGTTAGGTAATCAACTTGTGAACCGAGCCAGATTCTAAACTCCATAGAAGTGACTTAAGAATAAATAGTCTCCGTATATAAAGAAGAAGTATCGTGACGTCTGGTTAAGCTCGACTTTGATTGGGTTACGATTCAAAGGGGGCGTGTTTTCGATAAAGAACTATTGACTGGGAACCAAAGAGGGGATAGCTCGAAACCATGATCGCGATTGAAGTTATTGGGGTGTTTGATGATTTCTATGCTTTCTCGGAATTTCCTTTTAAAAAAGAATAGAGATTTCGCAATCACCGAAACGTTATCAAAGTCTATCTTGTGACCTGTAGTAAAATGATGTTCAACAACCGCAGATTTAGAAATATGCCTTTTCTTTCTACAACGATCATTTCCTGAAATGCGAGTAATGACGGAACGACTGGTTTCACCAATGTAGACTACACCGCATGAACAAGGAGTTTGGCTGTACACCTTGAGATGAAAGTGTAGGAATTACATCAACTAAATCACATACAAGTCTCTACCGTTATAATTAAAGATAAATATGTTTCCTCTGCAGTTTCGGCAATTTACAATCCACCTAAGCATATAATTAGTAGAGCAGACTGCACAAACTTCTTAAAGACCCTCGGTAACAAATTTATCTTAGCCGACGATTTTTAATGCCAATCATGAACAGTGGAGCTCACGTGTAAGAAGGTAATTTGAGGTACTTATCTAATGGCGAATCAACCTACTGACCTATCGACCGTAGAAGACTTCTAGACTTAATTGACTTTGCTATCACATAATGCTTCTCAACCCATCAAAGTCAAATCAAATCTTGCTTTGAAGTAGCTGTAGACCATTCAACCATATTAATTACCATAAACTCTAATATAATTACTATGCAGAAAGAACTTACATTATCCAATAAGACCACTGATTGGAACTACGTTCGAGATAAGACTAGACTATCTACTGAATCTGAGTGCCACTGAAAACTGAGTACGATATTGAGCGATCTGTGATGAATTTTACGAAGTTGATTCAATAAGCAGCATGGAAAGCACACCAGCATGAGAACCCTGCAAATGTAAACTGTCCGACGGGAATTACAGAAAAATTAAGGAAAAAAGACGGCTAAGAGCTTGTTAGCAGCTGACCAGGTCTGATGCAGATAAGGGAGCTTTAAACAGAGCTGCTAAACAACTAAAATAAATATTATTTGAGCATAAAAATTCCAGCATTCAGAATTTCCTAGAAAAGCTATCTACGCGGTGCGTAAAATAAAGAGGCCAATGCAACATATTTCACTTAGTAAAAACGATGACGGATCCTGGGCTTAAAAAGACTCTGAGAATACTGCTGCCTTTACGAATTATCTAAGCAACGTTTTCACGCCTCACATCTCGCAATGTCCTCAAGAAGATCAAGAAGCTAATAATTTTTTGGAAACGTCATTTTAAACGAGTCTACCGCTTAAATCATTTACGGCGAATGAAGTGCGCGAAATAATAAATTATAAAACCAAGACTAAAAAACTCCAGATTACGAATTGATAACTGGAGCTGTTATTAAACAACTGCCTGAAAAAGCCATCCGTTATTTAATTTAAATCTGCAATGCTATCATGAGAGTAGGTAACTTCCCAACCCTATGGAAAATAACCCAAATAGTTTCAGTTCTAAAACCAGGTAATTCCGGAAGTTTTATCTTACAGGTCTATTAGTCTTCTTCAAAATCTTCGAAAAATTATTTTAATGAGAATTTAGCCAATACTAGACACTCTAACAAATGCCTGAAAAAGCCATCCGTTATTTCACTCAAATCTGCAATGTTATCATGAGAGTTGGTCACTTCCCAAGCCTATCGAAAATAACCCAAATAGTTATGGTTCCAAAACCAGGTAATTCCGGAAGTTTTATCTTACAGATCTATTAGTCTGCTTCAAAATCTTTGAAAACTTATTTCTAATGAGAATTAAGCCAATACTTGACACCCTAGAGTCGATACCAAACCACCACTTTGGTTTTTAAGACCAACATGGAGCAATAGAGCAAATACATCGATTGGTTGACAAAATATCATATGATTTTGAAAACAGCAGATTCTGCTCAGCTGCATTCTTAGCCTCCTCACTTGATTTTAATAAAGTCTGGCAAGCAGGGCTATGCTACAAAGTAAAAAAAACTATTATCTCAGCAAATATATACAATCCTTAAGTCCTATCTGACTAATAGGCAGTTTTTAGTTTAATATAGAAGCGAAAACACTGATCTTAAACAGAAATCATCTGTAGTGTCCCAGGGAAGTGTTATGGGTCCAATACTTTACTTTTTGTACACAGCCGACTTTCCAACTGCACGACAAACCATCACAGCTACCTGTTCTGACCATACAGCAATACTAGCATTCTATGTCGAATTTGATTCTGCATCTAGATATCTGCAGGCACATTTAAACAGAATCTATCAGTGGCTCAAACTCTGGAGGATTTCAGTTCATGAATCTAGATCCTATGACAAAACCTTCACGTTGAAAAGAAGCAACTGTCTACCAGTTTCTCTCAATGAACAAAACCTAAAACATTCTGAATCTGTAAAATAACATGGTCTACACATTGACCGTAAACTTAATTGGAGAACACATATTTTTACTAAGCGCAAACAGTTGGGATACAAACTTTAGTGGCTAATCGGTAGAAGCTCCAAAATGTCTTTGAACAATAAACTTCTACTCTACAAGGTCGCCCAAAACCTATCTGGATATACGGAATTCCTTTTTGCCGAACAGCGTAGAAATCCTAGAACGCTTTCAAAACTAAGTGCTACGAGTGCCAGTGATACTGAATGATTTATCTGTTCCGACAGTGACAAGAGATGACTAAAGCTATGCAATAAAATATAAGGACAGGCTCAGTGCTCACCCAAATATTTTTGTTCATTTCTTAATGATTGAAAATGAAAAACTAATGAGACTAAAAGAATTTAAACTCTCCGATTTGCCTTATCGCCTTGTTTTATTAATTAATTACTAATTTTATCATCCTCGTTATTTGTCTAGTCTAAATCTTATTTATTTTTACTTACTTAAGAAAATGTAAGGAGAGGGCTCGATGGAACTTCTCCGCAAGTCTATATATGAGAGTCTACGCTATAATCTTATCTTAAACATATAGTCTACTTATTGCCCTCCATTATGGGCAGAATGTATATAGTAAAAAAAAAGCACATTCTAAGCAGTTTTAGTATCTTTTTTTTATCGAAATAATAATTAATTATAAGTGATAAATAATTGTAAAAAAGATCAGAACTAGCGGACAGCTGTTTCGTTCTTTTGGAACTCGTCAGGACTAGGATACACTGATATGTTTCCACAACCATACCGACATATTACCTAACATATTTTATAGTTGGGATTTCGACACCGTTACTTGACTTTCGCTGTCATTAAATCCAATGACAACTTTTCTACCTTCCATACTAGATGCATTTTTTAGTTTAACAATTTTTTTTAAATAACGTTAATACAATCAATTTTTTGCGGTACTAATAGAAAAATAAGAGATTCATTTGAATGTGGTCAATACGTATAGATTTAAACGCGTGTAGTCTTTGTAATAATAAATAAATCAAACTTAATGTGTCATTGCAGTTCCATGTTACATTTCTTTAGGGGCGGTGGATGCACCATTACCAGTATGATAAACAAAAAATTCGTATTTCTCTTGTCACCTATATTCTGCTTTACTATACGATAAATAATCGTTCTTATTGTATTTTTCAGGATTGTCAATTAAGAACAATGAAGTATTTTATTTTTATATTTATTTACTGTTTTTAGTTTTTAAGTCGATGTTATATTCTAAAGAAAATTGATAATAGACAGTCGCCGTGGAAGAAGTATTGTAAATTTTAATTTTTTTATTGCATTGCAATACAGTAATTAGTCATTCAGAGTTTATGGTATTAATAAAATATAGATTATTTATTTAAAAAAAAACTAGGCGTTGATGCTACAAAGAACACGTAGGTAATTATCATTAATCGTCTCCCAAGCAGTTTCAATGGCGGCAATTAATTGTTTGCGGTCTCTGACGATGAAATTGGTCCCTTGTTGTTCTCGGATGGTACGACAACTTGACTTGAAACGTTTTAAATTGTGTTGAAATCAGGGCTTTTTGCTGGCCACGGTAACACGTTTAGGGTATTTTAATGTACCCAGTTTTACACCAACCTGGATGTATCTATATTATAATATACTGTAATAGTGGAGAAAATAAGATAACTTTAAGTATTAAGGAAGCTCATCTTTTGAAATATGTAATCGTTCTCCGGATACAAAATTTGAACAGAAAGCTGCATAACGTTTAAGAAGACCCTCAATCACCCAGCAAACACCTAGATTATAGAAACTCGCCCAACCCGATACATTTACTGAAAAGTGTCCGTTGCACTGTTTGGAGCTTGTGTAATTAACTTCATGACGATTTTGTGGAGGTCGAAACATTTTTATAGGTGCGCCATTTGGATTTTTAAAAGTTTTTTCGTGGCTGAAAACAACACGGTTTCGTAAATCCAACGGTTCGTTTACATAACGCCTTCTTTAAATATCTCCGCTAACAATTTATTAATAGCTGCTTGATATTTTTTAAATCCAGCTTCTTTCACTCTTGTCCGTGGGGTTAACTAGCATCCCGGAAATCCGACGTCAGCTAGAGCATTTCAGAAAGTTGTAAAAGAATTTTGTGTAACATATGCCACTAACGTCGCGTTTTGTGTCACCGTAGACACTCTTCGTCTGCTACTCCTGATGGTCCTGTTTATCGTGTGCTCGCGACACCACTTAACTCGTATACCCCCCACAGTAGTTTATGAAATCATAAACGTTCAAGAAATTGATCGAACACTTAGACCGCGCGATGATGTGAGCCTTCAAAGCTACACTCGTATGTGCAGACGTTATCAAGAACAAATAGCTTTCTAGAAAAACTTACCAACTTAATGCTATATTTCCACTAAATCATAAATTAAACTAGAAACTACAATTACTCTTACAATAATTAAGGGTGGCGGTATTTCACATTTACAATTTACATATAATAGACCATCTAATTAAATTTTGATACTTTAACAGCGACTTAAAAACTAAAAATAGTAAATGAATATGAAGGTCAAAATACTTCATTGTTCGTAATTGACATTCGTGAAAAATACAATAAGACCGATTATACGTATATCGTATTATATTATTATAGTAAAGCAGGATATCGGTGACGGGTAGTAACACGAATTTTTTTTTATATTCTAGTAGTGATGGTGTTAGTCTCGCCCTCAAAGGAACGCAACGTTTAATTGCAATGACACATTAAGTTTGATTTATTTATTCTTATGATTTTTTAGTTTTTACGGATAAAGGATTTGACCTTCTGGTATTGTTAATGTTAATTATTTGTCTAATTTGAATTTCTTGAATAACATCGCGAACGGCAACGAATTCTATTTGAACTAACCAAGGTGTCTCGTTTTTTGTTTAGTTGAGTTGTCATGGAGGATAATTAATTTAATTTTGTTTCATTTGTTTTCATATACATATTGTTCGGTTATTGTTTAAAAAACTTTATAGTTCTAATGTGATCACATTACATGGCTTGTATTGTATAATGAGCGCATATTTGATAGATTGATAGACAATACGATCAGTTGCTAAGTGGAATAGACAAATATTATAAAACTAGTAAAAACGAGTATAAGTAGGTGGGATAAAGAAATCGTACAGTAAAAACCGCGACATAGAGCAAAAAATTCAGCGAAGAGTTGATGAATGACTTTTGAACGATATTGGATTAGTTCTATCTTAATCTTGCTTTTTACGCGTTTTACATTTGTGACGGTAATTCTGAAAGAATGATTCCGTTTAACTTTCTAAAACAGTTTTTCAGCTGGTGCCTTGTTTTATTAATAATCCTACACCAGCTCATTCGTCATGTTTCAAAAGTCATTTTGAATGAACGTAAATTGGATTTTTTTGCACTGTTTTTTTATTTATATTAGATTTTTTCCATTTACATTTTCTGATATTGAAAGAACATTTAGGATTTATAGGAGTGTATTGAAATAATAGAGATAAAGACGCCGTTTTTAATTAAACGATGCTTAAAACGACAAATATTTTAGGAATAAGTAATTATTTGGGAATTATTGGATACGTCTATGTATAAAGTAAAGATAAACTGCAAAATGAAAGAGCAAATTTTAGCACTCGGGCGTTCAAATATCTCAGAATGAACGTTTGCAGGATGAAATGAAGGGATATACAATGGAAGCGACAAATATTACGAAAATCCTAAGCAAATTAAAGACGAGTGTTGTTATTTTCGCGGATAATAACATGCGTACCAAGAAAAAGGAAAAACCGTATACTATAAGTGAAAAAAACGAACAAAGGAGTATATTAGATAAGTATTCTTTTATTCTCGTTGTCATGGGAGTGTACTTTTAATCAATAGACATTATTATCTTTTATTGTGTTACATTTGGAATACTGTCACGTATGTTGTCACACCATTGGACAAGGACAATTGGCGCCAATATTCTCTCAACAAATCTCTATTAAGTTGGTAGTCACTTTATGGATTATTTGCTACTCAGAGGTGACTAGATGGCTAGGAAAAGTAAAAAGGTGACTAAGTTCGTTTGCAACACATAGGTAACACTCACGAGGCTCTTTACTTCACCGCGACTTATCTATTATTATAATGAATCAACGCGAAAATCTTTAATTATTGGTCGATACACGCCAACAGTTATTCTGGAAGCAGCAGTACAATTAGTAGTCAAATGCAGACTTTTAGTTCAGTATGATTCGGCAAGCGGGTCACAAGTCTCGGTGTGCTAACCCTACAGTAAGTTCAAAAGGCGCCAAAAAATCTATCCAACATTGAAAGAAAACCAACAATTATTTTTTATAACGAAAGAAAGAGAGGTTAAGAAAATAAGCGAGTAAAAATTACATATATGGTAACTATTAAGAGTTCGTAGACAAATATCACAGTTAATTACATTGACGCAGGCCCTGGAAAGTAAGCAACATTTCATAACTAAAGTGATCGTAGTACAGTATGCCAATACAAGTTAATATGTAATCGAAGAGTTTGATTGATGCAAACCTAGTGTCGTGATAACATCTGTACCTACGTTGCACGTAGTTTACGTTCGACAAATACACAAATTAATATTAAGTAAAGAAATGGTACTCACGAATATCCAATAATACTTATCGGTATGCTTGAATCGTCTCCTAAAATTGCTAAAAAGAAAGAAATAATTTGATATAAAATGATATCATAAGTAAGTTGCTTGTAGTCAAACAATAAAAAGTCGTAACCGAATACGTCAAGCTTCTGCGTGATTTTCACTATTCTTATCATAGATGTGCCTCTAATTTTATTAGTATATCATACCAAGTCCGCAGATTATATTGCGAAATTGGTGGTGTTATCCCTATTAGTACGTGCTACAAGTTATTGATTCCAGCAAAAGGTATTTAATTAACATGTACCATTTCAAAGTGGCAAACACGTGGCGGTATCCCAAGTCGTTTTCACAATTACGGAAAAATCAGATTAAGTTAAAAAAATAAAAATCAATTCTTGCCTCAGAAAAACCTTCACATATGAAACAAAACTAATACACGCATTTATAACGTGGATGAAGGCGAATATTTGGAAATAAAAGTTTTACTGGGCGCGCATGTTAGAGGATCGTGTACAATGCGTCTCACAGTTACCTGAAATATTTTTTTCTCTTGAATAATCACTTACGTCAAAAACAACAAAAATGACACCCAACACTCTGAATGTAGCAAAAGGCCGTTCCGGGGCGAAACTTATACTTTTAACATAACAAATTTCTGAACTTTCGCTTTTAGCCTTATCGTTTTTGCTTATTTTAACTATTAAGAAGAAGGTTTCTGCAGATAGGAATTAAAAATCAGTGACAAAGTTGAACCAAAATGAGTAGGCACTGAACTAAAAAGATGAATTTGTTCGCCGAAGAGGAAAAAAGAGTGGTGTCTTAATTTCGTAGAATAGTTTTACATAAAGCAGTACCATCAGTTGTAAACATCATGGATTTTTTTAACGCCACAAACGGTCTAAGTAACTGCCGATTTAGTTTCTAGTCAATAGGTTCTTAAGCAAGAACGGTCTAAATCTAGACTACTTAAATCTTACTAATTAGTCAGATTGCTTCTTGATCGATAAACATGTTTCTGCGTTTGGGTTTGTACACTTTAGCACCAAAGCCTCTTGCGTTAACCGTATTTTCGTATGTTGCGATAAAACCGCCAAAGCCGAAATCGTAGTGTTCTACCAATTTCAGATTTACTACCGCGCTACGTGTTTGATTGGTTTGGCTTCCTCACAGAAGCTGGAGTCGGGTCAGAGACATGACATTATACGAGTGAAGAATACACGGCTGAGACCTTAAGATCTACAGAACGCTACAGGGGATACTTTGAGGGATCTGCTACTTCACTACTACGTCGGAATGTGGTACGCCTTGCGCGTTGCCAACAAGAAAAAATTGTGGAGTTGCGTAGAGAAGTATTCGCTTCAGGGATGTGAGTCACGCACTACAGTTTTTTAGTTACGTAGAACAGTTTTACCTGGAGCAATTACAGTTAGGTTTAAACGTCTCGGGTTTCCTTAGCTTTAGATTGGGATACGCCTAATCAACGCATTAGGTACTAAACCGTTTAACTGTCGATTTACGTTTTAGACAACAGGTATCCTAATCCTACCAATTAATCAGATTGACTTCCGAGCAATAAATGTGCTTCTATTTTTGAGTTTTTACATCCTACCAGCATTTGGTTGTAACCATGGTCACTACAAATCTACCCTTAAAATAACCAGGAGGAACAAGCTTTTGGGGACTCCCGAGTCTCCTGTAGTACTGCACAAAGAATGATCTTGAATTCTGTAGAGACGTATTTGAGATCAGTTTTGTCTCGATTAGATGAAAACGGCATTTACACGATCGCTTAGGTCGCTAGAGGAACGAGGGCTCAACAATAGTTTCGTTTATGATAAAAGTACTCGTAACGAGTCTGGAATTGGGTATAAGTATGGTTAATTGAAGGATGTTTGTATTGTGAAAACAACATCTTTCTATTAGAAATTAGGCCAATACTTTGAGATTATACGAACGGTCGACCGCTGCAGGGAGTGCTCCAAAATACACGACTGGTACGCTAATGCGTTTTCGATAACAACGGAATCTGCCTAATAAGAACTAAATTTCGACGACCGTGCATTCTGAAGGATGGGACATATTAATATAGTTTGGGATTATGAATTTACGTCTTTTATAAGATGAACATCGCAACTGATACTATTCATCTTGGTCTTGAGATGACACTCGGCGGTTGAAGAGGAAGAAATTTTTTTTAGCTGGATCGTGTAGTCTCTTAAACGAATTTGAGAAGTGCACTTGACTGAAGTGCGATCGATTACCGGTAAACTTAACCCACAGTAAAGAAAGGCAACGGCAGCTCTGGTATCGGAGAGTGGCGTGAATAAACCAATTAATACAAATCAGCCTGTCTAGGACTCCAGGTGCTCGTTCTAACCTCTATAACATATGAAGCAAAACAAATAAAACGCAACTGAACTAACAAGAAGTAAATTCATTATAACATTGACGTCTGTACATATGTGAAGCAAATATTCGTAAATCTAGTATCAAAGAAATTAACAAATCTAGTTACAGGTATACTGAAGCTTCCAGTTAGGCGACACACTGTACTATCAAACCATTAAAGTAGAAACAAAGTTATAGTACTAAAATTGAACGTTGAATGAAATTGATGTACATTAAAAAAATAGCGTACAGTCAATTAAGCTTTAAACTTAAATAATCTCAACGTTAAATAAGACATAAACTACTTGTAATAACAAACAATCGTTTACCGAGTCGACAGTAAAAGGTGCTAAAGAAAATAAAAAAGTTACTTACGGTTCACTTGTTGCTAGTACTAGTAACGGTGCAAGCATGCCTAAAAGTAGAAAGATATGTAAACAAATATATTGCCGTGGTACACAAATAGGGCTAAGTTGGTTACATTTAATACTGAAACATGTCATTAACGGGCCCCGTTGGTAAAAACCATGTCACCACGGCTAGCTACAATGTCGGTAAGTGGACGTGGTTGAGAAACTATAATGCAGATAGAGGAAAACTAGGCGCTCGTACGAATAACTATTCTCACCTTGGAAATACTAAGGGTACGTCTGAACGCACTGCGAAGCAAATAGGATGAAGCAACAAAAGCGATTTAGAACAGTATAGCAAGTGTACATATTTCTATACAACGATTACATGTACTAGTAGTAAGTTTAGTTTAACAGTAATGATACAAATTTGAAGAGTTTAATAGCAAATAGTATAATTAACAAACTACCACTTCTTGTGATTTAGTCTGAATAGAATAATAAAGCAAATAGAATTATTAGCAATCACCGCAAACTTTGAACTTAATCGATCAACTATTTAATTTACATGTAGTCGTTACAAATTAAGAATCGACAAATATAATTAATAACACCGTTTAAAAAGAAAGTACTTAAATTTTATCCCACTGGAATTCTACGACAGCTGCATTACGTACAGTAAAAGGAAAAGGATTTAGTATGTTATACGATTAAATGAGCGTAGTACCTAAACTTACGTACGACGCTATGTGTTTAAATTTGGCTTTCAAAACGACCAGAGAAACTTGACGGGTGTTACGTCAGCGTACACACGACAGCTACAATACACTGAAATAAGCGTGACTAAGGATCGATTCAGTAATCGACATACAGAGAGTCTACAAGATAAGATGGGATCCACAGGTGTAAACCATTTCTGAACGTTATTGTATCATTATTTCCATGTTTGGAAGAATTTGGATTTCTTCACATTATTAATTATTGAGAGAGTCGTTTCGAAGCCCTAGTAAATTTGCTGAAAGAATTTTAATAGTATTGAAGCAACATGGCTGACGCCATCTTACAAAATTACCTGCAGACGCCGATCTAATTTGCTAAATTGCTTAATTTCAGCAGGGTACTGCACAAGTCCTCTACAGCATAATTGCTAAAAGCGTAACGGAATAGTCAACAATGAAAATTAGATATAAAGAAGAATTACTTACAATTTAGCAGAAAGCGTTTTGATAAAAACGAACGATCACAGCGAAATCAAAGAGTGAAAGTTTCTTTCGTTGTTCCTAGTTTACTTGATATATTTCATAAACGAAGATTTTCCCAAAAATGATATTAAGGGTTCTACTTACAATGGAGTTAGTACCACGTGTTGGTCCCGTAAGTAGATAATAGTAAATGCTCGAATTTAGTAGGTAATAGTAAATGCTAGAAAGGACGGATGATAATTAAACGCAAAACATAAATGTGCATCATACCTCAGCGATTCTTTCCATAAGCATCGATTGATTTTTGATTATATTACGCCATAAAACAAGTGGATTGTCCACGATTTTTTTTTAAAGTTTCGCTGAGCTTTGGAATTTACATGAAGTGAAATCTAATACTGAGTTTAAAATGAGCAAAATATATACAAGGCGATGAACCATAAAATATTTTTAACATAATTGTACTTAAGCGTTGAAATGTACGCCATCGAGTTTGAGAGTTTTTTTTAAGAAACTTTTGTATGTTTAACCAATCTGTCGCCGCAGGAAACTGTAATAGATAATAGGTGGAGTTGGCAGAATTATATCCTTAGAAAAAAAAGAGCAACTCTACAGTGTAGTATTTTTAAGTTCTTTTGCACTCTTCAATAGATTTTTCCTTTTTTTTATTTCGAATTTATTAATTGCTTGTTAAACAGGGTATTTTCATTTAATTAAAAAGGGCGCAAACAAATGTATGCTTTGTTAAAATATTACTTTTTCGTTTTAACAATCAAATTTGAAAGCAGGTCATTTATATGCGCGTTTGCATAGTAAAATCACGTATAACGTACAACACACCCTTACGTGTATACACAACGCATGAATCATGTTATTATAATAAAACCCTTTAGTTTTATTTAATTATTTGGCCCCTTAAAATATACACGGTGACTAGGGCATCGGGTGAAGGGAAAAACAAAAATTTGCATTTTTCTCAATGACGTAAGTTTCTTTTTTATCAGATTTGTTTATTACAATGTTTAACAATACTTTAATTACCTTAGGCATGTTCACACGAAAATAATATTATACATCAATATCACTGATATATATGTCGTGTGAGCAATTGTGTCTATGACGGATACATTATCCACAGAAACCACACCCTATCAGGAAATACCACGTTACTCATTTTAAGAGAATTATGCTAACCCATTTTCTGGTACATGTGAAATATGCAAGAGGAAACTAGATCAGATTATTTATGCATTAACAATAATTAATGTTCTTGTGTAAATTGTGACTCTGCAATGACACAATGAGCGCTGAAATTAAATATGTTATTGATTTTATTATGGTTTTTATGTCAAGTTCCATTTGAATTGTAATTAATATATGTTGTATTGTTGACAGTTTACATTTTCTTTATGAGATTTTTCATTGTTGGTTATAAACGGGAATTGAGATTTGGCGAAGATAACAAAACTCGGGATCTATTGATGTTTTTTCGTGACAAAAAGGTTCTCTTACTCATAGTCATGCACACCACCATTATACAAATTTGTTCAATCGTATATGTTGAATGTAAGGGACGATGCCATATAAAGGAAAGTCTAATGATGCGTGCGTTTATAGTGAAGCCATAATCGTAATGTTTATATATCGGTTTTACCAAGTCTAAATTTAGAGAAATTTGGCAATCTTTATCCATTAATTTGATTTTCAATCTGGCAGACTTTTGAAAAAAAGATACAAGGTCTGCAATATATTTACATTATTTAACAATTTCTCCACTGTTTAAACAAAAATTGATTTATGGTTCAAATTACTACATTTTTCAATATCTCGACTTTATATAAATCTAAAACACTTTAAAGTATGCTTGCATTGAAAGCATTCACTTAATACACAGTGGCGGACTGGGAAATTTTAATGGTCGTGTCCGCTTTTCAGAATTTTATCATAATTTTTATACTATTTGTTGTTACCACGACTAGCTACGATGTGGGCGTGATTGAGAAACTATAATGCAGATAGGAAAATCTAGGCTCTACTCCTCGTACTAACAAAGATCCTTGGCTTGGAGATACCCAGGGTACGTCTAAACCAATTACGAAGCGAATATGATGTAACAAGTGTATATATTTCTATCCAACGATGACATGTACTATTACTAAGTTTATTTTCACAGAAGCCACTTTTTTTGATGAAGCATAATAACTTGAAGATTTTAATAACTAACTATTTAATTCGATTGCAGTTGTGTGCCACATTAAGAATCGTCAAAGATAATTAATAACACCGCTTATAAAAAAAAACTCGAAAACTTACCCCACCGAAGTTCCTGGATAGCTAGTAGTAAACGTTCATTACCTTTTATGTGTTTATAGACGAAAATGCGTAATAGGTAAGTTTACGTACGACGTTATGCGCCCAAATTTCGGGTTGATTGCATTGAAAACGTTAAGGATGTTTTAAATTTCCGACTGAAAGTAAAATGATTTAGTATGATCGATGAAATTCTTGATAGTTACAAATTAGAATAATTAATGCGGTGAAATCAAATTAACAAATGCCGAACGCTGAATATAGAGAATTATTAGCCACAAATAAGAAATTTCTACTATACCATCGACTCCAATAATATTTCTTCTGGATGTTATGGGATCATTATCCTTATGTATGGAAAGAATGAGGATTCTCTCAGATTAATGATTATTGAGAGAGAGAGAGAGAGAGAGAGAGAGAGAGAGAGAGAGAGAGAGAGAGACGTTTCGAATCTCTAGCCGACTAAAAGAATTTTTATTGTATTGAAGCAACATGGCTGACGCCATTTTAAGAAGATTTGTGTGCAACCCCTAATTTAATTTAATAAATTGTTTAATCCTACACAAATTTCTTACAGCATTACTGTTAAAAGCGTAAAGGGAAATAACCAACGATGAAAATTAAATATAAAGAAGAATTACTTACAATTTAACGAAAAGCGTTTTGATAAATCAAACGATGACTACGAAATCAAGTGTACCAAATATGAAGGAAAATTTTACTAAACAACACTAACTGAGAAAAAGAAAGCAAATTAAAATAGCGATTTTAACCCTGCTATAAGCTGGGTCTCTCGGACCCATAGCACCTGCGTGTACGCGGTTTTTCTGCACTCTGTCTATTTTAGGGTTTACCGTCTCGGCTATTTTCTGTAGGCTTGGTGTACATTAAAACAGTAAAGAGCGCGTTAGGTTTTTCAATTTTCCAGTTTTAGAGAATACGTGATTTTAAAGAAATAGGTAAGTACAAACTAAATATAGTTTTATCAAGCCTAATATTTTCACATGCTTAGTTTACCATAATAAAATAAAAAATATAATGAATTTTAACCGATAATGGTTAGAAATAAATGCTATAAGGATGAAGAAATTGACGTCATGCTTCAGAGTGACTATTTCTGGAGAAAATGGTGCAGTACTCCTTCTAACTCAACGGGTTTGGCGAGTGCCGATGAGATTCAAGTAAGAATCAGTATCATCCAAACGGCCGATACAGCGATCAAGATGAACGTGATTATGAAATTTTGCGTGATCATGATTCTGTTAGTGATATAGACCTAGATGATGATAATGAGCAGGCATCTACTAGATCTCTAGTTGATCCTTCTGCTGACAGCGACTATTTTAATAATGAAGAGGGAACGGCTGAAGAAAAAACAGGAAACTACTTCTACGGAAAGGACTAGCAAAGTGGTCCAAAATATTTGCAAAAAAATAAAACTAGAAGAGAGAATATTGTGACAGTTTTACCTGGTTTACGAGGTTCCATCCGTTCCACTACGCTTCACAAAATATTAGATTGGAAATTTTTTATAATACTACAAATCATAAACATGTGAATCGAACCAATGAGAATCGAAAGGATGAAAGTCCGTTATAACACATTCCAACAGAAATAAAAATTTGAAAAATTTGTATTTGTTGATATTCAAGAAATGGAAGTGTTAATTGAATTTCTCTATATGCAAGGAGTATTCAAATCGGAGCACGATGATCTATGGTCGATGTAGGTTACTGATGGTGTAATAAATTATGTGCGTACAGTTCAAGCAGATAATAAAATTGGATTCTTTAAAGTTTTTATTTATTAGACTAGCACACACCGTGTTATTAAACACCTATGTGTCTAATATTGTAGACTAAAGATAAAGAAACAACTTTTAATGATGTGGGGTGGTGTAATAAATTATATACATACGTACAGTACAAGCAGACAATATTAAAAGAAAATTAAAAAAATTGATTGTTTAAAGTTTTAGTTTATTACACCAGCACACACCGTGCTATTGAACACTTAAGTGTCTAATATTGTATATTAAACATAAAGAAACAACTTTTAATAATATGTGGTGATGTAATAAATTGTATGCATACAATACAAGTGGATAATACTTTAAAAAATATTAAAAATCGGATTGTTTAAAGTTTTAATTGATTACACTAGAATACATCGTTCTATTAAACACCTAGGTGTCCAATATTGTATATTAAACAAAGAGAAACAAATTTTAATAATGTGGGGTGGTGTAATAAATTATATGCGTAGAGTACTAATTTATGAATTGAAATCGTTTGAATTTTAAATTTATTACTTAGCACGCAACGTCTAATTAAACACCTAAGTGTCTAATATTGTATATTAAACATGAAGACACAATTCCTAATAACGCGTGGTGGTGTAATAAATTATATGCGTAGATTTCAAGCAGATAATACTAAAAAAATTAAAAATCGGATTGTTTAAAGTTTTAATTGATTACACTAGAATGCACCGTTATATTAAACACCTAGGAGTTCAATATTGTATATTAAACATAGAGAAACAAATTTTAATAATGTGGGGTGGTGTAATAAATCATATGCGTAGAGTACAAATTTATGAATCGAATCGTTTGAGTTTCAAATTTATTTCACTAGCACGGAACGTCTGATTAAACACCTAGGTGTCTAATATTGTATATTAAACATAAAGACACAATCTTTTATAAAGCGGGGTATTGTCATAAATTATATGCGTAGATTTCCAGCAGATAATACTAAAAATATTTAAAAACGGATTGTTTTAAAGTTTTAATTGATTACACTAGAATACATCGTTCTATTAAACACCTAGGTGTCCAATATTGTATATTAAACAAAGAGAAATAATGTGGGGTGGGGTAATAAATTATATGCGTAGAGTACTAATTTATGAATCGAAATCGTTTGAATTTTAAATTTATTACCTAGCACGCAACGTCTTATTAAACACCTAAGTGTCTAATATTGTATATTAAACATGAAGACACAATTCCTAATAACGCGTGGTAATGTAATAAAGTATATGCGTAGATTTCAAGCAGATAATACTAAAAAAATTAAAAATCGGATTGTTTAAAGTTTTAATTGATTACACTAGAATGTACCGTTCTATTAAACACCTAGGAGTCCAATATTGTATATTAAACATAGAGAAACCAATTTTAATAATGTGGGGCGGTGTAATAAATCATATGTGTAGAGTACAAATTTATGAATCGAATTGTTTGAATTTCAAATTTATTTCACTAGCACGTAACGTCTTATTAAACACCTAAGTGTCTAATATTGTATATTAAACATAAAGACACAATGTTTAATAACGCGGGGTGGTGTAATAAATTATATGCGTAGATTTCCAGCGGATAATACTAAAAATATTTAAAATCGGATTGTTTTAAAGTTTTAACTTATTACATTCGCACACCTCGTGCTATTAAACACTTAAGTGACTAATATTGTATATTAAACATAAAAAAACAACTTTTAATAACGTGGTCATGTAATAAATTGTATGCATACAGTAGAAGTAGATAATACTTTAAAAAAAATTAAAAATCGGATTGTATAAAGTTTTAGTTGATTACACTAGAATGCACCGTTCTATTAAACACCTAGAAGTCTAATAATGTACAGTAAACATAAAGAAACAATTTTCAATAATGCGGGGTGGTGTAGTAAGTTATACGCGTTTATGTGCGTACAGTACAAGCAGATAATAAAATTGGATTGTTGAAAGTTTTCATTTATTACACTAGCGCATACCGTGTTATTAAACACCTAAGTGTTTAATAGCAACTTTTAATAATATGTGGTGATGTAATAAATTGTATGCATACAGTACAAGTAGATAATACTTTAAAAAAAATAAAAATCGGATTGTTTAAAGTTTTAGTTGATTACACTAGAATGCACCGTTCTATTAAATACCTAGGTGTCTAATATTGTATATTAAACAAAGAAAAACAAATTTTAATAATGTGGGGTGGTGTAATAAATTATATGCGTAGAGTACAAGTTTATGAATCGGATTGTTTAAAGTTTAAATTTATTACACTAGCACTCAACGTCTTATTAAACACCTAAGTGTCTAATATTGTATATTAAACATACAGACACAATATTTAATAACGCGGGGTGGTGTAATAAATTATATGCGTAGATTTTCAGCAGATAATACTAAAAATACTTAAAATCGGATTGTTTTAAAGTTTTAATTTATTACATTTGTACACCTCGTGCTATTAAACACCTAAGTGACTAATATTGTATATTAAACATAAAAAAAGGACTTTTAATAATATGTAGTCATGTAATAAATTGTATGCATACAGTAGAATTAGATAATACTTAAAAAAATTAAAAATCGGATTGTTTAAAATTTTAATTTATTACACTAGCCCCCGTCGTCCTATTAAACACTTAGGTGTTTAATATTGTATATTAAACATAAAGAAACAGTTTTTTATAATGCGGGGTGATATAATTAATTGTTTGCGGAAATGATTACTTACTAGCAACATTATTGATTATTGTAATAGCGAAGGCTTCCACGGCCGGAATCTATACTAAGATAAGAATGTCTTCCGGGTTTGGACCATGTCATTGTTGTTGTTACCGAAGTTGCCAACGTTTCGTCCACTTTCGTAAGGGGCTTCATCAGGGCGTGAGATAAATCGCAAAACTCAAACAAGTAATCGAAATCTAACTAAGAACTTCTCAGAAGTTAGGTTATCCACTTGTGAAACAAGCCATAATCTTAACTCTGAAAAGGTAAGAAAGAAAACGATAACTTGAAAAAGCAAACGAAAATCTAACAAAGAACCACTACCGAGTGGTCCGTAGGAGTTTAGAATCTGGCTTGGTTCACAAGTTGATTACCTAACTCGGTAGTGGTTCTTTGTTAGATAACTCTTAAGCTACAGGCATATAATTTTTTTATCATACATTGATTAAAACAAAAATTTACTTCGCATTTCTAGGCCAAAACGCTAATCTAGAAAATGTGTTAAGTTCATGGTCTCGGGTGATATGGAAATTTAGGCAAAGGTTAGATGCCGTGATTTTGGTTTTGTCTTACCAATCTTTTGTTTTAGTGGGTCTTGTTGATAACTACGTTATCACGGTTAGCTGAAACGTCGGTGAGTGAACGTAGTTGAGAATGCTACACTAGACAAGAGACAAATAGACGCTACTCCTTATATTAGCAAGATTTTCAGCTCGTGGACACTGACAGCGCTATTCATAGCCGATCACTGGAGGTTTCGCCGACGACAGGCCAAGGCATAATTTGTGTTGCATAGTCGTTCTCTCACCGTCCGTCTCGCTATCGATGGATTTATGTTACTGACCAAGCGCATTTCATATATTTACACGTTACACGAAAGGCGCCTGTTTGATTTAACTAATCTCGGCAGCTACTAATGAGTTTTTCAGAATATACTTACAATACTAACATTAAAAATCAGATAGTCGACTATATACTATATAATTTTTGTTTTGAGATTTCTAAACTAATAGCAAAGCATCAGCGATCTTAAGACAGGAAGTGGCAAATGACCACTGGCACAACTTTTACCTTTTCCCGCAAGTATCGAATAAATCCGAATTAGCCAACCAGTGGGGTCCGCATACCAATGACCTAAGAATTTTATTAAATTACGAAAATGTGAAACGTGGATACGACTGATACGTAAAACGTGTTTAAATTTTTTTTTGTCTTAAGACACAAGCTGTCAAAAATTATGGTCCGGCGCCATTTTCCAATTACGATTAGATAAAAAAATTAAATTTTTTTTAAGCAACCCCAAAAAAAATCGTTTTTAATTGTTGATCCGTACCATACATTAACTACATTCTTTAAAAAAAAAACTCTATTTTTTGGCTTAACAAGTTTTATTAACAATGTTCGTGGTTTAACTTCTATGGTTAAGTTTTCTCAGAAAATTCTGGCATATCAAAAAATACCGCAATTCCTGAAAAAGTGAACACCCTAAATTGGTTCTGAAATAATTACTGTCGAAATATTGTACTCAATGTAATGGATTAAAAACGATAAATTAAACAAATTTGGATTGAACCCATCATCGCTGTTATTTGAGTATTTTTTTGCTAGAAAATGTTTGGTTTTATATTTTTGAATAGAATAGCCTATGTCGTAAAAAAAGAAATTTTTTTTGACAAAGAATTCGTATTATAAACTAAACACAAAATTCCTACTACATTGAACAAATAAAAAAAAAACAAAATGAAAGTAAAAAATTAATTTAAAACAAAAATAATAATAATCCTAAACCTTTCACCGCTAATCAATTCTCTATATACATTTATTACACTATATGTAGTCTTTTTCTCCTTTTTATAACTTCTTCTATCTATCCCACTCCTTCTCCTCCTTCTCCCAATATCTCTAACTTTCCTCTCTCCTCTTCTCTTAGCTCTATACATTCCTTTAACATGTGCTCTATATTTTCCCACTCCTCCCCACATAGTCTACATTTCCTATCTTTATCTTCTTTCCAGTACTTATTCTATTGGTCTTCATTCTCGCATCTAAGCTTTGCTACCATTCTTTTTAATCTTAAGCTTTTTTTGCTTTTTATGTACCTTGCAATACTATATTTTACTATAATTGTATATCTCTCATTATATTTTCCCTCTCGTATTCTTACTCTTGTTTCTTGTTTCTGTATATGCCTATCTATTTTTATTATCTCATCTTTTATTTTCCTTCCTGTCTCTCTTATTTTATCTACCTCTTCTCCCGCATATCCAACTCTTTCATAATACCTTCTTCTTTGATCTTGTCCATATTTACTTTTTCCATTCTTTGCCTCTTTCCAGCAAATTTAAAGCAATTTACATTCTTCTCTTTCTTTCATTTGTTCTTCGTAACACATTGCTCTCTTCCCCGCCTGTACCCTTATCTTTTCTAACTTCATTTCCTCCTCTACTATGTACCCTGGCGTCTCCCTTTCTAATCCCAACGTCCATTTCTAGTATTTTTCTTGTACTTTCTCCAATTCCTCCCATTACTTCCACCCCCATATTTCCGCCCCGTACATCACCACACTCTTTATTAATTTGTTAAACAACCATCTTCTTGCTTCTATTTACTTCCCAAACTCCCTCTTCCCTATACCCCACACTTGACCTACTATTTTGTTACATTTCTTTATATGAGCCTCATCTTTATTGTCGTATCTGATTCGATAACCCAAATAGGTCACTTCATTTACACTTTCTATTATCTCGTCTCCCCACTTCTACTCTACTCTTTCCCTCTTTTCACTTCTAATTCTTTGTTTACTATCTGTTTTAATATGTATACATTATCTAATGCCCTTCTCCCTCTTCTAAATCCTGTCTGCCAGTCTGGTAAGATCTTTTTTTCCTCCATTTCTCTTTCCAGTCTTTTTTGCAAAATTGTCATATAAATTTTATATCCCACATTTGCCACACTTATACCTCTATAGTTTTTCACCTCTCTTCTGTCTCCTCCTTTGTAAACTGGGCATATTATTGCTTCTTTCCAATCATCCGGAAACCCCTCACCTGACCATATCTTATTTAAACTTTTTTCTATTCTTTCTTACGTTCTCTCTCCTATATATTTCCATTGTTCTCCTTGCGTCCTATGCATTCCCTCTGCCTTTCCTTTTTTTATTTTTCTTAATGCTTCTTCTATTTCTTCTTTTTGTATAGTAGTAGTGCTCCCTCCTCTTGTTATCTTTTCTATTTTGAATTCACCCTTCCTCTCTTCTTCCCCCTTTAACCTCTACGCAATGTTCTCTCCATTTTTTCATATCAATTTGTATCCTCCCTTTTTTCAATTTTCTTTTCTTTATTCAAAAAGCTTCATATGTTTCCTTTATTTTCTAAAATTTTTATATGTTCCTCCAACTCTTTTTTATATTCCCGTTTCCTCTTACAACACTGTTTTCTATATTGCGATCTTAATCTTTTATATTCCTAAACATCAATTTTTCCTTTTTACCACCTTCTTTTACCTCTTCTTATTTCCTTCCTGGCTTCCCTGCATTTTTGATTCCACCACCTCTTTTCTTTATACTCCTTTCTGGTTTTTTCCAGTATTTTTTTCTTTCTGCTGCTTTGTTCATCAATTCTTTCACTCCTTCTATACTCCTTCCTCTACCTATTGTTCTTCCTCTAATTTCTTCTTATAAACCTCAATAATTTCATCTGTCCATACCTTTTTTTCCCTCCAAACTGTGTCTGAATTTTTTCTTTCTCTCTTCCAACCTTTTAGCCTCACTTCTAATGGCTGATGATCAGAATCATTCTTTTCCCCAATTTTAAAACTTTCTATTTCCTCCAAAACCTCCCCACTATCCATTACATAATCTATCTATCCCTTTCCTCCATATTTCCATTGAGTATAGTCCACCCCTTCCCCTCACATAACTTTACTTTGTTTGTTTAATGTCTTATCCATCGTTATTCTTTTTATTTCCTTCCCATTTACTATCATACCTTCACCTTCACCAATTCTCGCGTTAAAATCTCCACTTATTATTAATTTTCCTCTCTTCTCTTCCATCAGTAGCTGTTTTAATTTTCTTATTGTTTGTTTCATTTCTTGACCGCATACTGTTATCACTGTATATCTACCTTGATCTTCTCTTGATATTTGATTTACTACTATTCCTTGCTCTTGCATTTTATTTTCGCATTCTTTTAGCACCCATTCTTCTCTTACTCCCGATATTATACCCCCTTGCGCTCTTCCTTTTTTTTCTTTTCTTGTTGCGAACTGTACATTCCATCTATATTTACTTTCCATCTTTCCCAATCTTTCTTCTCCAGCCACGTTTCTACTAAACCCACAATGTCAAACCCTTCTATATACTTCCAAAAATCAGCTCCTTTATTTTTAACCCCTGCAACGTTCCAAAAAAACTGAACCTATTTCTTTTGTTTTTTTCTTATCGTTTTCCTTTATCTTTGTCTGGTCGTCCCCTTTTTTTTATCCTTTACCTCCTTTATTTTTAGTTTTTTGGCCCCTTCTCTCTCCTTCAACCCATAATTTCATAAACCTATTTTTGTTCTTTTTCCTTCTTCCTTTAGTTTTCTTCCTTCCATTCTTATATTTTTTTGTACCTGTCTTTCCACTGGTGTCATATCTTCATCTATAAATATCCTTGTTCCTCTTAGCCTTCCTTTGTTCTTTAATATTTCTAGTTTATCTTCTACTGAATCCAATTTTACTAGTATTAACCCACTCGCTAATTTAATTGCGTCTCTTATACCTTTTTCGAGTCCCAATTTATTTTTAAACAAGTTATCCACGTACTTTTTACGTTCTTCTCTTCCCTCTCGACCTTCCATGCTTCTTATAACCAAGTTCTTGCGTTTCTTTTCCTTTTCCATTAATTCCACATTTCTTTCCAAATTTTCTGTCTTCTCTTCCATGTCATTATTTTTCTCCCACATATTGCATATCTCCCTTCGCTCTTCTCTTTCTTTTTTTAACTCCTCTGCGATCCTGTCCAGATTAGATACTAATTTTTTGTTCTCTTCCCTCATCTGCTGTATTTCTCTTATCATTTCCCTACACATCTCCATTACTCCCTGCTCTTCCTTATCACACTCCTCCTTTCTCGGGCTTCTTTTTTTTTTCGCTTACTTCTTGCAAAAGCTTCTTGCATCATTTCTTGTCTTTTGTTTTTCCTTTCTGATCCTGTCGATTCAGATTCTGACATAATTATTACTAATTATGTTTAATTAAAACAAGCCACAAATATTAAAAAATAAAAAAAAACAAAAATGTCTATGAATAAATAAAAATAAAAGTCTGTAATGAACTGATAACAAAAACGTGCTAGACCTTTACACTAGTCACGATACTCGCTATAGCATTCGCATACTTTATCTGAACTCCGCAATAACAATAATAACCACGTCCTTACTCAACCGCTTTCAAAATACGAATTTTTACGAACGTTTTATACTTTTGACGGACTCGCTGTAGATTCTACGGATAGGAGGAGGAGGAGGAAGCATCTTGAATTTCAAAAAACTTGGCTAGGTCGTGTCCACGATATATATGCGAGCTTGGTACGAAATATTTTTCACGTCCCAGTCCAAAATAAATAGGGTAAAATAGAATAACGCAAAGGCTTGATGAGCAAATAATTCTCGGATTTGAAACATGAAAAACTGATGCGATCAAGGCTTTTCAAAACAAAAATGAAAAGTTAAATGGAGCTTAGTTTATATGTTGTCAACTGGTTATTTCCAATGTGGTCAAATTTATTCTTATTAGCATCATTATACCGGTTTTGGCTTTATTAGGTGCTGATTCTATGTACGCATAAATATACATATATTAAAAGATGTGAAGATATTGCCGAGTTGTAAAACAAAATTGAAGAAAATTTGGAATATTGGAAACGAATATGGCACACTTTCTAAATTGTGTAAACGTTTCAATAGCAAAATTGCAGTCATAAATTGAGCTAATGTGAACAAACGAATCCATTTTGATAGTATCTGCGTTTACACACTAAAAGTTTATTAGTTTGGAAAATCTTAATGGTTCTAAGTGGCTCTTAAATACTCGTTGAACGAATTTTAATAGGTGTTGTTTTTGCGTTCAATACGTGGTTGGTTACACTCTTTACGATTAATTTTTTTTAAAATTTTATATTGGCGATTGATTCTGAGTTTCACCCAATTTTTAGAATTGCTTAGAAAGTATTGTATAAATTTAGTAGACACTCTGTATAGTATCAATAACATAAAACATAAAATGAATAGTAAAATGCAGTAATTTAAGAATAGTTATTGTTTCATAATATTTTACGCTGTAGTTTTTCAGTATAGGTTTAAACCTATTTTTGATATTTCTCGTTTTCGAAGGGTTATTTACAATCCATCTGTAACTGATATTTGCTTTCTCTTATCTGGGTCAAATATTACGTTTCAACAGAGATCGGCGTTTTAATCCACCACGAATATGCGTTATTTATAAAGAATTAATGCACAGGAGAAGAAATCATATATTAATTTCAAAATTGTAAAAAGTTTTGACCTTCCTAGTCTTTGTGTAAGTACCTATCAGATAGAAGTCAGTTACATAATTAATTTTTGTAAAACTGAGATTATCTCCAAAACAAATGTTTGTGATGAATGCACATTTTTTCGCGATAGAAATTTGCGTCACATTTAAAATTCAAATGAACTTTTTTCATAATCTGATTAATGATTCTTAGTGGAAAATTAATGTTTCCACTTGGTTGGTGCCATTTCTATTTAATCAGTCGTGCGTTCGATTCTATGCTTTATATAGACAATGCATTTTTTTTTATTCATTAAGAAATGATATGAATGTACTTTACAAACCGCAGTGGGGTTTTCTTTTCATGTTGACATTTTTTTTAATTACAGATTATTGCAATTTTGGTGTGGAGATGGCGTGACGCAAGGTGTTAATCAAGACTGGTTGGTATGGGCTCCTCATCAGGGGAGGATGCGTACAGCGCCCCAACACTAGCTCGTCTTTTGCATTCATTACCCCATGTTAATGTGACACTCCATCGAATAAATAATACCTTTGATCCACGATCTCCTGCTTACCAAGAGGTGAGTAATTCTTTTGTTAATACTAATCGGTACGTACCAATCTACGCATATGCAAATTTCTCATCACAACGTTACATTTAAATTCATAGACCTCGTATTTATTTACATTTTTAAAATATGTGTTACTGACTCATGCGGTGAGTAAACTCGCAATGAATATTTAATACATACTTTGTTCCAATCGGTTCTTTATGTTTTATTTACGATTATTGGGTTGTAGTTTTATAGCAGTTTGATGCTTTAAAACGAAAGGAAATTGCACGAAAAAAATTTTATTATTTATTTAAAACTGTTGAACTGGATTAGTATTTTATACATACAACCCAAATGACATTTTTTGTAAAAACGTTTCTTATTGGGCAAATTACAGTTTTTTTACACAGTTGCAAAAGCTGTACTCCATTTTGTGTTACTATCGTTTTGCAATTTGCCTATTTTTCTTCTATTTAATTCGTAACTAAAAAATATTGTAAAAACAAATATTTCAATTAAGTTTTAACAAATTACTAAAACAAACATAAAAGTTATTTTATTACTGACATACTCAAATTCATTACGAAGAAAGTTTTCGTGGTTATGTGAGATACGTTGCGAAGGGACTCTTATAACGTAAAAGTGATGTAATAGAAACATTATCTGGTTGGCTGGGATGTGACATGTTCTACAATAATAAATTAAGTAGTTAAAAATAACAAAAATGCAGATAAGTAACTATAATGCATTTGTAAAGATGTTTTTACTTCTCCATATTACTTTAAATATTATACAGGGCGATTGATTGAGCTTGTTTATTAGACACATGAGTACTATTATATTTTACTACATTATATATTATTTATGAATATATCACAATTTGACATTAACTTTCTTCTTTCAAATGTAATGACAATACATTTTTTGTATCTTTGGATTGTACACTCAAGAAAAGAAATAACGAGACACTACCTGTTTCCAAGTATATAGATTTAGCTGTAGGTCTGTGTTGTATGATGGGTAGGGTTTTAGGGTTAAACCCTGTTTACTCAGCTATATGTTTGTACTTAGAAGCAGGTAGTGTTCCGTTTTTTCTTTTTTTTTTTTGGTGTACATCTCTTCTTTTTAAACAGGGATGTAGAAAGAAAATCCGGAGCCGGGGGACTAAAAACTTTGAATGTACCTTCCACTGAACTTTGCTTAAAATTCTAGTTTCTAAAAGAAGTTCCAACCGGATGGAAAATATTTTCGCCGTCTTTCGTCTATAGTCGGGGCTGTTTTTCTAGAATATTCTATTTATTTTTCCACAGTTTCTTTTCGCTCGATACATTTTCCCAGCGATGTTTATACTGAGAATTATGGAACTTTCCAATATAGTAATCAACCGCAGATTCTATAGTTTACAAACAAATAATCCGAGAGGGCTTTTTTTAAACTTTATCACTCAAATGCTGCAATAAGATTGCAAAATTGTTGCCGATGATGGTTTTTTCTATTACCCCACGCGCATCCCGTTAAACTGGCGCCGTTTCTTACGTGTTTGACTGTTTCATTGATGATTATGAATCGACGCGAAGGCTCAACTTTATGTACAGCATTTTTGAAATACTTACCATGTTGGTTAGATTACGCACTTTTAGTCCACGGTCACCCAATACCGTTTTGTGACTTTTTTACGATTTTACTTCATTTAGTCGGCCACTGCGATGTTCCTCTTGGCAACTCGTACGGCGTCGGTTGTACTGTGACACCCAAAATGTGTAAACCGCTTTGATATTGATTAGAGATTTTTAAACGAAAGTGTTATATCACATGACGATGAACAATTTTTACCATGTTTACAAATTTACTGAAAGCAACAAATATTAAACAACGTGGCGTCGTCAAACTTAAGCTTTATAAGGTTGGTACTTTCTACTATAGTCATTCTTATCAAACAACCAGAAATACGGCACTACTACTTCGGCGAATTAGAACTTTGTTTCAGTGTTTTTATAAATTCGCGGCAAAATGGAAATATTTTTATTAAAGCAGTTCTAGTGAGAATAGCCAACCATCGACAATTAGCAAAGAAGCGGATTTATTGTATTTACTATTGTAACGAATTTTAATACTAATTTATTTAAAGGTATATATGTGTTTACACTATTCTACACGTAACTAACTAAATCTAACTATATATAATAATAACACTTACACTAATTTATATATTACTATCAATAGTCCGCACTAAAACTGATACTTGTTTATGTTAACAATACGCGGCGTATTTATGTTTTACTATCACCGACACTTTATTTATCTTCACACGCGTTAATCACTTATTTATTTTAAACCGACAAAATCTTCTCGATTCAATTCGAAAAACTGACCTATGCTTTCATTAAACAGTTTTTATATATTTGTGTTATCTGTCTCTAGAATATTCAACATTCTTCGGTCATTGTCTCGAATTTGACAATAACTTTACGAACGTATCGCTACTCCCTTCTTAAGACTGTTCTGTCCCAGAACAGGAAATTTCGACATCGGTAGAAAAGATCGTGGCGATAGCGGCAGCTCTCTGTATTTCGGCAACTTCGTTGAGCATGGTCAATGGATTTTTCCTGACCCGATATTTTACTTGGTTGGCAACTGCAGACCAACACTTGAACGCCTGTTCCGCGGAAGACAACCTCCAACATATTTCGAACTGTTTTCCAATTCAGTTGATCTAAGTCACAACCAAGCTTGGGGAACCTAGCATTTCTAGAACCTCCGTATATGCTATTAAACTTATACAAGTTCATTCCTTCGACTTGATTTCTGGTTCGGCTAGTTATTACTTTGATTCGGACCTGAACTTGTGTAACGTTGTTATCGCCAGCAAACGGGACTAAACGATCGATTTCAACCATCTTTGGCTTGCCTCTGGGTGGTTTTCGGATGCGATATATGAAGTCATTAATACGCTGCACGACTTCGTAAGGACCCTCTCTTTGCCTCTACAATTTCGGCGACAAACCGCGTCTTCTTTGGGGATTATACAACCACACCATCTTGCCAGATTGAAACCCACTATTTGTGCTTTGTTATATCTGGTCTTTATTCTGTCGCTGGCAATTGGTATGTTTTTACGGACTGCCGCAGATACTTCTTCTAGCCACTTGGTCAGCATGCTGACGTAGCCTTCTCCAGCAACTTCTTCTGGTCTTCGTCCAAATTGGAGGTCGCATGACAGTCATATTTGCGACCCAGCATGCCACAGGATGGTATTTGGCCTGTGCTTCCGTGAACGGATGATCAGTATGCCAGTATGGAAAAGGTACAAGTACTGATCCCAGTCTTTTTGGTGTTCGGGCACTATTTTGGCTAAGTACTTTCCCATTGTTCGATTCATCAGTTTAACCATGGCATCAGATTGAGGATGGAAAGGCGTTGTCGTAGTTTTCTTAATTCCCAACAGTCGGAAAACTTCTTCTAACAATTTAGACTCAAAGTTGCGGCTATGGTCGTAATGTAATTCCAACGGAACTCCAAACCGACAGAAAAACTCACTAATATGTCTATGACTGTAGTTGTTTCTTGATTGGGTATGGCATCAGCCTCTGTCCATTTCGTGAAATAATCTATTGCCACCAGGATTTATTTCTTTCCCGATTCAGATTCTGGGAACGGTTCTGCGATGTCAATTGCTACTCTTTCTAAAGGGCTTCCTACTTTATACTGTTTCATCGGTGCTTTGTGCTTTCTCCCTGGACCGTGCACTTACGGCACCATTTTATGACGTTCTCTTTGCAGTAGAATCTTTTTCGAACTTTCCCATGTCTTCTTTACGCTGAAGTGTCTTCTTGATGTACTATCGTGCAGATGCTTCAAGCTTGTTACACCCGGTTCTTTGGCACTACCAACTGTAGTCTGTTTTCTATGCCCTCAACACTTTCTATGGATCGCTTAAAAAACCGTCTTCTATTCTCAAAGAGTCTCACGTCTTGATGTTTCTGTCCAACGCACCCACTACTTCCCAGGTTGGTCGTCGGCCGTTTTTTTTTCTAGTTCAGCAGTAGTCTTATTTTGGCATCGTTTTCTTGTTTGCGACGCAACTGCTTAGTTTCTCACTTGTCATCAACCATAGCAGTTCTCCGGAAGCATTCGACTTTTTTTTCAAGTCTCGAACAATGGCTGCGGCCTGCCGGACATGGTCTTTTGGAGAAGGCATCAGCGTTCCGACGACTGCTTCTGGCACAGTGTTTTGTGTCGTAGTCATACTCTTAAAGTCTATCGATTCATCTTGCCATTTGTTCTTCCGGATTACGAAACTGCTATAGCCATTTCAAAGCGGCGTGGTCTGTCTCTAGCAAGAATTTTCGTCCATACAAATAATTGTAGAAGTGCTCTATGGACTTGACGACTGCTTTCTTCTAGTCACGCAGTAATTCTTTTCTGGCCTGGAAAAAACTGTACTAAAACACGCGATGACTTTTTTTGTCCATCTTGCACTTGTGAACTTGTGGCCAGATTACTTGCATCGGTATCCAAAACCAATTTTCCACTTTCTCTGGGATAACTAAAAATCGGCGAAGTGAATAGGGCTTGTTTTAGTTGATGGAAAGCATTTTTGCAGTCTTCATTCCATCTAGATTCTCATATTTTTTCGGTCAGTTTCGTCAAAGGTTTGACAATATTGGCAAATCCGGGTACAAATCGTCTATAATAGGTACACAAACCCAAAGAAACTTCGGACCTGATGTCTGTCAATTGGTCTTGGCCATGCTTGCACTGCTCGCATTTTGTCTGGGTCAGTCTTTACTCCATCTATAGATACGACGCGGCCAAAGCACTTTTTTCTTAAATACCTGGCTCTTCTTTGGGCACAGTTTTAGAGCTTCCCCACGTAGTCGTTGAACAGGGTGTCTAATGTATCGTTAATTCTTGGTAAAGGGTAGCTATCTTTTTTGGTCACGTCGTTAAGCTGTCCACGCCAAACCTTGTTGATCCATCTTTCTTTTTTACGAATACCACTGGGGGCGCCCATGGGCTATTTGAAGGTTCAATCACACCTTCGTTCTCCATGTCCATAATTATTTGTTCGGCTTTTTCGTGGATGTTGTCGTATCGGCCGAGTTAGTTCTTCCTTTGGAAGCATTCTTTAGCGCAAACATTTTTTGATATGGCTGGATCAATACTTTAACTTAATGAGCTGGTCTTGATTGAAGTTTTGGCATTTGGAAGTAAGAACGTCCATAATTTGTTGTAGGCACTTTTTAGACGACGTATCTTTATTAGAATTCACGCATCTCACAGTTTGAGATACTGGCGGTGCATTGGCCGATTACGGGCTTTTTTTTCAACGTTACTGGATCTGAGTTTACATTCTTAATGGCATTGTGTTTTTCACTCGTACTAAAGTTCTGCCAGTGAGTTGTCCTTTTTCAACTAAGTCGTTCTCCATTGGTTTAATCGTGCGAATGTAGCTTTCCCGGGGATTTCCATCCAGGCGTGGCATCATCACACTTTCAGTCCTTGCAGGCAGAGTCACTTCTTCACCCAATAAGACTCGCACGACTGCTTTCTCTGACGAGTGAAAAGGAATTTTTTCACTGTCGGTCTTCAGTACAACGTTCTTCATACCCAAATGGAACATATACTTCTTTATAACGTCCATGCCCAGGATAACTTCTTCCGTGATTGCGGCTGCCAGTACTTGATGGTTTTCCAGACCAATGGTTACTTTCACTTGTCCGTGAGTAGGTATTTCTTTGCCCATCGCCGTTCGAAATCGTACTGTTACTGGTAATATCTTCTCATTCTCCCGTAATATGCCCGGACGTCTTCGTCGCTAATATGTCAACCAGTAACTGAACACTTTTTCTATTGATCTTGCCATTGAGATAAATGGTATGCAATTGCTCCATAGGCGATGACATTGAAATGGTAATCTTTGGTATATGACTAGATGAGATTAACCTTTGTTTTTTTTTTGGTCTCCTCGTTCCAAACTTTCGAGTCCTCTTCTTGTCTTCTCTTTAGGTTTAGTACTATTTCACCGCAGTTCAAAGTCGTCTTTCCTTTTTCCCGCAGTATTTGTCGCGCTATCTCCTCCTCCTAGTGTGTGCGCGGGTACTTCTGCAGCACAGCCGAGTTTATGACCGTCTCGTTGCAATGCTTGTTTTGCTGCTTGAAACTCCAAGGCATTCACTAAAGCTTCATTCGACGTCTTGGTCGAGCTAACCGGAAAGTCTATTGCGTTTCGCTGTTTTAGAGATATCTGTCTCTAGAATGTTCAACATTATTTGGTCATTGTTTCGAAATTGACAATAACTTCGGTAACTTTTCACTATGATGATTATTTAATTTTTGAATTTACTTTAGTGAAATCAAACAATGAATAGAGACTGCAATGTGTGTTATGTTTAAATGTTTTACCGTTCGAGTGTATATCACTTAATCACTAGAACATGGTTTAAAAACCTCACTATTTTTTTATTTACTGTTTGAATCCCTAAAAGTCGCATAAAGAATGGCGAATACCAAAGAACCTCACCTCACTTTAAAAGAACTGATTGTACTGGCTGCTCTTAAGAGTATATTGGGAGAATCGGCAGAAAAACTAATTTCAAAAGTACTTTTGCTTAACAACAAAATTAGCCTAAGAGTTCATCGAACAACTCAAAATTTCAATGACCAATTAATAGAGAAAGGTAGTTAATTTGGTCTGCAATTTTATGACGCCACTAACAGCAACAAAATCGCATAGGGCTTTTTAACTTCGAACTCATTCTAAAAATGCTTCAATATTTGACCTGGTATTTTTTTTGAATGTTCATAATACATCTCTTGACGATATTTTTTTTCAGTTTTACTTCTACTGAAGTGTAATAAATAGTTTTTTTTAGTCTTTTTGGATTCTACAAATGACCGCTTCTCGGTTAATTCTCTACACTGGCAACGGGCAGCTATGTTTTTAAACATCAATAATACATGTTTTTGCAATATTTTTAATCAGTTTACTTCTACTAAAGGTATTAGCGAAGGGTTCCACGGCCAGAATCTATACTAAGATAAGGTTTTTTGGGTTTAAATCGTGTCAATGTTATTGTAATGGCGAAGGCTTTTACTACCTCTGATTCTGATTTGTGAGTTTGATTGGGTTATGGTCATAAAGGGGCGTGTTTTTGATAAACGAGTAGCAACCGGGAACTCAAGTGGGGATAGTTCCAAACCGTGGTCACGATTGAAGTGTTTGATGATTTTTATGTTCTCTTGAATTTTTCTATCGAAGAAGAATGGAGATTTTGCAATCACCGAAGCATTATCAAAATCTATGTTGTGACTAGTGGTAAAAAAGGAAATGTATCCTTGGGAGTAGTGCTTCCATGGTTCCATGGCTACTGTGGGCGTGGTTCTCATCGCTCCTGTTATCAGAACTTGCCATTTTTTGTACTCTGTCTAGCTTCGCAGCTGTGCTTGAACCAACTCACCTCATACAAGCGCATCGTATGTTGGGTTTTGTTACTACAGTATATAACTATTTTGTTATTGTGAGCTTCAGTCCCCATGTGTGCCCGACCATCCGTTTGGTTGTATTAAGAACCTTGATGGCCTTCGTTGTGACTTTTTCTAGATAAGCGTTGATAGGTCAGTCTAGTATCAAGAGTGAGTTCTAGATATTTGACTTCTGTTGTCATCGGTAGCGTGACTCCGTACATCGTAGGTAGTTTTATGTCAACCGCTTTTCGTTGTTTGGTAAACGGAACGATTGCCGTCTTAGTTGGGTTTACTGATACTCTCTCTTTTTTGCACCATTCTTCAACAGTGTTTAGTGCTCTTTGCAATATGCTTGATAGAGTTGCCCCAAACTTCCCGTTTGTGATAATGGTAAGATCGTCGGCGTATCATAAAGCAAATTCCTTTCTGTCTTCTAGTTCTGGCAGTAGGCCTTCCATGACGAGGCACTGCAGTAGGGGCACCCGCCAACCACTTTGGGTCTTACAGTGCTACCGTACAAAATATTGTTACCGTTACCGATTCCTGAGCATTGAGTTGAACCAGTTTTGGACTAGATAGAGGTGTGATTACTTTTTTCTCCATTGTCCTTACAATTGAGGTGAAGGTAGTATTGTTAAATGCTCCTTCAATGTCTGGAAAAGCGCCCAATGAAATATCATTGCAGTGGATTGCATTTTCGCATCTGTTTACCAGTTGGTGAATTACTAGCTCGCAAAATTTTCCGGATTGGTAAGTTTTGGTGCAGAGGCGAAGCCTTTAGTGCTCCGTCCTGTATATACCTGTCTTGACTACTTTTTTTAAGTAGCTTTAAGATGCATGAAGTCAACCTGATCGGTCTGTAACATTTTTGAGCATACGTAGATCTCTCTGGCTGTAGCGTAAACATCACCTTGACAATCCGACAGCTGTTTGGTATATTTGAAAGTGCTAAGCTGGCTCTGAGAATTTCGCATACTGTGTTTCGAAGCACAGCAAATCCCTTTTGCAGCATGATGGGGTAAATTCCATCGGCTCCTTGAGACTGAAAGGGTTTAAACGTATTGATACCCCATTCTAGGTTTTCAGGATTAATTATTCTTCTCACTAAATTCCAGTTCCTTTTGGGTGCCCGTTTGTTTGGTGGTGCTTAGGAACTTCAGTTAACGATGAAGCCGGGAAGTGTTTTTACACTAGTTCGTGTTGACCCTCAACCGAGTCTGTCAACTTTTCGTTTTCGGTCAGCAAAAAGCCGATGTTTCCAGTGCGGACTTTGCTTAGAGCTTTTTGGAGTCGAGAACTTGCAGATTCAACGTCCCTACAGTACTTTCTCCATGAGGATCTATTTGCTTTTCTAATGGCATTGTTGTATTTGTGAGGTTGGTTCTATATTTATCCCAGTCTCCGCTTTTTTTGGCCTTCTGGTGCGTGTTCTTGCTTTGTCAAGCTCCTTGTTTCACCAAGTTATTATCCTGTTGGGAGTTCATTTGACAGTTTTTGGACAGTTTGTTTCAAATGCGGATTTTAATGAATTAACAATATTGTTCGTCATTAGTTTTAGCTTGTGCGTTGATCTTGCAACCGTGGGACAGTTCCTGATTTGGCCTGATAAAGTTTCGTTTAACAAATTCCAGTCGGTTTTTTTAGGTTTTCTGTATTCCATTACGAGTTTCTCGTTTGATTCAATGTTGAATCGAATGTGTCTATGATTAGATAAAGAAGGTTCATCTGATACACATTTTTATCCCTTTGCTCGCCTTTGGAATAGCGAGAGGAAGGTCAATAACTCCACTGCGCGACACGGTTATGAACATAGTCGCATCTCCGTTATTTTTTATGTCTAAATTGTCTTTTAGAATATATTCTAAAAGTTTTTCACCTCTTGGATTTGTGTTTGTGCTCCTCTACAAGGTGTGGTGTGCATTGGCATTGCTTCCAAAAACCAGCAGTTTGTTGGTCCTAATGTTAATCAGCTTGTGGATTTCCTACGACGACGGTGGTCCTGTCTGGCCATAGGGAAGGTAACCAGATCCGATAATGAACTCCTTCCTGATACCTTTCTCTACTACAAATGTTTTAGCTGACACTAGGTCTCGAGCACATAAATCCCACAATGGCATTTAGTTTGTGCACAAGTTGGGCTGCAAGCAGCCGTCTACATTTCAACCCGTGCGTCGCGATATAAGCACTGAGGGCCGCTGAGGTTGCCTTACAGTGATGTAAATTTATCTGAACGACTTTGAGCATTAGATTTTCCGTCAGTACTTTCTTTCCGGTTCTAGATTTACATACATTGCTTCCTGGGCATCACTTGTAGCACCTGGTTCTTTGTTGTCTTTTTTGGAGTCGGCCAACGCCTGGAGTGTGATCTTCAAAAATCTGAGATGCAATTGGTTGGTTAACTCTTCCACCTTTCCTCAGGACCCTTTGTCCATAAACAGGAAAATTCTTTAGGCTTATTTATCTTTGCTGCATATATGCTTATGAAGTACGTTGTTTCGGTTTTCATGGAAATTTAGATGATATTACTATTCATGTATTTTACTTTGTCGACATAATATTCAAATGTATTAGGATACTCACTCCGGCTTGTGCTCTCTGGTTCCTTTCTTTTCTACTATAGAATAGTCCACAGTTTTGGTATCGTCTATTTTCTTTTTCTTTGCTTTTCAGTTAATGCGCATATTTCAATGTTATGTTTGTTTAATTCCATTATAACTTCTTGGTTTCTATTATTGCGTGATGTTATATTCCAGTTTCTCATTCGTTGTTTTTGCATTTGCCATAGTCGTTTTTTCGTTGTCTCGCTGTGTCGTTATTCCGAAAAATTCATCCGGTTTCCGAGGTTCTATCAGTAGTACTTTGAGCATTGGATTTTTTTGACACTGGGTAGGCTGCTAACCTTGCTCTTCAACTCTCCTTCTTTTTCCGGACTTGGGAATGTCAACATCGCCTTTGGAGCTACTCAATCTACCCCAGAGTGCTGCAGACTTACTTTATCATTGTTTTAATTTAAGCAAATTATACACCTTCTTAGTACAATTATTTTAAAGAAGACTAGGAAATTCATTTTATAATACTTATCAAAAAATGTTTGTTGTAATTACCTAATAAATACAAGCTCATAAATACTCCTACTTGTTGAAATTGTATGGTATTATCCTCGTTTAAGATTTTTTTAATGCCGATATAATTACATTCTTGTTAAGATGCTCACAATTTCTTAAATTTTTTATGCTTATTTAAGAACTCTGTAAAGACTTTTTTTAATCACCGTTAAAACTGAAAATTATTAACGAAAAATATTAATTACTCTGGGTTGTTTAATGTTACGACATAAATTTGAAACAGTACTTTAAAACGCATTTATTTGATGGTTGTTTGTTATTTTTTCATCCCCAAATGTTTTATTTTTCTTAATAAAACAAAACCATATACTTTGTATTCATTTAGTTTCACAGGAAGCAAGCAATTGAGGCGAACGATCATTACATCTTCCTGATTATAATGACTAGGATTCTATTTATGAAGCTTGTGTCAGTAATGTAAATAAGAAGTTTGATGGTTATTTTAAATTACCCAAAGTGGAAATTATGCTGTTATTTTTGTGTTAATGTTGGAATTTCTAAGACGCTGAATTTCTTTGGTTAATATAGTGGGTTAAAACACGTGCGGGGTCAATTCTGCGCTATTTAATTAAATTAGGCGTTGTGTGACAAGGGCATTTGTGCAACACCGACAATCGAATTACTACATTGGTTTACCCTATTAAGTAATATGAAGTTGATGTATTTGAGAAAAAGGTGGTTGAAGGGTAACTGAATCAAGCTACTGAAAGCTTTTCGGGACAATGCCGGTATTTTAAGACAAATGGGATTCGCTTTTTTACGGTTGAAACAATACAGTTTTTTTTTCGAATCTTGTGTGTTGTTTAGAATTAGGGTATTATAGGTCTTGTGCTTTTTCTACCGTGCAACTTTACGTTAGCGTACTAGTTAATGTCTCAAAATAGTCCAGAATAAATAATTAAGTTGAATTTGTGACTTCCTGAATCTGAATTAGGTAACAACTAATGTTTGATGTTGAGGTAATTAAAAGGTAAAACAGATTTACTGCACAAAAAAATCAACAGTGACGATGAATCTTATTTAATTAAAAGTCTTAAAAAAGATCTAGTATGCTTGGCGTTGACAACAAATTTATTTGTTGATGCAAGTTTTGGAAAACTATAAATCTTAAAAATCCATACCATACGAAGGTTTTCAATGTTGAAACATCTAAATATGGGTCGCCACAAAATGGTACAATATTTTAGTGGTCGACATAGTCATTTATACGTAAAAATATTTTAAAAACATTTTTTTAAATAGTTTACAAAACTAGGTCATTTTGTTACAAGCTTATAGGTCTTATGAACCTTGCACGGCCAACTCACACAGTCGGAGATAGGGGAGGTTCAAGTGAAAATAATTAAGGGCACCAGATCTTTTATAATTAATACTTCTGCCTCGATCAAGACAGACGGTCCAAGCTTGTAACGAATTTTTAAGTTCGTAATCCTTGTTACTTTGATGTTCGGGTAACCACAATAAAAGAGAAAGGTATGTTACCATAAAAGAAAGATTAAACAGGTATAAAAACTTTAATTTAGTAACGTAGAATATTAACAAGAGTATATCTGATTCTCAATCCATAAATGCCAGAAGTATCGGCAACACACAATACATAAGTTGAATCGAAATGAATAGCGAAGAAAATTTCGTAATAAATATCGTTTGTACACAGCATGCGATACACACAAAATGATTAATGAAATTACCTTAATGGTATTGCAACAATGATCGTAATTACGGAAATTAACATAAACAAAAGTTCCGTGAGTGACTTTTCTGACAGCGACAAAATAATTAAATAAACTTACCCACAATCCAGTACCTACTTGATCGAAGAAAACGTTTTCTCCGGTGAGTGAGCCTGGAATAATATGAATGTAAGTCGTGTCAACGCAATGACTCACGAAAGTCGAAGTCTACAAAATTATTAACATAAGAAATTAAATACAAGAACCCGATATATCGAATGCTATTTCTTCTAATTATTAAAAGGTGAGTATCACAATCGACTGATGTCAAAGAAGTGACATTCCTTTTTGGTGTGGATAATTAATAGGCCTTCAATTATTTATCGAAGTTCATTCCTCCTTGTACTTAATTAGTTAAATCGGAACATGTGGTCAAAGCGTGGCGGAACGGCTATAAAATTAAGAAAGAAATTACAAAAGAATCCTAACAAAACGGATGCAAATATCTTACCCTGTGCCGAATAAATTACGTTAAATATGTAATTAACTTATAATTTCCTGTTCATCACAGTGGATGTACTATTAAATCTTTGGATTAGGTCAATTCAAAAACGACACAGACCGTCTTAGGTAGTTGACAGCTTGAAAATGAATTCCGCAACATGTTAGTAACCAGAAAGATCGGCAGAGGGCGTGAAAACCGGAATCTAATTTTAATTCGATATACAGGGTACTACGTTATGAAAATTTTGCACGTAACAATTTGTTTAAAAACTTTAAGTGCGTGTAATCTTTACGCGCGGTTCAAATAAAACTTCTTTGTCATTTGAGACAGATATTACTGAAAATACTATACCTAAATTAAAATACATATCATTTTAGGTTGCTGATTGTTATTTTATTTTTATTTATTGATGAAAAAATTAAATGTTACTGGGACTCTGCCATTTTAAATTAGGAAATGTAAGGCAACCGAAATGACTAATACGCGACTGTGTTACGCGGCTTTTCTCGCAACGTAAATTGCTAGCGACTAACTCAGTTGGATTCGGAGATTTGGGTCGTAAGCTTCGTGATGCTAAATTATAAAACAAAGTAAAAATGCGCCAAAACGATTAGAAACTAGAATGATGAAATCTATCCAACACGGAAATAGAATAAATGTTAAAACACTGGTTACAACGACAAATGTAAAATCAAGTAATACGTAATTTCATAGTTAATCGTTGATTTAATGCGAAATTAGTGACTTTACCTGTTGCAAATCCAGTTAGCGTAAATTGAAACCGTAGAAACAAAAAAATCTGTATGCGTTAGTTGTGAAATAATTTATGTCGCACGTATTTCACGTTTGACAAATACACCAATTACTGACAAGTAAAAGAAAAAGGACTACTTACGGTCGTCCAAGTCATGCGGATAGCTATCGGCTGGATCCAACCATCCCCTACACAATCGCTAAGAAAATGGAGTAAAATTAGACGTAGGATCGTATCACAATTAAATTGCTTATCGACAAACAATGAATCGTATTCAAATGCGTCAAGCATCCGAGTGGTTTTTCGTTATTCTATCATCACACGAAGTACAAATATTGTATCGGAAGTGGCTTAATTAAACAAGAGCCTATTTTAGTATGTGCTTCTTATTACAACCTCTAGCGGAAGGTAATGGATTAATCAGAAAAGCCTAACACGTGGCGGTATCGTATGACAATTACGGGAAAATATGAGTTCATGCTTACCCCAGGAAGCTTTCCACAAAAGCAGCGATAATAATACACCCGTTTATAACACAGATGCTTGTGAAATTTTAGAAGTGAAAACTTCGCTGGGCGTTTACGTTAGAACCATATACCGGGTGTTAATTCTGCCGCTTGGTAATAGCATTGTACATGTAAAATCTTGTCTATAGAATTTCCTGCTCACCCAATTGTTTTAGGGCCAAAACATAAGAGTACAAAATTTTTCAAAACTAAAAATGCTACTTGAATAAAATTGTGTTATGAACAACTGTAGAATTTTGACGCTTTCATTAGTGGAGGTACAAAGTGAACAGTGAATTTAATACATTTAAACTTAATAATTTTTAAAGTAGAATTTAATTTACATAATAAGAATAAGGTATACCAATCAAAATAATCAAATAAATCAATCAAAATCAAAGAAATAAAAAATTAGTTCGAACAAATTAAAGGGAATTTTTAAGATTAAAGTAAATGCTCAAAAAGACCGCTAAACAAAAACCAAGTCATAAAAGTTACAACGCACATTTACAAGTTTTCGATTTCTAATACTGTTACATTTTTCCCTAATCTTGTTCTTCCAAATGTCGATACTTGCATTTCTCGCTCTGTAAATCTTCGATTTCAAATGACCCTACAGAAAAAAATCATTTGGTGTCAAATCAGGCGAACGGGCTTGCCAATTTATAGGTCCTCCGCGTCCCATTCAGGTATTGAATAGCATTAATCTAAACTTCTCTTGTGAAATGGCCCGGACAACCATCGTGTTGATACCATACGATATTTTTTCCAGTTACAGCGTCTATGACCTGCCCAATCGCAGTTTGTAGCAGTTGTAAATGTTTTAATGTCCATCGATGAAAAAAGGTCCTGTAATATGAGATCCGTAGATTCTTAACCATAAATTCACTGATTGAGGATATTAGGAATGGTTATCGATTAGCAAACGCTGGTTATCTGCATCCCAGTAGCGACAATTTTGCTTATTAGGCTCTCCGTTAATGGTAAATGTGGATTCGTCACAAAAGAAAAAATTATTAATAAAATTTCTGTCTACATTGGCCATTTCTATTACTGTTTCGCAAAAAAACAAAACTTAAAATACTTGTTTGGGTCAAAAATCTCTGGATGAAGTCACAATCATCGTAACTTTAAACGTAATTGACCAACTACTTTGTTTACATGCAGTCGCGAAACGAATTAGTAATCGACAATTGTAATTATATCACGAATAAAATGAGTACTAAAAACTTACTCTACCGAAGTTCCTTGTAACAAGTAGAAACGTTTACTACTTTTTATTATTTTACATAGCTTACATACTATATGGCGTGCTGTGCTTAAATCTGGCCTTGGTCACATGCAAATGATTAAAGAAACTTTAATGGTAGAACTTCAACTTTTCAAGACAAATTGCGTTACATATGGTTAAAGATAATTTAAAAGTAAAGTAAATTAGTATGATCTACACCTGGATTAGATAGAACAAGTAATTCGGTGAATTTCAAATGAACAGATGTTGAAGACTGAACTGGTAATTACAGAACCAAATATAATTAAAAAATTTTACTATACGACACTAAAAGAACTTTAGAATGAGGCACGAGTCATCTTTTGCGATAAAGCGCTCGAATCATAAAGCTTACTAGCTGAGTATCTCTATCTACGAGAAAACAATTATGTTTTTCACAGGTTTATATCCCTGGGTAGGCCGTGTTGTAGCCCTAAGAAACGTGCTGAAAGGTTAGACGTATTAAAAGCAACATGTCGATGCCATCTTAGCATTTTTACGTGAGAACGCCACGCGATTAACAATATCGCCTAATCCGATTAGTACATCGAACAATTCTTCATCAGTATATCGCTAAAAGCGTAATAGAAATAACCAACTAGGAAAATTAATTACAAAGAAGAATTACTTACAATTTAGCGGATAGCGTTGATTCGATCAAACGTTCGCAGCGATATCAAGCATTGAATGAGCAAAAGTTCTTTATCGTTTGCGATCTTCCCTGCGTAAATGTCGTATATGATACGCGTTTTACAAACCAATGGCGGCAGGAAACCAGTGAAGGCGTGAATTTTAATTAGAATTTTAGAAAGTGTTCAAATAACGATGTGTAACAATACTTACGTGCTGCAATGGTTAATTGAAATATATTTTTCTAAAAGAACAGATTTGTACCCAAACAAGACAAAAGTTCAAATATAAAAGCAAAAAGTATGAAACGCCAAAATATATTTATATATCTTTAGTTAAGCTGCATTTTAGGCACAACATGATTAATAGGAAGGTTAAAAAAGAAGTGCTATGGCAGCACATTAAGAAAATTGTAGAGTAGAGTGACTTTGAGTACTTTATCTCTTCTGAGATAAAGATTTTTTTTTGCTAAGAAAAAGACTACTTAGTTTCTCTAATTTTGTCTTTTACGTGAAAGGTACGACTATGGTTTTTTCTTTATCTTGTTCGTAAGTATTCTTTTTGTTTAACATGTATTTACCAGTTGCGATCCTATGGTATTCTATGTCACCGGTATTCTTTTATAATTACTCACTTCATCGCTCTCATTGTCATTTTCAGTGGTGTAACTGGGGGCCCGCTGGCTGAAGTGGTGTTTAACAGATTTGCGTAGTTACGCTACTAGTCACCCTCTGTCACTAAGTCTGCGTTGTGAATTTTTTTCGTCTTTTTCTTTGTTTCTTTGTTTATAGGTTTCTTTTTATTGCTTCTGCTTGGTATTCTACCAAAATTAATCAAAAACTAGCTTGGTTCACATACTGGTCCTTACGTAAACTGAGTTTCTTTCTTGTTCTTGTAACTTCCAGTATGTTTCTAACTCACTTTCCATCTCGCCCTCTATCTCACTTGTGCTTCACTTCTTCTTCATCTTTCTTATGCCTTCTATATAGAGTATTGTGTGAGCTACCAGTAGTAAAAGCCAAGGTAGTATAGTATCTTGTTCGTAAATGTTTGGAACGCCGAATCTCATGTAAAGATTCGAACAAACCAAACACTATGGTGATTGCGGTTTGGGTATATCTTCTTCTGCAACTAGTATCTGATGGTAAGCTTTTATCAAATCCATCGTAGTAAAGTAGTTTTTCCGTGCTTGGGTGTTTAATGTTCTGTATTCGCCTTATGGTTTCCAGTTGTCGTTTTTCTTACGAACCATGTGTAGTGGTGCAGATGGTCGTGCAATCTCAGGTGCCGTGAGATTGTAGGCAATCCTTATAGTTTTGTGATTGCTGATCATTATTGTAGTAATTATTATTTAGATCGGAGGTGGGACGTGGTGACGATCAATCTCCACGTATAACTTCTTCGCAACCTGAAATTAAGATTCAGATTTATTGTTCTGTATTTGTTAACGGCGTAAAGTTTGTAGTTTGTGCTTGGTGTTCCTCTGACTAATTTTCGTGGGAAGGTGCAAACGTCGGCTTTTCTGTTTACCAAAAGTTCTATTTTCGTATTCAGGTCCGTTACGAGGAAACGCAGACTTACCGGGCGTTATTAGCGACTGCTGATTTGTGATCTCTTGATACTTCTCGTTCTAGAGCTGTTTTGTTTTTTGTTCTTGACTGATGCCGAGTGTTTGGATCAATTGGGTTTCATGTTTTGGTAGTTGTTGTGGGTGGGTGATGCGTAGCAGGTTTCCGATTATGTATTTTACTTAAGTTTTAACTGTCGTAAGTTTGCACGTATTGTGTCTACACTGGTGGTTTTGTTAAACACTGTTTTACTGTCCGATATCACCAATCTCGTGGTCGAGGTCACCACTGTTGTTATCAGGGTTACCAATTTAGTGTTATAGTTTTATCAATTTATTTAACACAATTATTACCTACCCGTTATTATAATATATGGGACACTTGCGGCAGGACTTCGTAATTGGGTTTCTCTGTTTCTGCGCTGGCGATAACTGGGGCCGACAATGTGCCTCGATGGGTCGGCTAGATTTAGAGGATGGATGGATCTGTGTTGGCGGTAGTGGCGATACGGCTCTTGGTATATTTGATGTCGTTCAACCTGACGTTTTTTTCCATTTATTTAGTTTTTGTTGTTTTTTTTACACAAGCTGTCGGTTTCTTCTTGTTTTCTAGGCATTCTGCTATACGTTTTTTAACTCGGCTGGAACCTTCTTGCGCAATAGATTTTGTAGGTGTCAAACGCTGACTTGTCATACTTTCTCCAAAAGAATAGAACGTTTCTCATTTCTTCTTCTTAGTTTTTTTTGTTTGAAAACTAAGAAGAAGAAATCATGGAGTTTTTTGAACCCTGTCTTTTTTTCTAAATAGATTTGTATTTCTCCTTTATTTCATTATTTGATTAAAACAATTGACCTTATTGCTACTACTCTCAAGCGTTTTTTTAATCAGTATTTTTTGATTCGTGAATTCTAGTATTAAAATCTACGCTAACCAGGTTGCCTACTAAGAACGGTTCGTAGTCAATTAAACGGTTGGACGAAGCCCGCTTTAGTGGTTCTCTTCCTTACCGGCACTGGGTATTTGCATCGTACTACAACCGTACGTTTTTTTTTCACTGCCATACTCCATATTATTAAAAAAGTATTGATTCTATTGTCGTAGCTGAGTCATCAGCTGTTTTCTTTTTTTAAGAAGACAAAGTTAATGAGACTGTAGTAGCTCTCGGTTATTCTAACAGCATCAAGTTTAAAAGAAGCAATAGTTTGGAGTTCGTCGATAATGTTTATACACTTTGTTATGTTAAAAGTGTTTTATTATGATGTTTATCCCCTGTATAAGATTTATTCTCGGAACTCCCACTTTTCGTCGCATTGGGTAGGGATAAAATGTCAAATTTTAAACACTATTTTATTCTTTCGGTAGAGTTTGAATAACACGGACATCATCTATCGTTGTGTACGCCCAACAAGACTTTCATTATTGATTATTCCATTCGAATATAGAACAGAATATCGTTGCGATTTGCGTGAAAGTCTCTATTTGGGGTAAGCATTTGTTTGTGGCTTAATTTAATTCTTCTGTAATTGTTTGTACCGGGTTTCCATACCTCCACACGTGTTCGTTGTCTGTAGAGATAATAAGCAGATGTTGTAATTAGGAAACTTTTTATCATGATTATTATCGTATTGGAGGAAACAATTACCGAAATACTTAGTCAATTTGAGGGACACTATGCGCATTCGCTTATTTTCAGTGATCGTATGAATTAAATGGGTTTACTTGTGATAACATCGTATGTACTTTTTTGTTAGATTTGAATTAAGTTTTAGGAAATTCTGGAAAGGTGCCACTAACTAGTCGCATGCAAGGAAAATTGATTGTAAGTATCATACTTCTTAGTATTTTGGTGGTCAGTCAATTGTTAGGACGATGTGCGTACATGTTAGGTTCTTAACACAATTAATCATACAATCGTTTTGTTGTGTCACATATTATTATACGGTGCGTTTTGATTTTCTAGAACTTCGAGATTCGAGATTTCAATTTAGAAATTCGACACGGTCATTTAGTTATACGACATGTTGCCTAGTCGAAGGCTTATTTAGTATTTTGTCTGTGATACCGACTGACGTGATAGTGTTTGATTAAAGTTGTGTATATCCAATTTTGTATCTTCTTTTAACGTGAACTGCTGTCTGATAAATAAGTATACTCTGTGTTCCCACTTCTGTTTTGTTATTTGTTCAGCTTCGGGTAGATTTAAACGGAGTCTCCCATCCTAGTCTTTTATCGTATTGGCGCCTTTTTAAAATGTATTTTGTAATTTAGCACCACGAAATTTACGACTTAATCACCGGAGCAACTGAGTTAGTCGTCACTCTTTTAAGTTAGAAGAAAAACCACGCAACATCCTGTCGTTTTTTCCTCGCTTCCAGTTTTTTCTTCTTTCGGTTGGTATCCGTTTTAAAATCTTTTTGGGCTATCTTATTTATCTTTATCAGTCTGCAACTTTTTTTGTTGATAGCACACACTTTTGCGTCATATATTGCGACTGTTTTTACTATATCTGTGTATACTCTTTTTTTACGATATCTTTGTATATGAATTCAAGCATTGGGTAACATTTCTCCTTTTTTTCTTAGTATTGATTTCTTCTTTGCTGTTTCCTTTTTTAGTGATTACCGCGCTCAAATATTACTTTACTTTATCTGTCTCTTTTATGTGTTGGTTTTCCAAGGATAAGTATGATTTCTAACTGCAATGTATTCGCATTTTTTTGTTCGTTTTCTGATTATATATATTAGGTCATCTATATTTTCTGCAATAACAAGTCGGCGAAAAGTAGAGTATGGAGTATATCGTCACCGATTGCCATTGCCCATATTTTTACATTGCTTCTGCTGTATTTAAAGAGATTGAAGTAAATATGTATATTTTAAAGAGAGTGAATGACAAGCAACAGCCTTGCTTTTTGTTTTTAGAGGTAAAGAACTCTTGACTGTAATCATTTCCCATTTTGATGTACGCTAGGTTTTTATGATGCCACCGTTGAATTGCTAGAATGAGAGACTGCTGAATTTCCAGATTTCTTCTTTGTGTTGTTTTGTTGGCACACTATCATGTGTTTTTTTTTTAATCAATTAGCGCTATGTGTATCTCTCTGTCTCTTTGTAAACACTTCTCCATTTATATATTACTGGTGAATATAAATTTTCTCGTAACTTAATTGCTGGCGGCTAGATCGATATGATTTGGCAAACGGATCTCAGGTCTTGGTGTGCCAATCAAGTAAATTAAAAAGCGCGTTGGGAACTAAAATGGAAAACACCGTTTAAACCTATTCAAGGCTGAAAGAGAACAAATGACAAAACATATATTTTAACAACGAATATATTCATTTTATCTCAAAAAGCGAGGTTAGAAAAGAGAAGAGAGGTAAAAGTACATAGATGCGATCAATTACTAGTACGTAGGTAAGTATCACAGGTAATAATTGTTGAACCAATTTCCTTTCGGTTGAGCAACACGTCGTACATAAAATTAAACCCGTTGATCTAACGTTTAGGTTCCAAAGGAACATCGTGACAACAAACATATGTACGTGTGTGCAAACGACTGACAACGTAGGTAAAAAAAATTAAAATAGAAAATACAATGCTCACAATTAAATTTTTTTTCTTTTTAAGTATGTACTTTACACAGAATTTTCTAAATTTGTTGAAATAATGAATCACGTACATATAGCGTTATCACAAATAAATTTCTTTGGTTCATACGAACTATGCGAAAAATCAAATGCGGCAAGTTTTCCCCAAATTTGTGCTAGTATTCCAGTAAATGGGTCTTCCAATACGGTTATAATTTGAGAAATTAGCCAAAGGTTTCGATATCCCCAATCACCGTAGGTGCAACGCCCTTTTCACTACGTCGTAAATTGTGACGTCATCATGGAATTTTCTCAATATGAACGAACAGGTGTCACTATCTCCGCTTTAAATGATTACGTGTGGGTATCTTAAATGATAATTATGGAAAAAACAAATTAAATCACAAAAATAAAAATCAATTCTTACCCCAGGAAGACCATCACGTAAGCAGAAAAAGTACTTACACTCATTTATAACGTAGATGAGTGTGAACATTTAGAAATGATAGCCTTACCGGGTGTGAATAATCCCATCCTCTAAGAAAAACAACAAAATGACAGCCAAAACTCTGAATGTAGCGAAAAGTGTGCGTTTCATTGTCCGATGCCACCAATTATGTGGTCGAGGTCACTAATTTTGTTGCCTGTGTTGCTAATTTAGAGACTGGGGGCCACCAATTTAGTGTTATAGTTTTACTAATTTTTTTAACAAAATTATTATCTACACGTTAGTATAATATATGGGACACTTGCGGCAGTAATTCGCAGTCCGGATTTCTCCGTTCCTGCGCTGGCGATAACTGTGGCCGACAGTGCGCCTCGGTGGGTCGGCTAGATTCAGAGGATGGATGGATTGTTTTGGCGATACGGCTCTTGGTATACCTGATGTCGTTCAACCTCACGTTTTTTTTTAGTTTATTCATTTTTTTACACAAGCTGTCGGTTTCTTCTTGTTTTCTAGGTGACCATTCAGCTCTACGTTTTTAAACTCTGCTGGAACTTTCTTGCGCAATAGATTTTGTAGGTCTCAAACGCTGACTTGTCATACCTTCTTCAAAAGGATAGAACGTTTTATCCCATTTCCTCTTCTTGATTTTTTTTGTTTTCATGGAGTTTTTTGAATCCTGTCTCTTTTCCTAAATAAATTTATATCTCTCGCTTGTTTCATTATTTGATTAAAACAATTCACTTTATTGCTACTACTCTCAAGCATTTTTTGTTACAGTATTCTTTGATTCGTGAATTCTAGTATTGAAAAAAAAACGCTGACCAGTCTACTTAGAACGGTTCGTAGGCAATTGAACGGTTGTACGAAGCTTGCTTCAGCGGTTTAAATTTGTGTTAGTATTCCAGTAAGTGGGTCTTCCAAAGCGGTTATAATTTGAGTAATTAACCAACGGTTTCGATATCCCCAATCACCGTAGGTCCAACGCCCTTTTCACTACGTCGTAAATTGTGACGTCATCATGGAATTTTCTCAATATGAACGAACAGGTGTCACTATCTCCGCTTTAAATGAATACGTGTCGGTATCTTAAATGATAATTACGGAAAAAACAAATTAAATCACAAAAATAGAAATCAATTCTTACCCCAGAAAGACCATCACGTAAACAGCAAAAGTACTACATTCATTTATAACGTGGATGAGTGTGAACATTTAGAAAGGCGAATAGTTCCATACGTTAAGAAAAACAATAAAAAGACAGCCAAAAAACTACATCGAAATACTTTTAACACAACATATTGTCTACTGTTCACCTTCCCCTTATGAAGCCACATTGTTTTTCGGGTTGTTTTGTGCAATTGTTTCTTCTATTACATCTCTTATAAATCTGCAGTATAATCTCTCTTTTATAGGTATGGCCGAGATTCCTGTATAATTGTACACATTGTCTCTTAGTCTTTTTTTGTGTATGCTTTATGCCAGTCTCCACCGTTTATTTTTATAGGTTCTGGACATACATCTGGGTTTCATAGATGACACTAATTCAGCTTGGATAGGGCATCTTGAGAACGCCATTTTTTATTGCAAATATGCATTACCCTGGAGGTTATTCTATTTTGTTATTTCTGAAGAAAGGCGTTGTCTTGGGGACTTTTGTTTGTGTAAATTTAAGTTTTAAGCTCTAATAACACATTGCCAACTACTTTACATTTGATTTAACGCAACTCTTTGTTTCAGAGCCTTGGTATTCTGGGATCAATACCAGCTGCATGGTTAATACTCACATTATTCATCTTACTCATATACTTGCTCACACGATGTTGCGATCGTAAAACAAGAACTTCACGTTCTATATCAGCACTGAAACTGTCTCTTGCGGTAATATCTGTGTTGTGCTGTGCTGCAATCGGTTTGGGATTGTACGGAAACGACGACTTACACAATGGCATAACGCAATTATTAACCGAGGGACAACAAGTTGAACAACTAGTGTCGAAAATAAGAAATCAAACGAACGAAATAGAGAAAAAACTGATAAAAAATGAAGAATCTCAATTGACAACAATCCGCGATGCGTTCGATCATTACGCAACCAATCAAACGGCGGTTGCTCAAGTTTTGAAATGGATCGATACTGCCGTCAAAAATAATTCCGATGCCAAACACGCAGCCACTGATATTAGATCGCCTTTAGAAGGAATACATTTGACCCCGAAGATAAAAGTCGGGGAGAAGATAGAAGCGTGGCGATGGCCAATAACCATGGCTGTTCTAAGTGTGTTATTAGTTTTATGTGTAATTTTACTAGTAGGTGTCGCGCGTCATAGTCGATGTGCGCTAATCGCGTTCTCCGTTTGCGGTTTACTAGCAGTTATTGCTTCTTATTTAATGGCAAGCGTATATCTTGCATCAAGCGTAGCCCTAGCAGATTTGTGCGTAGCACCAGATAAGTTTCTTGAAGAAGAAGCTTCTCCAGAACTACCTAGAGAAATTCTTCGGTACTATACAAGCTGCGAACGTGCTCGTGCTAATCCATTCACGCAAAGACTACGCGAAGCTAAATCTTCAATCGAAGGACTGAGGGCTGTGGTTACAAGAATGAAGAAACCCGCTAACGATTTATACCCCGGAAAAGGTCTCGAACCAATTTTTATATCTTTGCTTAATCAAATAAACGATGCCGATAAACTTTTTGCTACTCTAACTACACTCGTCGATTGTCGCGCTCTTCACACGCATTATCTCAGAGGAGCCCGAGCACTTTGCAACGTCGGATTATTTGGATTGGCTCTAATGCTAACTTCGGCAGTTTTGGCAGGAATCTTGCTTACGATACTCGTATGGGTGGATTCGCACACGTGGATTTATATTAGGAAGAGGTAATCCTATTTTATATTTTCTTTTTTTAAATAAAAACATTTTTATTTTAGGAAAGACTATCACCAAGTCAACGAGACTGATACATCGTATCTTCCAGCTCCAGCAGCTAGTCAAGCGATAGCGGCAAGGACTCTTCAACGTAGCCAAGGGTCGTACCCTCCTGATACTCCTCCACCTAGCTACACATCTGCCATGCTACATATCAGCCCGCATGCAACAGCTCCCCCGCATGAAGCTCAATTGCTCATGTACTTTATAGTTTGTTTATTTTATTCATTTTAAAAAGGCGTTTTCAAGCGGGTTCTCACTTTTGAAAACTTCTTACTCTTTTCAGGTTTTTATTTATTTTACGATGTCGCAATGCATGCTACTTATTGACGCAACTCAAAAGATTTGTGACAATAAACTTTGCTTAAAAAATCGATAATACCAAAAAATGTACACTGTCTTTGTTAGAATCATCTTTAAATTCATTGGATGTGGTTACAATAGAAGCAAAAATGTTTTTTTTCTGAATGTGATTGGTTAATGTCTGGGATAAAATAGTGGTTAGCATAGAATCGATGTAGCATAAGGCTGCTGCATGAAATGTTTCATTATTCTATGTTAAAGTTTGCATAACAGTCGGTTGTGATGCTCTTATGTTTACAGTGATGGGTGTGACAAACGATCCACAGACTCTCGAGGAGCCCATCTCTCTCATCTCAGGGGCCACACTCTCGGACGACTGCCCTCCCACCATCACGAATCTTTCACAGGGCCTAACAATGGCAAGTACGCGACTTTGAGTAAGCAATGCAAGACGTTAGAAAGTTCGGATTTTTACTGAGATAGGTGAGTTATTTTAGTCAATTATTTCATTTATTGATCATAATGTTTCACAAATCTAAACATTATTTAAATTTGAGGAAAAACTTATTTTGGTACTTACCGTCGGTATTTTCATTACGTTATATACGGCTGGGTCTAATCTAATCCTATAAAAACTCTTAAGTAGGCGTGTGCGGTAAAAAGGGAACAAGGTAAAAAAAAAAGTTCTTTGGTATAAATAATTTCTTTAAAATACTTCAGACTGTGGAAATTTTTTGGTTCCAGTATGGTTACCCGAATATACGTCTATTCATATAGATCTTCGTTTCAATTACAACACAAAAAATAACATCGAGCAGGCTTCGCACAGATTTATACGTTCTGCATCGAGATAAATTTCCCCAAGAGTTCTGAAATACACAAAATCAGACATAAAAATGCCGTTTGGGTAACACCCGTATTCTATAGCATTTGCTTACGGTAGAAAAAAATTAGTAACCGAAAATTCTAGCCACCACGCGACTGTGAGTGGAAAGTTGTCTATCGGCCAGCCAGAAATATACCAAAATCTAGCTTAAGTTGTTAGATAGGTTACCAAAGACTGATTAGGCGCCACTCGTTTGTACTGGAAATATCCTTGGCTCGGAGACACAAAGATATACGATAAAAACAACTATCAAAGAGAGAACGAACAACTTTGTTATATATATTTTGACTCATTAGCAATCAATAATAAAATAATAAACCAAAGAGATGATGCATTAATAATTACAGGCAGTCGCGGAAATGTCGTTCTCGACAATCGAAACATGAACGTTATTTATATAAGTTTAACTTTATTCATTGCCATTTGGCTTACAAATTTGGTCGTGTTGTCTATACATATATATTACATTTTCTTATCCCTTCTCCCCCCTTAACTTTTTCCTCCTGCTCCATACTTCCTCCATCCATTCCGCTCCTTTTCCGTTTTCATCTAAGATATCCACTGTTTTCATCACCTCTTCTCTTAGTTCCCTGCATCTCTTTCTCATGTGGTTCAGATCTTCCATTTCTTCTCCACATAGCCTGCACAACTTTTCTGGTTCTTCCTTCCAATATTTGTTCCCTAACTCCTCGTTGCCACATCTGAACCTTGCCACCATTTTTTTCCTTTTGTTGCTTTTAATCGCACTGTCTTTTAAATATTCCGGCACCCCTTCACCCTTGATATCTTTATAATTCCTATTATATCTGCTCTCTTTTATCTTTGTCCATCTTTCTTGTTTTTCTATGTCTCTATCTCTCCTTATTATTTCTTCTCTTGTCCCTACCCCCTCTTCTCTTAATCTCTCCACTTCTTCACTCGCGTACCCGTTTCTTTTGTAATACTCTTCTCTGCCCTCCTGCCCGTACTTCACTTTCCCTCCCTTTATCTCTTTCCAACATTCTTGCAGAATTTTGCAATCTGTTCTTTCCCTCATTTCTTCTTCGTATTTTATTGCTCTTTTTCCTGTCTCTACGCTTATTTTTTCTATCTGAACCTCCTCTCTCACAATATACCCCGGTGTATCCCTGTCCAATCCTAACACCCATCTCCAGTATTTTTCCTGTAGCCCCTCCACCTCCCTCCACTCCTTCCAGCCCCATATTTCCGCTCCATACATTACCACCCCCTTTATTAATTTTTCGAACAGCAATTTTCTTTTTTTTATATCCATCTTGAAAATTCTTTCCCCCACACCCCATACTTGTCCTATTAGCCTGTTTCCTTTCTTCACCCTTTCCTTTATGTGTTCTCCCTCTTTATTATCCTGTTTCATCGTGTAGCCCAGGTATGTAAATTCCTTCACTTGTTGCACTTTCTCATCACTCCATCTCCACTCCTCTCTTTTTCTTTTCCCCCCTCCTTTTCTAAATATCATTATCTTTGTTTTCTCCGTGTTTACTTCCAATTCTTTTTTTTCATATATTTTCTAGCGTTTTCATCATCTCTTTCATTTCCTTTTCCTCCTTAGCCACCAGCACTATGTCATCCGCATACGCCAACGACCATACCTTAGCTTTCCCTACCACTATCCCCCCTGTCTGTTGTCCTCTCATTGTCTCTTCCAGATCCCCCGTATATACCGAGAACAGGCTTGGGCTCAGTGGACATCCCTGCCTCAACCCTCTCTTTGTTATGAATTTCTCACTCTCTTCCCCATTCACTTTAACCCTGCTTCTCGTTTCTTCGTATATTTCCTCTATTCTTTGTATTAATCTTTCATTGATTTTTTTTCTTTTCATATATTCCCACAGCTTTTCCCTATTCACTTTGTCAAAAGCAGCTTTTAGGTCTACGAATAGTGCTACCATTTTCCCTCTTTTTTTTCTAGTTCTTTATTTGCCAAGTGTTTCAGTATATATATGTTGTCTATCGCCCTTCTTCCTTTTCTGAATCCTGCTTGTCCGTCTGGTACCAAACTTCTTTCCTGTATTTCCTTCTGTAATCTTTCTTGCAGTATTGTCGCGTACAATTTGTATGCCGAGCTCAGTAATGTTACCCCTCTATAATTCTCGACTTTCTTTTTTTCGCCTTTTTTATGTATTGGGCATATTAATCCCTCTCTCCACCTCTCTGGGAATCCTTCCCCTTTCCATATTTTGTTTATTATTTCCGTCATCCTTTTTGCTACATTTTCTCCCCCGTATATCCACTCTTCTCCTTGTATCCCATCTTCTCCTGTCGCCTTTCCTTTTTTTATATTCTTTATCGCCTCTATTACTTCTTCTTCACTTATTCTATCCCTATCTCCTTCTTCCTGTCTTACTACCTCGTCTTTTCTTTTTCTTTTTTTGCTTTTGTTCTTCCCTCCCAACAGGTTCCGGAAATATATCTCCCATTCTTTAATTTTTATTCCTTTTGTCGTCATGTTTTCCTCTGTTTCTTTAGGTACTTCCATACATCTTCTTCCGTTTTTATTCCCTTGATCTGCTCCTCTTGTTTCTTTTTGTTTTCTTCCTTCTTTCTGTCGCATGTTTTTTTGTATATTTTACTGCTTCTTTGTATTCTTCTTTTTTTCGTCCCTTTTTTCCACTGTCTTAATGCTCTTCTTGCCTTTTCTTTGCTTCCTTGCATTCCTTATCCCACCATTTCTTCCATCCAGTTTCTCCCCTTCCATTTTCTAAATCTGACTCTCTCTGTTGCTTTCTCCATCATCTCTCTCATTTCCTCTACACTTTCTTGTACTTCCTTCCCTATCCATACCGTTTTCCCTATTCTCTCTTTATATCTTTTTATACTCTCTTCTGTCCACTTTTTTTTAGTTATGTACTTCTCCTCTTCCTCTCTCTCTTCTCTTTCCCTTCCTTCCATTGTCAATTCCAGTGGTTGATGGTCTGACTCTACTCTTTCTCCCACCTTAAATTTCTTTACCTTTTCTGCGGCCTCTTCATTTGTCATTACAAAATCTATTATTGATTCTCCCCTTCCTCCTATGTACGTAAATTCCCCCTTTCCATCATCTTCTCTGTTCCCGTTCATTATTTCCCACCCTTTTTCGTTGCACAATTCCAGCAGATCCTCTCCCTCTTTATTTATCACCTTGTCCTTTGTTTGTCTCTTTCCCGCCCCTTTTCTTTCTTGTATTCCCCCGTCTTCCCCTATTCTTGCGTTGAAGTCCCCTCCTACTATTATCAATCCCTCTTCCCTCTCATCTATCATCTCTTCTAAGTTTTTCCTTGTCTCTTTCATTCTACTGCTATAAACCGTCACCACTTTTATTTTTGTTTTTTCCCACTGCATGTTCCTTTCTACAACTCCTCTGTTGCACTTTCTCCTTCTTTTTCTGGTTCAACCATTTTTTTCTTATTCCCGTTATTATACCCCCCTTTGCTCTCCCTTTTTTCTTTTCTCTTTCTGCATGTTGCAGCACCCACTCAAATTCCTCCGGCAACTCTTTTTCCCACCACTCCCATTCTTTTTCTTCCATCCATGTTTCCTGTAATCCCACTACATCCTGTTCCTTGATGTACTTCCAGAAATCATGTTCCTTGTTTTTTATTCCTGCTACGTTCCAAAACAATACTCTCAGCTTACTCACCTCCCGTGCTTCTTCCTTACTTTCTTTTTTCTCCCTTCTTTTTTCTTTTCCATTTCCATCTCTCATTATTCCTTTTTTTACCGTTTCATCAACTTTCCCTCCTTTACCACCCCCCTTTGCCCTTTAGTTTTTTGCCTTTTGGTCTCCCCACTTTCTCTTCTCTTTCTTTGCACAGTCCCCTATCCTTGTCGTTCCATATGTATCTGTCTCCGTCTATCTCCATTTTTCTGTACCCTACCCATACTCTTTTTCCTTCCGCTCTTCTTTCCATCGCTATGTTCATTATTTCTCTTTGCACTCTTCTTTCCTCCCATGTTAAATCGTGACTTATATATATTCTTGTATTCTTTAATTTCTTCTTCTCCTCCATTACCTTCTGTTTTTCCCTCCCATCCTCCGATTTCCGCCACCACCATCTCATTTTCTTCTCTTTGTTTATTACTGTCACTTTTTCACCTCTACTTTTACATTTAATTTTCTTCCAGCATCACTGCTAAATCTTTTTGTGGTTTTTCACTTCTCCACCCCTTTATCACGATATTATTTTTTCTTTTCCATCTTTCCTCGTCTTCCGCTTTTTCTCCAGTTTTTCTAATCTCTCCACCAGTTTCTCTTTTTCTTTCTCCCACTTCTTTTCTCTTCCTCCCATTTCTTTTTTCATTTCTTTGATTTCTTGTCTTATTCCTTGCATATTTTCTTCCATCTGTTTCATCATTTCTCTCATTAATTCTTTTAACTCCTCTATTTCTTTCCTTCCTCCTTCTGTTCTTGAGGTTTTTCCTTCGTTCTCCTCCGATATCTTATTAACGTCTGGTGATCTTATTGTTTTCTTTCCTCTTTCAAATATTTGTTGCCTTTCTCTTTCCTCTTCCTCTCTCTCTCTCTCTTTGAACGTAAATATTATAATAAAATGAGGCTTAACCCAGAACTGAATTTACTTAAGTAGCTAAACAATATACTACTTCAGTAATATTATTTCTCGATCTGTCGCAAAGTTTAAGCTTACAATCATCGGGTACTTTGGCCTAATTCTGGCCTTGACTACTAATAATAGTTAAGGATACACGATCGGAATCAAGTCGACGTAAGTAAAATAGTAACAATGATATGAAAAATGCAGCTAAAGACTTAATATGAGTTACAAAAGGCATCCCGAGTAATAACGTTGAAGCGTAAATCAGTAAAGTACATCGAACTACAATTGACAGACAGCAGGTCAAAATAGAATTCGAGTGACCACCTGTGGTTATCAATACCACCTGTCTTAATCGATCTACAAGATGCGAGACGCCATTGCTAGAAACATAAAACGTTTACCCGTTGTAGTTGGGCTTGAGAAAAAGCTTCGAGTCTCCTCTAATTCGCTATAAAAATTTTTAAGGTAACAAATGCGAGATAATAATACTAAAAGCGTAATAGTAATAACAACGATGAGAAATTAAATAACTTACAATTAAACGGACAAGGTTTCTATCAAAATCAAGCAACTCATAGCAAATCTTCAACAGAAAATGAATCGGTGAAAGGTTGCCACTGTGGGTATTGAATTACACCGAAATATCGCGTCGGTGACGCGCTAGTACCGTACTAGGAATTTTATTAAAATGTGAAACGTTAATATTAATGACACATAACATACTAACGCGTTTTAAATGGCAACGAAATCCGCCGTGTGAAGAAAGGATCTGGATCTAGGTTAGGATGTCCGGGATAAGGGAATTGCATTACGTTCTTTCTGGAAAGTTTTCACAGCCGCTGCCATTCACCCAAGATCAACACTTTTAGGTGACGAGACAGAGACAGACGACCAGGGTGCAAGACGGTCTCTGTACCGGCAGTGGTATCTCGCGTCGCGTGGAGACACGCCAATTAAATGATAAAAATGACTGATTATATTGAATCACTTTTGTAGTAATTTTAAGCTTCAGTCTCAGTGCGTAGTCGGCTTTAAAGCAAAAACATTTGTTTCGGTCTCTGTTGGGTACAGGAACAGACATTTTTTTGAAGAAAAACAAAATTCTTGGGATGGTTTTAACATGGGTAAGCTACGTCGCCAGTATTAGTGTATTTCAGTGTTGTTCAAAATGTTATAACAAAAGTCTCTGATTGTGACCAAAACGTCGCGAGAAACACTCAAACGATTCAGTTTCATTTCTGGTGTGACCAACTGCGGCACTCAAAGCGCCGAGTATTTTTTATTAAAAATTCTTCAGTTAAAATTCCGTGGTCATCTTATTTCGATAAACCCAATATGCGTGATATCTAGCGCACTTTTACCCAACCGTCATTCAATACGGTGAATTTTTACGGTAAAATCTGGGCTAGTACCAGTTTTTGGACGTCCACTACCCGATTCACTGTTTGCGCTTATGCGACCAGGCTTCAATGTGACAACCTAGTTTTTGACTATTGAAAACGTTCTGATTTTGATTGGTGTTACAAAATCATACGCGTACCGAACCATTCTCGTAAATACGATTAAGCAGCGTTTACACGAGACATAGGTACTGTATACTACGAGCTCAAACTACATGTTGTTCAATCGAAAATATAAATAGTAATTGGACGAAGTGCTTCGTCTGTTTGCGATACAAATTGGAAGGAGGCAAATGAAACCGTTGCGATATATTTGGCTTCTCTCAGACGACGCTGTAAGCTGGCGAAGAACGCCGAAAAGTGAAACCACGGGTCATGATTTTTTAGTTAAGTATGGTAAAAATTATGGTAGCGTAATGTTACTCTCGATACTTTCGAATAGTGTAAGCTTACATTTGACAAATTAATCTTAGGCACACCTGCTTTGAATGCGAAAAAATTACTGAGGTACTCGAACGGTAGAAATCAACATAACCAGTAATGCACAAATTTACCAGCAGCTAAAGGCTGAATTAGAAATTCGATTAAAAGTAAATTATTAATAATGACCTTAAAATAGACTAACGGCTGCTAAGGGCTTAATACAAGTAGTAACGCATAACAAAATTAATAACGGTTAACGCGTACCGCAAATAAGCCACTTTGATAACGATACTTCAGAAGTATCTACAGTTGTTCGAAATTCGAATTGAGAAAAACTCTTGAGGTTTATAGTGGTTTATTCGGTGTTTGACGTCATTTTAGAGAAGTTCTACTTGTACCCTTAGTAGCTGGATTGAAAAGAAGACCTCGAGTCTTTGTCAAATTTTCTGTGAAAATGAAATATATGCGCCTTAATTCCGTCAATATACGTAGAAAATCTTTATTTCAGTAAAATCGAAATAAACGGACAAGGTTTCTATCAAAATGAAACTATTCACAGCGAATCTTCAACAGAAAATAAATATTGGCGCAAATTCCCTCACCGTCGGTATCCAATAAAACTGAATTATTCAAGTGGTGTTCTCCGCGTACAGTGGCGTGATAAGAATTTTAGTAAATACAATAATGTGAAGCGTTATTACTAATGACACGTAACAAATTATTCCTTTGTTTTTCTTTTCTTCCTCTTGTCTCACTTCTCTCTCTCTCTTTCTCTTTCATTCTCCCTTTCTCTCTCGCTCTAAAAACCAAATCAAACTTGTGAACTAAGCCAGATTCTAAACTATGAAAAGGTAAGAAAGAAAACGATAAATTTGAAAAAACAAACGAAATGAGAGAGGTTCTTATGTTAGTTAGATTTCGGTCTACCTGCTACCTTATTCCATCTTTCTTGTTACTCTTCCAGATTGTCAGCAGATGGATGATGTTCGAAATTCCTCACTCTCTTTCTTATTCTTTCCCTAATAGGCGGTATCCCAGCCACCACCAAGATAGTTTCCGTCGACACCGTCCTATAGGCCGCGATTATCTTCAAGACAGCCCTCCTCTGCGTTTTCTCTAACATATCGAGGTGATGCTTGTCCGATCGGAGCTTGGTCCTCCTACGCTGGGCATGAGCCGAACCAAACTTTCCACAGATTTATTCATTTTATCCACATGCTCAAGTACTTCACGGCCTTCCCGCTTTTGATATCGAAACTCCCAACTCTTATGGAAACATTTTTCATTCGTCTGTGTTCGACCAAGGCTTCCATTTCGGTTTTATCCGGGTCCAGACACAGACCGTGATCCTCCAACCAGCTCTTCGCCTTATAAATCTCGATCAATATTACTAGGTCGTCTGCGTATCTCAACAGCGTGACACCGCCCGGCATCACCAGCTCCAGTACTCCGTCGTAGTAGACATTCTACAGAAGCGGTCCTAAAACCGATCTCTTTGGGTCCCCCGCCGTAACTTCTATTTTTTCGCCTGTTTCAACGTACAGCCCTTCTCTCTGAAGTAATTTTTTACCATGCTTAGCAAGTACGCCGCTACACCTTTGTCTTCTATGGCCCTGACCATGCCCGATCATGGAACGCTGCTCACTACCCTTCTTAAATTATCCACAATTTTTAAATCCTTTCCAATTGCGTTCAGGGTGGATTTACTTTTCCTAAAACCGAATAGGTTTTGAATTAATTTATTCCCCGTCTTTATCCACCCTTTTATTCTTTCTATTACTATCATTTCTGATAATTTTTCTAAAACCGTAAGGAGGCATAACGGTCTACTAATTTCCCCGCCTTCTTGATTAGGTTTATTAGGTTTTGAGAACAGCCCGAAACACCCGGTCTTTCAGTCTCTCAGGAAGGAACCGCTTCTAAGACATTTGTTGACGCATGACAGCAGGTCGTCCCCAATCTCTCGTTATCTTATCAGGTCTCGGAGTTTTCCCACTTTTCATGCGCTTTATTGCATTCTCTTTCGTTGCCACTGGTACCTCTTTGGTCAGCACTTTTTTCCTACTCGATCTTATCGTGCCTTGGAAACAGTTTCTACCTCAGACGCACTCTTTTTTCTGTTCCCATACTCACTTCTATGTTCGTATCAAACTTTTCTGTCACGATCTTGTATCCATTTCTATGTGCATCTTTCTTAAGTTCTGTTACTAGGCTCTTCCATTTCTGTTCTTTACTTTTTCTTCTTCCCATGCTTTCTATCATTCGTATACCCTATACTCTTTTTTTTCTCATTATCCTTGTCATCCTGTTTCTAGCTTTCACGCATTCACTCCTAACTTTCGTTATGTCCATCAATAAGTTTTTTTCCCTTGATTATCACCTTTCATTTTAAAAATACTTTTGCGTCCTTCCACAATCAAGCTTGTCAGCTCCTTTGCTTCTAAATTATCCCTTTCTACATTCAATCTTAATACTCTCAGTCTTTCTTTAAGCTTTTTTAGAACTTCCTCATTCGTTCTTCATCTCGTGCTACTTTCATTCCTACATTTACCGTTAAAGTTTTCACTTGTTTAACTCTTATTCCATACTCAGCATAAGTACATGTGAGTACTTAGCGTTTCTTCTTGCATCACATCCTATTTACTCACCTCATCCATCTATGTTTTACTTACCAGAGTAACATCGATTGCTGTTTTTCCTTCTCCGATTTGCCACGGCAAATCCGAGGAACGCTGCCAATTCCGTCATGACTTCACCCCTCCAATTCCTACTAATATCTTGTTACCGCGTTTCTACTTTAATTCCGACATCGATATTTTCATGTAAGGACCAACCCCCTCCGGCTGCAAGGGTCAGTCGTTGGTTAAGTTTTGCAACAGTCATTACTTCTGCTCCTGATTACAGCTCAGTGTGCCCTAAATGTTTCTGCGCCACAGTCCCTGTATCAATGTTTCTCTGTAAAAACTTAATTATTATGTTTTACTCTCCTTCCATTCACGTCTTCTATTCTCTATACCTTCTTTCTAAACTTCTCACACTTCATACTATCCGCCCTATATCCATCTACACCACACAAATAATATTTAATCTTTTTTTGCATCATTTTGTTTCGTGTCACTCCTCCCCGCATCGCAGATACATTCTCGTCTCTCGTTTTTGCAGTTATTTCCCTTGTAGGCGCACTTTTGGCACCTGAAAAAAAAAGACAAACCAGCAAAAAATTTAAAGAGAACGTAAAAGTTTATCGCTCTTAGGACGACAGTGAACACAAACAATAGTATTGGCAATAGGTACAGAAGACAGAGGTAGAGGTTCTACTGGAGCATCCATATCACACACTTGAATCCTGAAAATCGAGCTGTCGCTAACATTAAGCGTATTCAACAAAAAGACAGTTAGTGCTATTAATAACTATCGATACCAAAAGAAAATTAGATCTATCTAATGGGTAAGATAAGTAAATAAAGCTAAAAAGAAAATAACAATTGATGAATACTCGGTAACGTGAAGAAAAAGAAATAATAAATATACTGACTTCCAAAAAAATTGCAACACCTAGAACTTGTTGAACGATTTCATTGAAATTTTTAGGAAACGTCTATTTTCATGAAACAAAGTGATGATTAAAATTTGAATAAAGTCTAGCCAGTAGTTTTTTGTTTTTTCCTGTTGTTTCCATAGTAACAATTAACTTGAAGTAGTAGACCATTTAGTAATTCTCAAGTTTGCAAATTGTTGTTGTGTTGTTCACAATTTCATTCTGAACTTGATAACAATGCCGAGAGTACGTCAACATCAACATTTTGTCTAATTCAGTGATTTTGAACGTGGCCGTATTATTGGTATAAGAGAAATTGCTTGTCGTGTAAACCAAAATGTTTTATCGGTATTGAGATGTTGGTCCAAATGGTCAGAGGAAGGGGTTCAACATCGTCGCTGTGGATCTGGACGTCCTCGGAGGACTACAGAACGCGAAGAACGTCGCTTAAGAGTTTTGGCTACAAGAAACACATTTTGAACAACTCGATCATTTGCAAATGATTGCATGAGAGGTATAGGACTCAGAATGTCAATGTCATCTGTTTATCGCCGGATAAGATCTTATAGGTTGCGTTCATATCGTTCATTTTTATGTCTCTCTGTTACACCACTTCACCGTCTACGCAGACTAGAGTGAACCAACGAGGGGTTAATTGGGCGCAAGAATGGCATCGAATTGTGTTTAGTGACGACTCCCGATTTTGCTTGTGGACCCACGATGGTCGTAGGAGGGTCAAACGGATGCGCGAAGAACGTAAAAATCCAACATTTTTTGTGGAACGCAACACAGCCTTCACTCAAGTAGTTATGATATAGGGTGAAATAGGTTATGGTAGCAGATCACTCTTGGTCTTTATTGACGGCAACCTAAACGCAGCTGGTTACATTGCTAATGTGCTACAACCAGTTGGGCTTTCATATCTTCAGGGGCTGCAAAATCCTATTTTTCAGCAGGATAATGCGCGCCCTCATACGGCAAGGGCTACAACACGGTTTTTGGGAAAAGCTAACATTGCCGTCCTCCGATTGCCTGCTCGGCATTGGTAGGTGACTGGGTAATTTACCACACCCTCCAGATAACTTACACGATCTCCAGCTACGGATTCAAGAAGCTTGGGACGATATACCACAAGCAGCTATAGATCACTTGATTGATAGCATGCCAAGACGTCTAAATAAGTGCATTACAAATCGTGGCGGAGCAACTTATTATTGAAAAAACTTTTTAAGCTTTTTTCTTTTGTTTTTAAATTTTAATCATCACTTTAATCATCGTTCAACAACTTCTAGGTGTTACAATTTTTCTGGAAGTCAGTATAAATAGTAAAGTTATTACTAATGACACGTAACAAGTTTTGCTAGATAGGGGAAAACAAAAGTGCTTTAAAGAAAAGTGGATTATATACAATGGTGTGTGTTAGGTTCGTCCTGGCGCTCAACTACAACGCTTAACGTTTCTAGTCTTAAAGTGTAAACATATCTTGAAACCTTCAGTTTTTTCGATTTAGATTTGTGGACAATTTATGTATGCTTTTTTTTGTTCAAGGTCTGCCTGCAAGGACTTCCCAAACTTCAAAGCTTTTAAGTTCGATCAGCACCAAAAAGCATCACACGAATCTCAAAGAACGGCGAATATACAAAAATTTAGTTCGTTAGGACGACGCCCGCTACCTCAAACTCCAGACGAAAAGGCGCGAAAGCAACCGCCAGTACCGAAGGTACCGACAACGTTATCGCAAAATCTCGAAACACCTTTAAGCGTAGCAAACTTTCGGTCGTTACAGCGCGGTGCTTGGCAAGATAGTTGCCTTCAAGCCAATTCACAATTTCGTTCTTTGCAACGTGGTGCTTCAGCGGCATGTTCACATTCACAGTTTCGATCGGCCAAAGTCCAAGATCAAAACGAAACTTTGTACGCCAACAGTGAAAGTGAACGTCAACTATATGCTGTAACTGAACTATAATTTCTATTAATTTTGCTTTTGGGAAATGCAGGCAGAATCGTTTAATGACAATAGTCTTACGGCGCTCATTCCTTTTTTCACATTTCCATTTTTTATATACATAAATATGCGAGTTTTATCATGCACAAATCACACAAGTGATGGTAGTAAATGTATGGTTACCTAATGTATAAGTCAGTTTATTGGTTTAGGATGATAACTCTTTGATTCATACGATAGAAGAAGAGACTCTGTTGCGGTAGATTTTAAGTTTATTGGGAACAAACTTATCTACATTAGCATTAGCACTTTAAAGATTAAGTGCTTCCTTGAGGTTGTGCCATTGAACACAGGAAGCGCAAGTGCTCATTAATAACTGTATAAGCAGTTTCTCAAAGTACAACGACAAGTTTATTGTCGAAACTTCTCAAATTTAAAGTCGAGCTTGAAGATCTGCAAGAAACATTTGTGATTGTAAGTGTATATAAGATAAACTGATCACACAACAGGTCGATGTTTTCTTGCACATTTTCAAGTTACTTAGGGTGTAATTAAGGTTTTGTATAAACCACGATTTTTACCGTTTTAGACTATTAACGTGTATGTACTCAAAAAGAATTTTCTAGACTAGTTTGTAAATTTATAAGTGTTTGTTTCTAGCTACCTATCGCATTACAGTACATCACACCACTTATAATTTTTATATCGTTTGTATTTAAAAAGTATTTTTTTATTGTTGAACCGAGGATTTTAGTAGTTAGCGAATCAAAATGGGATTGATTATATAATAATAGCAATTTGCGCAAATATACCGACATTAAATTAAATAATCTTTATATAAATAACTGCCAAAGATAGTGTTTTTGGTGATTGTAAGACTGGATGGCTTTTGCAAGATTTGTACGATTGTTCTTAATTTTAGATTATTGCATATGCGTATATTAAATGTTTGACGTATCTTTATAAAAAAAAGTTCTTACACTCTGATTTCTAAAGCCGAGGTATGCATCGATTATTAGGCCTCCTTGTAATACAGAATGTATTTTTGTTGTTTCTTTTTTAATCACGTCGCTATGTTATGATGTAATATAACGTATATATTTATTATTTATACTGCTTAGAATAGTTACGATACTTTTGTAAAAACTGATTCCAAAGCTAATGTATATTCTGTTTTATGTAAGTAAACTTCAAGTTGCTGATATGTTTTATTCGTTGTATTGAGTTTGCTAGTGGCGTTATCACCTCCTTTAACATTACGATTTTGAACTTAATTATTGTGTTTAATCCTTCTTAAATACATCAAAAATTTTGAACTTAATTATTGTGTTTAATCCTTCTTAAATACATCAAAATAAAACGATTAAAGCGCGTTTCAATTTGGTGTCAAAAGCGTAGAGATTCAAAATCTGGCTAAACTTGGAACACTGTCTCAAAAAAGTTATTGGACACTTAAGCGCGACCTGAAAGGTAGGCAACAAAACTTACGTTATAACAGAACGGCTAGTTAAAATTGACAACATTAGCATTATAGACATTACTTGCAGCGATATTACGAGGTTACTAACCATTCTTTATAAGCACCGCCTCAAGCGTTTAAAGAACATGTTTTTTTTTGTTGCAAATATGTATCTAAATTGTACCATAAAAATTTTTCGCCGAATTTTCTATTTATTCCATTCATGTTATGAATGTATATTTAATCACACATTAGGTATGTGAGATACAACAGTGTCTTAATCCTGTAAACTAACTAGTCTGTCTATTTGTAATGCCGTTTCTTGCGTAAAGAAACAGAAATGATGCAAGTTTAATAAGTTTTTCTAATTCCCTTTGGGTCTTTAGTCTTCTAGAAGTCTTTATTTTTAAATATTTGCCTCTGGAATTTCTTCTGGGATAAGCGATTTGAACTACCACAGTGCACTATAAACTATTGTTTTGGGTCGTCTGTATATATGTAAAATCTAATTTTAATTTATTTTGTCATTTTATAATAATTAATATATTTGCGCAGTAACTGACGTGTTATAAAGACTAATCCAAAGCTTCAGGTTCAAAAAACAATCGTTGGAAACCAAAAGTTTCAATTTTTTGGTTTTGGTAAAAACAAATTACAAAAATATTATTTATTTCAACTTTTATATATGATTCAATGCAAAAAGAAAAAAATAAATATTTCGGATTAATTAATCGACTACATACTTCGTAGTTGATAGTAAGCTGTAGTAGTTCAAATCGCTCCTAATCTTGGAGGATTCTAAACTCTCAATCAAAATGATTTTGAGGTTATGTGGTTTGTATTGATGGAACTGAGATATTTTAAAAAATGTTTCCTTTTGCGAATGTATTAAACCATCACGTTCGCTTAAATGTATATAACGAATGCACGAACTCGAATTCGCCAGAAGTGTTTGTTGAGGAAAACCGTGGTGAAATTAAACTTGTATGCATCTTCAAATAAAATTGTACGTTAACTGTATCTGTGTTTGTAGGAGACGATTGAACCGATTCCAGGTAAATCACAAAGTTGTAACATATGTGGTCGGGTATTGTCTTCGGCATCAAGCTATTACGTACACATGAAAGTACATTCAGAGAGTAAACCTTTTCAGTGTCCTTTATGTGAAACAGCGTTTTGTCGAAAGCCTTATCTTGAAGTAAATATTACACGGTTTATTCAATAGGATATAATCAGATGTGTTTTAGGCTCACATGCGAACACATACAGGGGAAAAACCCTTTAAATGTAATTATTGTGATAAGCGATTTACACAAAAATCTAGCTTAAATACCCATAAGCGAATGCACACCGGTGAACGACCGTATTCTTGTGATCTTTGTGACAAACGTTTTGCTGTTAAAAGCTATGTAACTGCACATAGGTGGACGCATATTGGCGAGAAACCGCTTTCTTGTAGTTACTGCAGTTTAAATTTTACTTCGAAACATCAGTTTGCCATACATATAAAGACACATTCAGCTGCTGGTCAAAATTTCGAATGCAATGTTTGTGGTCGGACTTTCTCCAAAGAATCTTATCTTATTCGGCACCAGAACAGAATTCATAAAGGTAAAGGGAAGCATCGAGATCTCAATAAATCAGATACTGTTATATTTATAGACGCCAATCTTTAATCAAACGGCTGAGCTTTAATCTTTATTATAATACAACGCTTTATTTAAATTATTAAATGTAATTCGATTGTTTTTATTAAATTATTTTAACCATTATGGCTAACGTCTATTGTTCAATATTTGGTTTAGAACTGTAGGAAATGAGAACCTGTACACTTAAAGTAGTGACTAAATATTGAAATTTTGTGACTTGCTTTTACGTTTGGAATGGGGTTCAGAGATGGAAGTTGGGTCAAGAGATTGATTTTTGCTTTAGCTAACTTAAGTTTATTTGAAGCAAGACTTTCTGGTCTTCAGGCGACTGGCTGTTCTTTGGTTGTCTGGGTAAAGTGTATCGTGGAGATGTCAAAGTTTGTCAGCTTTGTGTTTTCCAAAAATCCAGTAACGTTGGAAAAGAAGATCGTAGTAGGCTAATGTACGCCAGCATTTCAAATTGTGAGATGCGCAAACCAACGGCGTAACTACAGGTGGACCGCCCACCCCTCAAACCTTTCCAGGCATCTCTCAAGAAAAATGTAACTGACATTTTATGTACAATGGCACCTAGGCCGCCCTCTAGCTCGGATGTCTAGTTACGCGCATACTTCTATAGCGGAAGAAGAAATCTTATACTTCAGAGTTCTTCTGAATCTTGTAGCAATGCTTTTGCTTTGTTCATGTAATCACTGGTGCTCATGATTACAGATGCATTTTCCTTGTCAGCTGAAAGTATGGTGATGTTTCTGTTAGTTTTAAATTACCTTGACGTGACATCTCGATACTGTGGACTTTTTCAATATATCAACCTCTTCTGGAAAATGTTGTGGAAGAGTTCTGGGTGTGCTTTCTAATGAACTCTGTATTTCGGTTTTCTGCGCAAATATTTTATCAGTCAATTTCAGATTGTCAATAGACACAGCGACCAACAGACAGTAAAAAGAATTACCAAAGAAAGAAAATCTCGTCGCAACCACTTTTCTTCCATACACCAACACTGAGAAAATAGCCAGTATACTTAGGGTTCCCATGCGACAAATAAGTTAGCCACCAGATTACAAAATTGAAGGAGACAACCACACCAATGTTAGAACCACATCCTTTACTTTTGGGGACTGACGTGAAAAACAGGACTTAATATCGCTACCTGGATAGGAGAAGGCCAGATCGGCTGTCACGGAGCACAGTAAATTCGAGCAGACAATTTTAGCTACATCTTATATATAACGACACGTTGGGGCAGGTTCATACTTCTTCTCACTGGCGTAGCTCTCCAGACACCCCTCCAAGAAAAATGTAACTGACACATATCTTTTTATGCGCAACAACGCACAATGAGACCTAGGCCCTCCTAGCGCGGATATCTAGTTACGCCCATGGCGCGAGCTACATCGAACATACCCGAAAGTAAACGGAGGCCCATAGGCAAAAACGAAAGGTCCCTATTGACTAAAAAAGCATCCAGGAGACCGTTCCGAACATTTCCGAGGACATCCGACTGTTTCCGAAACCTATACCGCCTCCAAACACCCTCGATTGGCACTCCTGATTCCAAAGCTGATCCGAGGCTTCCTGAACGAGTTATCCCACTTAACCTCCGCTTGTAGCTACCGTTTCCGCCGTAATCGAACGCAGTATGACAAATCCCAAAAAAGAGATAGCAAGGACGGACATGAACGCCAAAGAGGAAGGCACCGATACCGTCGATCTCCGTGTAAGCTGAATTTACCATCTGAAGAAAGAACAGCTGAGAGAGTATATGTATAAATTTGGATTGAAGACCGCTGGCACCGTTGACGAGATGCGCCGATACTTAGTAAACTTTAGACGATACGGAAAACCACCGCCACCGACGTCCGTAGCTTTGAGGCCAATAAACAATGCCGAAACTGGGCCCGTCAATTTTTTGTGGTGCTAGAAAAGGGCAAGGTCCACAAGTGGAAGCTCAGCTTCAATAGAAACTCGGACCCAGTGAACATTCTTAGAACGTCTGGACGAAGCTTGCTAGCAAAATGGCCTAACACCGGATTTACTACTGCCAGCGCTACCAGAGATTCTCACCGACAATGCGTTATTATAGTACCGTAATACTAAAATTGTAGTTGTTGGACCGACTTTATCCGAGATTTCTAATTATTCTTCCTGCCGGCTGACTACCGAATTAATGTCGAAGCAGAGATTGGCCGAAGACTCCAGCGGAAAGGTGAATCAGGGATGGATTATTTACCCGCCCTCCAGACATTGATCCTACGACATGGCACCTTGACTAAGGAGCAAGAAATGTATTGTTTGCATCGAAATCTACTTCCGGAATACCGTTTATACATCCGCCGGTTCCATTTCCAAAGCGCAATCGGCTTCATGAGCTGCATCAAAGAGTTGAGGAGTGCCTGTTATTAAGTTATCAGACATTCTTATCTCTAAGTGCCAAGGCCGGCTGGCTAAAGTTAAAGAGTTGATCCAGCAGCATCGAGATGTGTTTGCGCTGGAGAATGGTTTCAAAGGAACATCTAACGTGGTGAAATGCAAAATTAATACTGGAACGCTCGGCTGATACAACATCTACGCTTACTTTTTTTGGCAAAACGAGAAAAATCCGAATAAATAACTACAGATTTGGAAAGCGAAGGTGTGATTGAACCGTCAAATATTCTATGAGCGTATCCGATGGTACTAGTAAAGAAGAAGGACGAATCAACGAATAGTTACGTACAGTACACACAGTTTAACGATGTGGCCAAAAAGGGCAGACTGTAGCCATTGTTCACAAATAGAAGAAAAGGTCGACTGTCTCCGAAGAACTGCTATGGTTGATGACAGGAACCTAATCAGCCCCAAATTAAAACTACTCCTGTAGTGGAAATCAAGCGACCGACGACTAACTTGGGAATAAGTGACTGCTTTGGACAGAAACATGAAAGCATACTGGGCGCAGTGGGACTTTTTGAGAGTGGAAGACCATCTTTAAACGATTTCTAGAGTGTCGAAAAACAGACTGTTACATGTCGTTATTTCTGTATTTGTCAAAAATATTATTCTAATTAAAATTCACGCCTACACTGGTTTGTCGTCTACACTGTCGTTTCAAAACGTATCGTTTACGACCTTTACGGGTGTGGAGTATCGCGAACCAGGAAGGAACGTTCATTTTTTATTTTTTACGTACTTGAAGTCGCTGAGAAACATTTTCATATTAGGACGCTATTCCGCTACTCTCTAAGTAATTATTTTTTAAAATTTTCCTCGGTTATTTCTATACACATTTAGAGAATGTGTTTAGAAAGAATTGTTTGATGCACTACTCCGATTAAATTTGTAAATTGCGTGACGTTTTCATACATAGGTATAAAAAATATTCTAAAAAGGCGTCGTCACGATGCTTTAATTACGTCTAACCTTTTAACGAGTTTTATGGGGTTACCATCCTGCTATCTTGGGGATTTGGGGATATAAAATAACACCTGTGGAGTTAACCTTAAGTATAACCCTAGGGATTCTTTCTAAAATTATATTAGTATCCTATACTTTCTTAATTGGATTTCATTCTATAATTAACAGTAAGCTTTATGCGCATTATTTATAGTATTGTATGATTTTTTAAATTGTATTTAGTTCTATAATCAACAGTCAGCAGTAGTATAAGCAATGGGGATTTTAGGACACTGAGAAAAACCTATGGGGGTGTTGAGACACATGGCAAAAGCATTAGGGATTCTAGGACGCTGGTCAAAATCTCTAGGGATTTTGGTACAGTGGAAAACAGCAGTGGAGTTTTTGGGACGGATGTCAATTTTAACATTTAATTGTTGCCGCTATGACACGCATCAGGATGACAGATATCGATCAGGACATTTTCATCCTTATGCCAGATGCGGATAGTCATTATTTTTTTACGCAACTCTACCTATGACTCATACTCACATTCGGATGACAGATGTGGATAGGGCCATTATCTTTTCACCCTGATGACTCATACACACATCCGTATGACAGATGTGGATAGGGTCATTATCTTTTCACGCTTCCTCAGCCTCCTCCTCACCAGCATGACTATTAGTTTATTTATGCATATGCTTCTATTTATATTACTCAAAATCAAGAGAAAGAAAGAATGAATATTCAAGAAATCGTATATACTTTACATATTTTATACAAAGTTACCGGATGTGTGTATGAGTCATAGGGAGGGTTGTGTGAAAAGATAATGACCCTATCCGCATCTGCCATCCGGATGTGTGTATGAGTCATAGGGAGGGTTGCGTGAAAAGATAATGACCCCATCCACATCTGTCATCATGATGTGTGTATGAGCCATAAGGGTGAAAAGATAATGACCTGATCGATACCTGTCATCCAGATGCGTGTATGAGTCATAAGGGTTGCGTTAAATGCGGTTGTAAATATTTCAACAAATTACCATTATTCAACGGATTACCGGCAATTAAATGTTACCGACAATTACATATTCACCGGTGCCGCGCAAGTTAAATGTTAAAATTGACATATGTCCCAAAAATCCCATTGTTTTTTGTTACTGTTCTAAAATGCGTTAAGATTTTAACCAGCGTCCTAGAATCCCTATTGCTTTTGCTCATATTGCTTTTGCCATGTGTCTCAAAACTCCCATAGGTTTTTCCCAGTGTCCTAGAATCCACATCGCTTATACTACTGTCAGCCTTAGACGTATTATTTATTCTATTAGTGTAGATCATACATACTGATTCATTTTATTTTCAGTTGCAATATTTAAATCATTTTTAATCTTTTATGTAACTCAATTTGTCTCGAGCACCTTGACGTGACATCCATCAAGTTTTTTCGAACATTTTGAACGTAGTCAAAGCCGAAGTTAAAGTTAAAAATTGTCGTACGTAAGCTTACATACTACGCATTTTTTTGTTCCTAATATTTCATATAAGAAGTAGTAAACAATTCTACTTGTGACGAACAGCTTTCGGTTAGGATAAGTTTTTGTACTTATATTTTTCTCTCTTCGCTATTTACTATAATTGCATGTTAAACGAAGTAGTTAATCGAGTACGTTTGAAGTGATTGTAAAGTACATTATTTGCTCTTCAACTATTTAAATTTTATTATTCTATTAGAATCAATTATATGTAGTTCATCGAATACAATTAGCTGTACAAAACGTTGCCTGATCTATAGAACCTACATCAATATTATAAACTATGCATTTGTCCACGAATCTCTAATCGTTATTTTTCTACTTCGTTCTTTTAACACCGATTTTATTGTTGGAAATAAATATATTCTTGTTATAAACTGTCTTTTTTTTCAGTATTTGACATATTTAAACGATATATGTACTTAATGATATTTTATCGTTTTGGCGCCTGTTTTAATCAGTTTATAATCAGCTCATCGAGGATCATCTGCGACCTTTTCTCCGGAATATTGAGCTAATCTCCTATTTTACATAAGAAGTCCTTTAGAGAGCGAGGCGATTGAAATTACAGGGCTGTTCCTAGAATCTGACTCGGGAAACAAATACAGCTTCTGTTACGAAACCTGACTATTGTCAGGGTTTAACCGATGTCTATCCCAGTGCGGTGGTTTAATAAATGCAAAGATGTACAAATTTTTAATTTCTAAGTTTGATTAAGAGAAATATTGTCAAGTTAAATAAATACAAATTGTCCACGAATTTTTTTTATGAAAACGAGATTCAAAAGTACCTAATAACTTTACAGACCCTACGCTTATGAAATCCGAGCTTAAACGCGCTTTCTGCGCATAAGCTGTTCTTGCCAGGTTTCGTGACGGGAGCTGTACATCTTGGTAGTGATGAATTATTTTACGAAATGAACGGAGGCCTACACCATTCCTAATCAAGAAGTAGTTAAAGTCGTAGATGTTTTGGCGAAGTAGTTTTTCTGCCGGTTCGTGTCCGAATAACAAAGAGACTACGATCAGTATTTGCACCTCTTCTTAATGACGTATCGATTATCCGTTCACGAAAGTACAGGTAAAACACCATGCTGTGTTATACTCGGTCATAAAATACGACTACCATGCGACCTTCATTTTGGGCAATGACCGGAGAAAGATATTGCCGAAGAAGACTACGTTAGGAAGTTGATGAAGAGGCTAGACGAAGTACATGAGTCAAGGCACAAAACTGTGAGTTTCAATCGGTCGACATGGTGTGGTTGTACGATCCCCAAAGAAGACGTGGTTTGTTGCCAAATCTGCAAAGGCAAGGAAAGGTTCTTATGAAGCTCTACGGCGTATTAACGACGTTGTATATCGTATTCGTAAACTACCTAACGATAAACCAAAATGGGTCCACATCGATTGACTAGTCCCGTTTGCTGGTTATAACAATTTTGCCCAAGACCAGGTCTACACTAGAGTAACATAACAAGCAAAATTAGGAATAAAGTCGATGATATATGAGGAAACGCGTATAAAATAGGAACGAAAAAACTAAAAATACAAACGTAAAATTAAACATAGAGGAAACAACGGACAACCTATCTAAAGAAAATAGAAAAAAGAAAAGAAGAAAATTGTAATCATCGCACAGGTAAAGACGACACAGGTATTCCATCACAACTATTCTAAGCAATACCGGTATCTACCTACTTGATGGAATGCAGACAGTAGTATGGTTTGCAAGCAGAAGAAAAGATCTACTGTCTTTGAAGAACTGCTATAGTTGATAATGGCAACCTGAGTAGTCCCGAATTAGGACTACTCCTGAACTGGAAATCAAACGACCATCCTAGGAAGAAGTGACTGCTTTGAGCAGAAACATCAAAGCATACTGGACGCAATGAAACTTCTTGAGAGTAGAAGGCAGTCTTTTTAAGCGATCCCTAGAGTGCCAAAGGCACGAAAACCAGAGAATGGACTGCTACATGTCGTTATTTATGTATTTGTCAAAAATATTATTTTTAATTGAAATTCACGCTCACACTAATTTGTGACCTACACTGTCTTTTTAAGGCGCATCGTTTACGACCTTTACGGGTGGGGAGAAGCGCAAATCAGGAGGAAACTTTATTTTCCTTTGATGTACTTGAAGTTCCTGAGAACGCTGTTCATATAAGAGTGTTATTCCGCTACTCTGTAAGTAATTCTTCTTTTTTCTTAATTTTCCTCGTTGGTTATTTCTATTGCACGTTTAGCGAATGTGTTGAGAAAGAATTGTTCTACGCATTACTCGGATTAAGCGAATTTGTAAATTGCGTGACATTCTCAGGTATAAAAGAAATTCTAAAATGGCGTCTACCTTATCTATGAAACCAGCCGTGTCCAAAGATGACTCTCACGTGACGTTCTCATACATAAGTATAAAAGAAATTCTAAAAACGCATCGTCGCGATGCTTTAATTACGTCTAACCTTTTAGCTAGTTTCATGGGGTTACCACCCGGCTATCTCGGGGATATGAAATAACACCTGTGGAGTTCTCCTTATCTATAAAACTAGGGATTCTTTCTAAAATTCTATTAGTATCGTATAATTTCTTAATTGGATTTCATTTTATAATTAAAGTGAGCCTTACGCGTGTTATTTATTCTATTTAATGAAAGTGTAGATCATACTGATTCATTTTACTTTCAGTCGCAATATTTAAATCATCTTTATCTTTATGTAACGCAATTTATCTCGAGTACGCTGACGTGAAATCCGTCAAGTTTCTTCGAACATTTTGAACGTAGTCAAAGCCAAAGTTAGGCACAAAACTGTCGTACGTAAGCTTGCATACTACGCATACTTTCGTTTTTAAACATCCGAACCGACAGAAAAACTTCTTCACTAAAACGTCTGCAATTGTAGCTGATTCTTGATTGGGTATATAGTAAGCCTTTGTCCATTTCATGAAATAATTTATCGCCACCAAGATTTATTTGTTTCAGTAATCAGATTTTTGGAACGGTTCTACAGTGTCAATCGCCACTCTTTCTGACACCCAACAGAATCTTTATCTTATTTTTGTCTCCTTGACACCGCAGTGTCTTCCTAAATGTACCTACTATCATATATGTAAATACTGCAATACCTCTGACACTCGGCTCTTCGGTACTATCAATAGCAGTTTGTTCTCCGTGTCCTTGACACTTTTTAGGGATCACTTAAGAAAACCGTCTTCCACTGCCAATGAGTTCTACTGCGCTCAGTATGCTTTGATGTTTCTGCCCACTCACTTCCCAGGTTGGCCGTCGGTCGTTTGATGTCCAGTTTAGGAGTAGTCTTAATTCGGGATTGTTTTCTTGTTTGCGACGCAACTGGTCAGGTTCTCACTCGTCATCAACCGCGCAGTTTTCCGAAGACATTCGTCTTTTTCTTTAAGTAGCGAACAATGGTTGCAGTCTGCCGGACATGGTCTTCTGGACAAAGCATCCGCGTTGTGGCAAGGTGTTCTGTGTCATCGTCATATTCTTCTAATCTTTCAATACACTTTTCCACTTGTCCTTTCGGATTACGAAACTGCAATATTCAATGCGGCATGGTTCGTTCTTAGTAAAAATTTGCGCTTATACAAGTATTTATAAAAGTGCTCTTTAAAGGACTGCTAACAGTTCTCTTCTAGTCACGTAGTAATTTATCTCGGACCTGGACGAAACTTTGTTGAAGTATGCGACGACTTATTCTTGTGTAGTTTATACTTGTGTACGGACTGCACATATGACCAGATTCTTTCTCTTCTCTTGGATGATTTAAAATCGGCGAAGCGAGTAGGGCTTGTTTTAGTGAATGGAAAGCGTTTTTGCAGTCTTCATTCCATCTAAATTCTGCTCCTTCTTTGGTCAATTTTGTTAAAAGTTTGGCAATATTAGCAAATCTGGGTACTATTTCTTTATTATAAGTAAACAATCCAAGAAAACTTTGAACCTGCTGTTTGTCGATTAGTCTTGGCTATGCTTGCACTGCTCAAACGTTGTCTAGGTCAGGTTTTACTTCATTGCCCGACAGTCTTCACAAAATGGTCTTCATCAAACGCTCGAACCACGGTTTTCTTTGTCAATGTTACCGGACTCGAGTTGACATTCAAGATCCTAACTGGCACCGTGATTTTCACTCGTACTAACGTTTTGCCTAGTTCTGTTTCAACAACTAACTGAACACTTTGTCTATGATCTTGTCATCGAGATAATTGCTGTGCAACAGCTCCTTAGGGGTTGCCATTTGAATGGTCTGAAGATCTCCAATGCTCGTTGAGGTTGACTTTTGTTTCATTTGGTAAACCTGTTCTAGTTTTCCGGATTCTGTTTTGGGCTTAGTACAGCGTCGTCGTACGACTTCTTTTCAGCACATAGGTAGCTTATGAGCTTATGATAATAACTATAGCGCAGCAAAGTAAATCAAACCCACGAAAGACAAAGAAAAGGTAAAAGAATCAATAAAACTAAAAGAAATTATCCCACACAAAATCGATTCCAGACAGTTAGGTGCCAAATTTGTTACGCTGGTTTTCTCGTAACAACAAAAAAAGAGGCAACGGCTAACACAGTTTTTCCAGAGAGGGAGTCGCAGGCTTTGTGCTGCTAAATTATAGATTAAAGCTAAAAAAGGCGCCAAGACGATAAAGGATTAAATTAGGGAGATATTGTTTAACTCTACCCGTAGCTGGAAAAGAAAAAATAACACGACAGAAGTAATAACAGAATATATATTTACTGTATCACAGAAGTAGTTGAAGAGTATATAAGTATAGTTATATAAACGTTGCAAACAATATTACATGGGTTTAATATCACAGGCCAAATATAAGTTACGCCCTTTGACTGGCCAACACGTCACACATCTACGTGCCCTAATCCATCTAACTTTTACATTTAACGAAGGAATGACTTTACTTTATTAAGTTAAATTTCAAGAATACGAAAATCAAAGTATCGAAAATTAAAGCGCACGTGATAAGTATGTAACACACAAAAAAAGAGTTTATTATTAATTGTGATTATAAACTAGTATGTACGTGTGGCCATTCCAATAACCGACATGACCAACGAAGTAAAATAGAAAACGCAATACTTACAGTTGTGTATTATCCAGTAGGGGATTAGCTAATTCTGTACCAGTCTGACCTAAAACGTAATATGCAATTTGACACAGCGTACATACTGTGTTAGCACAAGTAATTTAATTTAACGCATACAATATTTGAGGTAAAAGGATGCGCCGATATTCCCTCTAATTAACTTCGCACTTGTGTAAGTATTTTTTCCCATAAAGTGGTGTACAACTTCTTAGCCTTTAGCGACCTGACGTCATGGAAGCTTTTCGACAAACAGGTGTTACCAACGTCACTGATAAGATTACAGGTGGAAAGATCAGACCCGTTAAAGAATTTAATTTAAGCCCTTAATACAAAAAAAACCTTATAAAATCACATACCCCAAAATAAGCTTTCACTCAACACTACGCAAAATTCGCCCACATATCCATGTGGAGTAGCGTGAACCAATTCAATAATAAAAGCCTTGTTGGGCCAGAGAGACCGCTAAGAACGGTCCGTATTTTACAAAACATTAACAGGAAATGAATTCGTTTTGACAGCCGGTTACAAAGAAAAAGGTAGGGCCTGTCGAAGGACAAATTTTATACTCGAAAATTGATCTACCAACTTTTTAACATAACGGGGTCAGAAAAAATTCATTGACTGGTACTTTTATATTTAAAGTAGTTGCCGAAATGCAGAGAGCTGCTGTTATTGCCACAATCCTTTCTACCGGTACCGTATTCAGTTTCCTGGAAGATTGTCACAGAAGACAAAATGTTAACTACTTTTAACAAATAACTTTGTTACAGTTTTGATGCAAAAAAAACTTTTTTAATTTTACAACAATTAAATAAAAACTATTAATAAGGTTAAGATTTTTATTTATTCGAATGTATTTATTTTGTATGATTGTATAAAGTACATGTAATTGCGTTTTCTGTTTGTTATCAGCATTAACCTAATGTAATTATAGTTAATCAACTGCTGCTTCTTAGCATAATCAAATTGTTCCATATATTCTTTAAAAAATCTCTAAAAGAATACCGAGATCGTTCCGTCACTTCGTTAGTGGGTACCGTATTATCGGGTTCTTTGTTTTCTTCTGTTTCGTTTTTTGTTGGTTCCTTTTTTGGTTCCGCAACTTGTTTGTCTGGTTTTTTTGGGTTTTCCCGTCGATTGACATTTTTTGCAGCGCAATTCGTAGGTTTTTTATTATTATTATTCAAAAATTTACGTCTTGTTTGAAGTGGTATGGTGGTAATTTTTAACGGATCGGTTAAATCACTCATTGCACTGTTTTTGTTGTTTATTTATTTTTATTTAGATTTTTTATTTTAAATGAACGAAAAATTACACTCGAATTTTAAATGACATATTTATGTGTTGTTATGGAAATGGGTATACGTACGATATCGCCATGTTAAGCTTTTAATTACTTTTCACAGAGGCCGAAATACTTTTAAGAGAAAATGTATAATGGAACATATTGTCCAAGTCATATACAATCAGTGTAAATTGATTTCGCACCACCTCAAGTACCCAGAGCAAATTCCTTAATTTTTTTTAAAATTTTGCTAATTGGCGATAGTGTCAACAGGGGCTGGCAATATCACCACTTTTCTAAGTTTTATTTTGTTTAGATAAGTACATTTTTAATATTGAAAAACAAACATGGTTTTGGCAAAAACTGTTTATTAAGGTCATAAAAACAAATACAAAAATTCAGGAACAATATGGGCAAATGAATTTATTCATGTTATCTTCCTTTGTCAGACCAAGGCATGATACAAAGGCGCATATCGGCAATTCTATCCTCTTGACACGCTTGGCAAAACCAACTTTCCTTTTGTTTCTGTTCTGAAATCTTTTTCTTGAACCCATTTTTATTTGAAGTGGGAGCAATTGCCTTAGAAGTCAAACCTTTGGATGTAGGGTTATTAAAAAGATCTTTCGTAACAACTTGTGCTCTACCGTTTATTGCTGGTTTTTGGCATCTTTTATTGAGCTTTTGTGTCATTGCTGGTGTATTGAGCATATCGGTAAAAGAAATATTGTTCTGGTCATCGCTCTCGGAGATGTCATTGGTTTCTTCTTCAGATGAACTGTCAGATATCTCAAATTTAGCACCCTCAGAATCATCACTGTCACTAGAAATTTCTAATTGACGACTGATACTCTTTCTGGAAGGATTGGTAATTGTTGCGTTGGCCGTATTTGAAGGACCTGTAGAGGGTGTATTTTCTCTATATTGAGCAGACCGTTCTACTAGATCTAGAAACGGTGTCCATTCTCTATTTTCAGCAGGTTGCTCTATTGGATTTTCACTAACACTGAGGTCATGCACTTGTCCCAAACGACAGAAAAGATGATGCCAAAACGTTGTTTTGTTAGAGAACGATCTCTATATTTAGACCAGTACTCAAGAACTTCATCATCGCAATAATGTTCAAAAGCGTCTGGAACAGGTCTTGTTGTTCCTCGGTGGTAATTCCGAACCTAGCTTTTTCAGAACCTCCGTATAAGTTCATAAACTTCTCGAACTCCATTTCTTCGATTGGATTCCTGGTTCTGCTACTTATTACTCTGGTTCGGATCTGAACTTGCGTATTGTGGATATCGCCAGCAAACGGAGCTAGACGATCGACGTGGACCACTTTTGGCTTGCTTCTGCGCGGTTTTCAGATGCGATATATGACGTCATTAATACGCTGCATGACTTCATAGGAGCCCACCCATTACCTTTGCAGCTTCGGCGACAAACCACGTCTCCTTTGAGGATTATGCAACCAGACCATATCGCCAGGTTGAAACTCACCATTTTGTGCCTTGACGTCATATCTTGTTTTCATCCTGTCGCTGGCAATTTGTGTGTTTTTACGGCCCTTTTCATGTACTTCGTCTAGCCTCTTAGCCAGCTTGCTGACGTAATCTTCTCCAGCAACTTCTTCTTTCGGTCTTCGTCCAAAATGAAGATCGCATGGTAATCGTATTTCACGACCGAGCATGACACAGGATGGTGTTTGGCCTGTGCTTTCGTGAACAGATGATCGGTATGCCATTAGGAAAAGGTGCAAGTACTAATCCCAGTCTCTTTGGTGTTCGGACACTACCTTGACTAAATACTTGCCCATTGTTCGATTCATCTGTTCAACCATGCCTTCAGATTCAAGATGGAAAGGCGTTGTCCTAGTTTTCTTAATTCCCAACAATCGGCAAACTTCTTGAAACAGCCCAGACTCAAAATTGCGGCCTTGATCGGAGTGTAATTCTCACGGAACTCCAAACCGGCAAAAAAACCTCTTTTACTAATACGTTTGCGACTGTAGCTGCTTCCTGATTGGGTACGGCGTAAGCCTCTGTCCATTTCGTGAAATAATCCATCGCCACCAGGATGTATTTATTTCCCGAATTGGATTCTGGAAACGGCCCTGCGATGTCAATCGCGTACTCTTTCCAAAGGGCTTCCTACGTATTGTTTCATGGCTGGAGATGCTTCAACACTTCTGCCACCCGACTCTTTGGCACTACCAACTGTAGTCTGTTTCCCGTGCTTTCAACACTTTCTAGGGATCGCTTAAGAAGACCGTTTTCTACTATCAAGGAGTCCCACTGCGCCCAGTACGCTTTGATGTTTCTGCCCAAAGCATTCACTTCTTCTCAGGTTAGTTGTCGGCCGCTTTCTTTCTAATCCAGGAGTAATCTTATTTCAGGATCTTTTTCTTGTTTGCGACGTAGCTGTTCAGGTTCCCACTCATTATCAACCATAGTAGTTCTCCGGAGGCATTCAACTCTTTCTTCCAGTCGCGAACAATGGCTGCAGTCCGCCGGACATGGTCTTCTTGGTAAGGCATCAGCGATGACTGCTTCCGGCACGGTGTTCTGTGTCATAGTCATACTCTTGCAGTATCTCGATCCATCTTGCCACTTGTCCTTCCGGGTTACGAAACTGCAGTAGCCATTTTAAAGCGGCATGGTCTGTTCTCAGTAAAAATTTTCGTCCATACAAATACTTGCAGAAATGTTCGATGGACTTAACGACTGCTAACAGATCCCTCCTAGTCACGCAATAATTCCTTTCTGGCCTGGACAAAACCTTACTAAAATACACGATAACTTTTTCTTGTCCATCTTGAACCTGCGAAAGGAGCGCGCCTATGGCCAGATTGCTTGGGTCGGTATCCAAAACAAACTTTCTACCTTCTCTTGGATAACTCAAAATTGGCGAAGTGACTAGGGCTGTTTTAGTTGATTAAAAGAATTTTTGCAGTCTTCATCCCATCTAAATTCTGCTTTTTCTTCCGTTAATTTTGTTAATGGGTTGGCAATATTGGCAAATCCGGGTACAAATCTTCTATAATAAGTGCACAACCCTAGGAAACTTCGGACCTGATGTTTGTCGATTGGTCTTGGCCATGCTTGCAATGCTCGGATTTTGTCTGGGTCAGCTCTTACTCCATCTCTAGATACGACGTGGCCAAGGTATTGCACTTCCTTCTTAAATACGTGGCACTTCTTTGGGCTTAGTTTGAGGTTAGCCCCACGTAATCGCTGGAACACTTCCTTCAAGTTGTTCAAATGTTCTTCAAACGACCTCCCAACCACGATCACGTCGTCCAGGTAAACCAAGCACGTCTTCCAAGAAAATCAACGCAACATGGTCTCCATCAAACGCTCCAACGTTGCAGGAGCGTTACACAGGTCGAAGGGCATCACAGTGAACTGCCACAAACCAGTTCCAATCGTAAAAGCTGTTTTTTTCACGATCCTTGGGCTTTAATTCTACCTGCCAGTAACCACTCTTTAAATCTAACGTAGAAAACCACTGGGATCCTGACAGGGTGTCTAACGTATCGTCAATTCTGGGTAAAGGGTAATTGTCCTTTTTGGTCACGTCGTTTAGCTGTCAGTAGTCTACGCAAAACCTCGTTGATCCATCCTTCTTTTTCACGAGTACTACTGGGGATGCCCATGGGCTACTTAAAAGTTCAACCACGCCTTCTCTTTCCATATCCGTAATTATTTGTTCGGCTTCTTTATTTTGCCAAAGGAAGTCTCCGTGGATGTTGTCGTATCGGCCGAGCGTCTCCGGTATTAATTTTATGTTTCACCACATTAGTTATTCCTTTGGAACCACTCTCCAGCGCGAACACATCTTGATACTCTTCGATCAACACTTTAACTTTAGCCAGCTGGTCTTGGCTGAGGTTTTGGTATTTGGTGGTAAGAATGTCCAATAGATGTTGTTAACACTTCTTCGGCGACCCATCTTCATCAGACTTCACGCATCTCACAATTTGAGATACTGGCGTGCATTCGCCTACTGTAACATAAAACACTTTATCGGTGCCAAATATGTAACACACAAATAAATGAATGCACCAGCCAGCTCACAAAAATATTTATTTAAAACACATTATAAACAAACTATATAAGAGCAATGAGAAATTTTCAGATTTATTTAATTAGAGTCGTGGGAATTCTTACGTTACTTAAGATTAATAATTTTCAATTTGATAAATACAAAAATTTATAAGTTGGACGCCACAATATTTTTTATATATGAATGGTTAAATATTGAAACCAAAACAAAACTTAAAACTAATAATTACAGATTATGTACATACGTGTCCTTGAAGGTTATCACTTACGAATTGCGCAGCTTCTATTAAGGTGTGGTCATTATGACTCATTGAAATGATGCAATATGATGCAATTTCCGTAAATCGTATATTTTCTCTTTCACGAAGATTTGATTGATATATTGCCTTTGAAATCAATAAAATTGATAATCGTAGATCGTAGTTTCCATAATCGCAGACGTATAAAGATCGAAATCATACTCATAAGACTTTCATACTTAAAAAAACTTCGTATAAGAACGAAACCAAAAATCCAAAAAAAAAACTAAAACGTAAATTGCGATGAATTACACAATGCGGATCAAAACAAAAAAATGACTTACCCTTTCGAATTAACGGGTTTTATCTTTCATTTTTCGCAAGTACTGCAACGAAACGCAAATGCTGCTACCAAACGCAAGTGTTGCTACCAAACGAAATTACTACTACAAACGCCGGCATAAATAATTTTCACCATTAGGGCAAAAATTCACAAACACAAATTAAATAAGTGGTAATTCCACTTTTTGCAGCACGCAAAAAAAATGTCTGCTTTACCTCATTGCGAAACGTAAGATGTCTTCGTACTTAAGAAGAAGGCTCATACGCATGTGCGAATTGTCAAATGCATTGCGCAAAAGAATTTACATAAACAGTGAATACAAAAATGTTAACGAAAATCAGACGTATTCAATCGTAAAAAATATGCACGTTACACTACCACGGTCTTCTTCTTCAACGTTACAGGATCTGAGTTGATGTTTAAAATCCTTACTGGCATCGTGTTTTTTACTCGTACTAAAGTTCTGCTAACGAGTAGTCCCTTTTCAACTAAACCGCCCTCCATTGGTTCAATCGCGCGTATGTAGCCTTCCCGGAGACTTCTATCCAGGCGTGCCATCACCACACTTTCAGTCCTTGCAGGCAGAATCACGTCTTCACTTAATAAGACGCGCACAGCTGCCTTCTCTGACGAATAAAAAGGAATTTCTTCATTGTCGATCTTCAGGACATCGTTCTTCATATCCAAATGGAACCCATAGTTCTTTATCACGTCCATTCCCAGGATAACTTCTTCCGTGATGTCAGCTACCAGTACTTGATGGTCGAGTACTCCATTTCCCAAACCAATGGTTACTTTGATTTGTCCGTGAGTAGGTATTTCCTCGCCCGTCGCCGTTCGAAGTCGTACTGTTACTGGTGATGTTACTTACTTCTTCCGTTGATCTTGCCATCGAGATAAATGCTATGCAATTGCTCAATCGGCGATGCCATTTGAATTGTAATCTCCGGAGCCTGACTAGATGAGATTACTTTTTGTTTCTTTTGGTCGCCTCGTTCCAAATTTTCTAGCGCTCTTCTTGTCTTCTTCTTAGGTTTAGTACGATGCCGTCGTACATCGCCTATTTTGTCGCAGTTCAATGTTGTCACTCCTCTTTCCCGAAGTATTCGTCGCGCTATCTCCACGATGCTTTCCAGTGTCTGCGCGGGTACTTCTGCAGCACAGCAAAGTTTATGTCCGTCTCGTTGCGATGCTTGTTTTGCTGCTTCAAACTCCAAAGCATGCACTAAAGCGTCATCCAATGTCTTCGGTCGAGCTAACCGGAGAGTCTGCTGCGTTTCGTTGTTTAGGAGGCCGTCTACAAAGGTTTGAATAGCCAACTGCTCCAAGAAGGTATCTGGTGCTGTAGGATACGCAAGCCGTGCTAGTCTGGCGATGTCAGCCCCAAACTCTTGAAGACTTTCGGCAGTTTTCTGAACTTTTAATTTGAGCTTGATAGACTTGTTGAAGATGAGCATCTCTATATCTCATTTCTAATCGTGATATTAAGAGTTCGTAATTTTCTTGTAGGTGGTCAGGAACAGTTTGTAAAATTCCAAGCGCTTCTCGGCGTAAAGACACAATTAAAGACGTCGCTTTCTGTTTGTTGCTCTAACCATTAGTTGTAGCTGGGGCTTCAAACTGCTTGTAGTAGGTTGACCATGGAACTTTACCATCAAAATTTGGAGGTACAACTTTAAACTTGTGAGTGGTTTCTTCCCTACGGTCCATTACTAAATCTTCACTCGTGACGCTTCCTTCGTCGTGACAATTCATTTGATTCATTTTTTCTTCAAGCAGTTTCGTTCTTTCTCTCAATTTTTTTTCTAGCTTTTGTTCTAATTTGTCTTCTACTTCTTTTATTTTGTCATTCACGGATTCGCAAATTTCTTCTTTTAAATTTAACATATCTGCTTGGGTTTCTTCTTGAACAATTTTGATTTGATTTTCTATGCTCGTTTGTATTTCTTCTTTTAATCGTCTAGAATTTTCCATCAACTTTTCTTCTATTTTCTGGGTATTTTCAAATAATTTGTCTTCGATTTTCTGAGAATTTTCTTCCATTTTCTGCGAATTTTCGTGAAACTTTTCTTTCATTTTTCTATTCATCGATTCTTGATCATTTTTTATTGATTCAAGAAATTCAAATAACTTTGCATCCATTTTAACTGCTTGCGAACGCGTCACCGGCATAAATTTAACCACGAATAATAATTTAAAACAAAAACTAAATCTTAATAAAGCCCGACACTGATTTAACAGCTAAGATTAAATACTATAAACAAACACGCGAATCCCGAACTAAAGTTTTATTTATTCACGCAATCAATGTTTGTATTACGGGAGCGATATTACTTAATGATATTTACACTAAAAAAAAGTCGCGAACCGCGGACCGTGACACCACTGTAGCGAATTTTATTTTTAAAACTAATTTATTTAAACGACTAAAAATATGTTTTACTTATACTAGAAATATGTACACTTGTAAATTAACCGAACTAATTAAATCTAATAATATTTAATATAAACACTTACACTAATTAAGATAAGATAAAGTCCGCGGATAGCTTCACACACTTGTTTACACTAAAATCACGTACAAGATTATTCTCTGTATATTTATGTACACACACGCGCTAACGACTTATTTATTTAGACTTGAATAATCTTCTTAACACTGCTGTATTCGCATTACGGCAATAACTGACCTACGATTTGTTTCTTCGGTATATATACACATTTTGAAAATCATTCTCGAGTGTTCTATATCTGTCGATATACGTTCTAGAAGATGGATAACAACTTCGAGAAGGCTCTTGAATTTGCGAATAACTTCTCGAACGTTTCATTACTATAAAAAAAGTCCGCGGAAGGGTACAATTACCTTCTATAGTTTAGAAGATACAAGTGTGCAAAGTTACACGATAATGTCTTACATTACATTAAAATTCTGTAACTCTGAAACTATTAGATATAATTATATCTTCCCGCAGACTTTTTTACAGTAAGTTTTGTGCTTTATAAATATGTTTATGTGAAATTTTCATCTATATTGTACCGTTTTTGCACCGTACAAGGCGGAAGCTGTCTTTTCTGTAATTACTATAATTATTTTTCAGCTCTGCTGAGTGAAATTAAGACTTATTATATTTTTAAAACATCAAAAAAATCGTAAGGAATATCTTGTTTAACAATAATAAACATTGCATCCGAAAAATACAAAAAATGAAGTGAAATTGAAAAGAATGTAGTAGCTAGCAATTCCTTACTGGTTTTTATTATCATTATAAATTTTGTTTTGACAATGTTGTTTGTTGCTTTATCGCTTTTTTACTGCACCACACGACTTTGCCTCTATGTACGGCGCGGGACTGCTTACTAAGGGTCAATCTGAGGTCATTCCTCGCAGAATTGGTAGCTTTTGCTAACGACATTGCTTTAATGACCAACGTTATGTCATAAGACAAGCCTGTGATTGAGAAGATAAAATTATTGTTGCAAGCGATATTAAAATAAACTCGTCAGGTATGTGCTAATAATACAAAAACACAATCAAAATATTAAAAATTTATTTAAACAAAGTGGTTAATAGATAAAAAACCATAGTCGAAATTACAAAATGTTTGATTTAATTATCCTCTTACTATTTGACATATTTTCGGGCGATAGATTTTTTTCGGTTACAAGTTCAAAAAACAATTGAATTCAAGTAATCAGCATTGTAACACAATGTTAAAAAAACATTATTAAACAAACAGAAGGCGTTCTAAAGTTTAATCAATGTTGTTTACCTAACAGATAAGTAGTGATATTAAATTTTTACAAAGTAGTTTTGCAATAGATTATCAATAATAAATTAAACGTAGATTAAACAAGCTCAAAATCTTATTGTTTATAAAAAAAATAGTTTTTCATACATAAAAATCAAGAAAAACCCGTAGAAACATTGACACTAGTTATTGTGCACTATTGCATGTGTATTTCCCCATAAAAAAACACGTGACAATAATCGGTGTATAAAAAAATTGAAGTTGTTTTTTATTATCAGTCATGGCAGCATTTCGATTCGGATTGGTACTGTTATTTGCGTTACTTTATGTGAGTACTATTAAATTTGCATAAAATTAATATTCACAGTCACGTTTAAGATTCAAAATGCGTTGGCGATCAAAGGCAGCACGATGTCTCGAAAAGGCGATTTTCCGTTTCAGGTATGTTTTTTGCACTGCTAAAATTAATTACTTTACAATTTTGTAGGCTGACTTAATCGTAAACTTTCCATCGTCTGGTACTTTATACCGTACCGGCAGTTTATTTTCGCCAAATTACATTTTGACTACAGCTAGCAATGTTTTGGGGTAATGTATTTTTTGATAACGTTTTCAGTACTGCATTTATTTTTGTAGTTCTTCTAAGATCACAATTGTAATGGGCGTTTATAATGTCGAAGACAAACAAGATCCTAATCGAAGAACGTACACTGGAATTTCTTACAAAACACATGAAAAATATAACCAACAGACTGGAGCAAATAACATCGCAGTGGTTAAACTAAATCAATCCTCAGAAATTAATGGTAATTTTTGTTAACTTAAAGATTTGTTTTGTCAGTTTTGTTTAGATCACATCAAGGTAGTGCCTATTCCTCGTTTTTCTTATGTTTGTCTTCCACTTGTTGGAAAAACCGTTAGAGTTAGCGGATGGGGAGACGTTACCGCACAGACGCCAATCGAATTTCAAGTTTTACGTTATGCCGACATAAAAATTAAATCTTTCAAGGAATGTAAAAGTAGTTTTTCAAAAACTACTTACAAGCAGCTGTGTGGCACAAACCCAACTAAGTATTTTGAAGAGAGTGATATAGGCGCACCTCTTATTCTAGGGAAAACTCTAGTTAGTATTTTATTAGTTGATAATAATTTTTTTATTTGTACGTTTCTAGGTTGGTATTGCTGCTGAAACGAGCTACATAAATGGAGTTGCAAAAAGTCCGCAGTTATATACCAGATTGGATGCGCACTTGGAATGGATCGAAACCAATAGTGACATTACTATTTTAGAAAATTAAACCTGCAGTATACAGCAAAATTAACGCGAGATTTAAACACCAAGTATTAGAAAAGTAGATTATTAGAAATTTTTAAAAAGCTTTAGTTGGTAATAGTTTATCCTTAGTAGCTAAAACAAATGCATACTTAAATTTGTAGAAATTTTGATGAAATTTGTTGACACGTAAGTTCTTCTTTTTAATCACTTATTATGTATAACGGCGTTCCATAGTTTTAAGTGCGTTATACTAATAATAATTATTCGTAATACGTTTTGCGGATCTTATTTCTTTTGTTCTCCTTGACACTCTTTAAAACTGTTCTTCTCCCGTATTTCAGAAATAATTCATAGGCACTAGGTATTGCACGTTTATAAAAAACTTACCTAAGAAAAATATTAGCAACTGCTACCGTTGTAAGTGCATTATAATAATAATTTTCCCTAAGTCCAAAGTCACAAAAAATCATACCAAGGTCACGAAAAATCAAACCAAGATCACGGGGTCAAAGTCACAAATAGTCGTATTAAGGTAAAACACATTAAGGTCACAAAAAGTCATACCAAGACCACGAAAAGTCATACATTGGTTACAAGTCAAAGTCCCAAAAAATAACACCTCAGTCAGGAGTCAAGGTCACGAAGTCTGGTAAGGTCACGAAAGATCTTACCAAGATCACAAAAAGTTATATCAAGGTCGCAGAATAATACGAACGTTTTTAGACTGTACCTTTGAATTACGTCATATTTGTAACATTTGTCGTACGTTAGGTTAGCTTACGTTAGTTAAATCAGATAGGTGTAATGTTTTTATTTTTATTTTTGATTAATGGTGATGATGTCGTTGTCCACTAGACAATGAGTCTCACACAGGCGCGGCTTCAGATGGGAGGGGGCCGGGGGGGCTATGCCCCCCCCCCCCCCGACATTGAAAATAATACTGAAGTTTTTCTCACTTTGTATGTAATACATTCGCTTTTTTATAGTTGTATAATTTATGATGCTTTATCGCTTGCAAGTAAAAGCTTGGTGCATAACGAAGTGTTATTCAATTTTATATTAACGCCATATCCAATACATTATTATTTAAAAATGTGATGAGAACCCCCCCCCCCCCGCTTTAAACTGATGGAGCCCCCACCGAAATAAACTGCTGGAGCCGCGCCTGGTCTCACAAGCGATGGTATTCGGACTGGTTGTTCTGTTGAAGTTTTAACATGAACGCCAGTTAATTCTTTTAGTGTAATACACCAGGTATAATTAACAATTATATCACTACAAACTTAATCAAAAAAACACAGAAAAATTGCAAACAATTACCTTAAAACTAGATTTAATGAATCAAAAACGCATGTCACGTATTTAAGAAAAAAGTGCAATACCATGGCCACGTCGCATCTAGAGATGGAGTAAAGGATGACCCAAACAATTTCCGAGCAGTGCAAGCATGGCCAAGACCAATCGACAAACATCAAGTTTCCTTGAGTTGTGCACCTATTATAGACAATTTGTACCCGGATTTACCAATATTGCCAAACCTTTGACGAAATTAACCGAAAAAAAGCAGAATGTAGATGGAATGAAGACTGCAAAAATGCTTTCCATCAAGTAAAACAGGCCCTAGTCACTTCGCCGATTTTGAGTTATCCAAGAGAAAATGGAAAATTTGTTTTGGATACGGACGCAACCAATTTGGCCATAGTCTTTTCACAGGTTTAGGTTTCCAAATTTTTTTATGTCAATATTTGCGACTGTTAGTGTAACTGGTTGTTGTACTATTTGCATTTTGATAAAAACCCAAAAAAAACGCGTTTGTTAAACTTATAAATATATATGTATATATAAATTTCAATTCAGGTAGTTAGTGCGTGTATTCCAGCTCATACAATAAATCCTAGAGTGTAGTGGCTGCATGATGTAATACCAAAAGTAAAAAAAAAAAATTAATCCTAGACATGTTAATACAAAATTAAATTATTAACTAACGACTCCAAGAAACTTAAGAATAAATATCAGGGTAAAAGTCTTATAAATTCCGTTATTGAGAAACTACCAGTTGAGTTGCACATTCCAAAATATAATTTTTGTAGACCGGGAACTAAACTAACAAAACGACTTGCAAAAGAAGATCGAGGTATTAATAAATTAAAGAAAGCTTATAAGGAGCATGATATAGCTTATAGCAATTATAAAAATTTAAAAAGCAGACATAAATGTGGCGGTTTATTATTAGAAAGAACTCAAAAAGAATTATATTTTACTGGTTTGTCATTAGGAGAAAAATTTGCTGCATTGGGTGTAACAGCTGCTACAAAAACTAAAATAATGTAATATTAGGGCCAAAGGTTAGAAGATTTTTGCCGTTAAGTTCTACTTTTGCTGCTCTCGGCGCATTAGGATCGTTAGATGGCGGCGCCGCTGTTATCGCAAAAACAGTAATTGCGGCTAAAGATGCTAAATAGAAACTTAAAGAAAATCAAAAGCATAATAAAACAATGAAAACAATAGCACTTAATAATTCTGGAAACAGATTATATTTACAATCATATAATAAAGGATTTGGTCTTTTTTAGTAAGGAAAAAAACACAAAAAAACTTTCGATAAAACTCCTACAATGGGCGCTCACTAACATAGATTTGTATAACTATGCAAAAAAATTAAAAATAAAAGACTTTCGGGGAGTATTTATGAAAGATGAACTACCTAAATCAAGAGTAAATGCCGTTAAATGTAGTATAATAAATTTAGATGATAAAAATAGAGCTGGAACGGATTAGACGGCCTATAAAAAGATTGGTACACGCGCTAAGTACATTTTGAGACAATTTTTGTTGATTTTCATAATAGAAAGTGTTTGTTCGCACAAATAAGGTGTGGCGAACAATGTCATTATTTTTTGGCTATATTAGGATGTTGCGTCTTGAATAGAGATTTATAAAACTCGAACTTGGTGGTGTTCAGGAATAGTTGTTTCAAGTGAGTATTGCACTGCATCTTAAGGAGTTCAAGTTGTAGATGCGCGGGAACTTCATTGACGTTGACATTAAAAAGCATCGAAAAAATATTTAATGACGGCTCAATTTCTTTAAAAACTTGTAATCGCTTCTCAAATTATTCGTATAATTCAAAAGTGTTTGATGGCAGAGCCATCTCATAGTGTGATTTTACTATGTGCCTAAAGTTTACTGTAAATAGCTATAAACGGTGGTGACACGTTGAAATTAGTTTAACACCCGCGAATTTCAAAATATGCTTTGAATAATTCGTCGGGATAAAACCACAACGTAAAAGGACATTGGGGGTAAGCAATGTCAATGCAATTATGCAAACGCCACCAGAGTGAACTACTGGACGGCCGTTTCGCTCTTTTGGAGCTCATCAGCAGTAGGAGATACACCCTAATGTAGTTTGCTTAAAGCGACCCATACACTTGCAGGTTAGTCTTAAGATTTGCCTGAACAGGTCGCGACCTGCAAATAAGTGCGATAGTGTGTGGTTGAAAACTGAAGGCGCGTTCAGATCTGGCGCGACACGACGCTAATCTGTCGAAGCCTGATTTTTTGAGCAAGTACGACAATTTGCCTGCGAATGTGTGGCCATTCGCGAGCCTCGTCTCAGTTTCTTGAATTAGTTTCGCGTGTAAAATCAAACTGAGTGTTATTGAATGCGCTTAGTAAGTTTTGCCTTTTTATAATATACTGTTTACAGTTCTTTCATAACGGTAAAAATGGCGGTTAACTTTTTTTCGTGCATTTTTGTTCTTTTTTACCATTATTGCAACGGCAGCGGCAATTAAACATAACGGATAATCACTTGTTGTCGCCATTTTAAACGTTACTATAGTCTGTCCAGAAACGAAGCGAAGTAATAAATCAACATGTTTAACAGATTCCAATGGCGTACCGATGTATTGATACTTTTTCGAAAAGGGGGTTATTATTTTTCCTATAAATGTAGTCTGTTCTTGCTATATTTTATTATACCTTAAATTTTCAAACTCTATAAAATGGTTTCTAATAAACGGAGTGTTTTATAATTACAATGATATGTTTAAAATTACTTTCAATAAAACGCAATCGTAATTTTTTTGTCAGCAAAACCCATCTACACGCCTATGATCTTTAGTTTAGACCTCAAGAACAGGTACGTCCTATTGTTAACGGATTAGGAGCTATTCATAAATAACTTACGTTGTAACACTATAGTATGGAAGCGGTATATCCTAAAACTAGTTTTAAAATCTTTTATGTATTTCATACAAAATCGTGAACCGCTTATATGCAAAATAAATGAACTACTTTAATTTATTACTTCGCTTCGTTTCTGGACAGACTTTAAGTGAAGTAACCGACGCTGCTCATAAAAACCGAACTGAGAACTGAGCACAGCTAGCAAGCCTGCCTGAATAATGTATGGCTAGTTTGATGTTTCACACTTGCTCGCGTACTTACCTGTTCAGGCAAATCTCAAGACCAAATTGCAAGTGTATGGGCCGCTTTAAGCATTCAAAAGAAAAGTTGTGCAAGCTACCTGTGTTAAAATAGGAACAGTACGATATGCTCGTAGGATTGTACGAAAGAATAAGGAACGTAGGGATTCCAGTTTCCTGACGATGAAGGTATGTCACAGTCTGTGCTACCAGAGGTTTAAGCCATATGTGAGCATAGCGATGATTGCACTGTTGAAAATGGTTACTAATGTTTTGCTAGGTAGTTTTCAGTTACGGCAAGACAGTCTTGCCCTTGTCAACTATATAGGAACAGTGTTTAACGAAGCTTAGTTAATGATCGAGCAAAAGACCATGGTAGCTAAACTCGAAAACCCTTCGAACTAAAATGCCTTTGTGTCGAAGTGAGGAATTTCTTTTAGGAGCAACCAAAAATCATGTATTTGATCTTGTCAGCTGAGATAGTCAATTTGTTGTTGACAGCCCAGCGAGTCAGAATGTCCAGGTTCTGTCGTGATTTTGCTTCTAGGTCGCGTCTGTTGTTTGCGGACAACAGATTGTTTGCGGACACTGTAATAGTGATATCGTTCGCGTAAGCGAAAATGTCACAGTTATCGAGTAAGTCTTGTCCTAGTAGAGAATCTACAACTACGTTCCACAGAGTCAATCCGAAAACTGATCCTTGTGGGCATCCTTTCTCGTCAGTCGTTTTTTGTAGGAAGAACCAGAAACTTTTGCGGTTTAAGTGATCAAACCACTCGATAAATAACTGCGAATGACGCGCACGGCGTCTGCAGGCACTCTCTTAACGACGAGAGCTTCAATTATTGATAGTCACCATACGTTATTGAACGCTCCTGAAATGGCTATAAAAACGCATAGTCTGTACTTGGAAGAATGGCGTTTGACGTCGATTTGCCGAGAACGAAACTATGCTGGCTGGGATGGAATAATCTTTGTGAAGGAATGATGTCACGTATTTTATTTAACAGTACTCGTTCGAATAATTTGGCCAGTTCTGAAAGTAGCGTAATCGAACGATACGAATTGGGGATCGAAATATCCCTCTTACTAGGCTAACTATTTGAAAAATACCCGCATTGAACACAAGAGTTGAATAGGGCAATGAACGTATAAGAGATGGAAAATTGTACAACTGTTTTTAGTACGTTACAGTGTACTCCGTCGGTAAGGATCGTCGTTCGTTGGATCGTCGTACGGGAACAAAGAACTAACTATTGACTTGATTGTGCCGAGCTCTGTGATAGTGTATCTGTCATCCTTACGGACGTTGAAACTTGGTTGAATAGCAAGGAACATCCTATAAACTAATCCTCACGGATTCCCTGCCTTTATACCAATAAAGCGCGGCGTTGTACAAATTTAGCCATTGAGTTCTCAGCTTTGCTGGGGCTTTCTGAGTATACTTTTTTAAGCAACGTAGATTTCAGGATTAGCCTGGTCGGCTTATCAATGGAGACGTCTATAGAATTAGGATCGTTACACTTAGCTCCACGTGGAAGATAAGTAGGAAGTAGTGCGCTGACAGATCGGTTCTGCTTGACAGGATCTATGCATTTGACATCGAGGATACGCTTAAGGATCAGAACTGATCGAGAATTTTTGACGGTTAAATCAAAACGTATATGTCGGTGCTCGCTTTCAATCACCTATGGAATAACTTTCCAGTTAGAAATTTTTCTAGCTAAAATTTATGATGCTAATGTGACATCGATATTTGAATTACCTTAGTGACTAGCAAAGGTGAAATGTTGATCAGGCTCATTTACAACACATATGTCACGTTCGCCTACTAGGTTCTCCACACTTCTGTCTCGTTCGTCGGTCTGCAAGGAATGCCAAAGCGGCGATTTTACATTGAAATTTCCTTCTATAATAATCGGGACGCTACTTAGTCCAAAACTTTATCTAGATGTTGTAAATGAATACGAACATCTTCGCTTAGTGGCCAATAAACGCCGGCGATACCCAAAAAGGTGTTTTCAACTGTGATCATAGATACGGCAGTGCATTTATTAGTTAGATGACTAAGGGTAACTACTCTGATTGGCTTCGCGCTATTGTAAACAATAGTCGAGAAATACCGCATAGAAGTGGATGCGGTGATCCTGTTGAAAGACAAGGCCGCATCAGCGAGCTTATATCCTTAACCAGAGCTATACACATATGGCTCTTGAGTTAGTAGAATGTCTATGTCATTGTCGGAGGAAAATCTCATGACTTCCAAGATCGCAGCACGAGAATGCTGAAGATTTACTTGCGCAATCCTAAAAGTCGAAGAAGCGTCCTCACTGTCCATAATCGGTATGAAATATCTATATATATAATATATCGTCAGAGGCAGTATCAAAATTTTGTTCGAGGATCGCCTCTTTCAACTGCTCGGGGAAAAGGTTAGATAGAACGCCCGGAAGAGCAATTCTAGCAAGGGCTTTGCCGTGCGGTTTGATCGCAAGGTCGGTATTGTTAAGGATATCCGCAGGAATTTCAAACAGGTCTGTCTTTTCGGACTCCATGCGAACGGAGTTTCGTCCAACTTTTGTGACTCGGTCTAATCGTAGACCAAGCGTGGTGGGATTTAGGACCTTCATTAGAATCGTTTTAGTCTGGTCGGCTGTTTTGAAGTTTGTCTGGGGCTTTGAAACGATTACAACTGTGGATCGTTGAATAAGCGTGACCGATTTGCCGGAAGGTATTTTCACTTTGTCAGCAATTCTGCTCGACCGAGCTACTTGCGCATACAATACAGAAGCAGTTGTGATCTGCTGGCCATGAGCTGACAACTTGTCAGTTACGGATTGAAGGACCGTTTGTAAGCTCCGAAGAGCACCGGAGATGTCCGAATGTTGCGTACACATTCTTTTGGCCAAAGTGGATTTTCGAAATATGGATTGGATGCGGCACAATACATCCATTAGCTACAAAAGGGTTGGGAAAGCAAATAAAATTGCTGGCTTTTTATATTCTTTCGGTTCTATCAAGAGATGAGTTTGATAAAAAAGTGGGTGTACCCGCCATTTTAAACAGTTTTTTTAATATAATTTTGTACGTACGTAAATAATTCGAATTATTTTTACAGTTTCTTATAAAGTTAATTCTTCCTAACAACTTATTCAAATAATTTTTTTTAACGTTAACAGTTTATTAGATATTTGATTTATAATTTAAAGTGAATTCCATATATAATCTAGGTTCGAATCCTGCCTGCGACGATTTTTTTAAAGAAAAAAATTTCATATCTTGAAGGGAAAACAAGATACGTTAAATATAACTATTGTTCTCTATATTCTTTTGAATTGATTGTACACGGAGTGCTGCATCTTCCTTACGTTATCTTTGGATGTACCCACGATAACTTTCGAGCCAAAAGTCCTAGTGAATTGAAATTTGGTATGGAGCTGGCTTTTCATATTCTCTCGGTTTTATCAAAAGATGTGTCTGATGAAGAAACTGGAAGTGGGTGTATCCGCTATTTTTAATAGTTTTTTTAATATGATTTTGTGCATATGTAAATAATTTGGATTATTTTTACAGTTTGTTATAGAGATAACTCTTTCTAACAATATATTTAAATAAAAATTTTCTAACATTAACAGTATTAGATAATTTATTTATAATTTTAAATGAATTCAGAAATATAATATAGGTTCGAATCCTGCTTGCGACGTTACCCTAAAGGAGTAAAGCGATATCGAGGCACACAAATATAAGGGTTAGTCGATACGACAACATAAGCCCAATTTACCATATTTCGCTTATATCTTAATGAAATCGAAGAGAAAAATTTCAAAAAAATTATAGCATGCTAAGAAGTCACATCTGAAGAATGCAGAACTTGAAAAAAATTCAAAAGTGTACTGCAAAATGCGTTTACAAAAAAATTTCTATTTTTAGATAAATTACAAGTGAACGCAAACGCCTATTTTAAAACGCCATAAAAATGTTTAGGTAAGCTATTTTTACACCTGATGTAAAAACTATTTATTATTAACTGAAAATTACTCATTAACTCGATATTATTGGGTGCGCAGTCAAGTGACCGACATTTATTAAGTTATTAATACCCACAATTACATAAATAAAACAAACCACATGTTCAAAATGGAATGCAATTTTTTAGATAAAGGTAATTCATAAGCGACTAAAATTACTGAGCTCCAAATACTAAACTTAGCTTCAGATATTAACTGAAATTGCTCGAGTTTGTATCTGCGATCTTTTTGTAGAATCGTTGCGAAAAGATTTTCGTGGATGTGGTGTTAAATAAACCGAAAATGTTTGGTACGTTATTATATAAACGTTTTTTTTATTAATCAGAAGTGTTTTTTCTTGAAATACTTTTTTGGTGTACAAAATAATGCTTATTTTTTAAATTATTTTTTACTGCTTTAGGTTTAACTTGTCGCTTTAGTTTTAACTTTTGTTAACTCAGAGTAATCCCGAATAGAACCTAGCCAACCAGATCGCGTTTTTATTACATCACTTTTACGTTAGTAGAGTACCTTCGTAACGTACAAATCGCAACTGCGTTAAAAATTATACTTTGCCCAATACGATTGAAGAAATTTAGCGACGTTACGTTTATTTAACGTCATTGGTCATTTACGGTTGCTTGGGAACGACTTCAAAAGGTTTTTGTTTTTGGTTCATCATTATCACGCACTTTCTTAGTTTTAGAATCGATAGGTGAGCAATCGTCACTACGCCGAAACTTGGAAGAACTGTTAAAACTGATGCTACTGATATGGTGCAAGGAGAATGAAGCTATCAAACTAATATCCGGCAAACCAAACGGTAACGATTAAGTAGAGTGAGTTTGGTTCTTGAACCCTATCTGTAAAAATGTTTCAAGTCAGAATTTCGAACAAAATATGTTTTAGCGGACACTGATAAAACCATTGCGATTCAGCGGCGGTCGGGGCCGTTTGGTTTTCGATTACACGGATCAAGACCGATACTTGTTTCCGCAATTGAGCCGGATACTCCCGCCGAAAGTTCAGGTTTAGAAGTTGGCGATGTTTTACTCACAATCAATGGAATCAACGTACTGGATAAAAATCACTCGGAAGTAATCGAAATAGCTAAGTCATGCGGGGACTCTTTAGTATTCGAAGTTGTTAAAACTTGTACTATACTTAATCCAGTTTCGAAAGAAGTCCCAGGAGAAGCTATTTGTTGCGGGTACTTGTGGAAGTTAAGCGGTTACGCCAGTGGCGTGCCGTCGAATAAATGGTTGAGGCGCTGGTTTACACTTAAAACCGATAACTGTTTATATTTTTATAAAACAGACAGTGTTAGATACTTTTATTTAATGCTAACAGGTTTTACTAAATTACGTTTCAGGATACGCAACCAGTTGGCGCTATAATGCTTTTAAATTACGAAGCCGCGAGAGTCTACACTGACACTACAGAGACATTCCGTTTCGATTTAAGAAAAAACGATCTTCCGACTTTACACTTGGCAGCTGACACCGAAGAAGGTGCAATTAGGTGGTTGAGTGCGTTGCAAAAAGTTATAGATAAATGTCAAATGGTTGATACTTGGGTAGAAAAAACTAAGCGTAATCAAATGTTAGCGCCGGACGCAATTACGAATCCTGACTGTTTTGGGTATCTGATAAAATCTAGTCAAAATTGTTGTAACCGAAGATATTGTATATTAAAGGAGGCGTGTTTATATTTCTATCACGACATAAACTCTAAAAATGCTTTTGGTATAGTACAGTAGCAATTGTATTTAGAATTACAAATGTTAATGTTTTAGGAGTCGCTTGTCTTTACGGTTACAAAGTTGAAAGACCCAGAGATGAAGCGCAACACGCCTTTGATATTATACCCGAAGATTTAAATCGAAAAAGGTTTCACTTTTTTACAGATTCTGATCAAGATCAAAAAAGGTAAAGTACGAACGCTTAAAATGTTTTAGATTTTTTTAAATTTTGATTTAGATGGATAGCTGCATTGGAATATTCCATTAAACAATCTCAGTGGTGCGAAGTTGATTTAAAATAATTTATTAGTAAAGCAAGCATTTTTTTTTGAAGAAGAAGAAGACTTCAAGTGATACAATTGTATTTAGAATCTTTGTTTTTGTACATGTAAGTGCCAGTATTTTTTTTTAATTTTTTGTCTTCTGTAACTAATTATTAAAATTTGTAAAATTTTAGACTATTATAATCTACTGTAGAAAAGTTAATGAATGTTCATTATTTTTATAAACGAGCAACAATGTTTTTCGCATGTGTAGGCAACTTTCCGTGATAGAGTGCGCTACCGGCGACCCGCTGTCCGGTGCTCTATCAACTGGTGTCGGCCTCTCGGGGGCTTAGGACCTAGTTTAGGCACAGGTTGGACGTTGCATTATTCTGTCGTGCGACGTTAGTCCATTAAAGAAGAGGGGGAGGGGTAAGTACTCTCTCCCCGCCTCGATACACACTGCAACACTCCATAACTGAACTGGTCAATAAAGATCGTCCAGAAATAAAGAGCTGAGAGGGAGAAGCCTGCGGAAGAGGGGGTACAAGTAACTACGCCTACCGTGTAACGGAAACACGAGGTGCGAGGACCAAGACCTAGGTTTTGCTTTAGTATTGTGATAGATTGCAGGCGTGTAAAATGGGGGGCGGTCATAACTATGTCTCTCAATTAAGATAGCCAAAGTCGTTTCTGGTCGCAAAAGGCAGAGAGATAGAACTTTACATATATTCATACAGTGATCAAGATTATTCATACGTTGTACGTTACAACGTATGCATCCATTTATACATTCGCGTATTAATCATTTAAGTTGCCTAATTTTAAATGATAACGCCAATATATTTTTTATCAGACTGTACCTTGTACGATACGAACTTCCCAGACGAGATTACCACCTTACAAGAAATATAGGAGATTCTACTGGTAGCAGCAGGGACTAACGATAAAGAGGCAGTGAGGATAGAAAAACTGCGCCCAGGAGCTAAAAAAACAAAAAATATCACCGCAGTAACCTCTAAGACCAAATTCTATAAATTAAAATAATATACAACTCCTTGCCGCATCTTCAAAAGAAAGATAAACGTAAAATATGTTTGCTGCTGGGAAATTGGCCATAACGCTACAAAATTCAAGGGCATTAATTAATGCCCGATATGAAACATGACAGCATATAAATCAAGGCACGCCCTAGGTTTATAAGAAACTGATCTAACAATCAATGTGAACAATGATGAAGGAGCTTTGAAAGAGAGACAGTTGGATAGACTAAGTATCGGAGACGTGCTTAGGAGCACGTGGTTCAGCGAGGCACCTACCTTACGACGTATCCTCCTTCTAAGGCATAAAACCAAGTTGACAAGTGGTAAGGAAGTGAGAAGCCGAGTTATTCAAGTAGCGACGACCAAAAATAAACTGAAAGTCTTAATAAACCAAAAATAATAAAATAAGGTGCAGTACAGTTGATAATTGAACTAAATTCTTATTTCTCTCGTCGCATCCTTGTAGAAAGAAAATAAAACTACAAATCATGCATCTTTGCGTTAGTAAACTAAAAGTAATCTAAGCTTTGATCTCTTCTTGCAAATGATCCTCCATAACTGTTAACATTAGGCACCCGTCTAAGAACGGCCTGAGAGAAGTCGGGATAGGAGTTGATAGTAGCTAGTAGGTCATCATCAAATTTGCGACAAGCGAGAACCGATCAGCCGGAGTGTCAGAAACACCACACAAGTGACATCAGTCGTCATCCAAAACGGTAAGGCATTTTAGGTCGAAACGAAATTCGCCGTGCGAAGACAGGATCTGGAGGATCTGGATATCCGAAATAAGATAGTTGGTGTTACGCCCTTTATGGAAAGTGTCAAACAACTGCTGTCATTTACCCAAGATAAAGACTCAGACCCGGATCCAATAAGTGCGGATGCACCCGGGGCAACTGCTCTGGGCTTCGCGCTCTATAGCAGACTCAGTGGATAAGACAAAGACGTGAATTTTTTTATTATTATTGTAATTAATGAGAGATGTGATGAAACAGACAAAGAAGAAGAGAAGAAAACGCAAAAAATCAAAGAAGGCATAAGAGAAAGGGAAAACAAGTGGAAGAAAAAAAAGGAACAGGTACAAAGAAGAAAAATTAAACGTGAAAGTAGAAATTATAAAGGTGACAGTGCTAAATAGAGGGAAGGGAAGTGCGATGATGGTGGCGGAAATGGGAGAACAAGCAGAAGGTGATGGCGGAGAAGAGGAAACTAAGGAACACAAGAACAGAACGGTGGAAAAAAGAGCGGAAAGGAAAAGAGTATGGAAAATTGTGATAGACGGAAAAGGATACATATGGAACGACAGAGACAGGAAGCGAAAAATTTGAGGGCGTGTACTAGTGTACACATGTAAGAAGTGAAACTTCTTTATGGCCTTATTTTTCGCAAAATGATCTACATGCAACTTTTCAGAAATTGGTTAAATAAAGTTAAATTAGATAAAGTTTAAACAAAAGGATTTTATTATCATAGACATGAATACAAAAAAAAGGATTTTATTATCATAGACATGAATACAAATAACCGATTGCGCCACGAAGGCTGATATTTGATGATTTTGTAGAATTTGTGGAGTATTACAACAACAATTGATCGTATCTTATAGCAACGTTTTGACCGTGTACCTTATAACCATCCGTTTTGTGACCTAGAGTATGTGCCTCCGTGGCGCAATCGGCTAGCGCGTTCGGCTGTTAACCGAAAGGTTGGTGGTTCGAGCCCACCCGGCGGAGAACTTTTTATTTATTTTACTACCTTTGAACACCTTGTACAATTTGTATTTATTTAAAAATATTTTAGAATTTTATAATAAAAAATTAGTTAATTGATTTACAACAAAATGATCTACATGCAACTTTTCAGAAATTGGTTAAATAACTTTTTGTTACTAAGATTATTACAGCATTTCATTAATTGAAATAGAATTATTACTATCATTGTCATCGTTCAAACAGAAACTGAGGTTAACCTTAAATATATTAAATTTAAAATGTCATCGTTCAATCAGAAACTGAGGTTAACCTTAAATATTTTAAATTTAAATTAATAACATATTTCAGAATTTATACTCTATGTCAATTAATTCCACCCAAGTATTAGAAAAATAGATATAATTACTTACTTTTGTTAAAAATCCACTGGAATTAGAATTAAAATAAAGACTTTGATTTTGTTGATCACTTTAATATTTATATTATTTATAACGTCACTATTACGTTTCAGAAAAAAAAAGATGGCGCGTAACGGAATAATGTTACGCGTAACCGAAAAAAATTGACGGTAAAAAATGTGACGCGTAAAATATGACGGTAAATTTTTTTCCAACGCCGATAAAGAAGTTTCACTTCAATAAAGAACAAGGAACGGGATTTTTAGACTTACATCAGGAAACAAGATGTAGCGGAATTACAAAAGACATGAATAAATGAAAAAAATTGGAGTTATGGGAAAAAGAGTTGGCGGAGGAATTTGTTTTGGTGGTGCATTATGCAGAAAGCAAGAAGAGTAAAGAAAGATAATAACAGGAATAAGAACAATCTGGTTGAGTCATGAACAGAAAGAGAAAGTGCAACAGAGAAGAGAAATTGTAGAAAGGAACATACAGTGGGGAGTAACAAAAATAAAAATAGTGACGGTTTATGGCAGCAGAATGAAAGAGACAAGAAAGAACATAGAAGAACAAGAGAAGGAGGAGGGATTGATAATATTAAGAGGGGACTTTAACGCGAGAATAGGGGAAAAGAGAGGAATACAATAAGGGAAAGAAACGCGGAAAAGACAAACAAAGAACAAAGTGATAAATGAAGATGGAAAAAACTGCTAGAAATGTACAACGAAAGGAGGTGGAAATTAATGAATGGAAACAAAAAAGAAAAAGGAATGGAGGAGTATACGTACATAGAAAGAAGGAGAGAATGAATAAGAAATTTTATAATGACAAATGAAGATAAAAGAACAAAATCATAAAGGAGAAAAAAAGCAAAGAAAAGAAGTAGTAGTAAGACGGGAAGAGAAAAATGAAGATAGAATAAACAAAGACAAAGCAATAGAGGCAATAAAGAAGCTAAAAAAAGAGAAGACGACAGGAGAAAATGGAATACAAAGCGAAGAGTAAGTATACGGGGAAGAAAATGTTGCTAGAATGACGAAAATAGTAAATGAAATATGGAAAGAGGAAGGATTCTCGGAGAGGTGGAGAGAAGGAATAATATGTCCGATACAAAAAAAAGGAGACAGAAAGGAAGTGAAGAATTACAGAGCGGTGACATTATTAAGCACGGCATACAAGTTATAGGCGACAGTGCTACAAGAAAGACTACAGAAAGAAATAGAGAAAAAGAGTTTGGTATCAGACGGACAAGCAGGATTCAGAAAAGAAAAACGTGTGGTAGACATATTGTATATTGAAACAATTAGCGAATAGAGAGCTAGAGAAATAAGGGGGAAAATTGTGGCACTGTTCGTAGATTTACGAAAAAACGATGAACAGGGTGAAAGTGAATGAAGAGGAGAGTGAGAAATTTGTTACAAGGAGAGGGTTGAGACAAGGATGCCCACTGAGCCTATAAGCTTGTTTGCAGTATATACGAGGAGACAATGAGAAAACAACAGATATGAGGCATAGTAGTAGGAAAAGTGAAGGTGTCGTCGTTGGCGTATCCGGATGACATAGTGTTGATAGCAAAAGAAGAAAAGGAAATGAAGGCGATAATAAAGACGCTGGAAAAATAGTTTAAAAAAATGCAAGTAAATACGCAGAAAACAAAAATAATAGTATTTAGACAAGGAAGGCGGAGAAGAAAAAAGAAGAGTGGAAATGGAGAGAGGAGGAAACGCAGCAAGTGAAGAATTCACATAACTGAGTTCCACGATGAAGCCAAATAATAAGGAGGTAAAGCACATAAAGAAAAGAGCAAGAGAAGGAAACAGGAGTGTGGGGAAAAGATTGTTTGAGGTTGTCATAGAAAAAAAAGGCTGGTGTTTGAGAAGCAAATATAAAGTTTAGTGATATATGGGGCGGAAATATAGGAGTGGAAGGAGTATAAAAAGGTAGAAAGGATACAAGAAAAATACTGGAAATGAGTATCAGGGCTAGATAGAAAAACACCGGGGTATATTATAAGAGAGGAAGTGCAGGCAGAAAAAATAAGAGTAGAGGCAGGAAAAAGGAGTATCAAATACGAGGAAGAACTGAGAGAAATAACCGAATGCAAAATATTACAGGAATGTTGGAAATAAATAAAGGGAGGAAGAGTAAAGTACGAGCAGGATGGCAGAGAAGAATATTATTAAAAAAACGGGTACGCAAGAGGAAAAGTAGAGAGATTAAGAGAAGAGAGACTAGAGGTAAGAGAAAAAATAATGAGAGTTAGTCGGGAAAGATGAACAAAGATAAAAGAGGCCAGATATAATGTGAACTGTAAGAATATCAAGGGAGAAGTGGTTCCAGAATATCTAAAGGAGGAAGAGAACAAAAACAAGAAGAAATAAATGATAGCAAGGTTCAGATGTGGAAACGAAAAGTTAGGAAATAAATACTGGATAAAAGAGGACTAAAAGATGTGTAGAGTATGTGGATAAGCGACGGAGGACCTTAAAAAAAAGAGGAATGAATGCAGGAAGTTAAGGGGAGGTGTTAAGAAAGTAGAGGAAATCTTAAAAGAAAACGGAAAAGGAGCGGAGTAGATGGAAGAATTAGGGAGAAGGAGAAAACAGCTAAGAGGAGAGGAGGAGTAAAATTAAAAAGAGCTTCTGAAATGGACGGAAAATCGTTGTTCGACACGTGCTGGTCAAAGAAGTTGATCGAGCCAGCCTTGCGTAGAACTTTGGTGCAGTAAATCCTGCAAAGGAGATGTAGGGAAGGATGTTTGGATATAACACATAGGGCATCTAAGGGTACTAAGGAATAAGGATTGAAGCAAGGTCACTTTTTTGATCAAGTAGGAATGTCGAAGTCTATGGTACCAGATGTTTAGGCCATAAGCGAGCATGGGAATGATGCCCTTCGTCAATCGTTTAGTATCGTCGGCAGTTACTCTCTTAACGACAAGAGCTTCAATTATAGAGAGCTATCATACATTATTAAACGCTCCAGAAATGTCTATGAAAATAGCTAATCTATACTTGGAAACGTTTGATTGTACAATAGTCATTAATCGACGGGCGGCGTTAGTCGTCGTTTTGCTAGGAACAAAGCCATATAGATTAGGATGCAATAAAATATTTGACGAAATGTCTTCATGTATCTTTTTAAGGAGTGTCATTTCGAAAAGTTTGCCTATCGAAGTTATCAGACGATACGAGTTCGGGTTGGCAAGATCCTTCTTTCCAGGCTTGAGAATAGTGATGAGTTTACCAGCTTTCCAGCTGGTAGGAATTCAACAGGTCCACGATCGTGGATGCGAGAGAATCTAGAACAACCGTGTTACAGTGGATTCTGTCAGATCCAGGAGTTTTATTCTTAGGAATTTTGCTAGCCATTACGGCCAAACCGTCGCTGGTGACCACAAAGTCCAATCAGGAATTGCTATGCAGAAAAGATCGGGATCTTATTTGGGCATGGTAAGGGTTGTCCGTCGAGAGATCGTCGTCTGGAAATAATGTGGATACTATTACTTTGATCGTGTTTTGTTCTGAGATGGTGTATCTGTCGCCGTTTTTAACATTAGAGCACGGTCCTGGTCATTGCTTCACAAAACATCTCACATAAGTTTACGGAAAAATAAAACGACTCATGTGGACCAAGAAATACAAAACATGGAGAGTAGATGAGCGGGCCAAAATGTTCTGGTCAGTTGAATCTAAAACAATGCTTATTAATGTTGATTTTTGTAGTTTTTTGAAATACGATACACGATAAAATTATTTTACTATCGTAGGTTTTTGGGTACCTAATCAAGAAGACAATACGTGCGAAGAAATGTAGGAGAAGTCTACCTCACAGATTGCGTTATCTTTGGTTGTACCTACTGTAAAATATGGTGGTGGTAGCATCATGCGAAGTTCGCATAAATAGTGGTTGCTATATTTCGATGTTGCAACAAGTTTTAGAACCATCCTTATAAAAATTATTTTAGGAAGACGACCCAAAATATTATTGTAACGATTATTAGAAAAACTAATTTATTGAACTACTAAAAATATGTACACGTTTATAACTAACCGAACTAATTAAATCTAAGGATATTTAATAAAAACACTTACACTAATTTATATTTGGCACTATCACTTACACGAATATTAACTCCGCGGATAACTTTAGATTAACACTTATTGTTTACTTTAAAGTCACGTACAAAGTTATACTTCGTATATTTATCTCGAACACACGCGTTAATCACTTATTTATTTAGACTTGAATAACCGTCTTAACACTGCCGTCTTCAAGTTACTGGAATAACTAACCTATGATTTGTTTGTACCGCATTTATACATTTAGGCCAAACGTTTGAGAAAGTTCTATATCTTTCGGTGAACGTTCTGGAACTTGACAATAATTTCTCGAATGTTTCACTGCCTCCTTCTTAGGACTGTTCTGTCCCAGAACAGGAAACTGGATGCGACACCGGTAGAAAAGATCGTGGCGACAGCGGCATCTTCCTCCATTTCGGTAACTTCCTTGACCATAAAAGTAACAGTCAATGGACTTTTCCTAACCCGATATTCTCCTTAGTTGGTAACTACCGACCAACACTTGAACGCCTGTTCTTCGGAAGACGATCTCCAACATATTTCAAACTGTCCTCCAATTCAGTTAATCTAAGCCACAACCAAGCTTCGGTACTGCCAATTTCTTAACATGGTCGAACTCCGTTTCTCTCATGAGATTCCATAATGTTCGCCACAGATTTTCGTATAACGGTTTGGTACTTGAGTATTTCTTGGTGACCAGATAGAAAACAAAGCGTCTGTCACCACGTAGTTTTAAAACTTTTCCGACTGTCGGTTGCTGTCTTCGTAGTTCATCTAGCTGTCCAAACTTCATTTTAAATACGACTGCAACCTCTCTCGACACGTCGAGATCCTCGCTCACGCAATGTGCGATGTCGTAATCTTTTCGTGTTTGGAACAGGTCTTGTTATTTCTCAGTGGTAACTCCGAACTTAGTTTTTCCAGAACCTCAGTATAAGCTCATACTTCTCTTCTCAAACTCCATTCCTTTGATTTGATTTCTGGTTTTGCTGCTTATTACTCTGGTTCGGACCTGAACTTGTGTATTGTGGTTGTCGCCAGCAACGGGGCTAGACGATCGACGTGGACCACTTTTGGCTTGCCTCTGGGTGGTTTTCGGATGCGATATATGACGTCATTAATACGCTGCACGACTTCATAAGCGCCCTCCCATTGCCTTTGCAACCGCGGCGATAAAAAACCTCTTCTTTGGGGATTATGCAACCACACCATGTCGCCAGGTTGAAACCCACCATTTTGTGCCTTCATTCTGTCGTTGGCAATTTGTATGTTTTTACGGACTACTTTATGTACTTCGTCTAGCCTATATGTCAGCTTGCTGACATAGTCTTCTCTAGCAATTTCTATTTCCGGTCTTCGTCCAATTTGGAGCTCGCATGGTAGTCGTATTTCGCGATCAAGCATCACACAGGATGATGTTTGGCCTGTGCTTTCGTGAACGAATGATTGGTATACTGATCCCAGTCTCTGGTGTTCAGACACTAGTTTGGCTATGTATTTTCCCATTGTTCGATTCATTCGCTCAACCATGCCATCAGATTGAGGATGAAGAAGCGTCGTCCTAGTTTTCTTAATTTCCAACAGTCGGCAAACTTCTTGAAACAGCCCAGACTCAAAGTTGCGGCCTTGATCGGAGTGTAATTCCAACTCCAAACCGGCAAACAAACTCTTTTACTAATACGTCTGCAACTGTAGCTACTTCTTGATGGGTATGGCGTAAGCCTCCGTCCATTTCGTGAAATAATTCATCGCCACTATCCTGTATTTCTTTTCCTAAATGGATTCTGGGAACGGCCCTGCGATGTCAATCGCTACTCTTTCCAAAGGGCTTCCTACATTGTATTGCTTCATGGGTGCTTTGCGCTTTCTCGCTGAACCATTTCCTGATGCGCAGACCGTGCACTTACGGCGCCATTTCATGACATCCTCTTTGTAGTTTACCCAGTAGAATCGTTCTCGAACTTTCGCCAATGTCTTCTTAATGCTAAAATGTCCTCCTGATGTACCATCGTTGAGATGTTTTAACACTTCTGACATCCAACTCTTTGGCACTACCAACTGTAGTCTGTTTCCCGTGCCCTCGACACTTTCTAGGGATCGCAGAGTCCCACTGCAACCAGTAGGCTTTGATGTTTCTGCCCAAATCACTAACTTCTATATACCCAGGTTGGTCGTCGGCCGTTTTCTTTCTAGTCCAGGAGTAATTTTATTTCAGGATCGTTTTCTTGTTCGCGGCGCAAATGCTCAGGTTCTCACTCATCATCAACCATAGCAGTTCTTCGGAGGCATTCGACTTTTCTTCAAGTCGCGAGCAATGGCTGCAGTCCGCTGGACATAGTCTTGTGGACAAGGCATCAGCGTTCTGGTGACTGCTTTCGGCACGATGTTCTGTGTCATATTCTTGAAGTCTCTCGGTCCATCTTGCCACTTGTCTTTCTGGGTTACGAAACTGCAATAGCCATTTTAAAGCGACGTGGTCCGTTCTCAGTACAAAAATTCGTCCATACAAATATTTGTGGAAATTTTCTATAGACTTGACGACTACTAAGTTTCCTCCTAGTCACGCAATAATTCCTTTCTGACCTGGACAAAACCTTGCTAAAATACGCGATAACTTTTTCTTGTTCAGCTTGAACCTGCGAAAGGACCGCGCCTATGGCCAGATTGCTTGCGTCCGTATCCAAAACAAATTTTCCATCTTCTCTTGGATAACCCAAAATCGGCGAAGTGACTAGGGCCTGTTTTAGTTGATGGAAAGCATTTTCGCCGTCTTCATTCCATTTAAATTCTGCTTTTTTTTCGTTCACTATTGTCATAGGTCTGGCAATATTGGCAAATCCGGGTACAAATCGTCTATAATAGGTGGACAACCCAAGGAAACTTCGAACCTGATGTTTGTCAATTGGTTTTGGCCATGCTTGCACTGCTTGGATTTTATCTGGATCAGCCTTTATTCCATCTCTAGATACGACGTGGCCAAGGCATTGCACTTCCTTCTTAAATACGTGGCATTCTTTGGCCTCAGTTTGAGATTATCCCCACGTAGTTGCTAAAACACTTCCTTCAAGTTGTTCAAACGCTCGAACGTTGCAGGAGTGTTATACACAAGCAGAAGAGTATCACAGTAAACTGCCACAAACCAGTTTAAATCGTAAAACCTGTTTCTTCACGATCCTTGGGTTCCAATTCTACCCGCCAGTAACCACTCTTTAAGTCTAGCGTAAAAAACTACTGGGATCTTAATAGGTTGTCTAACGTATCGTCAATTCTCGGTAAAAGGTAACTGTCCCTTTTGGCCACGTTGTTTAGCTGTCTGTAGTCTATGCAAAACCTTGTTGAACCATCTTTCTTCTTTACGAGCACGACTGGGGATGCCAATGGACTACTTGAAAGTTCAATCACGCCTTCTTGCTCCATATCCGTAATTATTTGTTCGGCTTCTTCTCTTTTCGTCAAAGGATGCGTGGATGTTGTCGTATCGGTCGAGCGTCTACGGTATTAATTTTATGCTTCACCACGTTGGTTCTTTCTTTGCAACCACTCTCCAGCGCGACCACATCTTGATACTCTTAAATCACCGCTTTAACTTTAGCCAGCTGGTTTAGGCTGAAGTTTTGGCATTTGGAGGTAAGAATGTCCAATAGATGTTGTAGGCACTTCTTCGGCGACGTATCTTTATTAGACTTCGCGCATCTCACAATTTGAGATACTGGCGTGCATTGGCCTATCACGGTCTTTTTTTTTTCAACGTTACAGGATCCGTGTTGATATTTGAGATCCTTACTGGCATCGTGTTTTTTACTCGTACTAAAGTTCGGCCAACGAGTAGTCCCTTTTTAACTAAGTCGCTTTCCATTGGTTCAATTGCGCGTATGTAGCCTTCCCGGAGATTTCCATCACCACACTTTCAGCTCTTGGCAGAGACCCGTCTTCACTCAATAAGACTCGCACGGTTGCCTTCTCTGGCGAATGAAAGGGAATTTCTTCATTGCCGATCTTCAGGATATCGTTTTTCATATTCAAATAGAACCCATACTTCTTTATAACGTCTATTTCCTGGATAACTTCTTCCGTGATGTCGGCTACCAGTACTTGATGATCGAGTACTCCACTTTCCAAACCAATAGTTACTTTGACTTGTCCATGTGTAGATATTTCTTCGCCCGTCGCCGTTCGAAGTCGTTTTGTTACTGGTGATGTTTTCTGATTTTCCAATAACATGTCAGGACGAATGATGGTCTTCGTTGCTCCTGTGTCAACCAGTAACTGAACACTTTTTCCATTGATCTTGCCATCGAGATAAATGCTATGCAATTGCTTCATCAGCGATACTATTTGAATTATAATCTCCGAAACCTGACTAGATGAGACTAACTTTTGTCTCTTCTGGTCAACTCGTTTCAAATTTTCGAGCGCTCTTCTCGTCTTTTTGGATTTAGTACGATATCGTCGTACATGGCCTATTTCACCGCAGTTCAAAGTCCTCACTCCTCTTTCACGAGGTATTCATCGCGCTATCTCCTCGATGCTTTCCAGTGTCTGCGCGGGTACTTCTGCACCACAGCAGAGTCTATTACCGTCTCGTTGCAATGCTTGTTTTGCTGCTTCAAATTCCAACGCATGCATTAATGTCTTTGGTCGAGTTAACCGGAGAATCTGCTGCGTTTCGTTGTCTCGGAGGTCGTTTACAAAGGTTTGAATAGCCAACTGCTCCAAGAAGGTATCTGACGCTGTAGCATACGCAAGCCGTGTTAATCTGGCGATGTCAGCCTCAAACTCTTGAAGACTTTAGGCAGCTTTCTGAACCTGACTTTTAATTTGAGCTTGATACACTTGTTGAATATGAATAAGAAATTAAAAGTTCTTAATTTTCTTGTAAGTGGTCAGGAACAGTTTCCAAGAGCTTCTCCACGTAAGGACACTATTAAAGACGTCGTTTTCTACTTGTTGCTCCAACCATTTCTGTAACTGCGGCTTTAAACTGCTTGTAGTAGGTTGACCATGGAACTTTACTATCAAAATTTGGAGGTACAACTTTAAACTTGTAAGTGGTTGCTTCTCGATGGTTCATTATTAAATCTTCACTCGTGACGCTTCCTTCGCCGTGACAATTAATTCGGTTTATTTTTTCTTCAAGCAGTTTCATTCTGTCTCCTACTGCTTTTATTTTGTCATTCACAGATTCTTGTTTTAAATTTAACATATCTGCTTGAGTTTCTTTTTGAACAATTTTAATTTGGTTTTCTATTCTAACTTGTATTTGCTCTTCAATATCTTTATGTGATTTTAAATGCTTGTTCAAATTTCTTTTTTTTAAACTTCTAGACTTTTCTAATAATTTTTCTTCTATTTTCTGAAAATTTTCGCCCATTTTCCTATTATTTTTTTCCATACTTTTATTCATCGATTCGAGAGTTTCAAATATTTTTGAATCCATTTTAACTGATTGCAAACGCGTCACCGGCATAAATTTAACCACGAATAATACTAAAAAAAAGTTTAATAACACCCCAAACAGCAATGTAAGCTTGTATCAAGATTGCAGCAAACTTGTCGTGACAACTATAAAACTTGCAGCAATATTGTCGTGACAAGTTTGGAGACTTGCAGCAAACTACTCAAATTTCTCTAGCGTGTGTCGTCAAAGTTGCCAATATTACCAATATTCCTGTAAACTTGCAGCAAGATTCGTAAACTTGGCAAGGAAAAAGCAAGCTAAAAGCAAACTTGCTGTAAGTTTACATGCTATCTGGGACTAAGCTTTAATAATGCCCGAGACTAGTTTAACGAAATGGAACAACTAAGATTAAACGCTATAAAAAACCACGTGAATCGCGAACTAAAGTTTTATTTATTTACGTAATCAATGTTTTTATTATGGGAGCGATATTAAATTACTTAATAGTATTTACAATAAAAATCGCGAACACCTTATTTATATTTATTATACGATTTTATTCGATATTCCACTTCTGACACCACTGTACCGATTATTAAAAACTAATTTATTTGAACTACTAAAAATATGTACACGTTTATAACTAACCGAACTAATTAAATCTAAGGATATTTAATAAAAACACTTACACTAATTTATATTTAGTTCTATCACTTACGCGAAGATAAAGTCCGCGGATAACTTTAGTTTAACACCTATTGTTTACCTTAAAGTCACGTACAAGGTTGTACTCCGTATATTTATCTCGAACACACGCGTTAATCACTTATATATTTAAACTTGAATAATCTTCTTAGCACTGCCGTCTTTGAATTGCTAGAATAACTGACCTATGATTTGTTTGTGTCGCATTTATACATTTTGTTCAAACGTTCGAGAATTTTATATATCTTTCGGTGAACGTTCTGGAACTTGAGAATAATTTCTCGAACGTTTCATTATTTTTTCAAGACAATAATATCGGAATTATTAAACTAAAAATGGAAAAAGTCTTGAATCTCAAAATTGTTAGTTCATTTGAAAAACATGCAAGTCAACAAAAAAGTTTAATAATTTGAAAATAATCAGATTTTCAAACATTAAATAGTAATAGACCTTTGTTAATTAGAAATACAATGACAAAGGCAGATAGGTTCGAAAAAAATGTACCCCCGAACGTTTGTAAGATGATAGCTACATTTTGACATAAACCGATTACAGCGCCACAGTTCACGAGATCCTGGAAGACTTATACAACCTAGTAGCTTAGCATGCCAAAGAAGGTACGTGCGGTAAAAAAAGCTAGAGGCAGAACAATAAATATTAACATTTATGTATTTAAATAAACTTTACATTATTTCTAATTTTGATTTAATTACCCATAATTGATTTAAAATTAAAAAATGTTCAAGGTGTCTAATGCATACGAGCAAAGCTGTAAAATAAACACATTTTGTCTTCGGCTGTTTATTTTGCTACTACTCACCCCCTCTCAGACCATTGTAGAGCTGCTGCATAAATGTTCTAATCGAATGCTACTTTTCGCTAGTATGCTTACACATATGGCTTTTTAAAGAGGACATGTTAGTAGTACAGTAATCACATGTATTGCATTTAAATGGTGATTTGCCAGTGTGCTTACTCATATGGTTTTTTAAAGACAACTTGGTAATAGTACAGTAAGCACATATACTGCACTTAAATGGTTTTTCTCCAGTGTGCTTATGCATATGTGTTTTTAAATATCTCATTTGGTTACTACAGTAATCACATATATTGCACTTAAATGGTTTTTCTCCAGTGTGGTTACGTATATGTATTTTTAAAGCTGACTTTGTGTTACAGCCATGATCACATATATTGCATTTATATGGCTTATTAGCAGTGTGCTTACGCATATGTACTGTTAAATCCCATTTGGTGGTACAGCAGTAATCACATATGTTGCATTGAAAGGGTTTTTCACCAGTGTGCTTCCGTATATGTATTTTTAAAGCTGACTTTGTGTTACAGCCATGATCACATATATTGCATTTAAATGGTTTTTCACCAGTGTGCTTACGTTTATGTAATTTTAAACACCATTTGGTGGTAGAGCAGTGATCACAAATATTGCATTTAAATGGTTTTTCACCAGTGTGCTTACGTACATGTAGTTTTAGAGCCCCTTTGTTGGTACAGCCGTGATCACATATATTGCATTTAAATGGTGATTTGCCAGTGTGCTTACTCATATGGTTTTCTAAAGACAACTTGGTAATAGTACAGTAAGCACATATACTGCACTTAAATGGTTTTTCTCCAGTGTGCTTACGCATATGTGTTTTTAAACTTCTCATTTGGGTACTACAGTAATCACATATATTGCATTTAAATGGTTTTTCTCCAGTGTGCTTACGCATATGTGTTTTTAAACTTCTCATTTGGTTACTACAGTAATCACATATATTGCATTTAAATGGTTTTTCACCAGTGTGGTTACGTATATGTATTTTTAAAGCTGACTTTGTGTTACAGCCATGATCACATATATAGCATTTATATGGCTTATTAGCAGTATGCTTATGCATATGTACTGTTAAATCCCATTTGGTGATACAGCGGTAATCACATATGTTGCATTGAAAGGGTTTTTCACCAGTGTGCTTACGTATATGTATTTTTAAAGCTGACTTGGTGTTACAGCCATGATCACATATATTGCATTTATATGGCTTATTAGCAGTGTGCTTACGTTTATGTAATTTTAAACACCATTTGGTGGTAGAGCAGTGATCACAAATATTGCATTTAAATGGTTTTTCACCAGTGTGCTTACGTACATGTACTTTTAGAGCCCGTTTGTTGGTACAGCCGTGATCACATATATTGCATTTAAATGGTTTTTCACCAGTGTGCTTACGTATATGTATTTTTAAAGCTGACTTTGTGTTACAGCTATGATCACATAAATTGCATTTAAATGGTTTTTCCCTAGTATGCTTATACATATGCATTCTTAAACTCCAGTTGGTGGTACAGCAATAATCACATATATTGCATTTAAATGGTTTCTCACCAGTATGCTTACACATATGTCTTTTTAAATGTTGTAATCGCCTGCAACGATAATCACATATATTGCATTTAAATGGTTTTTCACCAGTGTGTTTCAATTTTACATTTTCAAGAACCAAGTGTTGAACCAAAATAGTCTTATTGTTAGTGTTGAAGTTGCAGTTGTAGCAATAATAAAGTTCTGTTTTTGAAGATTCTTCAATGCATACAGGCTCTTCTTTATTGATTTCCAAGTAGTTATCGCTGATGATTTGCAAGTTTGAAAGTTCGACTTTAATGTTATTGGCAAGCACCTCCTCTTTAATTGCACCTTGTTGTCGCAAGTTTCTTATAGTCGTTTCAGTTTGTATACACAGCTGCTTAAATTCATATATTTCTTCAATTGCAGTCATACATCTGTTACAAGCAATTGGGTTCGGTGTGATGTTTAGATCCTGTTAGAAAGTTTATTTTAGTGGATAAAATATAATCAATTGTATTGTGCTTACAATTTCTGGTAGAAGGTTCAACAATTTAAATTGTAGCATTAACTTATCATCCTTATTCAGAAAGTAATACTGCTCAGTTTCTACTATTTCTAGCAAACAAATTCGACAAGTTTTTGATTTTTCTCCACTGCTTTCGTACATTTTGCTCTGATTCGATGTGTTGTGTATTGGTGTAGTGCTGCCAATTGTCGCAATTTCCCACAGAAAAATTTGTTTTGTTGGTATACACGCAGCTACATTCATCTACAAAACTGTTTTTAAATAAAAAAAAGGCGGGAATTGCAGTAATATTTTAGAGAGTAAATTGTTTAAATTTAGAGCCTGTGTTTGTTAATTACTTGTTAAAACGTAATTTATTAAAAACAATACGGTTAAGCTGCAGTATGTTTTTTATATGTAGACATTAGGCATTCCATATCACGTGACCTTGGCCATTTAAAAATGGTGGTCGTTGGACAAACAAACCTGTTGTCATAAGTTTATTATTGTAACCATTGTTGTGGCCTTAAATACGCAAATATTAAACAATGGAACGCTAATCCAAGTATTGTATGGATTAACTACAACATCAGAGAGACGTTGGGACACATTATTTGCAAGAAATATCGGCAATTAACGCTAAGAATCTTTTTTTTGCTGAATGACAACTCGAGTTCTTATCTGGAACATGTTCCAGATGTAATTAGCATGGATATTATTTAACGTAGCTACTATATGAAGGAGCAAACGAAGATTTACAAAACTACATGAATTTTCATAGCAAAAACATAATGCATTGCAGCAACAAAACCAGTGATAGAAACAATATTGAAAATCAGAAAACATTTTTAGTTTTTAAATTGTTTACTCATAGAAGTAAAGGGTATTGAACAAAGTAAATTTGTGCACTTATTTTACAACTGAAATGTGTAAAAAATTTTTTTAATTTATTGTGACTTTCTTGTTTGTAATCGTATTTAATTATCCAGTGGTTCTATTTCGATTGGTTGCCTCTAAAAGGAAAATACCATTTTATGTATGTATTACTGCAATAAACTAAGATACAAATATGTAAAACTTTATTCACATTAAACGATTGACAAAAAATATTTGTATTTTACAAAAAAAAAGGTAATAGGAAGAAAAATCACTTATACTTCTATAAATACTTTGTGCAATTAAAGAATTCAAAGTACTGTATCATTTAGTAAACAGTTGGTCAAATAAAAATTTTTACAAAAGAAAAATTCCGAGTTTGGTTATAAGTCAATAAGGTAATAAGATAAATCATTTAGTAAGTTGAATTCGGTTATGAAATAATTTTGAAGGTACAAAAGACCTTCAAAGTTCCATTTTTTTCGAGTACAAAAAGTATTCATTAGATTTGTAATAAAAATTCTTCATTTTGTTGTATTTCACCGAAGTTGTTTTACTACTCATATTCAGTCTGAACAAAACACAGCATCTGTTGCATCAAAATTTATCTTGCCGAGACTTTTTTAATGTGAATGCTCTACCTTAAAAATAACTAAAATTAGCTTGTACATAGTTTCAATGCTTATTACTTACTTTTTCAAAATACTACAGACATCTATGCTTTTGTAAAGCCTTCATCTGCTCCTTCATATAGTACGTATGCATAAACACTAAACACACAACAATATCCATGCTAATTACTTAAGCAACATCTTCGAAATCAGAACTCAAGTTGTCGACATTCGGCAAAAAAGAATCCTTAAGTGTTAGTTATCTATATTTCATGCAAATGATGTGTCCCAACATCTCTTTGTTGTTGTAGTTAATTCATACAATACTTGGATTAGCCTTACATTGTTTAATATTTGCGTATTTAAGGCCACAACAATAATTACAATAATAAACTTATGACAACAACAAGTTTGTTTGTCCAACGACGCCATATTGCTAATATTGTGATTTCAGTAAATATAGTTAGGTTATGGATTGTCGATGTGTAAACAAACCGTGTTGTTTTTATACAATTATACCTATTTATCCTGTATTTATCTGTTGGATAAACGTTCCTTCTTATATTCTCCGTCACTGCTCAAGGTTCCGTTTAACAAGTGATGCCGTGAACGGGGAGCACCACCCTTGTACATACTGAATTCAATCGACCCTCGAATCGACCTATTCACTATTCTACACTTTCGCAATTTTAATGCGATTTGAATGTATTCTACACTTTCGTATTGTTAAAACAGATTCGTTTAAAAATTTTAGATGATACATTTAGCGACGTCGCGTTAGAATCTTTTGCGCATGCTGTATACATACCGTCGGCTTAGTGATGACGTCAAAATTGTCTGGAAAATTTAAAATTTTGGACAACTCACATTTTGACGTCGAGAAATTGACCCTTATCGCCACGTTGTTAAGGTTTATAATAAAAAGGTGTAAGTTTGCTTCATATTTGTGGAGTTATTATAACGAAATAAGTGGCAAGAGGTCTTGAAATGTTAACCACGAAGCTTCTATTTGTGTGTTAGAAAGAAATTTCAATGTAAAAAGACACACAATTTTTTTAATTTCGAATTTACGATAAGGATGCAAACCACGATAATTCAACTTAGTTACGCCATACGTCGCTTTGTTATGATTTTGTATTCGCGGTACAATTAACAATGAAACGAATATTAATAAAAGGTAAAGGCTTAGGAAATACGATAATGAACACAAGAACGAGAGCAAATTGAGAATTAAGTAATATTGAAAGTTATGTAGTCCTGAAAGCACCGCGAATACAAAATCATAACAAATCGACGTATGGCGTAACTAAGGCCTGTTTGACACGATGCAAATATTTAAACAGTTTTTATGGATAATTTTTGCAGCAATAAAATTGTACCGTTGCACACAGAAACATAATTTTTTATGCAAGATTTGATGCAAGAAATGAGAAATTTTAAAACTAGTTCTAAAATTTTTCAACAGAAGAATTAATTCTGACTGCAAATCGGCGTAGAAGTTCAAAATGCGTCAAAGTTGGCCAAGTTGGGTCCCTTCCCTAAATCCGCTGTTTTGCAATTTGTTGGTTAGGTTAGCAGTTCGTATTTATTATACATATATGGTTAATACCAGCGATTTGTACTTATTAATAAATACATAAGTTTTAAAAATGTCTTTCGTCATCTATGTTGCTCATAATAATTATTCTTTAATACTTAATAAAAATCAATGTTTGAGGTTATTATGCACTGTTTTATTTGAAAATCAAACTTTTGGTTCTTAATTTTCAAATGCGCATGCTCACAGTAGATATTTCTTCAAATATTTTTACTATCGTGCCAAACTCGTCAAAAACTTTACTACAATTTTTTTGCTTATGAAGTAACCTTTACAAGGTTATTTATATATGAATTTCTTCATAACATATTTGCATACATATTTGATAGCAAAAATAACATCGTGTCAAACAGGCCTAAGTTGAATTATCGTGGTTTGCATCCTTATCGTAAATTCGAAATTAAAAGAATTGTGTGTCTTTTTACATTGAAATTTCTTTCTCACACACAAATAGAAGCTTCGTGGTTAACATTTCAAGACCCCTTGCCACTTATTTCGTTATAATAACTGCACAACTATGAAGCAAACGTACACCTTTTTATTATAAACCTTCACAACGTGGTGATAAGGGTCAATTTCTCGACGTCAAAATGTGAGTTGTCCAAAATTTTAAATTTCCCAGACAATTTTGACGTCACACTAATGGGGTCTAATTCACGTAATATATCCGAACGAATGATGGTTTTCGTCGCTCTCGTGTCAACCAGTAACTGAACACTTCTTCCATTTTCTTGCCATCGAGATGAATGCTATGCAATTGCTCTATAGGCAATGCCATTTGAATGGTAATCTCCGGTACATGATTAGATGAGATTAACTTTTGTCTCTTTTGGTGAATGTTTTGATCAATTCATTCCAAATTATTGAGCGCTCTTTTTGTCTTCTTCTTGGGTCTAGTACGATGTCGTCGTACCTGACTTATTTCACCGCAGTTCAAAGTCGTCACTCCTCTTTCTCGAAGTATTCGTCGCGCTATTTCCCCAATGATTTCTAGTGTCTGCGCAAGTGCTTCTGCAGTACCGTGGAGTTTAGGATCGTCATCCAACGTTTTCGGTCGAGCTAACCGGAGAGTCCGCTACGTTTTGCTGTCACGCAGGTCGTCTACAAAGATTTGAATAACTAATTACTCCAAGAAGGTATCTGGTGCTGTAAAGTACTCAAGCCGTGTTAATTTGGCGATGTCAGCCTCAAACTTTTGAAGACTTTCTGCAGCTTTCTGAACTCGACTTTTTATTTAGGCTTGGTACATTTGTTGAAGATGAGCATCTTCATATATCATTTCTAAACGAGAAATTAAGAGTTTGAAATTTTCTTGTAGGTGGTTAGAAACAGTCGTAACTTTTTTATTATTTAAGGGATGTTTTTCAAATTATACAAAAATACATTTCATATTATGTTAGTAAGGGTGGTATAAGTGCCAGAGTTTTGTCGGATACAGCATCGAAATTTTTAGGCCATCGAAGTAAACGCGGTGTTAATTAATAAAAAAATCGTATAATTTTTTTAATTTTTTATCTTAATAGGTATTGTCTAACGTATCGCCAATTCTCGGTAAAAGGTAGCTGTCCCTTTTGGTCACGTTGTTTGACTGTCTGTAGTCTACGCAAAATCTCGTTGATCCATCTTTCTTCTTTACGAGCACGACTGGGGGTGCCCATGGACTACTTGAAGGTTCAATCCCGCCTTTTTGCTCCATATCCGTAATTATTTGTTCGGCTTCTTCTCTTTTCGTCAAAGGAAGTGTGCGTGGATGTTGTCGTATCGGTCGAGCGTCTACGGCATTAATTTTATGCTTCATCACGTTAGTTCTTTCTTTGGAACCACTCTCCAGCGCGACCACATCTTGATACTCTTGGATCACCGCTTTAACTTTAGCCAGCTGGTCTTGGCTGAAGTTTTTGGCATTTGGAGGTAAAAATGTCCAATAGATGTTGTGGTCACTTCTTCGGCGACGTATCTTTATTAGACTTCGCGCATCTCGTAATTTGAGATACTGGCGTGCATTGACCTATCACGGTCTTTTTTTTCAACGTTACAGAATCCGAGTTGATATTTAAGATACTTACTGGCATCGTGTTTTCTACTCGTACTAAAGTTCTGCCAACGAGTAGTCCCTTTTTAACTAAGTCGCCTTCCATTGGTTCAATCGCGCGTATGTAGCCTTCTCTGACAAATGAAAGAGAATTTCTTCATTGCCGATCTTCAGGATATCGTTCTTTATATTGAAATATAGAACCCCTACTTCTTTATAACGTCTATTCCCTGGATAACTTCTTCCGTGATGTCGGCTACCAGTACTTACAATGATCGAGTACTCCATTTCCCAAACCAAATAGTTACTTTGACTTGTCCGTGTGTAGGTATTTCTTCGTCCGTCGCCGTTCGAAGTCGTTCTGTTACTGGTGATGTCTTCTCATTTTCCAATAACATGTCAGAACAAATGATGGTTTTTGTCGCTCTCGTGTCAACCAGTAACTGAACACTTCTTCCCCCAACAAACACTGCAGCAACGGGCCGGCGGCATATCGACGCTTGATTTAATTAGATGAAGTGCTGGCCCAATGCTTGATATCTGCACAGGTCCTGTGCGCCAGTGTCACTACGGCCGTCGTGCGGTTACGGCACGGCGAGCAACGGTGGACCAACATTACTTCGGCAGTTTACCAGCGCCGACCCAGCACTATAACAAACACTGCAGCAACGGACCGGCGGCATATCGACGCTTGATTTGCCGAGAACAGAATATAAACATAAATGACCCAGCACTTGGGGCGATGCTACTAAAGTCTTCCTAGTTCCTATACACCAAATTTGAAACAAAAGTACTTCGCGATTGGACTAAAAATTGAGAAATTGAATAAGTGAACAGTTAAAATAATCTTACAAAAATTGACTTTTTATTCATTGTTTAATATATTAAATAATATAAAACTAAATAAAAAACAATGTATCTATTAATTAGAATCAATTAAGTAAATCTTCGGTTAATTGGGCAGCATTATTCTGTAATAAGTGTTTTATTGTTAATTGGATCTAAGCTGAAAATTATAAGAATAAATACCTTGTTCGCCCTATGCAATCTTCCACCATCTCGATCCCCCCATTTGTAAGCGATAATTTAATTATACTCTCCACTTCTTGCTGTGCAACATTTTGGGTTAATGAGTTTCTTCTTACAGCAACTGAAATAAAAGCATGAAATGATTATTGAGCAACTAAAATTATACATAGTAATTTCTGAATTCTCAAGTTAGTATTGCAAATGCTACACCCTTACCAATTATCAATTCTAAAATATTTTTATATTGTTAAAACCCATGCTTTGCTTTTCGTCCTGACGAATTTATTTCAACAGTTACTTGATGGCTCATTATCCTAGTTTAAGTTCATCGGGTACTGTCGTGACATCCCTTCTGCCTGTTACTTGAAATGTTGCACACTGAAATTCCAAAAAGTATTAATTTTTCGCATAACTACACTGAAAATGTATTAGTGTACCATTATAAAGATGTTTTGTTTATTGAAATTATTTGAAAATTTAATCCTTTTTTTTAGTATTGTAAACATGGATAAAGTTAAAATAATGAGTAATGAACTATATTAATCATATACTTATCATCCAACATTAAAAATGACTGTTTTTCTAAATAGTTTTGTATTCTGCACAGTATAGACCAAGAGGACTGATCGGTACTTTTATGATTTCGCTTTAATCTTACTCTGATTATATTTTCTACATTGCGCTTAAGGTGATGATAAACAGTTCACTTGTTTTGATTTTTAAAGCATGTTAGTTTGCTATTATTGTTTTTAGCACCAGTATGTTTTATTGTAGTTATTGACTTGCAAAGCTCAAATAAATAGTTATACGAATAATGGAACTTATCTAATTACTAACTTTGTTAAGTTGTCCATAATCACCGAACTTAATATAAATGATTTATTGCTTCCTTCACACAATTACACACAAACAATTATTTGTTTTAACAACTTATATATTTAACAACTCAAATTTTCAGGTTAGCTCAGGTAAATGCACGAAAACAAGACGCCAACATTTTAATTTACTAATACTATGCCAAGAAAGTTACTAACAGCGCATTCAGTGATTCATTGCAAACTAGGCAACCAGCCGAAATTCTGGATGGACGTTAATGGGCCAGCAACCAAGCGGCACATCAAATTTTGTATAGTTTAGCATGCATTGGTACAGCATTGGCATAGCATTAGCTTTCTGCATCCAACGTTTTACCAGCATTACCAGCATAATACCGCCAGTCGGCCAATACTTACATGTTTGTTGGGCCATTGATCTTGTCATCGAGATAAATGCTATGCAATTGCTCCATCGGCGATACCATTTGAATTGTAATCTCCGAAACCTGACTAGATGAGACTAACTTTGGTCTCTTCTGGTCAACTCGTTTCAAATTTTCGAGCGCTCTTCTTGTCTTTTTGGGTTTAGTACGATGTCGTCGTACATGGCTTATTTCACCGCGCTATCTCCTCGATGCTTTCCAGTGTCTACGTGGGTACTTCTGCACCACAGCAGAGTCTATTACCGTCTCGTTGCAATGCTTGTTTTGCTGCTTCAAATTCCAAAGCATGCATTAAAGCGTCATCCAATGTCTTTGGTCGAGTTAACCGGAGAATCTGCTGCGTTTCGTTATCTCGGAGGCCGTCTACAAAGGTTTGAATAGCCAACTGCACCAAGAAGGTATCTGACGCTGTAACATACGCAAGCCGTGTTAATCTGGCGATGTCAGCCTCAAACTCTTGAAGGCTATAGGTAGCTTTCTGAACCTGACTTTTAATTTGAGCTTGATACACTTGTTGAATATGAATATGGAATTAAAAGTTCGTAATTTTCTTGTAGGTGGTCAGGAACAGTTTACAAGATTCCAAGAGCTTCTCCACGTAAGGACACTATTAAAGACGTCGTTTTCTGCTTGTTGCTCCAACCATTTCTGTAACTGCGGCTTTAAACTGCTTGTAGGTTGACCATGGAACTTTAGTATCAAAATTTGGAGGTACAACTTTAAAGTTGTAAGTGGTTTCTTCTCGATGGTTCATTATTAAATCTTCACTCGTGACGCTTCCTTCGCCGTGACAATTCATTTGGTTGATTTTTTCTTCAAGTAGTTTCATTCTGTCTCCTACTGCTTCTATTTTGTCATTCACAGATTCGCAAATTTCTTGTTTTAATTTTAACATATCTGCTTGAGTTTCTTTTTGAACAATTTTAATTTGGTTTTCTATACTAACTTGTATTTGCTCTTCAATATCTTTATGTGATTTTCAATGCTTGTTCGAATTTCTTTTTTTAAACTTCTAGAGTTTTCTAATAATTTGTCTTCTATTTTCTGAAAATTTTCGCCCATTTTCCTATTATTTTTTTTCCATATTTTTATTGATCGATTCGAGTTTCAAATATTTTAACTGCTTGCAAACGCGTCACCGGCATAAATTTAACCACGAATAATACTAAAAAAAGTTTAATAACTAAATTTTAATAATGCCCGACACTAGTTTATCGAAATGGAACAACTAAGATTAAACGCTATAAACAACCACGTGAATCGCAAACTAAAGTTTTATTTATTTACGCAATCAATGTTTTTATTATGGGAGCGATATTAAATTACTTAATGGTATTTACAATAAAAATCGCGAACAGCTTATTTATATTTATTATAGGTACGATTCTACTCGATATTCCACTTCTGACACCACTATAACGATTATTAAAAACTAATTTATTTGAACTACTAAAAATATGTACACGTTTAAACTAAACGAACTAATTAAATCTAAGGAGATTTAGTACAAACGCTTACACTAATTTATATTTAGCTCTATCACTTACGCGAAGATAAAGTCCGCGGATAACTTTAGTTTAACACCTATTGTTTACCTTAAAGTTACGTACAAGGTTATACTCCGTATATTTATCTCGAACACACGCGTTAATCACTTATTTATTTAAACTTGAATAATCTTCTCAGCACTGCAGTCTTTGAATTGCTAGAATAACTGACCTGATTTGTTTGTGTCGCATTTATACATTTTGTCCAAACGTTCGAGAATTTTCTATATCTTTCGGTGAACGTTCTGGAACTTGAGAATAATTTCTCGAACGTTTCATTATTTTATCAAGACAATGCTCCGGCACAAACGAAGAGAGGTACTGCGATAATTTAACGAAAAGGTTTAGGTGTTAGAATTGCTCCCAGTCTCCTGATTTGTCACTGAAGTTGAGAGTTACTAAATTTATATACTGTTCAAAATCGGATCTAAAAAAATTTTTGTTCAAGGTTGGAAGTTCAAAAACAAAAAATTGCTAGAGGCGTTTCAATATGTCGTGAACTGCGACCTTGAGTTCAATATCGGAATTATTAAACAAAAAATTGAAAAAGTCTAAGTGAATCTTAAAATTGTTAGTTCATTTAAAAAACGTGCACATCAACAAAAAAGTTTAATAATATGAAAATAATCAGATTTTTAAACATTAAATAGTAATAGAACCTTGTTAATTAGATATACAATGACAAAAGCAGATAGGTTAGAAAAAATGTACCCCCGAATGTTTGTAAGATGGATGATAGCTACATTTTGACATAAACCGATTACAGCGCAACAGTTCACGAGATCCTGAAAGATTTATACCACCTAGTAGGTTAGCATGCCAAAGAAGGTACGTGCGGTAAAAAAAACTAGAGGTAGAACAACAAATATTAACATTTATGTATTTAAATAAACTTTACATTATTTCTAATTTTGATTTAATTACTCATAATTGATTTAAAATTAAAAAATGTTCAAGGTGTCTAATGCATACGAGCAAGGCTGTAAAATAAACACATTTTGTCTTCGGCTGTTTATTTTGCTACTACTCACCCCCTCTCAGACCATTGTAGAGCTGCTGCATAAATGTTCTAATCGAATGCTACTTTTCCCTAGTATGCTTACACATATGAGTTTTTAAAGAGGACATGGTAGTAGTATAGTAATCACATATACTTCATTTAAATGGTGATTTTCCAGTGTGCTTACTCATATGGTTTTTTAAAGACAACTTGGTAATAGTACAGTAAGCACATATACTGCACTTAAATGGTTTTTCTCCAGTGTGCTTACGCATATGTGTTTTTAAATATCTCATTTGGTTACTACAGTAATCACATATATTGCATTTAAATGGTTTTTCACCAGTGTGCTTATACATATGTGTTTTTAAATTACTCCTTCGGTTACAACAGAAATCACATATATTGCATTTAAATGGTTTTTCACCAGTGTGCTTACGTATATGTATTTTTAAATCTCTTTTGGTGGTACAGCAGCGATCACATATATTGCATTTATATGGCTTATTACCAGTGTGCTTACGCATATGTACTGTTAAATCCCATTTGGTGGTACAGCAGTAATCACACATATAGCACTTAAATGGTTTTTCACCAGTGTGCTTACGTATATGTTGTTTTAAATCCGATTTGGTGGTACAGCAGTGATCACATATATCGCATTTAAATGGTTTTTCACCAGTGTGCTTACGTACATGTACTTTTAGAGCCCCTTTGGTGGTACAGCAGTGATCACATATATCGCATTTAAATGGCTTTTCACGAGTGTGCTTACGTACATGTATTTTTAAATCTGCCTTTGTGGTACAGCCATGATCACATAAATTGCATTTAAATGCTTTTTCCCTAGTGTGCTTACACATATGCAATCTTAAACTCCAGTTGGTGGTACAGCAATAATCACATATGTTGCATTTAAATGGTTTTTCACCAGTGTGCTTATGCATATGCGTTTTTAAACCAGACTTAAAGGCATAGCTGTGATCACATACATTACATTTGAATGGTTTTTCACCAGTGTGTTTTAATTTTACATTTTCAAGAACTAGGTGTTGAACCAAAATAGTCTTATTGTTAGTGTTGAACTTGCAGTTGTAGCAATAATAAAGTTCTGTTTTTGAATATTCCTCAATGCATACAGGCACTTCTTTATTGATTTCCAAGTACTTATCGCTAACCATTTGCAAGTTTGAAAGTTCAACTTTGATGTTATCGGCAAGCACCTCCTCTTTAATTGCACCTTGTTGTCGCAAGTTTCTTATAGTCGTTTCAGTTTGTATACACAGCTGCTTAAATTCATATATTTCTTCAATTGCAGTCATACATCTGTTACAAGCAATTGGGTTCGGTGTGATGTTTAGATCCTGTTAGAAAGTTTATTTTAGTGGATAAAATATAATCAATTGTATTGTACTTACAATTTCTGGTAGAAGGTTCAACAATTTAAATTGTAGCATTAACTTATCATCCTTATTCAGAAAGTAATACTGCTCAGTTTCTACTATTTCTAGCAAACAAATTCGACAAGTTTTTGATTTGTCTCCACTGCTTTCGTACATTTTGCTCTGATTTGATGTGTCTGGATGTGTCGTGTAGTGTGTAGTGGTGCCAATTGTCGCAATTCCCCACAGAAAAATTAAAATTTATTTTGTTGGTATACATGCAGCTACATTCATCTAGAAAACGTACAACTGTTTTTAAATAAAAAAAAGGCGCGAATTGCAGTAATATTTTAGAGAGTAAATTGTTTAAATTTAGAGCCTGTGTTTGTTAATTACTTGTTAAAACGTAATTTATTAAAAACAATGCGGTTAAGCTGCAGTATGTTTTTTTATATGTAGACATATTGTGATTTCAGTAAATATAGTTAGGTTATGGATTGTCGATGTGTAAACAAAACGTGTTGTTTTTATACAATTATACGTATTTATCCTGTATTTATCTGTTGGATAAACGTTCCTTCTTATATTCTCCGTCACTGCTCAAGGTTCCGTTTAACAAGTGATGCCGTGAACGGGGAGCACCACCCTTGTACATACTGAATTCAATCGACCCTCGAATCGACCTATTCACTATTCTACACTTTCGCAATTTTAATGCGATTTGAATGTATTCTACACTTTCGTATTGTTAAAACAGATTCGTTTAAAAATTTTAGATGATACATTTGGCGACGTCGCGTTAGAATCTTTTGCGCATGCTGTATACCTGTATACCGTCGGCTTAATCAGCAATAGACCCCATTAGTGATGACGTCAAAATTGTCTGGGAAATTTAAAATTCTGGAGAACTCACATTTTGACGTCGAGAAATTGACCCTTATCGCCACGTTGTTAAGGTTTATAATAAAAAGGTGTAAGTTTGCTTCATATTTGTGGAGTTATTATAACGAAATAAGTGGCAAGAGGTCTTGAAATGTTAACCACGAAGCTTCTATTTGTGTGTTAGAAAGAAATTTCAATGTAAAAAGACACACAATTTTTTTAATTTCGAATTTACGATAAGGATGCAAACCACGATAATTCAACTTAGTTACGCCATACGTCGCTTTGTTAGGATTTTGTATTCGCGGTACAATTAACAATGAAACGAATATTAATAAAAGGTAAAGGCTTAGGAAATACGATAATGAACACAGGAACGAGAGCAAGTTGAGAATTAAGTAATATTGAAGGTTATGTAGTCCTGAAAGCACCGCGAATTAAACAGTTGTTTATTTACACGATTTCAACAGGTTTCAATACCGCACACCTGTCACCAATGTAACGAATTTTAAAACTAATTTATTTATAGACAAAATACTTACACGTTTATAACTATACGAAATAATTAAATCTAACGATTTTTTAGAAAAACCCGTACACCCATTTATATATTACAATCAATTGAAAAATAATGTCCGCGGATAACTTCTGTTTATCTAAAACTAAGATTTGTTTACGTCAAAAGCACGTATGTTTTATCCCGAACACACGCGTTAATCACTTATTTATTTAAACATGTTCTTAATAATTCCGACTTGGAATAACTGACCTCTAATTCGTTTAAACGCTTTTATATATTTTCGTTATCTTTTTGATAATTTTCTACATTCTTTCTTGAACGTTCTCGAAGCCGACATCAACTTCGCGAACGTTTCAATACGTTAAAGATAATAATTTTTCGAATTATTTTTACAGTTTCTTATAGAGATCTTCCTAACAATTTATTTAAATAAAAAAATTTCTAACATTAACTGTTTATTAGATATTTTATTTATAATTTAAAATGAATTCACAAATATAATCTAAATTCGAGTCCTGCCTACGACGATTTAAAACAAAATTGATTTACTAAAGGGGAAAGCAATATCGACGTGCACAAATATAGGGGTTAGTCGATATAACAGCATAAGCTCAATTTGCCATATTTTGGTTATATCTTAATGAAATCGAGGGTAAAAATTTCAAAAAAATTATAGCATGCTAGGAAGTCAATAAAAGCGTATACATATTACTTCAAAGTGGTTTACTGACAACATTACCTTAAAAAAAATATGTAGACATTGCTTCATCATTCCTTATAGAAAAGTCGTGTGGTGACCACACCAGTTTTTTGTGAAGCTTTTCTCCTCATTAAGATATAACCAAAATATGGTAAATTGAGGTCATGTTGTTATATCGACTAACCCCTATATTTTTGCTCCTCTATATTGCGTTACCTATTAGTAAATCAATTTTTTTTTAAATCGTCGTTAACAGGATTTGAATTTAGATTATATTTGTGAATTCATTTTAAATTAAAAATAAAATATCTAATAAACTGTTAATGTTAGAAAATTTTTTATTTAAATAAATTGTTAGGAAGATCTCTATAAGAAACTGTATAAATAATTCGAATAATTTACATACGTACAAAATTATATAACAAAATTGCTAAATAAGCGGATATGCCCACTTCCGGTTTTTATTATCAGGCCTATCTTTTGATAAAACCGAGAGCATATGAAAAGCCAGCTCCATACCAAATTTCAAGTTACTAGGACCATTGGTTCGAGAGTGATCGTGGGTAAATCGTTACACACAGACACCTAATTTTTTTTTGTCAAAAATACAATTTTTTAATTTAGGAGACCTTGAAACGTAAAATTATGCAAAAAAATTTTTTGAACAAAAATTGCGATTGCTATACTTTCTTTATAGGAAAGTAATAATTTCTACAGATAACTTCTGTTTATCTAAACCGGTATTTGTTTACATTAAAAACACGTACGTTTATACGCCGTTATATTTACTAGCACGGACACTTTATCTATTTATCTTAGCACACACGTTAATTACTTATTTATTTAAACAAACAGTCTTCTTAACTTCCGACTTCAAAAAACAGACCTCAGCTCCTTTTGAGTACTTTTTATATATTTTTATTATCTGGGTCAAGAATTTTCAGCATCCTTTGGTAAACGTTCTCAAAGTTGACAATAACTTCGAGAACGTTTCAGTAATATAAGCTGAAATTAAAAGTGGAGTTAGCGTTAAATAATAATCAATTAAAGTTGATTGTAAATCTAGAACTAACATTGCCTTAGATTGAAAGACTAAAAAAATAATAGGTAAAAGCACAGGTCTAGTTTGTTTAAACTTGTTCGCGCTCTAATAACTTTTTTCTTCTGTCATCTAACCGGGACAGGTGACGTCAACCGTGCAAGCGATATGAAATTTGGTAACATCGAGCAGGTTTTGCAGAAGTTCTGTATTGAGGGAAATTTTCCGAGTACCGCTTTGCAACCTTCGACAAGCACTAGATTCAACGTAAGAATTGCGTTCGGGTCACATCCAGATCTCTAGCCTATTTTATTATTATTTTATAGTCTATTGGTTAAAACATTAACTTTATATGTATATTCACGTAATGTGATTTCAAGTGCATTATTGCCAAACTCGACTTTCGTGTTGTATTTTATTTCACGGCTATTTACAAAGCAATTCTTTATAATTACTTCAAAAACTTCATAGTTTAGTTTAGAAATTGCTAAAAAAAAGTGCATAAGTTATTTGAGTAGCATTACAATGTAATTTTTATTTTACAGTATCCATAAGAAAAAATTCAAATTCTGGTGCAGCTTTACAACACGCAATAAACACCAGGAGTAGTGAACACGAAAGACGCCAATAAACATAAAAACAGAAGGAATGTATATACGTTTTTTATATTTTTTTAATTTTTTTTAGTACATATATGGACATTGTATGTTAAGTTTCCAAATTGTTTTATTAATTAAATTAAAAATGATAATACCATTGTATGCTTTTAATTTGTGTTAAGTTGCTAACATTGCCAATGCTTTTGAAATTGTGCACTATTTATGTGATGGCAAAGTACATATTATATTGCACAAATTTCACTGGCCTTCTGCATTTAACTTGTGTTAAAATACGTAACTTGCCGATATTGGTTCGATGCAATTTCTGCATTGGCAAGATTCACCCGGCAATATATCGGCCGGTGTGACACCTAGTTACCGGCAATGTACTTCATTTAGTACAGTGCCGGCTAAGGAGTACATTGCCAGTACAGGTCCATTGATTTGTGTTTATTGGGGGACGAATTAAGAATTCACACGAGAGAAAACGAATATAGACTAAGAATGCATTTTGAGATAAGAGACCAAATGAAAAGAAAGGACATCGTTAACCATCTAAAATTCCAACGAATAAAATGGCTAGGCCACGTAATGAGAAAAGTTAAAACTAAAACAATAATAATAGTAACCGAATGGAAACCAACAGAAAAAGAGGTAAACCGAAGATTGACGATTGTAGTAGAATATCCAAAAATGTTAGAAATGAAAAACTGGAAAGTAAAATGCTATAACAGAAAAGAATGGTCTAAAATCGCAGAAGAAGCAAAGACTAGCAAAAAATTAATATAATAAAAAAGAAAAATATACACAGGACAAGACAACCGAGTGCTAATGCATCTCAAATAACGGATTAAAAAAGCTGAAAAGCAGACATAACTGCACGCGGTTAAAGTTCTGGTTATATTACAAGACATAGAAACAAGGGAAACGCTCATGTAACACCGCCGTATCATAGTTTCCAATGATAAGCATTTTCTATGAGAAAGAAAAAAGGTAGATGTAAGCATTTTCATTTAGTTGAGTTGTAAAACTAATTATTACCTTTAAGTTTGTTAAGAACCGCCGTGGCAATCAGTCTTTGAATAAATAAATAAAAATAAAGTTAAATTGAAACTTAGTTTTCTTTTTACAAACAGAATATTTCCAATATACTATACATATATTTAAAGGGATATGATAAATATTCCCAATGACTAATAATGTTCACCTTATATACATATATTACATACATCTACTTTTCTAACTGTAACGTCAAAATTTGGTATCTAACACAGATACATTAAAGTTTCATATGCACAAGTTTTTGTTGAATTTCCATACCTCAATATTTTTCAGAAAATTGCTAAATGCAAAGGTTTTTAATTAATAAATGTCTGTGAAACACTACAAAAGAATTTGTCACAGAATAAACTTGCTTAACCAGAATCAATATTTTTTTTAACTTAATTCAAGAGGTGGTTCGTTTAGCGTCCCTGCACTGCGGTCTCCTTGGTCCTTTTGCTCCCTGTTTCGCCAATGAAGTCCAGAAGTTTATTCCAAGGGACTTTTTGCAACTCATCATCGGTTAGCTTTGGTTTTCTGAGAATCGTTGTGCGTTGCATTTGATACGCTTCGCATTTGCACAGCAGATGCTGCGGAGTCTCGTCGTCTTCCAAGCATCCGCGGCATAAAAGGCTACCCAACAAACACAAAGATGTCCCAAAGACGTCCCGGGGACATGATGTTGCGGATCACTGAATGTCCCAAAGTCATCCCATTTTGGTTCTGTGTACGTTCTAGGGACATTCATGGAATGTTCTTTTGTCACAACTGTGTGCATCCCTACGATGTCCTTATAGGACATCTTTGCGCATCCGCAACGGAACGTCCCTTTTAGATATGACTGTAGGATATGTAGAAAGTAGCCATCCCTTCCCTTTTCTACATATTGAATTGGAAAAATATTTATATATAGTAATTACGAGATCTCGACAGATTGTACTCTGTGGCTCGAGTGTGACTCGGTTAAGTAAAAAACAAGAATTGAGATAAGAAATAGATCGATACTTTCAATGCAACGTGTGTTGGGCAAGATACGTTTTCTGTTGTTTAATTCATACGCTTTTAAGCAATGAGTTACTCGAGCTCTCGTAATTACTACTATACATATATGTATGTCAGAGGCGCATCGAAAATAAAGGGGGCTTCGCTGTGCGTTTGTGGTGGGTTAGACTGCATCGACATTTTAATAAAGACGAATAACGCACGACACTGAACGTTTATACAATTTATTTACGATTAATTTAAAAGGTTACGATTACACGTCACTATTCACTATTCAATAATAAAAGAAATAAACAAAACTTATTTAACTAATTCTTAAATTCAATTTGTAAGTGCAAAATGACCGAATTTTGGAACAAACGATCCGACACCCGCTGCTATAACTTATCAAGTTGTCACCACAAAATATCATTTCAATCTGCCCTCTTACAAGTTACATTTTTTAGCTGGTGTCGTTCCGTTCACATGAAAAATGTAATTTCACGCGCGTTCCTATGCCCATAAAAGGCAATATTACAAAATATCAAATCCTTATTGGTTGATTCTAAGTTATTAAGTTACAAAGACTAAACATTTTAAACATAATTTATGGGTACACAAACAAATAAGTGCACGTGTATACAATCCATAGCCGTAGGCAGGGTTATATTCGGTGCCTCTGACATGTATATTATATTTTTAGCAAGAAAAGTACCATTCAAGTACCTACATCTACTTTGTGGGTTTTTTTTTATTCGGTAAGAAGACTTAACGTACTCCTCTGCGACTTGACGTCAGAGCTGGGCAAGTTACTTTGTAAAAGTAGTTAACTACTAACTAAAGTAACTAGTTTTTAAAAGTAGTGTAAGTTACTAACTACCGTAAATCGAAAAGTAGTTAGGTTACTAACTACTCAACAGTTGTATTCTAAAATATAAGTTTTTTTTTCAACTACTTGTAAAAAAAGTAGTTCTGAGACAATTTATGTTATACCACTTTCAGTCATATAAAAATAAGTACCTATAGACACTGAATTATTATTACATTAAAGAAGACAAAGTAAATCAATCACGCTCACACGAAAACAGTAAAACAATTTTAACGTAAGTACTATTATTCTATGATCATGTATATCTATTTTATTACAAATTCTCAAAAAAAAATTAATAAAACAAACCTTTAAAAACAGAACTTAAAGTAATAAACTTATTCTGGTATTCAATATCCATTTCATTTTCATAAAAGTAACTTTTCAAAAAGAGCATCAGCCAATGCATTTCTTTTGAGCGAATTTATGAGTGAAAAACGAAAATAATCGCTCGACAGCAGCGAAGATTTTTTAAATAATGTTATAATCATCTGACATAGATATATGAATTCTGTTATCTTCCAGGCGTTTTAACAATTCTAGTTCTATTCTTCTGGTTTTGTGAGCATGTTCATTCTCAGTATCAGAAGAAATGTGTAACTTTTTAGACAAACCAGGTTCATCAAAATCAAAAAAATCTTCATTTTGTTGAAGTAATACTTTGTTTACGTTTAGATTAGTGGCATTTAACATTTCAAAATAAATTAGGTTTGCTGCATTTATAAAAATTTTTTGAATAGTCTTTACATCCATCTTTACTTCTGTGTTACCGTTCATCACTTGAAGGACACGTTTTAACCTGCGAAACTGCAATGCAAGCTGAATAATTGTAGCCATTGCATGTAATTGAAGCCGCTAATAAAGTAATTTAATTATTAGTAAAGTAGTTAAGCTATTAACAAAGTAGTTTAACTATTTTTGTAGTTAAAATAGAGTAGCTAACTACTTTTTAAATACGATTACACGAAAAAAGTAATTTATTCCAACTACAGTTACATCATTAAATTAAAGTAACTTGAATATATAGAATACAACTATCGTCAACAATAAAGTAGTTAGATTAGTAGCTTAACTACTTTGTAGTTAACTACTGCCCAGCTCTGCTTGACGTAACGAATAAAAATAATTTTATCAAATAAAATACAAATTATCATTACATAAAACTATATTTTTAAATAACAATCCTAATTATATTCAACTAAAATAAATTTAGAGATTATTTCATTTTTTTTATCTTCTCGATCCTGGCGTTCTTTGGCCCTCCTTAGTCAGTTTTTTATACTTTCTTCCCGATTTTTTTAAGTAGCGCCTGAAACAATGCAACTACATAAGAGGTGGTAATCGTCATGTAAAGTCGATAAAAAAGTTAATACAAAAAACTTATTTTGGTATTTCTATGTAGTCAGAATTTACATTTTTTCTAAATTAAAGAATTGATAAATTGATACTTCTTTTGTAGAATTATTGATTAATCTTTTTGACGATTCTATTATTGATTAAATCATAAGAGATGTTCGATATTATAACCAGTTAAAAATTGTTTTAATCGTTTTTTAAAAAGATGCTTGTAAACACGTTAGTTGTGCTAATTCATTAAAAATTTTTATACGTTTAACATTTACGTTTCATCATAGAAATGTGGTGAAAACAAAATTAATTAAACAGTAATACAATATACAAGTAATCCGCACACTAATCATAACTAGATATGAACTAAGACGCTGTTACCAAGAACGCGATAACGTTATAGTTTCTTAGTTAGATTAGCGATTTTGTGCCTTATCGGTCATGTTGACATTTTTGGATGACTTATTGTGAATCGCGACGATAAAACTCGTGAGATAACGTCACACTTTTAAACCATTAATACAAAGAAAACATTTTTTTAATAAGTTTTTGAGTAAAACAAATTTTTGTTGCATAAAATAAATATTTGCAATTTACCGCATAGGTATGCGCGCGAGATGGGATTTTAAATCACTATTATTAATAATTGTGATGTTTTAATTTCGATAAACTTTTATTAATTTTTAGTAATTCAAAATAATAATTTTAAATGATTTTTATACATTAAGAATAAATACAAAGTACTATAAGTTTACCAAATAAATTTGTTTTGTATGCACTAAAACACCCAAAAAAACATTAGATAATAAAATAAAGAGCAGATAAATAAAGTAGTCAGAACGCCAACAAAAACAAATACCTACAGAGTGCAAACAGAGTGTACCACTTTGATAAAGGACACACATCCAAGATCTTCAAATTATATGTTATATCAAAAGGAAGAATAAATAGAGTAGCCGAAATTGATGGATGAATAATATTTATTTAACTGTCCTACATTTATATCCTTGATTAATTTATATTTATATATAATGAATGTATAATCCTGTTCTAATTTTATTTGATAAGTAATTATAAATAAACATTCGCATTAGGTAATATGAAAATTCTTCTTTTTAATTTTTTTTAATTCGATTAAAAATATGAATTGATAAACGCTCAAATTTTTTTCCTGCATAGTACATCGCATCGTACGTTCTTCATTGACATCCTGCATTAAAACGTACATAGGCACTTGTTTGTCCGACAATGATGGAATGAAGCCAAGTTTCAAATAATCAACACTGTACTGTCTATATTTCTTTTCAGATTTGGACATGGCATCAGTCATCTGTGGGCAAAATTAATCTATTTAAATAAGACATAAAGTCTAGCAGATGCATATGTTAAAAAAGCAAAGTCAAATTTAAATCGTATGGTCTTAGATTTTATGGCAGGCATATGCGTACAACCATTATAAATGAACGTGAGAAGGGAAAAGTTATGAGTCTTACTTAAGGTTTTGATATGATGGAACTTTAAGAAAATTTGAAAGTAACATGACAAAAAATGTTAGAAAAAAAAACAAATTGTTATGCGATTTATCTCTACGTATATTCGACTGTCATGTGTAAAAATTCTCTGGTTCCACTTTAGCAATAATAAAAAAATTTTAATTTCAATATAGAGAAGTGTATGTGCAGTGCAATATCCATAATCCGAACTTCCGTAATCTGAACATTCCAGTAATCCGAACTGGCCCACAGTGTAATGACCAATGGACAAAAGTACAATTTTTTTACCTTTGAAGTTATTTGGTAAGATATATGTATTTATAAAAGAATAATAAATGCCTAGAAAAGTCGTAAATAAGTAAATATTGACACACATACATATTTATTTGTGACCGGCCAAAATATGTAGCTTAATTCCAAAATATTTTTTTAAAATATGTTTCCTATATATAAACATTTAATTTCTATGAAAAAATAAAAAACATGCACGTCAACAAAAGTTTAATAATTTGAAAATAATCAGATTTTTAAACATTAAATAGTAATAGAGCCTTGTTAATTAGAAATACAATGACAAAGGCAAAGACGTTAGAAAAAAATGTACCCCCGAATGTTTGTAAGATAGATGACAGCTACATTTTGACATAAACCGATTACAGCGCCACAGTTCACGAGATCCTGAAAGACTTATACAACCTAGTAGCTTAGCATGCCAAAGAAGGTACGTGCGGTAAAAAAAACTAGAGGTAGAACAACAAATATTAACATTTATGTATTTAAATAAACTTTACATTATTTCTAATTTTGATTTAATTACCCATAATTCAAGGTGTCTAATGCTTACGAGCAAGGCTGTAAAATAAACACATTTTGTCTTCGGCTGTTTATGTTGCTACTACTCACCCCCTCTCAGACCATTGTAGAGCTGCTGCATAAAGGTTCTAATCGAATGCTACTTTTCGCTAGTATGCTTACACATATGACTTTTTAAAGAGGACATGTTAGTAGTATAGTAATCACATGTATTGCATTTAAATGGTGATTTGCCAGTGTGCTTACTCATATGGTTTTTTAAAGACAACTTGGTAATAGTACAGTAAGCACATATACTGCACTTAAATGGTTTTTCTCCAGTGTGCTTACGTACATGTATTTTTAATTTCGTTTTAGTGATACTGCAGTAATCACATATATTGCATTTAAATGGTTTTTCACCAGTGTGCTTACGTTTATGTAATTTTAAATCCCATTTGGTGGTAGAGCAGTGATCACATATATTGCATTGAAAGGGTTTTTCACCAGTGTGCTTACGCATATGTGTTTTTAAACTTCTCATTTGGTTACTACAGTAATCACATATATTGCATTTAAATGGTTTTTCACCAGTGTGCTTACGTATATGTATTTTTAAATCTCTTTTGGTGGTACAGCAGCGATCACATATATTGCATTTATATGGCTTATTACCAGTGTGCTTAAGCATATGTACTGTTAAATCCCATTTGGTGGTACAGCAGTAATCACATATGTTGCATTGAAAGGGTTTTTCACCAGTGTGCTTACGTATATGTATTTTTAAATTTGATTTGGTGGTACAGCAGTGATCACATATATTGCATTTATATGGCTTATTACCAGTGTGCTTACGTATATGTATTTTTAATTTCGTTTTAGTGATACTGCAGTAATCACATATATTGCATTTAAATGGTTTTTCACCAGTGTGCTTACGTATATGTTGTTTTAAATTCGATTTGGTGGTACAGCAGTGATCACATATATCGCATTTAAATGGTTTTTCACCAATGTGCTTACGTATATGTTGTTTTAAATTCGATTTGGTGGTACAGCAGTGATCACATATATCGCATTTAAATGGTTTTTCACCAATGTGCTTACGTACATGTATTTTTAAATCTGCCTTTGTGGTACAGCCATGATCACATAAATTGCATTTAAATGCTTTTTCTCTAGTGTGCTTACACATATGCAATCTTAAACTCCAGTTGGTGGTACAGCAATAATCACATATGTTGCATTTAAATGGTTTTTCACCAGTGTGTTTCAATTTTACATTTTCAAGAACCAAGTGTTGAACCAAAATAGTCTTATTGTTAGTGTTGAAGTTGCAGTTGTAGCAATAATACAGTTCTGTTTTTGAAGATTCCTCAATGCATACAGGCACTTCTTCTTTATTGATTTCCAAGTAGTTATCGCTGATGATTTGCAAGTTTGAAAGTTCGACTTTAATGTTATTGCCAAGCACCTCCTCTTTAATTGCACCTTGTTGTCGCAAGTTTCTTATAGTCGTTTCAGTTTGTATACACAGCTGCTTAAATTCATATATTTCTTCAATTGCATTCATACATCTGTTACAAGCAATTGGGTTCGGTGTGATGTTTAGATCCTGTTAGAAAGTTTATTTTAGTGGATAAAATATAATCAATTGTATTGTACTTACAATTTCTGGTAGAAGGTTCAACAATTTGAATTGTAGCATTAACTTATTATCCTTATTCAGAAAGCAATACTGCTCAGTTTTTACTATTTCTAGCAAACAAATTCGACAAGTTTTTGATTTGTCTCCACTGCTTTCGTACATTTTGCTCTGATTTGATGTGTCGTGTAGTGTGTAGTGCTGCCAATTGTCGCAATTCCCCACAGAAAAATTAAAATTTATTTTGTTGGTATACACGCAGCTACATTCATCTACAAAACGTACAAAACTGTTTTTAAATAAAAAAAAGGCGGGAATTGCAGTAATATTTTAGAGAGTAAATTGTTTAAATTTAGAGCCTGTGTTTGTTAATTACTTGTTAAAACGTAACTTATTAAAAACAATACGGTTAAGCTGCAGTATGTTTTTTATATGTAGACATATTGTGATTTCAGTAAATATAGTTAGGTTATGGATTGTCGATGTGTAAACAAACCGTGTTGTTTTTATACAATTATACGTATTTATCCTGTATTTATCTGTTGGATGAACGTTCCTTTTTATATTCTCCGTCACTGCTCAAGGTTCCGTTTAACAAGTGATGCGGTGAACGGGGAGCACCACCCTTGTACATACTGAATTCAATCGACCTATTCACTATTCTACACTTTCGCAATTTTAATGCGATTTGAATGTATTCTACACTTTCGTATTGTTAAAACAGATTCGTTTAAAAATTTTAGATGATACATTTGGCGACGTCGCGTTAGAATCTTTTACGCATGCTGTATACATACCGTCGGCTTAGTGATGACGTCAAAATTGTCTGGGAAATTTAAAATATTGAGAACTCACATTTTGACGTAGAGAAATTGACCCGTATCGCCACGTTGTTAAGGTTTATAATAAATAAGTGTAAGTTTGCTTCATATTTGTGGAGTTATTATAACGAAATAAGTGGCAAGAGGTCTTGAAATGTTAACCACGAAGCTTCTATTTGTGTGTTAGAAAGAAATTTCAATGTAAAAAGACACACAATTTTTTTAATTTCGACTTTACGATAAGGATTCAAACCACGATAATTCAACTTAGTTACGCCATACGTCGCTTTGTTAGGATTTTGTATTCGCGGTACAATTAACAATGAAACGAATATTAATAAAAGGTATAGGCTTAGGAAATACGATAATGAACACAGGAACGAGAGCAAGTTGAGAATTAAGTAATATTGAAGGTTATATGTAGTCCTGAAAGCACCGCGAATTAAACAGTTGTTTATTTACACGATTTCAACAGGTTTCAATACCGCACACCTGTCACCAATGTAACGAATTTTAAAACTAATTTATTTATACACAAAATACTTACACGTTTATAACTACACGAAATAATTAAATCTAACGATTTTTAGAAAAACCCGTACCTACACCCATTTATATATTACAATCAATTGAAAAATAATGTCCGCGGATAACTTCTGTTTATCTAAAACTAAGATTTGTTTACATCAAAAGCACGTATGTTTTATCCCGAACACACGCGTTAATCACTTATTTATTTAAACATCTTAATAATTCCGACTTCGAATAACTGACCTATGATTCGTTTAAACGCTTTTATACATTTTCGCTATCTTTTTGATAATTTTCTACATTCTTTCTTGAACGTTCTCGAAGCCGACATCAACTTCGTGAACGTTTCAATACGTTAAAGATAATAATTTTTCGAATTATTTTTACAGTTTCTTATAGAGATCTTCCTAACAATTTATTTAAATAAAAAAATTTCTAACATTAACTGTTTATTAGGTATTTTATTTATAATTTAAAATGAGTTCACAAATATAATCTAAATTCGAGTCCTGCCTACGACGATTTAAAAAAAATTGATTTACTAAAGGGGAAAGCGATATCGACGTGCACGTTAGTCGATATAACAGCATAAGCTCAATTTGCCATATTTTGGTTATATCTTAATGAAATCGAGGGTAAAAATTTCAAAAAAATTATAGCATGCTAGGAAGTCAATACAAGCGTATACATATTACTTCAAAGTGGTTTACTCACAACATAACCTTAAGAAAAATATGTAGACATTGCTTCATCATTCCTTATAGAAAAGTCGTGTGGTGACCACACCAGTTTTTTGTGAAGTTTTTCTCCTCATTAAGATATAACCAAAATATGGTAAATTGAGGTCATGTTGTTATATCGACTAACCCCTATATTTTTGCTCCTCTATATTGCTTTACCTATTAGTAAATCAATTTTTTTTTAAATCGTCGTTAGCAGGATTCGAATTTAGATTATATTTGGGAATTCATTTTAAATTAAAAATAAAATATCTAATAAACTGTTAATGTTAGAAAATTTTTATTTAAATAAATTGTTAAGGAGATCTTTATAAGACACTGTAAAAATAATTCGAATAATTTACATACGTACAAACTTATATAAAAAAAACTGTTAAATAAGCGGATATGCCCACTTCGGTTTTTATTATCAGGCCTATCTTTTGATAAAACCGAGAGCATATGAAAAGCCAGCTCCATACCAAATTTCAAGTTACTAGGACTTTTGGTTCGAGACTTATCGTGAGTAAATTGTTACACACAGACACCCAAATTTTTTTTTGTCAAAAATACATTTTTCTAATTTAGGAGACCTTGAAACGTAAATATATGCAAAAAAATTTTTTAAACAAAAATTGTGATTGCTATACTTTCTTTATAGGAAAGTAATAATTTCTACAGATAACTTCTGTTTATCTAAACCGGTATTTGTTTACATTAAAACACGTACGTTTATACGCCGTTATATTTACTATCACGGACACTTTATCTATTTATCTTAGCACACACGTTAATCACTTACTTTGAGTACTTTTTATATATTTTTATTATCTGAATCAAGAATTTTCTGCATCCTTTACTAAACGTTCTCAAAGTTGACAATAACTTTGAGAACGTTTCAGTAATATAAGTTGAAATTAAAAGTGGAGTTAGCGTTAAATAATAATCAATTAAAGTTGATTGTAAATCTGGAACTAAAATTGCCTTAGATTGAAAGACGAAAAAAATAATAATTAAAAGCACAGGTCTAGTTTGTTTAAACTTGTTCGCGCTCTAATAACTTTTTTTTTCTGTCATCTAACCGGGACAAGTGACGTCAACCGTGCAAGCGATATGAAATTTGGTTCAAATAACCACTCTATTAATGTAACGTAAGCGACGTACTTCCGAATCTCATTACAGAAAATAAAAGTTAAATAGGAATAATAATTAAATGACATAAAAGATCCAAAATGTTTTCCAGAACCGCGTTATCATGTACGTACTGACGTAGCAAACGGTTATCAGTTGAATTGTTTATGTACCGAGTAATCCAAGAATTATTTCTAGCGAAATCCGTACGAACTAATGAATTTGGTCTCCGGGCTGACGTGCATAAGTTATTTGAGTAGCATTACAATGTAATTTTTATTTTACAGTATCCATAAGAAAAAATTCAAATTCTGGTGCAGCTTTACAACACGCAATAAACACCAGGAGTAGTGAACACGAAAGACGCCAATAAACATAGAAACCGAAGGAATGTAAATACGTTTTTTATATTTAAAAAATTTTTTTTAGTACAAATATGGACATTGTATGTTGAGTTTCCAAATTGTTTTATTAATTAAATTAAAAATGATAATACCATTGTATGCATTTAATTTGTGTTAAGTTGCTAACATTGCCAATGCTTTTGAAATTGTGCACTATTTATGTGATGGCAAAGTACATATTATATTGCACAAATTTCACTGGCATTCTGCATTTAACTTGTGTTAAAATAAGTAACTTGCCGATATTAGTTCGATGCAATTTCTGTATTGGCAAGATTCACCCGGCAATATATCGGCCGGTGTGACACCTGGTTAGCGGCAATGTACTTCATTTAGTACAGTGCCGGCTAAGGAGTACATTGCCAGTACAGGTCCATTGATTTGTGTTTATTGGGGGACGAATTAATAATTCACACGAGAGAGAACGAATATAGACTAACAATGAATTTTGAGATAAGAGACCAAATGAAAGAAAAGGACATCGTTAACCATCTAAAATTCCAACGAATAAAATGGCTAGGCCACGTAATGAGAAAAGTTAAAACTAAAACAATAAGAATAGTAACCGAATGGAAACCAACAGAAAACAGAAAAAGAGGTAAACCGAAGATTGACACGATTGTAGTAGAATATCTAAAAATGTTAGAAATGAAAAACTGGAAAGTAAAATGCCATAACAGAAAAGAATGGTCTAAAATCGCAAAAGAAGCAAAGACTAGCAAAAGATTAATATAATAAAAAGGACAAATATACACAACACAAGACAATAGAGTGCTAATGCTTCTCGAATAACGGATTAAAAAAGCTGAAAAGCAGACATAACTGCACACGGTTAAAGTTCTGGTTATATTACAAGAAATAGAAACAAGGGAAACGCTCATGTAACACCGCCGTATCATAGTTTCCAATGATAAGCATTTTCTATGAGCAAGAAAAAAGGTAGATGTAAGCATTTTCATTTAGTTGAGTTGTAAAACTAATTATTACCTTTAAGTTTGTTAAGAACCGCCGTGGCAATCAGTCTTTGAATAAATAAATAAAAATAAACTTAAATTGAAACTTTGTTTTCTTTTTACAAACAAAATATTTCCAAAAAGAAATATAACATATACTATACATATATTTAAAGGGATATGATAAATATTCCCAATGACTAATAATGTTCACCTTATATACATATATTACATACATCTACTTTTCTAACTGTAACGTCAAAATTTGGTATCTAACACAGATACATTAAAGTTTCATATGCACAAGTTTTTGTTGAATTTCCATACCTCAATATTTTTCAGAAAATTGCTAAATGCAAAGGTTTTTAATTAATAAATGTCTGTGAAACACTACAAAAGAATTTGTCACAGAATAAACTTGCTTAACCAGAATCAATATTTTTTTTAACTTAATTCAAGAGGTGGTTCGTTTAGCGTCCCTGCACTGCGGTCTCCTTGGTCCTTTTGCTCCCTGTTTCGCCAATGAAGTCCAGAAGTTTATTCCAAGGGACTTTTTGCAACTCATCATCGGTTAGCTTTGGTTTTCTGAGAATCGTTGTGCGTTGCATTTGATACGCTTCGCATTTGCACAGCAGATGCTGCGGAGTCTCGTCGTCTTCCAAGCATCCGCGGCATAAAAGGCTACCCAACAAACACAAAGATGTCCCAAAGACGTCCTGGGACATGATGTTGCGGATCACTAAATGTTCCAAAGTCATCCCATTTTGGTTCTGTGTACGTTCTAGGGACATTCATGGGATGTTCTTTTGTCACAACTGTGTGCATCCCTACGATGTCCTTATAGGACATCTTTGCGCATCCGCAACGGAACGTCCCTTTTAGATATGACTGTAGGATATGTAGAAAGTAGCCATCCCTTCCCTTTTCTACATATTGAATTGGAAAAATATTTATATATAGTAATTACGAGATCTCGACAGATTGTACTCTGTGGCTCGAGTGTCACTCGGTTAAGTAAAAAACAAGAATTGAGATAAGAAATAGATCGATACTTTCAATGCAACGTGTGTTGGGCAAGATACGTTTTCTGTTGTTTAATTCATACGCTTTTAAGCAATGAGTTACTCGAGCTCTCGTAATTACTACTATACATATATGTATGTCAGAAGCGCATCAAAAATAAAGGGGGCTTCGCTGTGCGTTTGTGGTGGGTTAGACTGCATCGACATTTTAATAAAGACGAATAACGCACGACACTGAACGTTTATACAATTTATTTACGATTAATTTAAAAGGTTACGATTACACGTCACTATTCACTATTCAATAATAAAAGAAATAAACAAAACCACAAAATATCATTTCAATCTGCCCTCTTACAAGTTACATTTTTTAGCTGGTGTCGTTCCGTTCACATGAAAAATGTAATTTCACGCGCGTTCCTATGCCCATAAAAGGCAATATTACAAAATATCAAATCCTTATTGGTCGATTCTAAGTTATTAAGTTACAAAGACTAAACATTTTAAACATAATTTATGGGAACACAAACAAATAAGTGCACGTGTATACAATCCATAGCCGTAGGCAGGGTTATATTCGGTGCCTCTGACATGTATATTATATTTCTAGCAAGAAAAGTACCATTCAAGTACCTACATCTACTTTGTGGGTTTTTTTATTCGGTAAGAAGACTTAACGTACTCCTCTGCGACTTGACGTAACGAATAAAAATAATTTTATCAAATAAAATACAAATTATCATTACATAAAACTATATTTTTAAATAACAATCCTAATTATATTCAACTAAAATAAATTTAGAGATTATTTCATTTTTTTATCTTCTCGATCCTGGCGTTCTTTGGCCCTCCTTAGTCAGTTTTTTATACTTTCTTCCCGATTTTTTTAAGTAGCGCCTGAAACAATGCAACTACATAAGAGATGGTAATCGTCATGTAGAGTCGATAAAAAAGTTAATACAAAAAACTTATTTTGGTATTTCTATGTAGTCAGAATTTACATTTTTCTAAATTAAAGAATTGATAAATTGATACTTCTTTTGTAGAATTATTGATTAATCTTTTTGACGATTCTATTATTGATTAAATCATAAGAGATGTTCGATATTATAACCAGTTAAAAATTGTTTTAATCGTTTTTTAAAAAGATGCTTGTAAACACGTTAGTTGTGCTAATTCATTAAAAATTTTTATACGTTTAACATTTACGTTTCATCATAGAAATGTGGTGAAAACAAAATTAATTAAACAGTAATACAATATACAAGTAATCCGCACACTAATCATAACTAGATATGAACTAAGACGCTGTTACCAAGAACGCGATAACGTTATAGTTTCTTAGTTAGATTAGCGATTTTGTGCCTTATCGGTCATGTTGACATTTTTGGATGACTTATTGTGAATCGCGACGATAAAACTCGTGAGATAACGTCACACTTTTAAACCATTAATACAAAGAAAACATTTTTTTAATAAGTTTTTGAGTAAAACAAATTTTTGTTGCATAAAATAAATATTTGCAATTTACCGCATAGGTATGCGCGCGAGATGGGATTTTAAATCACTATTATTAATAATTGTGATGTTTTAATTTCGATAAACTTTTTATTAATTTTTAGTAATTCAAAATAATAATTTTAAATGATTTTTATACATTAAGAATAAATACAAAGTACTATAAGTTTACCAAATAAATTTGTTTTGTATGCACTAAAACACCCAAAAAAACATTAGATAATAAAATAAAGAGCAGATAAATAAAGTAGTCAGAACGCCAACAAAAACAAATACCTACAGAGTGCAAACAGAGTGTACCACTTTGATAAAGGACACACATCCAAGATCTTCAAATTATATGTTATATCAAAAGGAAGAATAAATAGAGTAGCCGAAATTGATGGATGAATAATATTTATTTAACTGTCCTACATTTATATCCTTGATTAATTTATATTTATATATAATGAATGTATAATCCTGTTCTAATTTTATTTGATAAGTAATTATAAATAAACATTCGCATTAGGTAATATGAAAATTCTTCTTTTAATTTTTTTTTTAATTCGATTAAAAATATGAATTGACAAACGCCCAAATTTGTTTTCCCGCATAGGACATCCCATCGTACGTTCTTTATTGGCATCCTGCATTAAAACGTACATAGGCAATTGTTTGTCCGACAATGATGGAATGAAGCCAAGTTTCAAATAATCAACACTGTACTGTCTATACTTCTTTTTAGATGTGGACATGGCATCAGTCATCTGTGGGCAAAATTCATTTATTTAAATAAGACATAAAGTCCAGCAGCTGTATATATTAAAAAAGCAAAGTCACATTTAAATCGTATGGTCTTAGATTTTATGGCAGGCATATGCGTACAACCATTATAAATGAACGTGAGAACGGGAAAGTTATGAATGTTACTTAAGGTTTTGATATGATGGAACTTTAAGAAAATTTGAAAGTAACATGACAAAAAATGTTAGAAAAAAAAAAACAAATTGTTATGCGATTTATCTCTACGTATATTCGACTGTCATGTGTAAAAATTCTCTGGTTCCACTTTAGCAATAATAAAAAATTTTAATTTCAATATAGAGAAGTATGTGCAGTGCAATATCCATAATCCGAACTTCCGTAATCTGAACATTCCAGTAATCCGAACTGGCCCACAGTGTAATGACCAATGGACAAAAGCACAATTTTTTTTACCTTTTTTGTGAAGTTATTTGGTAAGATATATGTATTTATAACAGAATAATAAATGCTTAGTAAAGTCGTAAATAAGTAAATATTGACACACATACATATTTATTTGTGACCGGCCAAAATATGTAGCTTAATTCTAAAATATTTTTTTAAAATATGTTTCCTATATATAAACATTTAATTTCTATGAAAAAAAAAAAAACATGCACGTCAACAAAGGTTTAATAATTTGAAAATAATCATATTTTTAAACATTAAATAGTAATAGAACCTTGTTAATTAGAAATACAATGACAAAGGCAAAGATGTTAGAAAAAAATGTACCCCCGAATGTTTGTAAGATAGATGACAGCTACATTTTGACATAAACCGATTACAGCGCCACAGTTCACGAGATCCTGAAAGACTTATACAACCTAGTAGCTTAGCATGCCAAAGAAGGTACGTGCGGTAAAAAAAACTAGAGGTAGAACAACAAATATTAACATTTATGTATTTAAATAAACTTTACATTATTTCTAATTTTGATTTAATTACCCATAATTCAAGGTGTCTAATGCTTACGAGCAAGGCTGTAAAATAAACACATTTTGTCTTCGGCTGTTTATGTTGCTACTACTCACCCCCTCTCAGACCATTGTAGAGCTGCTGCATAAAGGTTCTAATCGAATGCTACTTTTCGCTAGTATGCTTACACATATGACTTTTTAAAGAGGACATGTTAGTAGTATAGTAATCACATGTATTGCATTTAAATGGTGATTTGCCAGTGTGCTTACTCATATGGTTTTTTAAAGACAACTTGGTAATAGTACAGTAAGCACATATACTGCACTTAAATGGTTTTTCTCCAGTGTGCTTACGTACATGTATTTTTAATTTCGTTTTAGTGATACTGCAGTAATCACATATATTGCATTTAAATGGTTTTTCACCAGTGTGCTTACGTTTATGTAATTTTAAATCCCATTTGGTGGTAGAGCAGTGATCACATATATTGCATTGAAAGGGTTTTTCACCAGTGTGCTTACGCATATGTGTTTTTAAACTTCTCATTTGGTTACTACAGTAATCACATATATTGCATTTAAATGGTTTTTCACCAGTGTGCTTACGTATATGTATTTTTAAATCTCTTTTGGTGGTACAGCAGCGATCACATATATTGCATTTATATGGCTTATTACCAGTGTGCTTAAGCATATGTACTGTTAAATCCCATTTGGTGGTACAGCAGTAATCACATATGTTGCATTGAAAGGGTTTTTCACCAGTGTGCTTACGTATATGTATTTTTAAATTTGATTTGGTGGTACAGCAGTGATCACATATATTGCATTTATATGGCTTATTACCAGTGTGCTTACGTATATGTATTTTTAATTTCGTTTTAGTGATACTGCAGTAATCACATATATTGCATTTAAATGGTTTTTCACCAGTGTGCTTACGTATATGTTGTTTTAAATTCGATTTGGTGGTACAGCAGTGATCACATATATCGCATTTAAATGGTTTTTCACCAATGTGCTTACGTATATGTTGTTTTAAATTCGATTTGGTGGTACAGCAGTGATCACATATATCGCATTTAAATGGTTTTTCACCAATGTGCTTACGTACATGTATTTTTAAATCTGCCTTTGTGGTACAGCCATGATCACATAAATTGCATTTAAATGCTTTTTCTCTAGTGTGCTTACACATATGCAATCTTAAACTCCAGTTGGTGGTACAGCAATAATCACATATGTTGCATTTAAATGGTTTTTCACCAGTGTGTTTCAATTTTACATTTTCAAGAACCAAGTGTTGAACCAAAATAGTCTTATTGTTAGTGTTGAAGTTGCAGTTGTAGCAATAATACAGTTCTGTTTTTGAAGATTCCTCAATGCATACAGGCACTTCTTCTTTATTGATTTCCAAGTAGTTATCGCTGATGATTTGCAAGTTTGAAAGTTCGACTTTAATGTTATTGCCAAGCACCTCCTCTTTAATTGCACCTTGTTGTCGCAAGTTTCTTATAGTCGTTTCAGTTTGTATACACAGCTGCTTAAATTCATATATTTCTTCAATTGCATTCATACATCTGTTACAAGCAATTGGGTTCGGTGTGATGTTTAGATCCTGTTAGAAAGTTTATTTTAGTGGATAAAATATAATCAATTGTATTGTACTTACAATTTCTGGTAGAAGGTTCAACAATTTGAATTGTAGCATTAACTTATTATCCTTATTCAGAAAGCAATACTGCTCAGTTTTTACTATTTCTAGCAAACAAATTCGACAAGTTTTTGATTTGTCTCCACTGCTTTCGTACATTTTGCTCTGATTTGATGTGTCGTGTAGTGTGTAGTGCTGCCAATTGTCGCAATTCCCCACAGAAAAATTAAAATTTATTTTGTTGGTATACACGCAGCTACATTCATCTACAAAACGTACAAAACTGTTTTTAAATAAAAAAAAGGCGGGAATTGCAGTAATATTTTAGAGAGTAAATTGTTTAAATTTAGAGCCTGTGTTTGTTAATTACTTGTTAAAACGTAACTTATTAAAAACAATACGGTTAAGCTGCAGTATGTTTTTTATATGTAGACATATTGTGATTTCAGTAAATATAGTTAGGTTATGGATTGTCGATGTGTAAACAAACCGTGTTGTTTTTATACAATTATACGTATTTATCCTGTATTTATCTGTTGGATGAACGTTCCTTTTTATATTCTCCGTCACTGCTCAAGGTTCCGTTTAACAAGTGATGCGGTGAACGGGGAGCACCACCCTTGTACATACTGAATTCAATCGACCTATTCACTATTCTACACTTTCGCAATTTTAATGCGATTTGAATGTATTCTACACTTTCGTATTGTTAAAACAGATTCGTTTAAAAATTTTAGATGATACATTTGGCGACGTCGCGTTAGAATCTTTTACGCATGCTGTATACATACCGTCGGCTTAGTGATGACGTCAAAATTGTCTGGGAAATTTAAAATATTGGAGAACTCACATTTTGACGTAGAGAAATTGACCCGTATCGCCACGTTGTTAAGGTTTATAATAAATAAGTGTAAGTTTGCTTCATATTTGTGGAGTTATTATAACGAAATAAGTGGCAAGAGGTCTTGAAATGTTAACCACGAAGCTTCTATTTGTGTGTTAGAAAGAAATTTCAATGTAAAAAGACACACAATTTTTTTAATTTCGACTTTACGATAAGGATTCAAACCACGATAATTCAACTTAGTTACGCCATACGTCGCTTTGTTAGGATTTTGTATTCGCGGTACAATTAACAATGAAACGAATATTAATAAAAGGTATAGGCTTAGGAAATACGATAATGAACACAGGAACGAGAGCAAGTTGAGAATTAAGTAATATTGAAGGTTATATGTAGTCCTGAAAGCACCGCGAATTAAACAGTTGTTTATTTACACGATTTCAACAGGTTTCAATACCGCACACCTGTCACCAATGTAACGAATTTTAAAACTAATTTATTTATACACAAAATACTTACACGTTTATAACTACACGAAATAATTAAATCTAACGATTTTTTAGAAAAACCCGTACCTACACCCATTTATATATTACAATCAATTGAAAAATAATGTCCGCGGATAACTTCTGTTTATCTAAAACTAAGATTTGTTTACATCAAAAGCACGTATGTTTTATCCCGAACACACGCGTTAATCACTTATTTATTTAAACATCTTAATAATTCCGACTTCGAATAACTGACCTATGATTCGTTTAAACGCTTTTATACATTTTCGCTATCTTTTTGATAATTTTCTACATTCTTTCTTGAACGTTCTCGAAGCCGACATCAACTTCGTGAACGTTTCAATACGTTAAAGATAATAATTTTTCGAATTATTTTTACAGTTTCTTATAGAGATCTTCCTAACAATTTATTTAAATAAAAAAATTTCTAACATTAACTGTTTATTAGGTATTTTATTTATAATTTAAAATGAGTTCACAAATATAATCTAAATTCGAGTCCTGCCTACGACGATTTAAAAAAAATTGATTTACTAAAGGGGAAAGCGATATCGACGTGCACGTTAGTCCATATGACGACATAAGCTCAATTTGCCATATTTTGGTTATATCTTAATAAAATCGAGAAAAAAAATTTCAAAAAATTATAGCATGCTAGGAAGTCAATACAAGCGTGTACATATCACTTCAAAGTGGTTTTATGATTGCATAACCTTAAAAAAATATGTAGACATTGCTTCATCATTCCTTATAGAAAAGTCGTGTGGTGACCACACCAGTTTTTTGTGAAGTTTTTCTCCTCATTAAGATATAACCAAAATATGGTAAATTGAGGTCATGTTGTTATATCGACTAACCCCTATATTTTTGCTCCTCTATATTGCTTTACCTATTAGTAAATCAATTTTTTTTTAAATCGTCGTTAGCAGGATTCGAATTTAGATTATATTTGGGAATTCATTTTAAATTAAAAATAAAATATCTAATAAACTGTTAATGTTAGAAAATTTTTATTTAAATAAATTGTTAAGGAGATCTTTATAAGACACTGTAAAAATAATTCGAATAATTTACATACGTACAAACTTATATAAAAAAAACTGTTAAATAAGCGGATATGCCCACTTCGGTTTTTATTATCAGGCCTATCTTTTGATAAAACCGAGAGCATATGAAAAGCCAGCTCCATACCAAATTTCAAGTTACTAGGACTTTTGGTTCGAGACTTATCGTGAGTAAATTGTTACACACAGACACCCAAATTTTTTTTTGTCAAAATACATTTTCTAATTTAGGAGACCTTGAAACGTAAATATATGCAAAAAAATTTTTTAAACAAAAATTGTGATTGCTATACTTTCTTTATAGGAAAGTAATAATTTCTACAGATAACTTCTGTTTATCTAAACCGGTATTTGTTTACATTAAAACACGTACGTTTATACGCCGTTATATTTACTATCACGGACACTTTATCTATTTATCTTAGCACACACGTTAATCACTTACTTTGAGTACTTTTTATATATTTTTATTATCTGAATCAAGAATTTTCTGCATCCTTTACTAAACGTTCTCAAAGTTGACAATAACTTTGAGAACGTTTCAGTAATATAAGTTGAAATTAAAAGTGGAGTTAGCGTTAAATAATAATCAATTAAAGTTGATTGTAAATCTGGAACTAAAATTGCCTTAGATTGAAAGACGAAAAAAATAATAATTAAAAGCACAGGTCTAGTTTGTTTAAACTTGTTCGCGCTCTAATAACTTTTTTTTTCTGTCATCTAACCGGGACAAGTGACGTCAACCGTGCAAGCGATATGAAATTTGGTTCAAATAACCACTCTATTAATGTAACGTAAGCGACGTACTTCCGAATCTCATTACAGAAAATAAAAGTTAAATAGGAATAATAATTAAATGACATAAAAGATCCAAAATGTTTTCCAGAACCGCGTTATCATGTACGTACTGACGTAGCAAACGGTTATCAGTTGAATTGTTTATGTACCGAGTAATCCAAGAATTATTTCTAGCGAAATCCGTACGAACTAATGAATTTGGTCTCCGGGCTGACGTGCATAAGTTATTTGAGTAGCATTACAATGTAATTTTTATTTTACAGTATCCATAAGAAAAAATTCAAATTCTGGTGCAGCTTTACAACACGCAATAAACACCAGGAGTAGTGAACACGAAAGACGCCAATAAACATAAAAACAGAAGGAATGTAAATACGTTTTTTATATAAAAATTTTTTTAGTACATATATGGACATTGTATGTTGAGTTTCCAAATTGTTTTATTAATTAAATTAAAAATGATAATACCATTGTATGCATTTAATTTGTGTTAAGTTGCTAACATTGCCAATGCTTTTGAAATTGTGCACTATTTATGTGATGGCAAAGTACATATTATATTGCACAAATTTCACTGGCATTCTGCATTTAACTTGTGTTAAAATAAGTAACTTGCCGATATTAGTTCGATGCAATTTCTGTATTGGCAAGATTCACCCGGCAATATATCGGCCGGTGTGACACCTGGTTAGCGGCAATGTACTTCATTTAGTACAGTGCCGGCTAAGGAGTACATTGCCAGTACAGGTCCATTGATTTGTGTTTATTGGGGACGAATTAATAATTCACACGAGAGAGAACGAATATAGACTAACAATGAATTTTGAGATAAGAGACCAAATGAAAGAAAAGGACATCGTTAACCATCTAAAATTCCAACGAATAAAATGGCTAGGCCACGTAATGAGAAAAGTTAAAACTAAAACAATAAGAATAGTAACCGAATGGAAACCAACAGAAAACAGAAAAAGAGGTAAACCGAAGATTGACACGATTGTAGTAGAATATCTAAAAATGTTAGAAATGAAAAACTGGAAAGTAAAATGCCATAACAGAAAAGAATGGTCTAAAATCGCAAAAGAAGCAAAGACTAGCAAAAGATTAATATAATAAAAAGGACAAATATACACAACACAAGACAATAGAGTGCTAATGCTTCTCGAATAACGGATTAAAAAAGCTGAAAAGCAGACATAACTGCACACGGTTAAAGTTCTGGTTATATTACAAGAAATAGAAACAAGGGAAACGCTCATGTAACACCGCCGTATCATAGTTTCCAATGATAAGCATTTTCTATGAGCAAGAAAAAAGGTAGATGTAAGCATTTTCATTTAGTTGAGTTGTAAAACTAATTATTACCTTTAAGTTTGTTAAGAACCGCCGTGGCAATCAGTCTTTGAATAAATAAATAAAAATAAACTTAAATTGAAACTTTGTTTTCTTTTTACAAACAAAATATTTCCAAAAAGAAATATAACATATACTATACATATATTTAAAGGGATATGATAAATATTCCCAATGACTAATAATGTTCACCTTATATACATATATTACATACATCTACTTTTCTAACTGTAACGTCAAAATTTGGTATCTAACACAGATACATTAAAGTTTCATATGCACAAGTTTTTGTTGAATTTCCATACCTCAATATTTTTCAGAAAATTGCTAAATGCAAAGGTTTTTAATTAATAAATGTCTGTGAAACACTACAAAAGAATTTGTCACAGAATAAACTTGCTTAACCAGAATCAATATTTTTTTTAACTTAATTCAAGAGGTGGTTCGTTTAGCGTCCCTGCACTGCGGTCTCCTTGGTCCTTTTGCTCCCTGTTTCGCCAATGAAGTCCAGAAGTTTATTCCAAGGGACTTTTTGCAACTCATCATCGGTTAGCTTTGGTTTTCTGAGAATCGTTGTGCGTTGCATTTGATACGCTTCGCATTTGCACAGCAGATGCTGCGGAGTCTCGTCGTCTTCCAAGCATCCGCGGCATAAAAGGCTACCCAACAAACACAAAGATGTCCCAAAGACGTCCCGGGGACATGATGTTGCGGATCACTAAATGTTCCAAAGTCATCCCATTTTGGTTCTGTGTACGTTCTAGGGACATTCATGGGATGTTCTTTTGTCACAACTGTGTGCATCCCTACGATGTCCTTATAGGACATCTTTGCGCATCCGCAACGGAACGTCCCTTTTAGATATGACTGTAGGATATGTAGAAAGTAGCCATCCCTTCCCTTTTCTACATATTGAATTGGAAAAATATTTATATATAGTAATTACGAGATCTCGACAGATTGTACTCTGTGGCTCGAGTGTCACTCGGTTAAGTAAAAAACAAGAATTGAGATAAGAAATAGATCGATACTTTCAATGCAACGTGTGTTGGGCAAGATACGTTTTCTGTTGTTTAATTCATACGCTTTTAAGCAATGAGTTACTCGAGCTCTCGTAATTACTACTATACATATATGTATGTCAGAAGCGCATCAAAAATAAAGGGGGCTTCGCTGTGCGTTTGTGGTGGGTTAGACTGCATCGACATTTTAATAAAGACGAATAACGCACGACACTGAACGTTTATACAATTTATTTACGATTAATTTAAAAGGTTACGATTACACGTCACTATTCACTATTCAATAATAAAAGAAATAAACAAAACCACAAAATATCATTTCAATCTGCCCTCTTACAAGTTACATTTTTTAGCTGGTGTCGTTCCGTTCACATGAAAAATGTAATTTCACGCGCGTTCCTATGCCCATAAAAGGCAATATTACAAAATATCAAATCCTTATTGGTCGATTCTAAGTTATTAAGTTACAAAGACTAAACATTTTAAACATAATTTATGGGAACACAAACAAATAAGTGCACGTGTATACAATCCATAGCCGTAGGCAGGGTTATATTCGGTGCCTCTGACATGTATATTATATTTCTAGCAAGAAAAGTACCATTCAAGTACCTACATCTACTTTGTGGGTTTTTTTATTCGGTAAGAAGACTTAACGTACTCCTCTGCGACTTGACGTAACGAATAAAAATAATTTTATCAAATAAAATACAAATTATCATTACATAAAACTATATTTTTAAATAACAATCCTAATTATATTCAACTAAAATAAATTTAGAGATTATTTCATTTTTTTATCTTCTCGATCCTGGCGTTCTTTGGCCCTCCTTAGTCAGTTTTTTATACTTTCTTCCCGATTTTTTTAAGTAGCGCCTGAAACAATGCAACTACATAAGAGATGGTAATCGTCATGTAGAGTCGATAAAAAAGTTAATACAAAAAACTTATTTTGGTATTTCTATGTAGTCAGAATTTACATTTTTTCTAAATTAAAGAATTGATAAATTGATACTTCTTTTGTAGAATTATTGATTAATCTTTTTGACGATTCTATTATTGATTAAATCATAAGAGATGATCGATATTATAACCAGTTAAAAATTGTTTTAATCGTTTTTAAAAAAATTGTTTGTAAACACGTTAGTTGTGCTAATTCATTAAGAATTTTTATACCTTTAACATTTACGTTTCATCATAGAAATGTGGTGAAAACAATAGTAGTTTACGTAACAAGAGTCGAAAGTAAGAAATAGCATAACGAACGTTAATGCGACGCGAGGCCGCACGGCCGAGCGTTGCATGTGAGTGAGTTATGCTATGATTCTTTCGACGAGAGTAATGTACATTATTTTTTGTGTTGCCTTTTATAAAATCACATTTTTTTTGAAGAAATAAAAAAAAATTAACAAAAATTTAATGTTGGTACTACATTTATTACTAAATCTGTCACATTTGACATTAACTTTAACATCGTTTTTCTTCAATTTTAACTGAATTTCAAGATTTTTAAAATGATTTTTGTTTTTGAGTAAAACAAATTTTTGTTGCATAAAATAAATATTTGCAATTTACCGCATAGGTATGCGCGCGAGATGGGATTTTAAATCACTATTATTAATAATTGTGATGTTTTAATTTCGATAAACTTTTTATTAATTTTTAGTAATTCAAAATAATAATTTTAAATGATGTTTATACATTAAGAATAAATGCAAAGTACTATAAATTTACCAAATAAATTTGTTTTTTATGCACTAAAACACCCAAAAAAACATTAGATAATAAAATAAAGAGTAGATAAATAAAGTAGTCAGAACGCCAACAAAAACAAATACCTACAGAGTGCAAACAGCTAGAGTGTACCACTTTGATAAAGGACACACATCCAAGATCTTCAAATTATATGTTATATCAAAAGGAAGAATAAATAGAGTAGCCGAAATTGATGGATGAATAATATTTATTTAACTATCCTACATTTATATCCTTGATTAATTTATATTTATATATAATGAATGTATAATCCTGTTCTAATTTTATTTGATAAGTAATTATAAATAAACATTCGCATTAGGTAATATGAAAATTCTTCTTTTCAGTTTTTTTTTAATTCGATTAAAAATATGAATTGACAAACGCCCAAATTTGTTTTCCCGCATAGGACATCCCATCGTACTTTCTTCATTGGCATCCTGAGGACCTCCTATTAAAGACATCTTAAAGAGGTCCGTTTTAAATCCAGGATGTAAAGACATAATTTGGACATAAAACGAACGTCCCTGGGACGTCGTGTGTTTACTGGGAGGAACATAACCGCATTTTATGCAAGAATTGAATAGGTCAAAGATCGTGGATGAGAGAGAATCTAGAACAACGGTTCCATTTTGTTTAACAATAAGTATTAATACTTAAGAATAGAGACGATTAATTTTAGATTAATTTTCTTTATTGCATTTCTTTGGACCTGGACTGGTGTTAGAGGATTTTTTTCCAAAACTTCTAGAACAGTTGTTATACTAAAACAAAAATAAACAGAATTTTAATTTACTCAGTATAAGTGGCCAAGCAATTGGTTCCCGTGTAATTGTGTAAAACAGCATTTTTAATCAATTTTGGAAAAACTAGCTCCTTATGATCTCCTCCGCGTTGTCCCCATATTTTTGTAATTCCCTCAGTACAATACTTACGGAATTGTTCATATTTTCTTCTGTTTGAAGATACTTTTTCAAAGCGTCAAGTTGTTCTTGAGAGCTTACAGGAAGCTTTAGCTCAGTAATAGAAATACTCGAATATTGATTGGCTAAACGATAAAATTTTTGTTATAATAACTCTAACCGCACTTTCGCTTATATAAAATCTTAAAGTTATTTTTTAAATAGTTCATAAATAATACGAAAGCAAGCATAATTACTTTCCAGTAAACACACGACGTCCCAGGGACGTTCGTTTTATATCCAAATGATGTCTTTACATCCCGCGCTTTAAAACGGACCTGTATAGAATGTCTTTAATAGGACGTCCTCAGGATGTCAATGAAGAACGTACGATGCGATGCGCTAATCCAGAAAAAATAAATCCAAACTTAGTGCGCGTGCCCACTTTCCTTCTTGTTCTCTGGTGCCTACTCAACACCCGTACGCTCCTTTGGTATATCAAAGTGGTACATTCTGTTTGCACCGTTTGCACTCTGCATCTGTTTTTGGTTGTGTTCTGATTACTTTATTTATCTGTTCTTAATTTTATTATCTAACATTTTTTGGGTGTTTTACTGCATAAACAAATTTATTTGGCAAGTTTTTGGTACCTTGTATGTATTTATAATGCATAAAAATCATCATTTTTAATTATTTTTTGAATTACTAAAAATTAATAAAAGTTTATTTAAATTAAAAGATCACAATTATTAATAATGGTGATTTAAAACCCCATCTCGCGCGCATACCTATGAATTGAAAATATTTGTTTTATGTAAAGAAACATTTTTTTACTCAAAAAACTATTTAAAAAATGTTTTCTTTGTATTAAAGGTTTAAAAGTGTGACGTTATGTCACGACTTTTATCGTCGCGATTCACAATAAGTCATCCAAAAATATCAACATGACCGATAAGGCACAAAATCGGTAATCTAACTAAGAAACTATAACGTTATCGCGTTCTTGGTATTCATAGTTATGATTAGTGTGCGTATTCTCGTAGTTAAAAATACGTCTAGAAATAATTTTGTTTTTATCACATTCCTCTGATGAAATGTAAATGCGAAACGTATAAAAATTCTTAATGAATTTGCAAAACTGACGCGTTTACAAAATTTTTTTAAAAAACTATTTAAACAATTTTTAACTGGTTATAATCGATCATCAATCTTATGATTTAATCAATAATAGAATCGTCAAAAAGATCAATCAATAATTCTACAAAAGAAGTAATCACTTTATCAATTCTTTAATTTAGAAAAATGTAAATTCTGATTACATAGAAATACCAAAATAAGCTTTTTGTATTAACGTTTTTATTGACTCTATATGACGATTACCATCTCTTATGTAGTTGCATTGTTTCAGGCGCCAGTTAAAAAAATCGGGAAGAAAGTATAAAAAACTGACTAAGGAGGGCCAAACAACGCCGAGATCGAGAAGATAAAAAAATGAAATAATCTAAATTTATTTTAATTGAATATAATTTGAATTATTATTTAAAAATATAGTTTTATGTAACAATAATTTGTATTTTATTTGATAAAGTTATTTTTATTCATTACGTCAAGTCGCAGAGGAGTACGTTAAGTCTCCTTACTGAATAAAAAAAACAATAGAAAAAAAATACAAAGTAGATGTACTTAAAGTACTTTTCTTGATAAAAATATAATATACAAATATATAGTACATACCCTACAGTCATCTAAATGGGACGTCCCGTTGCGGATACGCAAGGATGTCCTATAAGGACATCGTAGAGATGCACACACTTGTGACAAAAGAACGTCCCATGAATGTCCCAAGAACGTACACAGAACCAAAACAGGATGACTTTGGGACATTCAATGATCCGCCACATCATGTCCCCGGGAAATCCTTGTTTGTTGGGTTGAAAAAATATTGATTGGAGTAATCAATATTTTTTCATTCTTTTTTACGTACGCAACAATCAAGATCACAGCGAAACAAAAGCGTAAAGCATTAGCTAAAACAGCTAAAAAGCCAGTGAAAGATATCCCACGAATACAGTTTTAGTGATCTCCTAAATATATCATTTTTATGATATCCCAAGGATATTGTTTAAGTGGCCGGGACATACATTTATGAATTGGCCAAGAAACTGACATCCTCAGGATATTGGGTGCTGTATGGGCATCATCGTTTCTTTGTGACGTCGAAGCGAACATTCTGTCCAGCGTGGGTCTCTTCTAAAGTTTATCTTTGAATGTTTGAAAGTACATATTTCAAATCTTTATCTGTTTTATCAGGGTGACATCTTCTCAGATAATCCTGCAGCTTAGATGGTTTCATAGGGTCATTGCAAAAAAAAGTTTTTTCATTAAAACGGACATAGGCAATTGTTTGTCCGACAATGATGGAATGAAGCCAAGTTTCAAATAATCAACACTGTACTGTCTATATTTCTTTTCAGATTTGGACATGGCATCAGTCATCTGTGGGCAAAATTAATCTATTTAAATAAGACAAAGTCCAGCAGCTGCATATATTAAAAAAGCAAAGTCAAATTTAAATCGTATGGTCTTAGATTTTATGGCAGGTATAGACGTACAACCATTATAAATGAATGTGAGAAAGGTTAAATGTTACTTAAGGTTTTGATATGATGGAACTTTAGGAAAGTACCATGACAAAAAATGTTAAAATAAAATATTATACAACGAATAATAATAACAAATTGTTATGCGATTTATCTCTACGTATATTCGACAGTTATGTGTAAAAATTCTCTGGTTCCATTTTAGCAATAATACAAATTTTTAATTTCAATATAGAGAAGTATGTGCACTGCAATATCTATAATCCGAACTGGCCCACAGTGTAATGACCAATGGACAAAAGTACAATTTTTTTACCTTTTTTGTGAAGTTATTTGGTAAGATATGTGTTTATAAAAGAATAATAAATGCCTAGAAAGGTCGTAAATAAGTAAATATTGACACACATACATATTTATTTATGTGACCGGCCAAAATGTGTAGTTTAATTCCAAAATATTTTTTTAAAATATCTTTTCTATGTCAACATTTAATTTCTATGAAAAAAAAAACATGCACGCCAACAAGTTTAATAATTTGAAAATAATCAGATTTTTAAACATTAAATAGAGCCTTGTTAGTTAGAAATACAATGACAAAGGCAAAGATGTTAGAAAAAAATTTACCCCCGAATGTTTGTAAGATAGATGACAGCTACATTTTGACATAAACCGATTACAGCGCCACAGTTCACGAGATCCTGAAAGACTTATACAACCTAGTAGCTTAGCATGCCAAAGAAGGTACGTGCGGTAAAAAAACTAGAGGTAGAACAACAAATATTAACATTTATGTATTTAAATAAACTTTACATTATTTCTAGTTTTGATTTAATTACCCATAATTGATTTAAAATTAAAAAATGTTCAAGGTGTCTAATGCATACGAGCAAGGCTGTAAAATAAACACATTTTGTCTTTGGCTGATTATTTTGCTACTACTCACCCCCTCTCAGACGATTGTAGAGCTGCTGCATAAATGTTCTAATCGAATGCTACTTTTCGCTAGTATGCTTACACATGAGTTTTTAAAGAGGACATGGTAGTAGTATAGTAATCACATGTATTTCATTTAAATGGTGATTTTCCAGTGTGCTTACTCATATGGTTTTTTAAAGACAACTTGGTAATAGTACAGTAAGCACATATACTGCACTTAAATGGTTTTTCTCCAGTGTGCTTACGCATATGTATTTTTAAATATGATTTGGTGGTACAGCAGCGATCACATATATTGCATTTATATGGCTTATTACCAGTGTGCTTACGCATATGTACTGTTAAATCCCATTTGGTGGTACAGCAGTAATCACATATGTTGCATTGAAAGGGTTTTTCACCAGTGTGCTTACGCATATGTGTTTTTAAACTTCTCATTTGGTTACTACAGTAATCACATATATTGCATTTAAATGGTTTTTCACCAGTGTGCTTACGTATATGTATTTTTAAATCTCTTTTGGTGGTACAGCAGCGATCACATATATTGCATTTATATGGCTTATTACCAGTGTGCTTACGCATATGTACTGTTAAATCCCATTTGGTGGTACAGCAGTAATCACATAGGTTGCATTGAAAGGGTTTTTCACCAGTGTGCTTACGTATATGTATTTTTAAATCCGATTTGGTGCTACAGCAGTGATCACATATATAGCACTTAAATGGTTTTTCACCAGTGTGCTTACGTATATGTTGTTTTAAATCTGATTTGGTGGTACAGCAGTGATCACATATATCGCATTTAAATGGTTTTTCACCAGTGTGCTTACGTACATGTACTTTTAGAGCCCCTTTGGTGGTACAGCCGTGATCACATATATTGCATTTAAATGGCTTTTCACGAGTGTGCTTACGTACATGTATTTTTAAATCTGCCTTTGTGGTACAGCCATGATCACATAAATTGCATTTAAATGCTTTTTCCCTAGTGTGCTTACACATATGCAATCTTAAACTCGAGTTGGTGGTACAGCAATAATCACATATGTTGCATTTAAATGGTTTTCCACCAGTGTGCTTATGCATATGCGTTTTTAAACCAAACTTAGAGGCATAGCTGTGATCACATACATTGCATTTAAATGGTTTTTCACCAGTGTGTTTTAATTTTACATTTTCAAGAACCAAGTGTTGAACCAAAATAGTCTTATTGTTAGTGTTGAAGTTGCAGTTGTAGCAATAATAAAGTTCTGTTTCTGAAGATTCCTCAATGCATACAGGCACTTCTTTATTGATTTCCAAGTAGTTATCGCTGATGATTTGCAAGTTTGAAAGTTCGACTTTAATGTTATTGGCAAGCACCTCCTCTTTAATTGCATTTTTTTGTCGCAAGTTTCTTATAGTCGTTTCAGTGTGTATACACAGCTGCTTAAATTCATATATTTCTTCAATTGCAGTCATACATCTGTTACAAGCAATTGGGTTTGGTGTGATGTTTAGATCCTGTTAGAAAGTTTTTTTAGTGGATAAAATATAATCAATTGTACTTACAATTTCTGGTAGAAAGTTCAACAATTTGAATTGTAGCATTAACTTATTGTCCTTATTCAGAAAGTAATACTGCTCAGTTTCTACTATTTCTAGCAAACAAATTCGACAAGTTTTTGATTTTTCTCCACTGCTTTCGTACATTTTGCTCTGATTTGATGTGTCGTGTAGTGCTGCCAATTGTCGCAATTCCCCACAGAAAAATTAAAATTTATTTTGTTGGTATACACGCAGCTACATTGATCTACAAAACTGTTTTTAAATAAAAAAAGTCGCGTATTGCAGTAATATTTTAGAAAGTAAATTGTTTAAATTTAGAGCCTGTGTTTGTTAATTACTTGTTAAAACGTAATTTATTAAGAACTACGAATAAGCTGCAGTATGTTTATTATATGTAGACATATTGTGATTTCAGTAAATATAGTTAGGTTATCGATTGTCAATGTGTAAACAAACCGTGTTGTTTTTATACAATTATACGTATTTATCCTGTATTTATCTGTTGGATAAACGTTCCTTTTTATATTCTCCGTCACTGCTCAAGGTTCCGTTTAACAAGTGATGCGGTGAACGGAGAGCACCACCCTTGTACATACTGAATTCAATCGACCCTCGAATCGACCTATTCACTATTCTACACTTTCGCAATTTTAATGCGATTTGAATGTATTCTACACTTTCGTATTGTTAAAACAGATTCGTTTAAAAATTGGAGAAGATACATTTGGCGACGTCGCGTTAAAATCTTTTGCGCATACTGTATACTTGCTGTATACCGTACCCGCCGTACCCAAGTACCGTACCGTCGGCTTAGACCCCATTAGTGATGACGTCAAAATTGTCTGGGAAATTTAAAATTTTGGACAACTCACATTTTGACGTCGAGAAATTGAACCTTATCGCCACGGTGTTAAGGTTTATAATAAAAAGGTGTAAGTTTGCTTCATATTTGTGGAGTTATTATAACGAAATACGTGGCAAGGGGTCTTGAAATGGTAACTACGAAGCTTTTATTTGTGTGTTAGAAAGAAATTTCAATGTAAAAAAACACAATTCTTTTAATTTCGAATTTACGATAAGGATGCAAACCACGATAAATCAACTTAGTTACGCCATACGTCGCTTTGTTATGATTATGTATTCGCGGTACAATTAACAATGAAATGAATATTAATAAAAGGTAAAGGCTTAGGAAATACGATAATGAACACGAGAGCAAGTTGAGAATTAAGTAATATTGAAGGTTATGTAGTCCTGAAAGCACCGCGAATACAAAATCATAACAAAGCGACGTATGGCGTAATTAAGTTGAATTATCGTGGTTTGCATCCTTATCCAAAATTTTAAATTTCCCAGACAATTTTGACATCGCACTAATGGGGTCTATTAATTCACGTAATATATCCGAACGAATGATGGTTTTCGTCGCTCTCGTGTCAACCAGTAACTGAACACTTCTTCCATTTTCTTGCCATCGAGATGAAAGCTATGCAATTGCAATTCCATTTGAATGGTAATCTCCGGTACATGATTAGATGAGATTAACTTTTGTCTCTTTTGGTCAATTGTTTTGATCAATTCTTTCCAAATTATTGAGTGCTCTTTTTGTCTTCTTCTTGGGTCTAGTACGATGTCGTCGTACCTGATTTATTTCACCGCAGTTCAAAGTCGTCACTCCTCTTTCTCGAAGTATTCGTCGCGCTATTTCCTCAATGATTTCTAGTGTCTGCGCAAGTGCTTCTGCAGTACCGTGGAGTTTAGGACCGCCATCCAACGTTTTCGGTCGAGCTAACCGGAGAGTCCGCTACGTTTTGCTGTCACGCAGGTCGTCTACAAAGATTTGAATAACTAATTACTCCAAGAAGGTATCTGGTGCTGTAAAGTACTCAAGCCGTGTTAATTTGGCGATGTCAGTCTCAAACTTTTGAAGACTATCTGCAGCTTTCTGAGCTCGACTTTTTATTTAGGCTTGGTACATTTGTTGAAGATGAGCATCTTCATATATCATTTCTAAACGAGAAATTAAGAGTTTGTAATTTTCTTGTAGGTGGTTAGAAACAGTCTGCAAGATTCCAAGGGCTTCTCCATGTAAGAACATTATTAAAGACGTCGCTTTCTGCTTGTTGCTCCAGTCATTAGTTCTAGCTGCGGCTTCAAACTGCTTGTAATAAGTTGACCGTGGAACTTTACCATCAGAATTGAAGATACAACTTTAAACTTATGAGTGGTTCCTCCCTGATGATCTTTTATTAAATCTTTGGTCGTGACGCTTCCTTCGTCAAGGCAATTCATTTGGTTTATTTTTTCTTCAAGCACTTTCGTTCATTCTCCTACTGCTTATATTTTCTCACTCATAGATTCGCATATTTCTTCTTTTAAATTTAACGTATCTGCCTGGGTTTACTCTTGAATAGTTTTGATTTGATTTTTTATGCTCGTTCGTATTTCTTCTTTTAAACGTCTAAAATTTTTCATCAATTTTTTTGTATTTTCCGGGTATTTCCAAATAATTTTTCTTCAATTTTGTGAGAATTTTTGCAATTTTTTCAACCATTTTTTAGAATTTTCTTCCATATTTTTATTTATCGATTCTTGGTTATTTTTTATTGATTCAAGAAATTCAATCAACTTTGAATTCATTTTAACTGCTTGCTACCGCGTCACCGACATAAATTTAAACACAAAAAATTAATAAAACAAGTTTTAATAACGCTCGACACTACTTTACCGAACTGGAACAGCTAGAATTACACTTTATAGACAAACACGCAAATCGCGAATTAAACAGTTGTTTATTTACACGATTTCAACAGGTTTCAATACCACACACCTGTCACCAATGTAACGAATTTTAAAACTAATTTATTTATAGACAAAATACGTACACGTTTATAACTATACGAAATAATTAAATCTAACGATTTTTTAGAAAAACCCGTACACCCATTTATATATTACAATCAATTGAAAAATAATGTCCGCGGATAACTTCTGTTTATCTAAAACTGAGACTTGTTTGCATTAAAAGCACGTATGTTTTATCCCGAACACACGCGTTAATCACTGATTTATTTAAACATCTTCTTAATACTTCCGACTTCGAATAACTGACCTATGATTCGTTTAAACGCTTTTATACATTTTCGCTATCTGTTTGATAATTTTCTACATTCTTTCTTAAACGTTTTCGAAGCCGACATCAACTTCGCGAACGTTTCAATACGTTAAAGATAATAATTTTTCAAATTATTTTTACAGTTTCTTATAGAGATCTTCTTAACAATTTATTTAAATAAAAAATTTCTAATATTAACTGTTTATTAGATATTTTATTTATAATTTAAAATGAATTCACAAATATAATCTAAATTCGAGTCCTGCCTACGACGATTTAAAAAAAATTGATTTACTAAAGGGGAAAGCAATATCGACGTGCACAAATATAGGGGTTAGTCGATATAACAGCATAAGCTCAATTTGCCATATTTTGGTTATATCTTAATGAAATCGAGGGTAAAAATTTCAAAAAAATTATAGCATGTTAGGAAGTCAATACAAGCGTATACATATTACTTCAAAGTGGTTTACTGACAACATTACCTTAAGAAAAATATGTAGACATTGCTTCATCATTCCTTATAGAAATGTCGTGCGGTGACCACACCAGTTTTTTGTGAAGTTTTTCTCCTCATTAAGATATAACCAAAATATGGTAAATTGATGTCATGTTGTTATATCGACTAACCCCTATATTTTTGCTCCTCTATATTGCGTTACCTATTAGTAAATCAATTTTTTTTAAATCGTCGTTAGCAGGATTCGAATTTAGATTATATTTGTGAATTCATTTTAAATTAAAATCATAATATCTAATGAACTGTTAATGTTGGAAAATTTTTTGTTTAAATAAATTGTTAAGGAGATCTTTATAAGACACTGTAAAAATAATTCGAATAATTTACATACGTACAAAATTATATAAAAAAAAATTGTTAAATAAGCGGATATGCCCACTTCCGTTTTTTTTATCAGGCCTTTCTTTTGATAAAACCGAAAGAATATGAAAAGCCAGCTCCATACCAAATTTTAAGTTACTAGGTACTTTTGGTTCGAGACTTATCGTGGGTAAATTGTTACACACCCAAATTTTTTTTTGTCAAAAATACATTTTTCTAATTTAGGAGACCTTGAAACGCAAAATTATGCAAACAAATTTTTTGAACAAAAATTGCGATTGCTATACTTTATAGGAGAGCAATATCTTCTACAGATAACTTCTGTTTATCTAAACCGGTATTTGGTTACATTAAAAACACGTACGTTTATACGCCGTTATAATTACTAGCACGGACACTTTATCTATTTATCTTAGCACACACGTTAATCACTTATTTATTTAAACAGACAGTCTTCTTAACTTCCGACTTCAAAAAACAGACCTCAGCTCCTTTTGAGTACTTTTTATATATTTTTATTATCTGGGTCAAGAATTTTCAGCATCCTTTGGTAAACGTTCTCAAAGTTGACAATAACTTCGAGAACGTTTCAGTAATATAAGTTGAAATTAAAAGTGGAGTTAGCGTTAAATAATAATCGATTAAAGTTGATTGTAAATCTGGAACTAAAATTGCCTTAGATTGAAAGACGGAAAAAATAATAATTAAAAGCACAGGTTCCATATTAAAAAAAATTAATTTGTTTAAACTTGTTCGCGCTCTAATAACTTTTTTTCTTCTGTCATCTAACCGGGACAGGTGACGTCAACCGTGCAAGCGATATGAAATTTGGTTCAAATAACCACTCTATTAATGTAACGTAAGCAACGTACTTCCAAATCTCATTACAGAAAATAAAGGTTAAATAGGAATAATAATTAAATGACATAAAAGATCAAAAATGTTTTCCAGAACCGCGTTATCATGTACTTACTGACGTTGTAGCAAACGGTTATCAGTTGAATTGTTCATGTACCGAGTAATCCAAGAATTACTTCTAGCGAAATCCGTACGAACTAATGAATTTGGTCTCCGGGCTGACGGTCCCTCATTAGCACCAATACCTTAAAGTACAGATGTAATATAAAAAGAATAGTATGCTCGAAATAGAATGTTTATCCTCGCTCACGATAGAAATGCATTCGTAGGCCGGTTAGTAACTACTTTTTAGAATAATCAAGCAATACGGTAACAAACAAAAAGCTTAAGTAGATGTTCGTTTCAGTTGCAACACGGAAACTAACATCGAGCAGGTTTTGCAGAAGTTCTGTGTTGAGGGAAATTTTCCGAGTACCGCTTTGCAACCTTCGACAAGCACTAGATTCAACGTAAGAATTGCGTTCGGGTCACATCCAGATCTCTAGCCTATTTTATTATTATTTTATAGTTTATTGGTTAAAACTTAAAACATTAACTTTATATGTATATTAACGTAATGTGATTTCAAGTGCATTATTGCCAAACTCGACTTTCGTGTTGTATTTTATTTCACGGCTATTTACAAAGCAATTCTTTATAATTACTTCAAAAACTTCATAGTTTAGTTTAGAAATTGCTAAAAAAAGTGCATAAGTTATTTGAGTAGCATTACAATGTAATTTTTATTTTACAGTAAAAATTCAAATTCTGGTGCAGCTTTACAACACGCAATAAACACCAGGAGTAGTGAACACGAAAGACGCCAATAAACATAAAAACAGAAGGAATGTAAATACGTTTTTTATATAAAAATTTTTTTAGTACATATATGGACATTGTATGTTGAGTTTCCAAATTGTTTTATTAATTAAATTAAAAATGATAATACCATTGTATGCATTTAATTTGTGTTAAGTTGCTAACATTGCCAATGCTTTTGAAATTGTGCACTATTTATGTGATGGCAAAGTACATATTATATTGCACAAATTTCACTGGCATTCTGCATTTAACTTGTGTTAAAATAAGTAACTTGCCGATATTAGTTCGATGCAATTTCTGTATTGGCAAGATTCACCCGGCAATATATCGGCCGGTGTGACACCTGGTTAGCGGCAATGTACTTCATTTAGTACAGTGCCGGCTAAGGAGTACATTGCCAGTACAGGTCCATTGATTTGTGTTTATAGGGGGACGAATTAATAATTCACACGAGAGAGAACGAATATAGACTAACAATGAATTTTGAGATAAGAGACCAAATGAAAGAAAATGACATCGTTAACCATCTAAAATTCCAACGAATAAAATGGCTAGGCCACGTAATGAGGAAAGTTAAAACTAAAACAATAAGAATAGTAACCGAATGGAAACCAACAGAAAACAGAAAAAGAGGTAAACCGAAGATTGACACGATTGTAGTAGAATATCTAAAAATGTTAGAAATAAAAAACTGGAAAGTAAAATGCCATAACAGAAAAGAATGGTCTAAAATCGCAGAAGTAGCAAAGACTAGCAAAAGATTAATATAATAAAAAAGACAAATATACACAAGACAAGACAATAGAGTGCTAAAATGCTTCTCAAATAACGGATTAAAAAAATCTAAAAAGCAGACATAACTGCACGCGGTTAAAGTTCTGGTTATTACAAGAAATAGAAACAAGGGAAACGCTCATGTAACACCGCCGTATCATAGTTTCCAATGATAAGCATTTTCTATGAGCAAGAAAAAAGGTAGATGTAAGCATTTTCATTTAGTTGAGTTGTAAAACTAATTATTACCTTTAAGTTTGTTAAGAACCGCCGTGGCAATCAGTCTTTGAATAAATAAATAAAAATAAAGTTAAATTGAAACTTTGTTTTCTTTTTACAAACAAAATATTTCCAAAAAGAAATATAACATATACTATACATATATTTAAAGGGATATGATAAATATTCCCAATGACTAATAATGTTCACCTTATATACATATATTACATACATCTACTTTTCTAACTGTAACGTCAAAATTTGGTATCTAACACAGATACATTAAAGTTTCATATGCACAAGTTTTTGTTGAATTTCCATACCTCAATATTTTTCAGAAAATTGCTAAATGCAAAGGTTTTTAATTAATAAATGTCTGTGAAACACTACAAAAGAATTTGTCACAGAATAAACTTGCTTAACCAGAATCAATATTTTTTTTAACTTAATTCAAGAGGTGGTTCGTTTAGCGTCCCTGCACTACGGTCTCTTTGGTCCTTTTGTGCATCTCTGATTTATTACTCCCTGTTTCGCCAATGAAGTCCAGAAGTTTATTCCAAGGGACTTTTTGCAACTCATCATCGGTTAGCTTTGGTTTTCCGAGAATCGTTGTGCGTTGCATTTGATACGCTTCGCATTTGCACAGCAGATGCTGCGGAGTCTCGTCGTCTTCCAAGCATCCGCGGCATAAAAGGCTACCCAACCAACACAAAGATGTCCCAAGGACGTCCATGGGACATGATGTTGCGGATCACTGGATGTTACGAAGTCATCCCATTTTGGTTCTGTGTACGTCCTAAGGACATTCATGGGATGTTCTTTTGTCACGACTGTGTGCATCCCTACCATGTCCTTATAGGACATCTTTACGCATCCGCGTAGGATGCTTACGGGACGTCCCTTTTAGATGACTGTACGATATGTAGAAAGTAGCCATCCCTTCCCTTTTCTACATATTGAATTGGAAAAATATTTATATATAGTAATTACGAGATCTCGACAGATTGTACTCTGTGGCTCGAGTGTCACTCGGTTAAGTAAAAAACAAGAATTGAGATAAGAAATAGATCGATACTTTCAATGCAACGTGTGTTGGGCAAGATACGTTTTCTGTTGTTTAATTCATACGCTTTTAAGCAATGAGTTACTCGAGCTCTCGTAATTACTACTATACATATATGTATGTCAGAAGCGCATCAAAAATAAAGGGGGCTTCGCTGTGCGTTTGTGGTGGGTTAGACTGCATCGACATTTTAATAAAGACGAATAACGCACGACACTGAACGTTTATACAATTTATTTACGATTAATTTAAAAGGTTACGATTACACGTCACTATTCACTATTCAATAATAAAAGAAATAAACAAAACTTATTTAACTAATTCTTAAATTCAATTTGTAAGTGAAAATGACCGAATTTTGGAACAAACGATCCGACACCCGCTGCTATAACTTATCAAGTTGTCACCACAAAATATCATTTCAATCTGCCCTCTTACAAGTTACATTTTTTAGCTGGTGTCGTTCCGTTCACATGAAAAATGTAATTTCACGCGCGTTCCTATGCCCATAAAAGGCAATATTACAAAATATCAAATCCTTATTGGTTGATTCTAAGTTATTAAGTTACAAAGACTAAACATTTTAAACATATAATTTATGGGAACACAAACAAATAAGTGCACGTGTATACAATCCATAGCCGTAGGCAGGGTTATATTCGGTGCCTCTGACATGTATATTATATTTTTAGCAAGAAAAGTACCATTCAAGTACCTACATCTACTTTGTGGGTTTTTTTATTCGGTAAGAAGGCTTAACGTACTCCTCTGCGACTTGACGTAACGAATAAAAATAATTTTATCAAATAAAATACAAATTATCATTACATAAAACTATATTTTTAAATAATAATTCTAATTATATTCATTAAAAATAAATTTAGAGATTATTTCATTTTTTTATCTTCTCGATCGAGTTTTTTATACTTTCTTCCCGATTTTTTTAAGTAGCGCCTGAAACAATGCAACTACCTAAGAGATAGTAATTGTCATGTAGAGGCGATAAAAAAGTTAATACAAAAACATATTTTGGTATTTCTGTGTAGTCAGAATTTACATGTTTCTAAATTAAAGAATTGATAAATTGATACTTCTGGTTAATTAGCAGAATTATTGGTTAATCTTTTTGACGATTCTATCACTGATTAAATCATAAGAGATGATCGATATTATAACCAGTTAAAAATTGTTTAAATCGTTTTTAAAGAAATTGTTTATAAACACGTTAGTTGTGCTAATTCATTAAGAATTTTTATACGTTTAACATTTACGTTTCATCATAGAAATGTGGTGAAAACAATAGTAGTTTACGTAACAAGAGTCGAAAGTAAGAAATAGCATAACGAACGTTAATGCGACGCGAGGCCGCACGGCCGAGCGTTGCATGTGAGTGAGTTATGCTATGATTCTTTCGACGAGAGTAATGTACATTATTTTTTGTGTTGCCTTTTATAAAATCAAATTTTTTTTGAAGAAATAAAAAAAAATTAACAAAAATTTAATGTTGGTACTACATTTATTACTAAATCTGTCACATTTGACATTAACTTTAACATCGTTTTTCTTCAATTTTAACTGAATTTCAAGATTTTTAAAATGATTTTTCCACCTGTCGCATACTCGTTCTAATATATTAATTCACTTTGAACACTTACTTTTATGTGGATTCCTAGTTTTCATTTTGCCACCCTAGAGCTTGTTTCGTTCATTACTTAACTACACTAACGAACGAATATTGACGTTTGCGATGTTGGCAGCACAAAAAATTAATTAAACAGTAATACAATATACAAGTAATCCGCACACTAATCATAACTAGATATGAACTAAGACGCTGTTACCAAGAACGCGATAACGTTATAGTTTCTTAGTTAGATTAGCGATTTTGTGCCTTATCGGTCATGTTGACATTTTTGGATGACTTATTGTGAATCGCGACGATAAAAGTCGTGAGATAACGTCACATTTTTAAACCATTAATACAAAGAAAACATTTTTTTAATAAGTTTTTGAGTAAAACAAATTTTTGTTGCATAAAATAAATATTTGCAATTTACCGCATAGGTATGCGCGCGAGATGGGATTTTAAATCACTATTATTAATAATTGTGATGTTTTAATTTCGATAAACTTTTTATTAATTTTTAGTAATTCAAAATAATAATTTTAAATGATGTTTATACATTAAGAATAAATGCAAAGTACTATAAATTTACCAAATAAATTTGTTTTTTATGCACTAAAACACCCAAAAAAACATTAGATAATAAAATAAAGAGTAGATAAATAAAGTAGTCAGAACGCCAACAAAAACAAATACCTACAGAGTGCAAACAGCTAGAGTGTACCACTTTGATAAAGGACACACATCCAAGATCTTCAAATTATATGTTATATCAAAAGGAAGAATAAATAGAGTAGCCGAAATTGATGGATGAATAATATTTATTTAACTGTCCTACATTTATATCCTTGATTAATTTATATTTATATATAATGAATGTATAATCCTGTTCTAATTTTATTTGATAAGTAATTATAAATAAACATTCGCATTAGGTAATATGAAAATTCTTCTTTTCAGTTTTTTTTTAATTCGATTAAAAATATGAATTGACAAACGCCCAAATTTGTTTTCCCGCATAGGACATCCCATCGTACTTTCTTCATTGGCATCCTGAGGACCTCCTATTAAAGACATCTTAAAGAGGTCCGTTTTAAATCCCGGGATGTAAAGACATAATTTGGACATAAAACGAACGTCCCTGGGACGTCGTGTGTTTACTGGGAGGAACATAACCGCATTTTATGCAAGAATTGAATAGGTCAAAGATCGTGGATGAGAGAGAATCTAGAACAACGGTTCCATTTTGTTTAACAATAAGTATTAATACTTAAGAATAGAGACGATTAATTTTAGATTAATTTTCTTTATTGCATTTCTTTGGACCTGGACTGGTGTTAGAGGATTTTTTTCCAAAACTTCTAGAACAGTTGTTATACTAAAACAAAAATAAACAGAATTTTAATTTACTCAGTATAAGTGGCCAAGCAATTGGTTCCCGTGTAATTGTGTAAAACAGCATTTTTAATCAATTTTGGAAAAACTAGCTCCTTATGATCTCCTCCGCGTTGTCCCCCATATTTTTGTAATTCCCTCAGTACAATACTTACGGAATTGTTCATATTTTCTTCTGTTTGAAGATACTTTTTCAAAGCGTCAAGTTGTTCTTGAGAGCTTACAGGAAGCTTTAGCTCAGTAATAGAAATACTCGAATATTGATTGGCTAAACGATAAAATTTTTGTTATAATAACTCTAACCGCACTTTCGCTTATATAAAATCTTAAAGTTATTTTTTAAATAGTTCATAAATAATACGAAAGCAAGCATAATTACTTTCCAGTAAACACACGACGTCCCAGGGACGTTCGTTTTATATCCAAATGATGTCTTTACATCCCGCGCTTTAAAACGGACCTGTATAGAATGTCTTTAATAGGACGTCCTCAGGATGTCAATGAAGAACGTACGATGGGATGTCCTATCCGGAAAAAAACAAATGCAAACTTAGTGCGCGTGCCCACTTTCCTTCTTGTTCTCTGGTGCCTACTCAACACCCGTACGCTCCTTTGGTATATCAAAGTGGTACATTCTGTTTGCACCGTTTGCACTCTGCATCTGTTTTTGGTTGTGTTCTGATTACTTTATTTATCTGTTCTTAATTTTATTATCTAACATTTTTTGGGTGTTTTACTGCATAAACAAATTTATTTGGCAAGTTTTTGGTACCTTGTATGTATTTATAATGCATAAAAATCATCATTTTTAATTATTTTTTGAATTACTAAAAATTAATAAAAGTTTATTTAAATTAAAAGATCACAATTATTAATAATGGTGATTTAAAACCCCATCTCGCGCGCATACCTATGAATTGAAAATATTTGTTTTATGTAAAGAAACATTTTTTTACTCAAAAAACTATTTAAAAAATGTTTTCTTTGTATTAAAGGTTTAAAAGTGTGACGTTATGTCACGACTTTTATCGTCGCGATTCACAATAAGTCATCCAAAAATATCAACATGACCGATAAGGCACAAAATCGGTAATCTAACTAAGAAACTATAACGTTATCGCGTTCTTGGTATTCATAGTTATGATTAGTGTGCGTATTCTCGTAGTTAAAAATACGTCTAGAAATAATTTTGTTTTTATCACATTCCTCTGATGAAATGTAAATGCGAAACGTATAAAAATTCTTAATGAATTTGCAAAACTGACGCGTTTACAAAATTTTTTTAAAAAACTATTTAAACAATTTTTAACTGGTTATAATCGATCATCAATCTTATGATTTAATCAATAATAGAATCGTCAAAAAGATCAATCAATAATTCTACAAAAGAAGTAATCACTTTATCAATTCTTTAATTTAGAAAAACGTAAATTCTGATTACATAGAAATACCAAAATAAGCTTTTTGTATTAACGTTTTTATTGACTCTATATGACGATTACCATCTCTTATGTAGTTGCATTGTTTCAGGCGCCAGTTAAAAAAATCGGGAAGAAAGTATAAAAAACCTTGCTAAGGAGGGCCAAACAACGCCGAGATCGAGAAGATAAAAAAATGAAATAATCTAAATTTATTTTAATTGAAAATAATTTGGGTTATTATTTAAAAATATAGATTTATGTAATAATAATTTGTATTTTATTTGATAAAGTTATTTTTATTCATTACGTCAAGTCGCAGAGGAGTACGTTAAGTCTCCTTACTGAATAAAAAAAACAATAGAAAAAAAATACAAAGTAGATGTACTTAAAGTACTTTTCTTGATAAAAATATAATATACAAATATATAGTACATACCCTACAGTCATCTAAATGGGACGTCCCGTTGCGGATACGCAAGGATGTCCTATAAGGACATCGTAGAGATGCACACACTTGTGACAAAAGAACGTCCCATGAATGTCCCAAGAACGTACACAGAACCAAAACAGGATGACTTTGGGACATTCAATGATCCGCCACATCATGTCCCCGGGAAATCCTTGTTTGTTGGGTTGAAAAAATATTGATTGGAGTAATCAATATTTTTTCATTCTTTTTTACGTACGCAACAATCAAGATCACAGCGAAACAAAAGCGTAAAGCATTAGCTAAAACAGCTAAAAAGCCAGTGAAAGATATCCCACGAATACAGTTTTAGTGATCTCCTAAATATATCATTTTTATGATATCCCAAGGATATTGTTTAAGTGGCCGGGACATACATTTATGAATTGGCCAAGAAACTGACATCCTCAGGATATTGGGTGCTGTATGGGCATCATCGTTTCTTTGTGACGTCGAAGCGAACATTCTGTCCAGCGTGGGTCTCTTCTAAAGTTTATCTTTGAATGTTTGAAAGTACATATTTCAAATCTTTATCTGTTTTATCAGGGTGACATCTTCTCAGATAATCCTGCAGCTTAGATGGTTTCATAGGGTCATTGCAAAAAAAATTTTTTTCATTAAAACGGACATAGGCAATTGTTTGTCCGACAATGATGGAATGAAGCCAAGTTTCAAATAATCAACACTGTACTGTCTATATTTCTTTTCAGATTTGGACATGGCATCAGTCATCTGTGGGCAAAATTAATCTATTTAAATAAGACAAAGTCCAGCAGCTGCATATATTAAAAAAGCAAAGTCAAATTTAAATCGTATGGTCTTAGATTTTATGGCAGGTATAGACGTACAACCATTATAAATGAATGTGAGAAAGGTTAAATGTTACTTAAGGTTTTGATATGATGGAACTTTAGGAAAGTACCATGACAAAAAATGTTAAAATAAAATATTATACAACGAATAATAATAACAAATTGTTATGCGATTTATCTCTACGTATATTCGACAGTTATGTGTAAAAATTCTCTGGTTCCATTTTAGCAATAATACAAATTTTTAATTTCAATATAGAGAAGTATGTGCACTGCAATATCTATAATCCGAACTGGCCCACAGTGTAATGACCAATGGACAAAAGTACAATTTTTTTACCTTTTTTGTGAAGTTATTTGGTAAGATATGTGTTTATAAAAGAATAATAAATGCCTAGAAAGGTCGTAAATAAGTAAATATTGACACACATACATATTTATTTATGTGACCGGCCAAAATGTGTAGTTTAATTCCAAAATATTTTTTTAAAATATCTTTTCTATGTCAACATTTAATTTCTATGAAAAAAAAAACATGCACGCCAACAAGTTTAATAATTTGAAAATAATCAGATTTTTAAACATTAAATAATAATAGAGCCTTGTTAATTAGAAATACAATGACAAAGGCAAAGATGTTAGAAAAAAATGTACCCGCGAATGTTTGTAAGATAGATGACAGCTACATTTTGACATAAACCGATTACAGCGCCACAGTTCACGAGATCCTGAAAGACTTATACGACCTAGTAGCTTAGCATGCCAAAGAAGGTACGTGCGATAAAAAAAACTAGAGGTAGAACAACAAATATTAACATTTATGTATTTAAATAAACTTTACATTATTTCTAGTTTTGATTTAATTACCCATAATTGATTTAAAATTAAAAAATGTTCAAGGTGTCTAATGCATACGAGCAAGGCTGTAAAATAAACACATTTTGTCTTTGGCTGATTATTTTGCTACTACTCACCCCCTCTCAGACGATTGTAGAGCTGCTGCATAAATGTTCTAATCGAATGCTACTTTTCGCTAGTATGCTTACACATGAGTTTTTAAAGAGGACATGGTAGTAGTATAGTAATCACATGTATTTCATTTAAATGGTGATTTTCCAGTGTGCTTACTCATATGGTTTTTTAAAGACAACTTGGTAATAGTACAGTAAGCACATATACTGCACTTAAATGGTTTTTCTCCAGTGTGCTTACGCATATGTATTTTTAAATATGATTTGGTGGTACAGCAGCGATCACATATATTGCATTTATATGGCTTATTACCAGTGTGCTTACGCATATGTACTGTTAAATCCCATTTGGTGGTACAGCAGTAATCACATATGTTGCATTGAAAGGGTTTTTCACCAGTGTGCTTACGCATATGTGTTTTTAAACTTCTCATTTGGTTACTACAGTAATCACATATATTGCATTTAAATGGTTTTTCACCAGTGTGCTTACGTATATGTATTTTTAAATCTCTTTTGGTGGTACAGCAGCGATCACATATATTGCATTTATATGGCTTATTACCAGTGTGCTTACGCATATGTACTGTTAAATCCCATTTGGTGGTACAGCAGTAATCACATAGGTTGCATTGAAAGGGTTTTTCACCAGTGTGCTTACGTATATGTATTTTTAAATCCGATTTGGTGCTACAGCAGTGATCACATATATAGCACTTAAATGGTTTTTCACCAGTGTGCTTACGTATATGTTGTTTTAAATCTGATTTGGTGGTACAGCAGTGATCACATATATCGCATTTAAATGGTTTTTCACCAGTGTGCTTACGTACATGTACTTTTAGAGCCCCTTTGGTGGTACAGCCGTGATCACATATATTGCATTTAAATGGCTTTTCACGAGTGTGCTTACGTACATGTATTTTTAAATCTGCCTTTGTGGTACAGCCATGATCACATAAATTGCATTTAAATGCTTTTTCCCTAGTGTGCTTACACATATGCAATCTTAAACTCGAGTTGGTGATACAGCAATAATCACATATGTTGCATTTAAATGGTTTTTCACCAGTGTGCTTATGCATATGAGTTTTTAAACCAAACTTAGAGGCATAGCTGTGATCACATACATTGCATTTAAATGGCTTTTCACCAGTGTGTTTTAATTTTACATTTTCAAGAACCAGGTGTTGAACCAAAATAGTCTTATTGTTAGTGTTGAAGTTGCAGTTGTAGCAATAATACAGTTCTGTTTTTGAAGATTCCTCAATGCATACAGGCACTTCTTTATTGATTTCCAAGTAGTTATCGCTGATGATTTGCAAGTTTGAAAGTTCGACTTTAATGTTATTGGCAAGCACCTCCTCTTTAATTGCATTTTTTTGTCGCAAGTTTCTTATAGTCGTTTCAGTGTGTATACACAGCTGCTTAAATTCATATATTTCTTCAATTGCAGTCATACATCTGTTACAAGCAATTGGGTTTGGTGTGATGTTTAGATCCTGTTAGAAAGTTTACTTTAGTGCATAAAATATAATCAATTGTACTTACAATTTCTGGTAGAAAGTTCAACAATTTGAATTGTAGCATTAACTTATTGTCCTTATTCAGAAAGTAATACTGCTCAGTTTCTACTATTTCTAGCAAACAAATTCGACAAGTTTTTGATTTTTCTCCACTGCTTTCGTACGTTTCGTACATTTTGCTCTGATTTGATGTGTTGTGTAGTGCTGCCAATTGTCGCAGTTCTCCACAGAAAAATTAAAATTTGTTTTGTTGGTATACACGCAGCTACATTCATCTACAAAACCATATGTACAAAACGTACAAAACTGTTTTTAAATAAAAAAAAAAAGGCGGGAATTGCAGTAATATTTTAGAGAGTAAATTGTTTAAATTTAGAGGCTGTGTTTGTTAATTACTTGTTAAAACGTAATTTATTAAAAACTACGATTAAGCTGCAGTATGTTTATTATATGTAGACATATTTTGATTTCAGTAAATATAGTTAGGTTATGGATTGTCAATGTGTAAACAAACCAGTGGCGTGTTGTTTTTATACAATTATACGTATTTATCTGTTGGATAAAATTTACATACCTCAATATTTTTCAGAAAATTACTAAATGCAAAAGTTATAATCAATAATGTTTTTGTGAAACACCTCAAAAAAAATTTAAGTCACAGAATGAACTTGCTTAACCAAAATCAATAATAATACAATAAAAACGATTAGAAAACGTAAAGCGCGCCAACAGTCCACCATATTGACATTTGATTTATCACGTGACTTGGAATGGTTTTTGGCAACGCTGCTTTATTCTATTTTGTTAGGAACGAGCATGGAACGAGTATCTTTGGGAACGAGTCTCTGGTTAGGAACGAGAAGGGAACGAGTAATATATGGAGTAATACGAATACGAGTAATACAAAGGATAATATAATCTGTGATATAACTGTAATAATCTTTGGTGAACACTTAGCAAAATGTTCGAACACATGGGAGAAAAATCTACAAACATTTGTCGAATTTGTTTACTAGAAATAGTAGAAACCGAGCAGCATTACTTTCTGAATAACGACAATAAGTTAATGCTACAATTTAAATTGTTAAAGCTTCTACCTAAAATTGTAAGTATAACTGATTATATTCTATTAATTAACTTAAATTTTCTTACAGGACCTAAACATCACAACGAACCCAATTGCTTGTAACAGATGTATGATTACAATTGAAGAAATATATGAATTTAAGCAACTGTGTATACAAACTGAAACGACTATAAAAAACTTACAATATCAAAGTGCAATTAAAGAGGAGTTGCGTGACGGCAACATCAAAGTCGAACTTTCAAACTTGCAAATGGTTAGCGATAACTACTTGGAAATCAATAAAGAAGTGCCTGTATGCATTGAAGAACCTTCAAAAACAGAAATGCATTATTGCTACAACTTCAACACTAACAAAAAGACAATTTTGGTTAAACACCTGGTTCTTGAAAATGTAAAATTGCAACACAACGGTGGAAAACCATTTAAATGTAATATGTGTGATTACTGCAGTAACCGAAGGAGTAATTTAAAAACACATATGTATAGGCACACTGGTGAAAAACCCTTTAAATGTAATAGTTGTGGTTACCGTTGCAGTCGATTAGAACATTTAAAAAGGCATATGCTTACGCACACTGGTGAAAAACCATTTAATTGCAATACATGTGATTATCGTTGCAGTCGATTAGAACATTTAAAAAGGCATATGCATACGCACACTGGTGAAAAACCATTTAATTGCAATATATGTGATTATCGTTGCAGTCGATTAGAAAATTTAAAAAGGCATATGCTTACGCACACTGGTGACAAACCATTTAAATGCAATATATGTGATTATCGTTGCAATCAATCAGAACATTTAAAAAGTCATATGCATACGCACACTTGTGGAAAACCATTTAAATGTAATATATGTGATTATCGTAGCAGCGGATTAGAACTTTTCAAAAAGCATATGCGTTGGCACTTTGGTAAATAACGATTCGAATGCTGTGCATTCATTAGAAGTTGCAGCTTTTCAGAGCATTTTTATCAATCTTCGTGCTGCTGATAGAGTACCATCAGAGCCAGAGGAATGCGTTAAATAAGTGTTAAATAGTTTAAAGATAAGAACGTGCGAGGCGAGTTAGAGAAGCGAAGGAGCGGCGCTAACTAAATAAGATGTAAACAAAGAACATTGTACTTCTAATTATTTCTTCAACTTACAATCCTCAACACGCACACATTAACAGCTTAATCACACACGTCCTTACTCAACCCCCTTCAAAACACGAATCTAAAAAAAAAATACTATAAATAAAAAGTGAATTATAAATGTTTATTTACTTCTTGGTTTAAAAATGTGTAGAGTTTCTTAGTTTTCGCTTGTGCTTGTTTTTTGTTGTTCTCTGCAAAAATCAACTGTAATGCTTTATCATTTTGGGATTGAAACTGCCTTAATATCTTACTTTCATGTTGGCATCTTTTACCGTGTTCGTCACTCACGGCTCCCATACTTGACGGAAAGGAGGTGAGTGCAAATGCAAGAAATGCGTTTTTAGTGATATTTGCTAACCTAGTTATCTGCTCTATGGTTCTTACCCAGTAACCACACGACGTCCCAGGGACGTTCGTTTTATGTCCAAATGATGTCTTTACATCCCGGGCTTTAAAACGGACCTGTATAGGATGTCTTTAAAAGGACGTCCTCAGGATGTCGATGAAGAACGTACGATGGGATGTCCTATGCGGGAAAAAACAAATGCAAACTTAGTGCGCGTGCCCACTTTCCTTCTTGTTCTCTGGTACCTACTCAACACCTGTACGCTCCTTTGGTATATCAATGTGGTACACTCTGTTTGCACTCTGTATCTGTTTTTGTTGGTGTTCTGGCTACTTTATTTATCTGTACTTTTCATTATCTAACGTTTTTTGGGTTTTTTAGTGCATAAACAAATTTATTTGGTAAGTTTTTGGTAGCTTGTATTTATTTATAATGTATAAAAATCTTCATTTACAATTATGATTTTGAATTACTAAAAATTAAAAGTTTATTAAAATCAAAAGATCACAATGAATGGTGAATGGAAAATATTTATTTTGTTTTTTCTCAAAAAATTATTTAAAAAATGTTTTCTTTGTATTAAAGGTTTAAAAGTGTGACGTTATCTCACGACTTATCGTCGCGATTCACAATAAGTCATCCAAAAATGTCAACATGACCGATAAGGCACAAAATCTCTAATCTAAGTAAGAAACTATAACGTTATCGCGCTCTTGGTATTCATAGTTACGATTAGTGTGCGCATTTCTCGTATTGTATTACTATTTCCACAATAATTAGTTACGTAGTTAAAAATACGTCTAGAAATAATTTTGTTTTTACCACATTCCTCTGATGAAATGTAAATGCGAAACGTATAAAAATTATTAATGAATTTGCAAAACTGACGCGTTTACAAATTTTTTTTAAAAAACGATTTAAACAATTTTTAACTGGTTATAATCGATCATCTCTTATGATTTAATCAATAATAGAAGCGTCAAAAAGATCAATCAATAATTCTACAAAAGAAGTATCACTTTATCAATTCTTTAATTTAGAAAAATGTAAATTTATAACAGGAGGAAAGATGTAAAGTTCCTTCTACTTGCCGCGGGTTCGGTTATTGAACAGAATTTAAACACTTCGCAAACGTAGTTGATTTTTAATGATAATAAGGTAAACAGCAGGATATACAATAAACGAAATAACTTTATAAAGTAAAACAAACGTAAAAAATATAGTTTTACACAGCATAGCATGTGTTCACAACTACGCCAGGTTAGAAATACCAAAATAAGCTTTTTGTATTAAATTGTTATCGACTCTACATGACGATTACCATCTCTTATGTAGTTGTATTGTTTCAGGCGCTACTTAAAAAAATCGGGAAGAAAGTATAAAAAACTGACTAAGGAGGGTCAAAGAACGCCAGGATCGAGAAGATAAAAAAATGAAATAATCTAAATTTATTTTAATTGAATATAATTTGAATTATTATTTAAAAATATAGTTTTATGTAACAATAATTTGTATTTTATTTGATAAAGTTATTTTTATTTATTACGTCAAGTCGCAGAGGAGTACGTTAAGTCTCCTTACTGAATAAAAAAAAAATAGAAAAAACCACAAAGTAGATGTACTTTAACTGGAAATGGTACTTTTCTTGATAAAAATATAATATACAAATATATAGTACATATCCTACAGTTGTCTAAATGGGACGTCCCGTTGCGGATACGCAAGGATGTCCTATAAGGACATCGTAGGGATGCACACACTTGTGACAAAAGAACGTCTCATGAATGTCCCTAGAACGTACACAGAACCAAAACATGATGACTTTGGGACATTCAGTGATCCGCTACATCATGTCCCCGGGAAATCCTTGTTTTTTGGGTTGAAAAAATATTGATTGGAGTAATCAATATTTTTTCATTCTTTTTTACGTACGCAACAATCAAGATCACAGCGAAACAAAAGCGTAAAACATTGACTAAAACAGCTAAAAAGCCAGTGAAAGATATCCTACGAATACAGTTTTAGTGATCTCCTAAATATATCATTTTTTATGATATCCCAAGGATATTGTTTAAGTGGCCGGGACATACATTTATGAATTGGCCAAGAAACTGACATCCTCAGGATATTGGGTGCTGTATGGGCATCATATCGTTTCTTTGTGACGTCGAAGCGAACATTCTGTCCAGCGTGGGTCTCTTCTAAAGTTTATCTTTGAGTGTTTGAAAGTATTTCAAATCTTTATCTGTTTTATCAGGGTGACATCTTCTCAGATAATCCTGCAGCTTAGACGGTTTCATAGGGTCATTGCAAAAAAAAATTTTTTCATTAAAACGTACATAGGCAATTGTTTGTCCGACAATGATGGAATGAAGCCAAGTTTCAAATAATCAACACTGTACTGTCTATATTTCTTTTCAGATTTGGACATGGCAACAGTCATCTGTGGGCAAAATTAATCTATTTAAATAAGACAAAGTCCAGCAGCTGCATATATTAAAAAAACAAAGTCAAATTTAAATCGTATGGTCTTAGATTTTATGGCAGGTGTCGGCGCCTTTACAGTAATTTTAAGTAGCAGGTATAAGGGTATTTAACAGCAACGACTTTCGCGCCAGCCGCTGTTCTGTGCTGACCGTTTGTACGAACTCTACTGAAGTAGTGATTTAAGATGTTAAAATTAAAATTATCATAACCGCAAGAAACCTTTTATTTGTATCACATACGAGCCGAAACATGGTCCTTCGAGCAAAATACCAGTAAATGAAATATTTTTTAATCCGCAAATCGATACCGCAAAATCTACACCGCAATTTAACACGCCAAAACCCAAATTGGGTAAGTGAATCTCTTCCTACTAATACTAACATTCTTTAATTGTTTGTATGTGTCAAAAAAGTATACAGTCTTCTAACTCAAAACTACTAAATTCATAATTCATTAATTCATAATACTGAAATAATACGTAAATTTTGCATGAAATTCATGCAAATAAAATAAATAGTTACACATAGAATAATTTCTTCAATTCGTTGCAATGGCAGACTTAGATACTTTAATACACAAACGCGGACAAATTAAAGCACGTTTAACGCGACTTAAGACAGCGTATCAAAATTTTCTACAAGATAATGAATTAAAGACTTTAGAGTTTGTGTTAAATAAAACGTTGCCGGCATGGGATCAATACAACGAAATAGCAAACGAAATAGAATTATTAGATCGCGATAATGTTGAATTACATAGAAAAAAAACTGAAGAATTTGAAACTGAATTTGCAAAAACGGTTACTCATATTTCGACCCTAATAAATAACGGTAACGCAGGTACTTCAAACCCGAGCAATGCAGGTTGTTCAACTCAAATGCAAAATAATTTCGGTATTGAAGTAAAACTACCGGTTTTAAACTTAAACACCTTTGATGGCCAATACAGTCAGTGGGTAACTTTTTATGACACCTTTATTTCATTAATACACAACAATGAAAAACTAGACAACACTCAAAAATTCCATTATTTGAAATCATGTTTACGTGGCGAAGCAGCGAATATTATCAGTTCACTTTCACTGACATCCGATAATTATAACAACGCACTAATGTTATTAAAATCGCGATACGAAAACAAACGGTTAATAATTAAAACTCATTTAGATTCAATCTTTAATTTACCGCACGTTAGAAAGGACTCCGCTTCATCAATTTGAATTTTTTTAGATACATTAAACACTCACTTAAGCGCTTTAAAAACGTTAGGTCTTCCTGTTGACGCATGGGACGCAATTTTGATTCATTTTATTAGTTCCAAACTGGACATTGCCGGGAAGAAGGAATGGGAGTCTAATAAATTTGCCGCGGAACTTCCTACATACGCAGAAATACATGACTTCTTGACAAAACGTAGCTTAGTTTTAGAATCAATTGCAACTGATACCAATTTTACAAGAAAACCATTTATTCCTAGTTCTCAAGAAATCATGTATAATCGCAAATCGGGAATATCAAATAATTTTCTAACCGCAAATACAAGTAAATGTCTAATCTGTAAGGAAACTCACGACGTGTATCAGTGCTCTCAATTTAAAAGATTAAGTCCAGAATCAGGTTATAATGAAGTTATTAAACACAAAATTTGTATTAATTGCTTAGGAAACCACCATATAAGCAAGTGTCATTCAAGTATGTTATGTTGAAGATGTAACAAAAAACATCACACGTTACTACATCGTGAATATCCTATTTCAAATCACGTAATTCCAAATACCTCCAATGTTCGCGATAATAACTGCACATTATCAAACGCAGTAGTAAATAACCATTGTAAAATACTAAACCCAGTAGAGACTCTTCTATCAACAGCAATAATTCAAATTGAAGATCACAATGGATTCTTGCATAATTGTAGGTGCTTACTAGATGTAGGTTCTCAAAATCATTTTATTTCAGAAGCGTTATGTAAGAAATTAAAACTAAAGCCTGATCAAATAAATATTCCCATTATGGGCATTAATCAAATTCAATCATCAGTAAATAAATCGGTTAATGTTCTTATAAAATCACGATGCGAAAATTATTCTGCAAATTTAAATTGTTTAGTAATAAAGGAAATAACAAGCAAACTGTCCCATCAAAATATATCTCAATTTATTCATATTCCAAAAAATATTACTTTGGCCGATCCTACATTTGCCTTCCCTAATAATGTAGACATTTTAATTGGTGGACAATTATTTTGGGATTTATTAATGCTAGAAAAAATTCAATTTTCCAAAGACCAACCGTTTTGGCAAAGAACAAAATTGGGTTGAGTAGTAGGTGGTACAATTCAAAATAAACTACTCCAAACACAAAACAAACTACAATGTAATTTAAACATTAAAGCATTAGACAAATCAATTAAAAAATTTTGGGAAATTGAAGAAACAAATATTAAGGTTTTATCTAAGGATGATCAAACATGCGAAGCTCATTTTATTGGCACTCACGCGAGATCTGCAGATGGTAGGTTTATAGTACGTTTACCATTAAATGATGATCCAATAAAATTAGGGGAATCTAAAGAACAGGCAGTAAATCGATTTTTATCTTTAGAAAAAAGGTTAAATAAAAACCCGCAATTACAAATAGCGTACCGTAATTTTATGAAAGAATATTTAAAATTAGGAAACATGGAATTATTAGATTATAACTCATTGCAAAAAGAAATGAATCCACAGTTTTTTCTACCTCATCATGCCGTAGTAAATAATAATAGTAGTACAACAAAGGTAAGAGTAATTTTCGACGGTTCCGCAAAATCGACATCAAATGTTAGCTTAAACGATTTATTAATAGCAGGTCGTACTATTCAACAAGACCTTTGTTCAATTCTCTTAAGGTTCCGCACTCATGCAGTTGCTTTTACCGCAGATATTAAAAAAATGTACAGACAGGTTCTTATTCACGAATCCGATAGAAAATTCCAAAGAATTATTTGGCGCAATGATCCACAAGAAGAATTAAAAACTTATCAATTAGCAACTGTAACTTACGGCACTACTTCTGCTCCTTTTTTAGCTATACGTTCGCTTCATCAAATTGCCTTAGAACATAAATCAGTTTATCCTACAGCATCAAAAGTAATACTCAATGATTTTTATGTTGACGACTTGTTAACAGGAGCTAATACTGTAGACGAAGCAATTAAGTTACGGAATGAAATTCTATTGATATTATCAAAAGGTCAATTCGATTTAACAAAATTTGATTCAAACAATAATAAACTGTTAGAAGGTATATCAATATCTGAAAATACGACAATCGACTTTATAAAACATGTAGAATCTAAAACTTTAGGTTTAATACGGAACCAACGTACTGATACGTTCAAATACAAAATAACAAAAATTTCGATTTCTAATAAATTAACAAAAAGAACATTGCTCATCTCTCAAATATCACAAACATTCGATCCTCTAGGTTTAATAGGTCCAATTATTACGACAGCAAAATTAATTATGCAAACACTCTGGACTCTAAAATTAGAATGGGACGATCCAATACCAAATCCTCTAAAAAGTAAATGGTTTCAATTCGTTGATGTTTTACAAGCTCTTGAAACAGTTGAGATTCCGCGAAGAGTAACTTGTTTGCAACCTTTTCAATTTGAAGTGCATGGATTTGCAGATGCTTCTGAATCCTGTTACGGCGCATGTTTGTATTTACGTACAGTCAATCAAGATCAAACCATTTCTGTGAATTTATTATGTTCGAAATCGCGTATTGCACCTTTGAAAAAAATATCTTTACCACGTTTGGAACTCTGTGCAGCTCTTTTACTGGCCGAATTAGTAAATAAAGTAATTCCAGTTTTACAATTAGACATTTATAAGACATATCTTTGGACAGACTCAATGATTGTACTCGCTTGGTTAGCTGCAGAGTCATCACGATGGACTACTTTTGTAGCGAATCGAGTATCACAAATTCAAAATTTAACCACCTCTTACGAATGGCGTCACGTTCCTTCAAATTTTAACCCTTCTGATTTAATTTCACGTAGGACCACCTCACTTAAATGTATAACATCTGATTTATGGCTACATGGTCCAAGGTTTTTATTAAATGACACACACAAGTGGCCAAGTAACTCGCTTAAAGACAATAATTTTGATTTGCCCGAACAAAGAAATATTAAATTTGCTACATGTACTACAACAACTACAAACAATATTTTTTTCAATTTAATACAGAAATATTCTTCATTTACAAAACTACAACGAATTATATCTTATATACTCCGATTTAAAAATAATTGTTTAAATTTGAATAAGTGTTTATTACCCTATCTAACATACAAAGAACTTAATCAATCAAAAGTATTTATTATTAAACTAATACAAGAGCAAGCATTTAAATTCGAAATTAATCATTTAAAAAATAATAAGGAACTTCCACGAAATAGTAAAATTATTTCATTAAACCAATTTATAGACACTGAAGGCATCCTTCGGGTAGGTGGAAGACTACGAAATGCAAGGTTGTCATACGATACAAAATTTCCAATTCTTTTACCGCGCAATGACCACATAATACATATACTTGTTAGGCAAGAACATCTCGACCAATTATATTCGGGTCCATAAACTACATTAGCCACTTTAAGGTTGAGGTATTGGCCAATCTCAGGACGAAATGTTGTGATAAAAATTATTAATAAATGTGTGACATGTTTTCAAAACAACCCTAAAATGCTCGAACACAAATTGGCGACTTACCCAAAGAAAGATTAGAACTAACTCGGCCTTTTTTTAATACGGGAGTTGATTACGCCGGTCCACTTAAAATTAAGGAAAGTCGCGGACGCGGAAGAAAACGACAATTAAAGGTTATATCGTTTTATTTGTATGCTTGGCTTTTGTAGCCATCCACGTAGAACTCGTGTCAGACGCAACTTCTGAATCATTTTTAAACATTCTTAAACGTTTTATTTCCAGGCGTGAAATAATTGCAAATCTATATTCGGACAACAGAACTACTTTTGTAGGAGCGTATCGTGAATTAAGGGAATTATTCAGATCAAATTCGTTTACCAATATCATAAAAAATTTAGCTGAAAAAAATATTACGTGGCATTTTATTCCACCACGAGCTCCACATTTTGGCGGACTGTGGGAAGCAGGTGTGAAAAAGGTAAAATATCACTTAAATAGATTAGAGATACATTATTGACATATGAGGAACTTTATACTCTTTTGACACAAATTGAAGCATGCATTAACTCTCGACCACTTTTCCCCATATCCAACGATCCAAATTATCTCTCCGTTCTAACTCCTGCACATTTCCTCATTGGAGATTCGCTGATTATCCCAATTGAAGAAGATGTCACCAACATTTCAACCAATCGTCTTACACGTTGGCAACACATTTGCAAAATCAAACAACATTTTTGGAAGCGTTGGTCAACAGATTATTTAACGGAATTACATCCTCGAAGCAAATGGCATCGCACGGGCACTCAACCAGTAGTAGGCACAATGGTTCTTCTACGCGACGAACAACTTCCACCTAACCAATGGGCATTAGGAAGAATAGTAGAAATATATAAAGGAAATGATGACTTAGTGCGAGTAGTGTCAGTTAAAACAAATAATGGTATCTTCAAACGTGCAGTGACTAAATTGTGTTTGTTACCAATAAATTAGTGTTTTAGTGATTTGATTAAATTTTATATTTTTTGATAAACTTCATATATTTAGGAAATATAAGAATGTAACTTTTTTAATTTTCCATGTTTTGTTTGTTTAGAAATGTAATTAAGCTCACATTTTTTATGTTTTGAAAGGCAAACCTTTCAAGATGTGGTGGCATGTCGGTGCCTTTACAGTAATTTTAAGTAGCAGGTATAAGGGTATTTAACAGCAACGACTTTCGCGCCAGCCGCTGTTCTGTGCTGACCGTTTGTACGAACTCTACTGAAGTAGTGATTTAAGATGTTAAAATTAAAATTATCATAACCGCAAGAAACCTTTTATTTGTATCACATGCGAGCCGAAACAGCAGATATAGCTGGCGTACAACCATTATAAATGAATGTGAGAAAGGGCATGTTACTTAAGGTTTTGATATGATGAAACTTTAAGAAAATTTGAAAATAACATGACAAAAAATGTTAAAATAAAATATTATACAACGAATAATAATAACAAATTGTTATGCGATTTATCTCTACGTATATTCGAGTTATGTGTAAAAATTCTCTGGTTCCACTTTAGCAATAATACAAAATTTTAATTTCAATATAGAGAAGTATGTGCAGTGCAATATCCATAATCCGAACATTCCAGTAATCCGAACTGGCCCACAGTGTAATGACCAATGGACAAAAGTACAATTTTTTTACCTTTTTTGTGAAGGTATTTGGTAAGATATATGTGTTTATAAAAGAATAATAAATGCCTAGAAAGATCCTAAATAAGTAAATATTGACACACATTCATATTTATTTATGTGACCGGCCAAAATGTGTAGTTTAATTCCAAAATATTTTTTTAAAATATGTTTTCTATATGTAAACATTTAATTTCTATGAAAAAAAAAAAACAAAAAACATGCACGTCAACAAAAGTTTAATAATTTGAAAATAATCAGATTTTTAAACATTAAATAGTAATAGAGCCTTGTTAATTAGAAATACAATGACAAAGATGTTAGAAAAAAATGTACCCCCGAATGTTTGTAAGATAGATGACAGCTACATTTTGACATAAACCGATTACAGCGCCACAGTCCACGAGATCCTGAAAGACTTATACAACCTAGTAGCTTAGCATGCCAAAGAAGGTACGTGCGGTAAAAAAAAACTAGAGATAGAACAACAAATATTAACATTTATGTATTTAAATAAACTTTACATTATTTCTAGTTTTGATTTATTTACCTATATTTGATTTAAAATTAAAAAATGTCCAAGGTGTCTAATGCAAAAGAGCAAGGCTGTAAAATAAACACATTTTGTCTTCGGCTGCTTATTTTGCTACTACCCACGCCCCTCTCAGACGATTGTAGAGCTGCTGCATAAATGTTCTAATCGAATGCTACTTTTCGCTAGTATGCTTACACATACGACTTTTTAAAGAGGACATGTTAGTAGTATAGTAATCACATGTATTGCATTTAAATGGTGATTTGCCAGTGTGCTTACTCATATGGTTTTTTAAAGACAACTTGGTAATAGTACAGTAAGCACATATACTGCACTTAAATGGTATTTCTCCAGTGTGCTTACGTGTATGTAATTTTAAATGCCATTTGGTGGTAGAGCAGTGGTCACATATATTGCATTTAAATGGTTTTTCACCAGTGTGCTTACGTTTATGTAATTTTAAATCCCATTTGGTGGTAGAGCAGTGATCACACATATTGCATTTAAATGGTTTTTCACCAGTGTGCTTACCTATATGTATTTTTAAAGCTGACTTTGTGTTACAGCCATGATCACATATATTGCATTTAAATGGCTTTTCACCAGTGTGCTTACGTATATGTATTTTTAAATCCGATTTGGTGGTAGAGCAGTGATCACATATATTGCATTTAAATGGTTTTTCACCAGTGTGCTTACGTTTATGTAATTTTAAATCCCATTTGGTGGTAGAGCAATGATCACATATATTGCATTTAAATGGCTTTTCACTAGTGTGCTTACGTATATGTATTATTAAAGCTGACTTTCTGTTACAGCCATGATCACATATATTGCATTTAAATAGCTTTTCACCAGTGTGCTTACGTATATGTATTTTTAAAGCTGACTTTGTGTTAGAGCCATAATCACATATATTGCATTTAAATAGCTTTTCACCAGTGTGCTTATGTATATGTTTTTTTAATTCCATTTTAGTGATACTGCAGTAATCACATATATTGCATTTAAATGGTTTTTCCCCAGTGTGCTTACACATATGCCTTTTTAAACTCCACTTGGTGGTACAGCAATAATCACATATATTGCATTTGAATGGTTTTTCACCAGTGTGTTTCAATTTTACATTTTCAAGAACCAAGTGTTGAACCAAAATAGTCTTATTGTTAGTGTTGAAGTTGCAGTTGTAGCAATAATACAGTTCTGTTTTTGAAGATTCCTCAATGCATACAGGCACTTCTTTATTGATTTCCAAGTAGTTATCGCTGATGATTTGCAAGTTTGAAAGTTCGACTTTAATGTTATTGGCAAGCACCTCCTCTTTAATTGCACCTTGTTGTCGCGAGTCTCTTATAGTCGTTTCAGTTTGTATACACAGCTGCTTAAATTCATATATTTCTTCAATTGCAGTCATACATCTGTTACAAGCAATTGGGTTTGGTGTGATGTTTAGATCCTGTTAGAAAGTTTATTTTAGTGGATAAAATATAATCAATTGTATTGTACTTACAATTTCTGGTAGAAGGTTCAACAATTTGAATTGTAGCATTAACTTATTATCCTTATTCAGAAAGTAATACTGCTCAGTTTCTACTATTTCTAGCAAACAAATTCGACAAGTTTTTGATTTTTCTCCACTGCTTTCGTACATTTTGCTCTGATTCATAAACTCTGATTCGATGTGTTGTGTAGTGGTGTAGTGCTGCCAATTGTCGCAATTTCCCACAGAAAAATTAAAATTTATTTTGTTGGTATACACGCAGCTACATTCATCTAGAAAACGTACAAAACTGTTTTTAAATAAAAAAAGGCGCGAATTGCAGTAATATTTTAGATAGTAAATTTTTTAAATTTAGAGGCTGTGTTTGTTAATTACTTGTTAAAACGTAATTTATTAAGAACTACGAATAAGCTGCAGTATGTTTATTATATGTAGACATATTGTGATTTCAGTAAATATAGTTAGGTTATGGATTGTCAATGTGTAAACAATCCGTGTTGTTTTTATACAATTATACGTATTTATCCTGTATTTATCTGTTGGATAAACGAAAGGATACTGATAAACGTTCCTTTTTATGTTCTCCGTCACTGCTCAAGGTTCCGTTTAACAAGTGATGCGGTGAATGGGGAACACCACCCCTGTACATATTGAATTCAATCGACCTATTCACTATTCTACACTTTCGCAATTTGAATGCGATTCGTATTTAAATTAAATGCGAATACGCAGCCTAGGATGTATTCTACACTTTCGTATTGTTAAAACAGATTCGTTTTAAAATTGGAGAAGAGACATTTGGCGACGTCGCGTTAAAAAAATATTTTGCGCATGCTGTATACGTAATTTGTAGTAGAAAGTGCGCTTAATTTTAAACGATAATAAACATGTAAGTGCCGGAACAGAAAAGACTGTTAATTTTAACCGTAAAAAATGATATAAACTTTTTAAAAAAACTTTAAGGCAAATTTTAGAAAAGGTTAATTCATATCTAAAAAATAACTAGGTATATAGTATTTTGCACACAATACATTATTATACAAAGTGTGTCAGAAATACGTGAGTTAATTTTAACTCATAGAAGAACTCGATAAGAATACAAGAAGGATACAGAAGCTACTATGCAAATAAAAAAATACGTGAACAGTATAAATGTTAAATCCAGATTTATAAGACCTTGATAAGACCAGTAGTAGTATATGCGTCCGAGACATAGACCAAAAAAGAAGAGGACGAATTAAGAATTTTCGAAAGAAAAATAAAAATAAGGCGAATCCTAGGACCAATCCACACGGGAGAGAACGAATATAGACTAAGAATGAATTTTGAGATAAGAGACCAAATGAAAGGAAACCGTTAACTATCTAAAATTCCAACGAATAAAATGGCTAGGCCATGTAATGAGAAAAGTTAAAACTAAAACAATAAGAATAGTAACCGAATGCCTGTACTAGATATCATTGGTGCCGTCGAGACAACACGTTTGAATCCAACACAAGCAAAAGAATTTAAGTGGAAAATCAGAAGTGCTCTAGAGAAGAAGAGAAAACAACACACCAACATCACTAAACATGAGGAAAAAGCTCTCACAAATTTACGGAAGAACAAATGCATTAAAATACTTCCAGGCGACAAAGGGGCCGCAACTGTTATCATGGATGCCACCACCTACGACCAAAAAATTGAAGACGTCTTAAATCAAGGGAATTACCGCAGACTGAAGAAAGATCCGACAGCAAGCTTGGAGGGGAAGATCTATCAAGTCCTAAAACTATACGAAAGACATCTAACACCAAGGATGAGAACGATGCTAACACTACACTACAGCAAACCGCCGCATCTATATGGACTACCGAAGATACATAAAAACAACATGCCGCTTCGACCGATAACCAGCTCAACTTGAATACAGTGTTCAAATCATCGACCACCATTAGGAGTATAATTTCCAACACAAAGCCACAAACAAGTCGAGATTCCCAAAACTGTATTTACCAAGTTCCATGTGAATGTGGCAAGTCATACGTGGGGGAAACCAAAAGACCACTTGACATCAGACTGAAAGAACATCAGACGCACACACAGAGAGGAGAGACTTCTAAGTCCGGCATCGCGCAACATTCGTGGGATAACCAACATCGAATGAAATGGTCGGAAGCAAAAATCATACACAGAGAGGAACATTGGTACAAACGGAAATTTAAAGAAGCGGCATTCATCAACAACAACAAAGAAATTTTCAGCCAGCCAAGTGCCGAGATAAGCAACATATGGAAACCACTAATCGAATCTCTAAAACAACTTAAACTTCACTAAGTAATTTTGTTAATTAATCTGTTACGCGATTTTCTACGCTTGAACGCTTCATCGAACATGTCTTTAGTATATAAGCTCCAGTAGTTTCTAAGTTTGTTAGTATTCACCTAATGACGATTGCAGATACCACAGCAATCAAACCGTTGTGTATATTCGTTTGAAAATAATAAACAATGAAAGTTCAGCAGAATGTTATTACTTCGCATCAAGCAACATATATTGTTTCATTGGTTTAATACATTCAAACAAACATCCTAAAGAAATCCGTTTTAAAGCCTGGGATGTAAAGACATCATTTGGATATAAAACGAACGTCCCTGGGACGTCGTGTGTTTACTGCAAGGAACATAACCGCATTTTATGCTAGAATTGAATACGTCAAAGATCATGGATGAGAGAGAATCTAGAACAACCGTTCGCAAAATGTTACAGTGGATTCTGTCAGGTCCAGGAGCTTTTATTATTAGAAATTTTGCTAGCCACCACGGTTAAACCGTTGCTGGTAACTCCAAAGTCCTATCGAGAATTACTATGCAAGAGAGATTGGGATCTTATTTGGGCATGGTAGAGGTTTTTCGTCGAGGGTTCGTCGTCTGGAAATAATGTGGATACTATATTACTTTAATCGTCTTGTTCTGAGATGGTGTATCTGTCACCGTGTTTAACATTGAAACACGGTCCTGGTCATCACTTCACAAAACATCTCACAGTGGTTTACAAAAGAAAAACGACTCCTGTGGACCAAGAAATACAAAACATGGACAGTAGATGCTGAGTGGGTTAAAATGTTATGGTCAGTTGAATCTAATCTAGAGGTATGTTTAAAATAATGCTTATTAATATTCATTTTTGTAGTTTTTTAAAATATAATACACGGTGTCTCCTACAAAAAAAAACAATTCTACAATCGTTAATTTAAATAATTTAACGTTAGGTTTTTAGGTAATCAGATTGCGTTAACCTACTGTAAAATTATAGTGGTGGTAGCATTATAATTTGGGGTTGTATGTCAGCCGTCGGGGAAGTGTATTTATGTGAAGGTCGCATAAATAGTGGTCGCTTTATTTCGATGTTGTAAGAAGTTTTAGAACCATCCTTATAAAAATTATTTTATGAAGACGACCCGGAATATTTTTTCAGGACAATGCTCCCTGTCACAAACCAAAAGAAGTACTGCGATGATTTAACGAAAACGTTTAGGTGCTAGAATTTCTCCCACAGTCTCCTGATTTGTAACTGAAGTTGAGAGTAATTAAATTTATTTACTGTCAAAATCAGATCTAAATAAATTTTTGTTCAAGGTTGGAACGACTTCAAAAACAAAAAGATTGCTAGAGGCGTTTCATTATGTCGTGAACTGCGGCTGTGAGTTTAATATCGGAATTATTAAACTAAAAATTGAAAAAGGCTAAGTTAGAGCTTCCTAAACTTTTTTATCACTAGGTATGGCGAGGGAAAAGAAATAAAAAATTTCCTCGCTATATTCCATAATACGGGATAAGTAACGGATATGTTGTTATGCAGCCAGAATTGCTGATATCCGTTTTTAAACTAAACCTTAAGTTCTTCGTTTGTATTTAGTTGAGTCAGTTCCTCTTGTATTATGACATTCGTTTTTTCTATGTCACCATATGGGTTAATTATCCACGGTGGTATTACCATAGTCAAAATATCCTCAAACCTAGTTTCAAAATCTGAATAGAAGGCATGTCTGTGACAAATTGAAGAACTGGGAAAATTCGCCCCGTTCAATATTTTGCTTCAGTAGTTTAACTCTGGCAAGAAACGCTGATTAGATGGACTGTGTTTTAATCAAATTTAGACTGTCGCCTTGTAACTGCAAATTCTAAAATATAGTCTCAAAAAGTGCAAAAAATCTTGTCAAACATAAACCTTTCGACAGCGAGCGTACTTTGTGTGAAGGAGTAATTGATGAAAGCGTTCGTCATTTTCTTCACACAACTGCGCAAATAACTACATATTCAACGCGTTGCTTCGGATTCGGTTAACTGCATCAGTGACTATAATTGAAGAGATTCATGCAATCTAACACTAAAATTTTTAGCAACTAAATGTTGTCGGTGGATGACGCAATGTATTGCTAACACCCCTGACACATTTTGTTTTAAATAGCTTATAAATCAACGATAACGTCCAACCATGGCAGGTGCTCCATCTGTAGCTACTGATATTATATATTTGAGAAAGGGATTGCTTTTTCAATGAAGTAATCTTTCAAAACATGAAATATTGATTCACCTTTAGTGTCAGTTGTCAAAGTTCTTGCGAAGAGCAGTACTTCGTAGATTCCTTGATTCATAATAAAACGAGCATTGTCAATAATAATGCTGCATTACCAGGTAAAGTTGACTCGTCCAGTTGTATAGAGAAATTAGTCGTTTGCAAATAATTACACAAAAAGTTTTCAAACGCCCGCAAACCACCCACATAGCACACTGCTATCCCTCGAGATATATAATATATTTTATTTTTATTGCACAAAAATATTACAAAACCTTAAGAAAATCCTTAGTTAAAAAGAATCCATTTTGTTTAACAATAAGTATTAATATTTAAGAATAGAGACGATTAATTTTCTTAATTGCATTTCTTTTGACCTGGACTGGTGTTAGAAGATTTTTTTCCAAAACTTCTAGAACAGTTATTATACTAAAACAAAAATAAACAGAATTTTAATTTACTCAGTATAAGTGGCCAAGCAATTGGTTCCCGTGTAAACAGGGCCGGATTTAGGGGAGGGCAAGCGGGGCTACAGCCCCAGGGCCTCCACAAAAGAGGGGCCCCCACAATAGAGACTTCGAAAAAAAAAATTTCAAATTCAGACTAGTAAACACTAGTAAACAACTTTTCCTTTCATATTTTATTTTAATAAAATAATCTATACTTGGTTTCACAATAAATTATTTATTGGAAAACTCGATTGAAAAAAATTGTTCATTTTATTTGGAAAATAATTTGGGGCTAAGGGGCCTCCACTCCTTTGTTGCCCCGAGGCCTCTGTGCGGATGCATGGTGTGTGGTATAACCAAAAGGCAACAATGATCATACATCATGTATAGTACACGCAGTTACGCAGGGGGTATTTACTTCATATAAATTGCCAAAAAGGTGCGATTTTTTCGCCACCTATTGGCTGCCCATATCAACTATATAACGTTTATGGTTAGAAACTAAATGTATTGATTATTTTAGTAAAATCCCTAAAATTGTAACTAAAAGTGTAAGTAAAAAATACAAAGTAAAATCACGTCATAAAAGCGCCAAAAGCAGCATAACCTCAACAAAATGGTACTTAAATAAAAGTGATAAAGTAAAGTATTTAATTAAAAACAAAGCAAAGTATATAGGCCTCTTTCTGGATAAGTGCATGTCACGAACAAGGCATCTCTACAACGTTGCAGCGAGAGCATCAGCAATCACACCCAAGTTGTGCTCGATTATGGGATAACAAGCTGTTAGTTTACAAGACGAGTCACTATTATCTTACACGCGGCGAAGAGCTATACAGAGAAGGTTCAGCGAACCTAAAACAAGGCATTACGACTTGTTGCTAATGCACTTTGGTTCATACGAAACAACCAACTGCATTGGGATCTGCTGGTACTCACCATCGGGGATCAACTTTAGCAGACAGCACAGAAGTTCGTAGAAATGATTCCGACACATCCCAACGAGGGGGAAAGAAAACTGGCGTTATGATTTGAAGATGCTGCATATGTAAAGGAGACCGAAACACGTTCTTAATAGATGAGTATCCAAATTTTGCTTGAATTAAATTTTTTTCAAATTTACAATTAAACTATAAATTATATTATGAAGAATTATATAAAAATTGTGTAATCAAGTAATCGGTAATGAAATATGTAACTTATATACACAATGGTTATATGCATCCCAGTTTGAACTGATTCTAACGAGCTTATACGTTCACATAAATATTGAAAATGGCCACAAGATATTATTAATTTATGTTTATTTTTTGTTATCATTCACATAATTATTATTAAAATAACTAACAATCAATAATCGAAATAACCTTTTTTTATTATGTAAAGTCTTTATCTGTAAAATTGTTTATATCTATGTATATATTTTGTATCTGTTATCTATTAATGTAATTTTGTAAGAATTTTAATATACATTTTTATTTTAAAACGAAATATTTTTTTATTTATAAAAATGAAATACAAATATGCATAATAATTATAATGGATATGAGATGGCGCTGTACATGTGTAGATAACTATAAAATGCTTAAATTAGTTTAAATTAGTTCGTTGGGCAGCCTATGGCTGTCGATAGTGTCGATACGATATACATTTTTTTATACACTGAGTGTATATCCCCTGCAGTTACGTTACTACTGTCATAGGAGTAGCTAGTGCAACTCACGGTTATATTCGTTTTATATTTAATCATAAATCTATTGTATTCTGTAGTTAATAATAAACTCATAAGTAATATAGTTTAATTAAATAAAACTACAACATGGCGCAGTCGGTAAAGTAAAAATTGTGAGTGCAAGTAAAAAAAAAAGTGCGAAAAAAAAGTGATTGACTAATTAAAATGGGTGACAGCCAAGGAATAACCCCGATGAAAGCTGGAGGAAACCAGGCCGAGAACTGGAGGTTATGGAGGTCTCGTTTTGAAAATTATTTAACAGCTAGCGAGATTGTGAAAAAAGAAGAAGCGACCCAATGTGCACAATTACTTCACTACATAGGGGAAGAAGGGTTCAAGATTTATACAACTTTCAAAATGGAAGAAAGTGATAAAAATAAGTTACAACCACTTCTTGATAAATTCGAAGCGCACTTCTTACCGAAAGAAAATATATCGTACGAGCGTTACAAATTTTTTTCGTATCGTCAACAAGAAGCACAAACGTTCGAACAGTTTATAACCGAATTAAAGAGTCGAGCCATGAAATGTAAATTAGGAAATTTACAAGACGAACTCATCAAGGTAATGATCATCTGTGGGGCGAACAGCGCTAATGCGACAACGATGAGAGAAAAATTACTGCAAGATGACACCTTAACACTAGAAAAGGCGATCGACCTATGTATAATAATTGAAACTTCGAAAGAACAAACGGGAGCCATAGAATCCAGCGAAATGAAGAAATTCGAAAACGTGGAAACTGTACAAAAATGCAACAGGGGCCGAGGACCAACAAAAGCCGACAACGTATTAGTTCAGAAAACTAGGTCAGGTAAACCAAAACAAATAGTAAACTGTAAAAAGTGTGGTAAGAATCACATAAAAAATAATTGTCCGGCATTTGGTAAAATATGTTCTTTTTGCTAAAAGACAAACCCTTACCCAACGGTTTGTTATAATAAAAGAAATAATCCGGAGAAAAATAATAGTGTAAGTGAAATCCGTGAGAAAAATAATTATATGTTCGTGGGCTCTGTAGAAGTAAACGAGATAAGGCACGAACATAAAGCATGGGTCACCAGTTTAGAAATAAATAACAAAATGATTCAAATGAAAATTGATACTGGTGCCATGGTTAATGTTCTTCCCATTAAGATAGCAAATTCTTTAGGAATTACGTCAACGGAAATTAAAAAGACAAACATTAAATTAAATTCGTATACCGGTGATAAGTTGAAAGTATTAGGTACATGTAAATTAACTTGTTTTAAAAACACAGAAAAACATGTCATAACTTTTTATATTGTAAATTCAAACACAAATGCAATTTTGGGTTTAGAAACGTCATTAGAATTAAAATTAATTAAAAGATTAGAACAACAGGAAATAAATTCAATAGAGGTTTCAGAAAATATTAATAAACTAATTCAAAAATATGGAGAAATATTTTCAGGAATTGGGTGTATAAAAGGAGTACCGCATCACATTAAAATTGATAAAAATGTAAAACCTGTGGTTCATCAAACGAGAAAAGTTCCCTTGCAACTTCAAAATAAATTAAAAGATACACTCGATCAATTAGTAAAATCGGAAATCTTAACCAAAGTAAATGGTCCGTCAGAATGGGTAAACGCTTTGGTTATTGTTAGAAAACCGGACGAAAGTTTAAGAATATGTCTTGACCCCAAAGATTTAAACAATGTAATTAAACGCGAATATTGCGAAATTCCGACAATCGAACAAATAACGAGTAAAATGGCGGGCGCGCAGATTTTTAGTACTTTAGACGAAACAAGCGGGTTTTATCAGATTGAATTAGATAAAGAAAGCGCGGATTTATGTACGTTTGGCACTCCATTCGGAAGGTATAAATTTAATAGATTGCCGTACGGAATAAAATCAGCTCCGGAAGTATTCCAAGCTAAATTTAAAGAATTATTTGCAGGTGACGGAGTAGATGTCTATATAGACGACATTGTTGTGTGGGGTAAAAACGTAAAAGAACACAACGAACGTCTAGAACGTGTTTTAAAAATCGCGAAAGAAAATAACGTCACATTCAATAAAAACAAATGTAAATTTGCGCAGGAAAAAATTCAATATATGGGTCACATTATTTCTAATCAGGGCATTGCAGTCGATAAAAGTAAAATAGAGGCAATAATAAAAATGCCTAGTCCAACGGATAAAGCTGGAGTACAACGCGTTTTAGGTATGTTAACTTACGTTAGTAAATTTATCCCTGGATTTTCGGCAACTACATCACCGTTGCGCGAGTTACTACGAAAAGATGTAGAATTTCAGTGGCACGCTGAACACGAAAAAGCTCTGGCAGAATTAAAAGAAATATTGGTCAAAAGTCCCGTATTAAAATTTTTCGATATAAATAAAGATACGATCATATCGGCAGACGCGTCAAAATCGGGATTAGGTGCAGTAATATTGCAAGATGGTCTTCCATGCGCGTATGCTTCAAAATCGATGACAGAAACTCAAACTAGATACGCACAAATCGAGAAAGAGCTTCTGGCTATTTGTTTCGGAGTGACACGTTTTAACGATTACGTGTACGGAAAAAGAGTGACGGTCGAAACCGATCACCAACCATTAATTTCCATATTAATAAAACCTTTAAACAAGTGCCCAGCTAGATTACAACGAATGATGTTGCAACTACAAAAGTATGATCTAGAAATAAGGTACAAACCCGGTAAGCAATTAATATTAGCAGACGCTCTATCAAGAGCATATTTAACAGAATCAGAAGAAGACGCAGAAGATGAAGAAATGCATGCTCATGTCTGTCTTATAACGGAACAGATACAAGCAACCCCGGAAAAAATTAAACAATTCAAAATCGAAACTGAAAAAGACGCGGAATTACAAGAATTAAAGGCGGTAATATTAAACGGGTGGCCAAAAAACTCTAACAAATTAAATGATACTGTAAGACCATACGCCCAATACAAAGCGGACTTAACAGTAATAAATGATTTAATTTATAAGGGACAATGTTTAGTAACTCCAAAAAGCCTGAGAAACGAAATGGTAGAAAGGGTTCACTACAGTCATTTAGGCACAACGAAAAGCCTCAAATTGGCAAAAGAATCTCTTTTTTGGCCAGGTATGTCAAACCAAATTAAGCAAAAAATAGAACAGTGTCATTTATGCTTAAAATATTCAAATTCGTTGAATAGGGAAACTCTTAAATGTCATGATATTCCAAATTTGCCGTGGAATAAAGTAGGGTGTGATTTATTCATAATAAACGGAATAAATTATTTATTGTTAATCGATTATTATTCTAAATATACGGAAATAATTACACTTTATACAAATACAACAAGTAAAAATGTTATAGATAAAATGAAAGAAATATTCGCGAGACATGGCATACCAGTAACCATCGTATCGGATGGCGGACCACAGTTTAAGTCAGGTGAATTCCAACAATTTGCGCGTGAGTGGGAATTCGAACACATAATGTCGAGTCCTACAAATGCACAGTCAAATGGTATGGCGGAAAGACACATTCAGACGGTAAAGAAAATGTTTGTAAAGGTAATAGAAGACAAAAAAGACTTAAATTTAGCTCTTTTAAACTACCGAAATACACCAACTCTTGAAAATGCGTCTCCCGCAGAAATTCTAATGTCTAGAAAGCTTAGAACATTTATACCATGTACATCAAAAATGCTGAAACCTAAAATTGTAAAAAATTACGGGAAACAGATAGAAAACAGTCAATTCAAGCAGAAACATTATTACAATTTAGGAAAAAGAAATTTGAAAAATATAGATTTAAAAACCAATGTATACATACAACTAAATCCAAAAGGCGTTTGGGTACCTGGCATAGTTATAGATAAATTTAGAGATAGGTCTTATAAAGTGAGAACAAATAACGGATCAATTTTTATTAGGAATAGAAAATTCATTAAACCGGTAAAACAAAATGAAAGTTATTTGTTGTCACCAAATTTACAGAAGGAAAAAGAAAACTGTAATAGGGATGATCAACAGATTAAACATTTTATTGAAATAGAACAAAATGAAACTACAAAATTTAAAAAAAATGACAATTCAGTATCAGAGGCTGAAACAAATCAAAATAACAAAGTTTCTTCTTATGGTCGAAAAATTAAACAGCCTCGGAGATTGAATTTGTGAATAAAATAAATAAATAAAACAATATAAAGTTTTATAGTTATACTCTTAAGAAAAGGGGATGTGCGGATGCATGGTGTGTGGTATAACCAAAAGGCAACAATGATCATACATCATGTATAGTACACGCAGTTACGTTACTACTGTCATAGGAGTAGCTAGTGCAACTCACGGTTATATTCGTTATATTTAATCATAAATCTATTGTATTCTGTAGTTAATAATAAACTCATAAGTAATATAGTTTAATTAAATAAAACTACAACAGCCTCCAGACCTTTAAATCCGGCCCTGCGTGTAAAACAGCATTTTTAATCAATTTTGGAAAAACTAGCTCCTTATGATCTCCTCCGCGTTGTCTCCCATATTTTTGTAATTCCCTCTTATCTAAAATTACACATCCATTAAATGTAAACTAAATAGTTAGAAAACCAGTACAATACTTACGGAATTGTTCATATTTTCTTCTGTTTGAAGATACTTTTTCAAAGCGTCCAGTTGTTCTTGAGAGCTTACAGGAAGCTTTTTAGCTCAGTAATAGAAATACCCGCATATTGTTTGGCTAAACAATAAAATTTTTGTTAGAATGACTCTAACCGCACTTTCGCTTATATAAAATCTAAAAGTTAGTTTTTAAATAGTTCATAAAGAATACGAAACCAAGCATAATTACTTACTCCAATCAATATTTTTTCATTATTTTTTACGTATGCAACAATCAAGATCACAGCGAAACAAAACCGTGAGGCATTAGCTAAAACAGCTAAAAAGCCAGTGAAAGATATCCTACAGATATAGTTTTAATGATCTCCTAAATATATCATTTTTATGATACCCCATATGGATATTGTTTAAATGGCCGGAACATAAATCTATGAATTGGCCAAGAAACTGACATCCTCAGGATATTGGGTGCTCTATGGGCATCATCGTTTCTTTTTGTGACGTCGAAGCGAACATTCTGTCCCGCGTGGATCTCTTTTAAAGTTTATCTTTGAGTGTTTGAAAGTATTTTAAATCTTTATCCGTTTTATCAGAGTGACATCTTCTCAGATAATCCTGCAGCTTAGATGGTTTCATAGGGTCACTGCAAAAAAAAATTTTCATTAAAACGTACATAGGCAATTGTTTGTCCGACAATGATGGAATGAAGCCAAGTTTCAAATAATCAACACTGTACTGTCTATATTTCTTTTTAGATTTGAACATGGCATCAGTCATCTGTGGGCAAAATTAATCTATTTAAATAAGACATAAAGTCTAGCAGATGCATATATTAAAAAAGCAAAGTCAAATTTAAATCGTATGGTCTTAGATTTTATGGCAGGCATATGCGTACAACCATTATAAATGAACGTGAGAAGGGGTAAGTTATGAATGTTACTTAAGGTTTTGATATGATGGAACTTTAAGAAAATTTGCAAGCAACATGACAAAAAATGTTAGAAAAAAAAACAAATTGTTATGCGATTTATCTCTACGTATATTCGACTGTCATGTGTAAAAATTCTCTGGTTCCACTTAGCAATAATAAAAAATTTTAATTTCAATATAGAGAAGTATGTGCAGTGCGATATCCATAATCCGAACTTCCGTGTAATCCGAACTGGCCCACAGTGTAATGACCAATGGACAAAAGTACAATTTTTTACCTTTTTTGTGAAGTTATTTGGTAAGATATATGTATTTATAAAAGAATAATAAATGCCTAGAAAGGTCGTAAATAAGTTAATATTGATACACATACATATTTATTTGTGACCGGCCAAAATATGTAGCTTAATTCCAAAATATTTTTTTTAAATATGTTTCCTATATATAAACATTTAATTTCTATGAAAAAAAAAACAAAAAACATGCACGTGAACAAGTTTAATAATTTGAAAATAATCAGATTTTTAGACATTAAATAGTAATAGAACCTTGTTAATTAGAAATACAATGACAAAGGCAAAGATGTTAGAAAAAAATGTATCCCCGAATGTTTGTAAGATAGATGACAGCTACATTTTGACATAAACCAATTACAGCGCCACAGTTCACGAGATCCTGAAAGACTTATACAACCTAGCAGGTTAGCATGCGAAAGAAGGTACGTGCGGTAAAAAAAACTAGAGGTAGAACAATAAATATTAACATTTATGTATTTAAATAAACTTTACATTATTTCTAGTTTTGATTTAATTACCCATAATTGATTTAAAATTAAAAAATGTCAAAGGTGTCTAATGCATACGAGCAAGGCTGTAAAATAAAGATTTTGTCTTCGGCTGATTATTTTGCTACTACTCACGCCCCTCTCAGACGATAGTAGAGCTGCTGCATAAATGTTCTAATCGAATGCTACTTTTCGCTAGGATGCTTACACATATGACTTTTTAAAGAGGACATGTTAGTAGTATAGTAATCACATATATTGCATTTAAATGGTGATTTGCCAGTGTGCTTACTCATATGGTTTTTTAAAGACAACTTGGTAATAGTACAGTAAGCACATATACTGCACTTAAATGGTTTTTCTCCAGTGTGCTTACGCATATGTGTTTTTAAACTTCTCATTTGGGTACTACAGTAATCACATATATTGCATTTAAATGGTTTTTCACCAGTGTGCTTATTCATATGGTTTTTTAAAGACAACTTGGTAATAGTACAGTAAGCACATATACTGCACTTAAATGGTTTTTCTCCAGTGTGCTTACGCATATGTATTTTTAATCTTCTCATTTCGTTACTACAGTAATCACATATATTGCATTTAAATGGTTTTTCACCAGTGTGCTTACGTATATGAATTTTTAAATATGATTTGGTGGTACAGCAGCGATCACATATATTGCATTTATATGGCTTATTACCAGTGTGCTTACGCATATGTACTGTTAAATCCCCTTTGGTGGTACAGCGGTAATTACATATGTTGCATTGAAAGGGTTTTTCACCAGTGTGCTTACGTATATGTATTTTTAAAGCTGACTTTGTGTTACAGCCATGATCACATATATTGCATTTAAATGGTTTTTCACCAGTGTGCGTACGTATATGTATTTTTAAAGATGACTTTGTGTTACAGCCATGATCACATAAATTGCATTTAAATGGTTTTTCCCTAGTATGCTTATACATATGCATTCTTAAACTCCACTTGGTGGTACAGCAATAATCACATATATTGCATTTAAATAGCTTTTCACCAGTGTGCTTACGTATATGTTTTTTTAATTCCATTTTAGTGATACTGCAGTAATCACATATATTGCATTTAAATGGTTTTTCCCCAGTGTGCTTACACATATGCCTATTTAAACTCCACTTGGTGGTACAGCAATAATCACATATATTGCATTTGAATGGTTTTTCACCAGTGTGTTTCAATTTTACATTTTCATGAACCAGGTGTTGAACCAAAATAGTCTTATTGTTAGTGTTGAAGTTGCAGTTGTAGCAATAATACAGTTCTGTTTTTGAAGATTCCTCAATGCATACAGGCACTTCTTTATTGATTTCTAAGTAGTTATCACTGATAATTTGCAAGTTTGAAAGTTCGACTTTAATGTTATTGGCAAGCACCTCCTCTTTAATTGCACCTTGTTGTCGCAAGTTTCTTATAGTCGTTTCAGTTTGTATACACAGCTGCTTAAATTCATATATTTCTTCAATTGCAGTCATACATCTGTTACAAGCAATTGGGTTCGGTGTGATGTTTAGATCCTGTTAGAAAGTTTATTTTAGTGGATAAAATATAATCAATTGTATTGTACTTACAATTTCTGGTAGAAGGTTCAACAATTTGAATTTTAGCATTAACTTATTATCCTTATTCAGAAAGTAATACTGCTCAGTTTCTACTATTTCTAGCAAACAAATTCGACAGGTTTTTGATTTTTCTCCACTGCTTTCGTACATTTTGCTTAGCATTTTGTGTTGTGTAGTGCTGCCAATTGTCGCAATTCCCCACAGAAAAATTAAAATTTGTTTTGTTGGTATACACCTTCATCTACAAAACTGTTTTTAAATAAAAAAAAGGCGCGAATTGCAGTAATATTTTAGAGAGTAAATTGTTTAAATTTAGAGGCTGTGTTTGTTAATTACTTGTTAAAACGTAATTTACGATTAAGCTGCAGTATGTTTATTATATGTAGACATATTTTGATTTCAGTAAATATAGTTAGGTTATGGATTGTCAATGTTTAAACAAACCAGTGGCGTGTTGTTTTTAAACAATTATACCATTGATTATACGTATTTATCTGTTGGATAAAATTTACATACCTCAAGATTTTTCAGAAAATTACTAAATGCAAAAGTTATAATCAATAATGCTTTTGTGAAACACCTCAAAAAAAATTTAAGTCACAGAATGAACTTGCTTAACCAAAATCAATAATAATACACTAAAAACGATTAGAAAACGTAAAGCGTGCCAACAGTCCACCATATTGACAGTTGATTTATCACGTAACTTGGAATGGTTTTTGGCAACGCTGCTTTATTCTTTTTTGTTAGGAACGAGTCTCTGGTTAGGAACAAGAAGGGAACGAGTAATACAAAGGATAATAAGAATAATATAACCTGTGATATAACTGTAATAATCTTTGGGGAACACAGCAAAATGTTCGAACACATGGGAGAAAAATCTACAAACATTTGTCGAATTTGTTTACTAGAAATAGTAGAAACCGAGCAGCATTACTTTTTGAATAACGACAATAAGTTAATGCTACAATTTAAATTGTTAAAGCTTCTACCTAAAATTGTAAGTATAACTGATTATATTCTATTAATTAACTCAAATTTTCTTAGAGGACCTAAACATCACAACGAACCCAATTGCTTGTAACAGATGTATGATTACAATTGAAGAAATATATGAATTTAAGCAACTGTGTATACAAACTGAAACGACTATAAAAAACTTACAATATCAAAGTGCAATTAAAGAGGAGTTGCGTGACGACAACATCAAAGTCGAACTTTCAAACTTGCAAATGGTTAGCGATAACTACTTGGAAATCAATAAAGAAGTGCCTGTATGCATTGAAGAACCTTCAAAAACAGAAATGCATTATTGCTACAACTTCAACACTAACAAAAAGACAATTTTGGTTAAACACCTGGTTCTTGAAAATGTAAAATTGCAACACAACAGTGGAAAACCATTTAAATGTAATATGTGTGATTACTGCAGTAACCGAAGGAGTAATTTAAAAACACATATGTATAGGCACACTGGTGAAAAACCCTTTAAATGTAATAGTTGTGGTTACCGTTGCAGTCGATTAGAACATTTAAAAAGGCATATGCATACGCACACTGGTGAAAAACCATTTAATTGCAATATATGTGATTATCGTTGCAGTCGATTAGAACATTTAAAAAGGCATATGCATACGCACACTGGTGAAAAACCATTTAAATGCAATATATGTGATTATCGTTGCAATCAATCAGAACATTTAAAGTCATATGCGTACGCACACTTGTGGAAAACCATTTAAATGCAATATATGTGATTATCGTAGCAGCAGATTAGAACTTTTCAAAAAGCATATGCGTTGGCACTTTGGTAAATAACGATTCGAATGCTGTGCATTCATTAGAAGGTGCAGCTTTTCAGAGCATTTTTATCAATCTTCGTGCTGCTGATAGAGTACCATCAGAGCCAGAGGAATGCGTTAAATAAGTGTTAAATAGTTTAAAGATAAGAACGTGCGAGGCGAGTTAGAGAAGCGAAGGAGCGGCACTAACTAAATCGAGATGTAAACAAAGAACATTGTACTTCTAATTATTTCTTCAACTTACAATCCTCAACACGCACACATTAACAGCTTAATCACACACGTCCTTACTCAACCGCCTTCAAAACACGAATCTAAAAAAAAATACTATAAATAAAAAGTGAATTATAAATGTTTATTTACTTCTTGGTTTAAAAACGTGTAGAGTTTCTTAGTTTTCGCTTGTGCTTGTTTTTTGTTGTTCTCTGCAAAAATCAACTGTAATGCTTTATCATTTTGGGATTGAAACTGCCTTAATATCTTACTTTCATGTTGGCATCTTTCACCGTGTTTGTCACTCACGGCTCCCATACTTGACGGAAAGGAGGTGAGTGCAAATGCAAGAAATGCGTTTTTAGTGATATTTGCTAACCTAGTTATCTGCTCTATGGTTCCTACCCAGTAACCACACGACGTCCCAGGGACGTTCGTTTTATGTCCAAATGATGTCTTTACATCCCGGGTTTTAAAACGGACCTGTATAGGATGTCTTTAAAAGGACGTCCTCAGGATGTCGATGAAGAACGTACGATGGGATGTCCTATGCGGGAAAAAACAAATGCAAACTTAGTGCGCGTGCCCACTTTCCTTCTTGTTCTCTGGTACCTACTCAACACCTGTACACTCCTTTGGTATATCAATGTGGTACACTCTGTTTGCACTCTGTATCTGTTTTTGTTGGTGTTCTGGCTACTTTATTTATCTGTACTTTTTATTATCTAACGTTTTTTGGGTTTTTTAGTGCATAAACAAATTTATTTGGTAAGTTTTTGGTACCTTGTATTTATTTATAATGTATAAAAATCTTCATTTATAATTATGATTTTGAATTACTAAAAATTAAAAGTTTATTAAAATCAAAAGATCACAATTATTAATAATGGTGATTTAAAACCCCATCTTGCGCGCATACCTATGCGGTGAATTGAAAATATTTATTTTGTTTTTTTCTCAAAAAATTATTTAAAAAATGTTTTCTTTGTATTAAAGGTTTAAAAGTGTGACGTTATCTCACGACTTTTATCGTCGCGATTCACAATAAATTATCCAAAAATGTCAATAAGACCGATAAGGCACAAAATCGCTAATCTAACTAAGAAACTATAACGTTATCGCGTTCTTGGTATTCATAGTTACGATTAGTGTGCGTATTTCTCGTATTGTATTACTATTTCCACAATAATTAGTTAGGTAGTTAAAAATACGTCTAGAAATAATTTTGTTTTTACCTCGGTTTTTACCACATTCCTCTGATGAAATGTAAATGCGAAACGTATAATAATTCTTAATGAATTTGCAAAGCTGACGCGTTTACAAATTTTTTTTAAAAAACGATTTAAACAATTTTTAACTGGTTATAATCGATCATCTCTTATGATTTAATCGATAATAGAATCGTCAAAAAGATCAATCAATAATTCTACAAAAGAAGTATCACTTTATCAATTCTTTAATTTAGAAAAATGTAAATTTATAACAGGAGGAAAGATGTAAAGTTCCTTCTACTTGCCGCGGGTTCGGTTATTGAACAGAATTTAAACACTTCGCAAACGTAGTTGATTTTTAATGATAATAAGGTAAACAGCAGGATATACAATAAACGAAATAACTTTATAAAGTAAAACAAACGTAAAAAATATAGTTTTACACAGCATAGCATGTGTTCACAACGCCAGGTATTGAACGACTACTCCTCAGTCCTTGGTAATCCTACGGGGTTCAACGTTGTTATCACCAGTGGCGTAGGAAGGCACGTTACACTCTCCCCCTTTGATGGCGATAACGTCCCGTTCAGGCATCAATTCCTTTTGCGGGTCTTCCTCTTCTTTGGTCGACCACGTTTTCGTATCGGGATCAGCGGAGCTTGGTTTACTTCGCTTTGGTACTGCGTCAAAGCTGATACATGGTATACACCAAGAGGCACGGTAGGATTATCAGGTGATGCCAGTTGATAAGATACTGGGGATATCTTCTTAAAGATAATATAAGGTCCATCTCGACGCGGGTAGAACTTAGAAGACAATTGTTTAGCGCTACTAATCAATAATCGAGTCGTCACCAACACCTTGTCGTTAACTTGATATTCTACGGAAGGTTGGCGTTTGAGATCAGCGTACACCTTACGTCGATCTTGTTGCAATTGGTGGTCGGTTCTTGCTTCTTGCCAAGTTTGAGCCATTTCTTGTAGGAAAGGCGTAATTTGCGGTATAAAGTTTTCTGTATCTACCTCTTTTCTCAAATCGTGCTGGACTTCGTCAGGAGTACGTAACTCTCGACCAAAAGTTAGGTATGCAGCAGTTTGCTTGGTGGTTTCGCAGTAAGCTGAATTCATCGCAAAGCGTATAACGGGCAATTTTTTGGCCCAAGAAGTATGATCATCTTTTACCATAATAGCTAGACGGGGTTTAAGATCGCGATTCTTGCGTTCCACCATATTAGCTGACGGATGGTATAAAGGAATAAGGTTCTGCTTGATGTTCAAACAATGGCAAACCTTTTGCATTACTGAAGAAACAAATTGACTACCGTTGTCACTAGTAATTTGTCTAGGTATGCCAAATCGAAAAAAAACTTCATTGACGAGAACTTTTGCGCATTCATCGGCTGTAGCTTGTTTTAATGCAAACAATTCGACCCATTTACTACAAGTGTCCTCCACTATAAAAATCCATTTTTCACCAACATAGTCTCAGGTAAAGGACCAAACAAGTCTATAGCCAGAACTTCGAATCGGCGATTGAAAACAGGTGTTTGAACTAACCCAGCAGGTTTATGATTTACTGCTTTGTAAGGTTGACATTCTGTACACGAACTCACATAATCGTATACATAGCGACGCATACCAACAAAATAATATTTTCTTGCTATCCGGTGCAGTGTTCGTTCGGCACCATAATGGGCAGCAGTTGGAGCATCGTGGTATTCTTCTAACAGACGCTTTTTTTCTTGAGCCGGAATAACTAACTGAGCTTCTTCTTCATCATCCGAGGCATAACGATAAAGAACACCTTCAGACATAATGTATCCACGATCAGTCCATTTTTCAAAATCGGCGTTATCTTTACTCTCGAAAGCTTGAATTATCTTCTCTATATCTTTGTCTTGAAGTTGTGCGTCACGAATGTCAGAAGCGCTTCGATGAGAAACATCTATAGATACGTTGCAAAGGTCACAACTCGTCACATCGTCAACATGCTCGCATACCGGTTGTGATAACATGTCGGCTACAAAGTTACATTTACCTGGAAGATATTCGATTTTGAGGTTGTAACCTTGAATTAACATTGCCCACCGAGCAAGTCGACCTGTTGGAGACTTCAAACTTAACAACCATTTTAAAGGTTGATGGTCCGTTGTTACTATAACGGATGAATTGTCTATGTATCCTCTAAACTTGTTTAAACTCCATACTATACATAAAGCTTCTCGTTCAGTGCAACTGTAATTGCATTCAGCAGAAGTTAGAAGTCTTGAGGCATATTCAATAGGCCTTTGTTTAGAATCTTCTCCTTGTAGAAGTACGGCACCTAAAGCATAAGCGGATGCGTCGGTCCTCAGAACGTATGGTTTGGTACTATCATTCTGCTGCAGAATTTCTGGCGAGATTAAAGCTTCTTTTAGTTTTTGAAAAGACTCCTGTTGTCGTGTTTCCCAAATCCATTGCAGCGAAGTTTTCGATGAATCGTCTGTACCAAGAACAGGTTTGAAGAAACGATTTAACATCTTTAACGTTTCGTGGTCTTTTCATAGCGGAAATAGTAGTTGTTTTTTCTGGATCTACTTGAATCCGGTCTTTTGAAATAACGTGTTCTAGATACTTGACACTTGTACGCGCAAAAAAACATTTATCTCGATTTAGTCGCAAATTAAATTTTTTTAATCTGTCAAACACCTTTGTTAAGTCATTTAGATGCTGTTCGAAACTCTCAGATAAGACAATGACGTCGTCTAAATAGGCTAATATTAATATGTCACTTAAACCAGGACGAAAATGATCAATTAGTCTTTGAAACGTCGCCGGCGCGTTTCGTAGACCGAATGGCATTACGCGATAACGAAAAGTTCCAAACGGACACACAAAGGCAGTTTTGTCTCTATCCGCGCACTTTTACCTGATGGTAACCTGATCGAAGATCCATAGTACTCATGTAAACAGTTTTACCGGTAGAGTGCAATAAATCATCTATACGCGGTAACGGATACAAATCGGGTTTCGTAATTGCATTTAGCTTTCGATAATCAACGCACACTCGTACTTCTCCGTTTTTCTTGGGTACAAGCACTACGGGAGAAGCCCAGGGCGTTTCACACTCTTCGATTACGTTATGCTCTAACATTTTTTCAATTTCTTTGCGTAATATTTCTTTGTTGTTAGCCGTCATTCGATAAGGTGGTGTAGATATTGGAGAATAATCTCCAGTGTCGACGCAATGCTCAGCAAATTCTGTTGTACCTCCCCCTTGTTTGAAGATCTCTTGGTTCAAATTTAGCAAAGCGTTTAGTTGAATCACTTCTTTACTACTTAACATAGTACCTTCATCAGCACGAAGCGGGTTGAACGCATGAACCGAAAGAGGAATTGTATTCTCCATAGAGGTTTCAAAATCAAGAACAAAATCTTGTGTAGGGTCAGTATAGAAACACCATTTTCCTTGAGCAACATCGATAACCATTTCAGCATTTTGCATAAATTCAATCCCTAACAATGTTGATTGAACTTGCGAGTTAGGCAAAATGATAATTTTGTAGGTATTACGCGATTCTTTAAAAGTACGTTTACTGTCGCTACCATAACATCTTGTTCAGTGTTACTGCCGTCAGCTAGTTTAACTACAACTCGATCACACACAAATGTTTGATTGTTTTCTTTCAACACTTGTTACAAGCTTTTGGTATTTTACGAACCTGCACGGCCAACTCACAATAGTCGGAGAGAGGGGGGGTTCACAGATAATACAGAAAATATGCTTAAGGGCGCCAGAGCTTATCCAAAGTCACTTCTGTCCCGCTCAAGACAGACGGTATAAACTTGTAACTCAATTTAAGGTTCGTAAGGCTGAAAGAAACGAAAAAAAGAAACTAAGTCGTTAACAACAATTGCACTTTAATTACTCTATAAAGATAAATAGATTAGAATTTGAATAGCATGACAATGAATAATCTTAGCCCGAGTACAAATATAAGCAGGTACTAGAGAGAATATAGAAAATAGAATATCAGCAGGATCGGCAACTTACACTACACGTCAAACAAAAGTGTAACCACCATAACATATATAAATCTTCATCAGTAAATAACATTAATAATGATAATTGACTGTTGATATAATCAGCAAGCGATAAGTCATTTACTTAGACTAATTGAGTAACAATAATAAGCAACAAATCAATTCGAACGTACGATTAGTAAATATAATAAGTCGTGAGTATCACCGTAACGACAACGAATAATTAAGTAAAAATTGACTTACCAAATTCAGGGTTACCTTCAGAAAAACGTTTTCCCTATTGGCTTCCTGTAATTAAACTTCCTGAAAATAATCATGTCTACCTGGCGACTCACAAACTATAAGTAAAAGAAACATTTAAAGGAAAGTAATCGAACCGACACTTATCGTATACTGTTACACTAAATTTTCGTCGACGGTGGTATTAATTTTATTGCCTCCGAAGAGAATTCAATCGTATCCAGTACTTAGGATCTTCCGAACAAGGTGATATTCATTAAGGTATTAATTGCCTCCGAATCGAAATTCTGCACTTGTATCGCAGCGTTCTTAGCTCTACAGCTTCCGATTATAATTTTCCCTTGAAGATTTTAGATTACGATAAGAGTACCCATATTTAGGAGGTAGCACATGGCGTTTGCGTGGATAAACTCAGTTAATTGAGAAGACTTCTATTTTCCATCGTGTCCCAACACGTGGATGATTCGAGAAAACGAATTTTAACTCACGCAGACATAGGTTATCACATGCACGATGTTAAAGTCAAAATGCCGGTATCTCGCCGGATATCGCCTACTCAATACGAAGAGACCAACGAACCCGATAGATGGCGTCGAGAAATATAAAAGTAATTTTTAATTAAACCAATATACAGGGTAATGCATGATTTAAATTTATGCACGTAACAGAATTCCCCCCCCCCTCAGCAAGATAAAAGCGTGGAGCGGAGATAACGAAACAAAAGCTACAATGAAGACAGAAATTTAGGCATACGCCAAGGATAGAACCCTTAAATCCAAAACCAACCCAATTCCAAGAAACCCAACCCCGTGTAATTTCATCAGATTACCACAAATACAGAAGGACGTAAGTATCAAAAGAATTCTCGAGAAAAGAAAAGAATATAGGAAAGGTAGAAGTTTAGACAAGCGTCCAGGACTAAGTAGCCCTAAAATCTCTTTAAACCCCAACCCTTAAGTACAAAACCACCCTGAATACGAAGCCCAGGAAACCCCTCAGGAAAAGGACAAGGTACTAAAGGAAGATGGAAGAGGAACGGTGCCCAAACCCACGAGACTAGGAAATTACCCCAGGAATTCTATCACAGCCTAAGGTTTCCTCGTTGAACTGCCGGACGATTGTGTGGCGTCGAAGTCTTAACCACACCTCAAGCCCTCGCGATAAGATGTAAAAGCGCGTCGTTGGGCCCCCCAACGTTAGTCCACACAAGCGCGCGTCACCGCAACCAGTACTTGCTTGACCGCAATAGTCTTCCTCCCACCCAGGAAGGAATCTGATCCACGATCAGAGGGAACAAGACCCAGGAAAATCCCTCCTACCCTGAAAGTAGATAAAAGAAAAAGAAAAGAAGCATCCCAAAAATTTTGCCCGCAAATCCAAAATAGCTAGCAATTGCTAGACTGTAGCCGGAAGCGGTGCCTGCTGTACAACCACAACATCCTATGCGCCGGTTAAGAAGAATTGGTCACCCCCCGCCAAGCTCCGCCAAGTCCGCCGTTACGGCCCCCGAGAGGTATAATGCCTGGTCCAGATCTTGGGGCTACCGGGTCGGAGACAACCAACCTTCCCGAACGCATAGCCGTCAGGTTCCCACAACAGGCGCCCCCCCACTCATGGTGACAGATCGAAAGAAGAGAAAGAAAGACAGGAAGACAGAAGGAGAAAAGAGAGTACAGATGGTGTTGTACGGCTCGACTACCTCTCCCTAGATAGCCGACCCCGAGTGACCTACCCTACAATGCCCAACCAACCGCCCAAAGTAGATAGAATCGGTGATATCCAAGAGTTTAACTGTAGAACAAAACAAAAGAAACTTGTTTTAAACATTCCAAAAGCCGACAAGCGGGATAGAATAATCCGAGAGTAACCTTACATACTAAGTAAACTAAATAAAAGGAATTCAGGAAGATAAGCCTTCCAAAAGAACCAAAGAAAAGGATAAACTTTCTATCAATGACAGACAACACCGAAAAGCCGACAAAGCGGAACGTAATATATACAGTGATGGCGTTGCTGTCGTTTAAACCACTAACTATACTATACTAGCAAAGCAAACCCTAGAAAAAAAAATCTAACTAAAGATACCATTGCGGAGTTTTGACTCCTAAAGAATGGGAATACTATACTAATTACTATACTACTAAACTTATATTAGGTGTTACTACAGCCAAGGAATAAGGATATCAGATTCAAATAGTCAAAATCAGAGAAGAAAGAGAGAAAAAATTGTCAATCCGAGAGTACATCAGGACCAATAAAAGAACGCTAAGAGTCAAAATATCGAGAAACCGAGAAGTTACTATGCTTCAACCGCTTTCGAGGTTTGTGATAGTTAAAGGATAAGGTATCAGTAGGAAAGAAGTTGAGTCTACAGAAAAATCTGGTTCGTTGTCCGAAACAGCAGGTTTAAGGTCTTTAACATGCCAAATCCCAAGAGAAACTCCATCGTTGTTTGCTAACTCGTATGTCCAAGGAGAAGAAACGCGTTTGATCTGGAAAGGTCCGATAAATTTCGGTGCTAACTTAGCATTGAAATGTTTGCTGGCGTCAGAAAGTACAAAGTTACGTTTCCAAACACGGTCTCCAACGTGGAAACGAACAAAGCGACGACGTAAGTTATACCGATGACCAGTGTTAGCATACGACTTAGATAGTTTTTGTAGAATACTTAAACGAAGTTTTTCATAGAATTCGTTGCGTGGATGTATTGGACGTTCGGGTTCAGGAAGTTCTTCTGTAGAAGAAGGAGGATGACCACAGAAAGCAAAGTAAGGTGATATCCCAATAATTTCATGTTTCGCAGTACGAATAGCGCAACCAATGTGCGGTAAGTGAACATCCCATGAGCGTTGGTTTCCTTTTACATAAGATGCTAACATGGTTTTTACTACCCTATTAACCCGTTCAGCAGGGTTGGCTTGAGGATGGTAACGAGCCGTAAACAAAATAGTAGTGCGATATTGGGCACATAAACGAGTAAACTCGCGACTGCGAAATTGAACGCCATTATCAGAGATAATGTATTGAGGAGTACCGAACAGTAAGAAGATATTTTCCTCTATTAACTTAGAAACCGCAGAAGCCGTAGCCGTGCGCAATGGAAAAAGACAAGTAAATTTAGAAAAAGAGTCTACCACAACCAAGATGTAACAGTTGCCTTTCGAAGATCGAGGTAAAAGACCAACAATATCAATACAGAGTACTTGCCATGGACGTACTGGTTTTGCTCTAGGAGCTAGAAATCCTGGAGGTGCCTTCTGTTCTACTTTATGAGAAGCACACACTGTACATTTCCGAATATATTCAGTAACCTTAGCCCTTAGATGAGGCCAGTAATAATGTTCACGAATACGCGCTAACGTCTTCGTAACTCCACAGTGACCAGCAGTAGGAAGATCGTGATATTGCTGTATAATTAATTTTTGTTGATTCTTAGGAACCACTACTTTCCAATTAGAATGATTCGACGAAGTTCGGAGTGATTTATATGGTAGGCCATCAACTACTGACCATGAAGCAAACTTGCGAGGAAACATCGTAACTCGGTCGATCAGTTTCAAATACCAAGATTCAAAGCCAGATGAAGGTACATTAGGGATTTCAGTCATTGTATCCACTGGTGTAACAGAGCGAGATAATAAATCAGGTACTACATGTTCTTTACCTTTTCGGTGTATGATAGAAAAGTCGTATTGTTGTAATCGAATAGACCAGCGCGCTAAGCGTCCAGAAGGAGATTGTAGTCGATGTAACCAAAGCAGAGAATGATGATCAGTAACTACCGTGATATGAGAGCCTTCAATATAAGGACGAAACTTTTCTATAGCCCAAAGTACTGCTAAGCATTCCTTTTCGGTTGTAGAGTAATTACGCTCAGGTTTGGTTAATGAGCGACTATTATAGCTAACTACAGTTTCCCCTTTATCGGTAGTTTGACTTAACACTGCTCCTAACCCAAAATCTAAAGCATCTGTTTGCACAGTAAAAGGAAGAGAAAAATCTGGACAAGAAAGAATAGGTGCCGAAACTAAGCAATTTTGTAAAGTAAGAAAAGCGTTTTGACACTCTCGAGTCCAGAGAAAGGAAACATTTTTCCTAGTCAAGTTAGTTAACGGAGATATCAAAGAAGAAAAGTTAGGAATGAATCGCCGATACCAACTCGCCATGCCAATCAATCTACGCACTTCAGAGACTTTTGTAGGAATAGGAATATTACAGATCGCAGCAACCTTATCAGGATCGACTAGTAAACCATTTTTGTTGACGACATAACCTATATATTTCAGCTCAGGTCGACTGAAACGACATTTGTCTCGATTTAATGTGAGACCAGCAGTAAATAACCGATGTAGCACTTTCGTCAGAACTTGCATATGATCGTCGAAAGTAGGCGTAGCAATGATGATGTCATCCAAGTATGCAAAACAAAAAGGTTCTAGATCAGCCCCAATAACTTGATCAATAAGACGCTGAAACGTAGCAGGTGCATTATGAAGTCCGAAAGGCATTCGAGTGAATTGAAATAAGCCCCTCTGTGGCACTGTAAAAGCTGTTATCGCTTTAGATTCAGAAGAAAGAGGAATTTGCCAGTAAGCTGATCTACTATCTAAAGAAGAGAGAAAGCGAGCGTCTCGTAAGCGATCTAGAATAGAAGATATGTAGGGAAGCGGATATGCATCCTTTTGAGTCACTTCGTTGACTTTCCTAAAGTCCACACAAAACCGATAAGTACCGTCAGATTTCTTAACTAGAACGATCGGACTAGACCAAGGACTTGAAGAAGGTTCTACTACACCCATTTGTAGCATTTTGTCCAACTCGGTATGAGCTATTGAAAAAAGTAGGAGAAAGAGGATAGTAACGCTGCTTAATTGGTTCAGCCAAAGTCAAGATCCGATGATGTACTAAATTGGTTTGTCCTAGATCCGATGGTTGAGAAAGAAATGCTTGGTCAAGTAAATTAGACAAAGTAATATTTTGTTCCAAGGTTAGGTCAGAGAGAACGTGTAGAACATCAACACTAGGTGCTGATTCTGAAGAAGAATTAAAGCTTCATAATCCCTTACGAAAGTCCGGCACGAAATCCATAGCCTTCGAAAAGTCAATACCTAAAATTAAGGGTTGAGAAATTTCAGGAATAATTAAAGTATTCAATATTGTTACTTTATCTTCGAGACGAAAAGGAAGAGATAAAGAACCTAAAACTGTACATGTCACCCCGTTAGCTAACTTACAGAAGGAAGTCTTTGAATTCAAGAAATTTACGTCCAAAGAGCGTAGTTTCTTCCACCCAGGTCCGCCAAGAATAGTGCGTGAAGCTCCAGAATCTAGTAGTGCTTTGAAATGAATTCCCAAAACCGTAACATTTAGAAAAGGACGTTCGTTGTCGTATCGTTGTTTATCTTCTAAGCCATTAAAAGGTGTATCCAAGTTTAAGAATAATTCACAAGAATCCTCGACTCGGTCCGAAGACTCCAAAGTTATAGTTTCCCGAATTACAACGTGGACAAGAGGTACGAGTTACACCCTGTCTCCCACAACCATAGCAGTGAAGTGTTTGTGGCCTTGAACATTGTGGAGATAAGTGAGCAACCCGGTTGCAGTTCCAACAACGTGTTTCTCTAACAGAAGTAGCAGTAGACGAAATTCGAGAAGTAGAAGCTCGATTATCAGGAGTAGACGAAGGATAAGAAGGACGAGAGCGAGCAGAAGCATTAGCAAAAGTAACTCTAGTAGCAGTTTATACTTAATGATTGGCTGGCGACACTTTGCTTGGCTCCCGTATCCAGAATTCCAAATCCGTGAGAGTTGAAAACGTCAATAAACACTATTGGTCTAGGAGAAGGAGATATTGCGTTTACACTAAATTCACTAAAATTTATAGACGCCGAAGCAGACTCGGACACGTTGCACTTTGGACATTTAGATCGAACGTAACCGGGTGTTCCACAACCGAAACACGAAATTGTCGAAGAAAGCGTAGTATCTACATGTTGAGAAATTGATTCTGTTTTGAGCGACGTAGTTGGTTCACTCTTGTCAATCGCTTTACGAGCAAGTTTTTTGCATTCATCGGTGGAATGACCAAACACTTTACAATAACGGCACCGACCAGTCACTTTACTAGCACTAGGGTCTTTGAGTGGTTTTTCTCCGGGTTTTTTGTCTTCAAACACGCGTTTTTCTACCACAGTCATTTCCACTGATCTCGATAATTGTAATAAGTCATTAAAAGTTTTTATTTTGTCGCGCGAAATCTTTTCACGAATGTGTATTGTATATGTAAAAGACCGTAAACCATGTCTAACTGAATCTCCTCACTTAAAGTACCTCTTGGTAAGTGCGCAAGGATTTGCCGACAATTACAAACAAACACATCGGTTGGAGTCTTTGCACTTTGTTCTAAAGAAAACAGTTCGCGATATACACGGTAGGCTGGTTTCTTGGGTCCAAAAGTTAACCGAAGCAGATCAACTGCTTTTGGCCAGGTATCAGCATTAACGTCATCTTTTACTCCTTGCCACCAGGAAGCAGCAAAGCCGTCTAACAGCATTGGTAATCCTCGGAGTGCGTTAGTATCTGACACATTTGTACACTCTTTATAGGTTTCAATGGCGTCAATAAAAGCATTGACATCTGAATCTTTCTTTCCATCAAAACGAGAGGCACATTTTGAAAAATTTCCTTCTTTCGTTACCGGAATCGCATTTGTCACACGAATGCTTTCTAATAACGCTTGAAATTGAACATCACTCATAGTAATTTGTTCTGTCATCTTTGGCAATTCTTTTGATGAATTTCTCAAAAAATATTGATGGTTATGAGACATACAAGTCTACTCGTAAACTACAGTAAAAATGATAAAATATTTTAGCAAATGTGCGAAGGTTAATGAAATAATACAGAGAAAGATGAATCCGTTAAGAAACAGCGCAACAATACTGGTGCGGATTTAAAAAAACTTTCATAGTAATTGAACCTTGTGCTAAAATTTAAAGTTAATTGCAAACTTGCAAATAAATCTTCGAAAACACGACACTGTGTTTACTTAAACGTTTGATTTAAATAAAAAAAAAAGGTTTTACACATTACAGTTCGCGAAGGGTAAATACCCGTTTATCAAGTAAACTTCTACCTGCTATCGTTGAGGGTCAGAAATATACCATTCCTTGCAACACAAGTATTCGTTGATTTCAACCTTCAAACTCATGAGCATTAAAACACTACGTTCACTATCACTTAATAGGAAAAATTCCGTCAATAATTGATCACTTTTATTAAATTTAATCAGGCCGCGAGTTGGACGCCAGTTTATAACAGGAGGAAAGATGTAAAGTTCCTTCTACTTGCCGCGGGTTCGGTTATTGAACAGAATTTAAACACTTCGCAAACGTAGTTGATTTTTAATGATAATAAGGTAAACAGCAGGATATACAATAAACGAAAAAAATTAGGGCGTGTACTAGTGTACACATGTAAGAAGTGAAACTTCTTTATGGCCTTATTTTTCGCAAAATGATCTACATGCAACTTTTCATAAATTGGTTAAATAAATTTAAATTAGATAAATTTTAAACAAAAGGATTTTATTATCATAGACATGAATACAAATTTTTGTAAATCAATTAACTAATTTTTGTAGATTCAATTTCATATTTCAGTTACCATAAGCCATTAATTACAAAAATATATAATAACGATGACAATGATAGTAATAATTCTATTACAATTAATGAAATGCTGTAATAATCTTAGTAGCAAAAAGTTAAAGTGAAATAATTGTATTATTTGTATTCATGTCTATGATAATAAAATCCTTTTGTTTAAAATTTATCTAATTTAACTTTATTTAACCAATTTCTGAAAAGTTGCATGTATATCAATTAATTGATGTTCATTAAATTAGCAGTCTTATTAATTAATAAATACTATTTTAATGAAATCATATACATTGACCGATAGTTACAATAAGAAACTGAGGTTAACCTTAAATATTTTAAATTTAAAATGTCATCGTTCAATCAGAAACTGAGGTTAACCTTAAATATATTAAATTTAAAATGTCATCGTTCAATCAGAAACTGAGGTTAACCTTAAATATTTTAAATTTAAAATGTCATCGTTCAATCAGAAACTGAGGTTAACCTTAAATATTTTAAATTTAAATTAATAACATATTTCAGAATTTATACTCTATGTCAATTAATTCCACCCAAGTATTAGAAAAATAGATATAATTACTTACTTTTGTTAAAAATCCACTGGAATTAGAATTAAAATAAAGCCTTTGATTTTGTTGATCACTTTAGTATTGATATATTATTTATCACGTCGCTATTGCGTTTCCGTAACCGAAAAAAAAGTTGGCGCGTAACGGAAAAAATGTGACGGTAAATTTTTTTCCAACGCCGATAAAGAAGTTTCACTTCGATAACTTTATAAAGTAAAACAAACGTAAAAAATATAGTTTTACACAGCATAGCATGTGTTCACAACTACGCCAGGTTAGAAATACCAAAATAAGCTTTTTGTATTAAATTGTTATCGACTCTACATGACGATTACCATCTCTTATGTAGTTGCTTTGTTTCAGGCGCTACTTAAAAAAATCGGGAAGAAAGTATAAAAAACTTGGTAAGGAGGGCCAAAAAACGCCGGTATCGAGAAGATAAAAAAATGAAATAATCTAAATTTATTTTAATTGAATATAATTTGAATTATTATTTAAAAATATAGTTTTATGTAACAATAATTTGTATTTTATTTGATAAAGTTATTTTTATTTATTACGTCAAGTCGCAGAGGAGTACGTTAAGTCTCCTTACTGAATAAAAAAAAATAGAAAAAACCACAAAGTAGATGTACTTTAACTGGAAATGGTACTTTTCTTGATAAAAATATAATATACAAATATATAGTACATATCCTACAGTTGTCTAAATGGGACGTCCCGTTGCGGATACGCAAGGATGTCCTATAAGGAGATCGTAGGGATGCACACACTTGTGACAAAAGAACGTCCTATGAATGTCTCTAGAACGTACACAGATCTAAAATGGGATGACTTTGGGACATTCAGTGATCCGCAACATCATGTCCCCGGGAAATCCTTGTTTTTTGGGTTGAAAAAATATTGATTGGAGTAATCAATATTTTTTCATTCTTTTTTACGTACGCAACAATCAAGATCACAGCGAAACAAAAGCGTAAAACATTAGCTAAAACAGCTAAAAAGCCAGTGAAAGATATCCTACGAATACAGTTTTAGTGATCTCCTAAATATATCATTTTTATGATATCCCAAGGATATTGTTTAAGTGGCCGGGACATACATTTATGAATTGGCCAAGAAACTGACATCCTCAGGATATTGGGTGCTGTATATGGGCATCATCGTTTCTTTGTGACGTCGAAGCGAACATTCTGTCCAGCGTGGGTCTCTTCTAAAGTTTATCTTTGAGTGTTTGAAAGTATTTCAAATCTTTATCTGTTTTATCAGGGTGACATCTTCTCAGATAATCCTGCAGCTTAGATGGTTTCATAGGGTCATTGCAAAAAAATTTTTTTTCATTAAAACGTACATAGGCAATTGTTTGTCCGACAATGATGGAATGAAGCCAAGTTTCAAATAATCAACACTGTACTGTCTATATTATATTTAAGTCAAATTTAAATCGTATGGTCTTAGATTTTATGGCAGGTGTCGGCGCCTTTACAGTAATTTTAAGTAGCAGGTATAAGGGTATTTAACAGCAACGACTTTCGCGCCAGCCGCTGTTCTGTGCTGACCGTTTGTACGAACTCTACTGAAGTAGTGATTTAAGATGTTAAAATTAAAATTATCATAACCGCAAGAAACCTTTTATTTGTATCACATACGAGCCGAAACATGGTCCTTCGAGCAAAATACCAGTAAATGAAATATTTTTTAATCCGCAAATCGATACCGCAAAATCTACACCGCAATTTAACACGCCAAAACCCAAATTGGGTAAGTGAATCTCTTCCTACTAATACTAACATTCTTTAATTGCTTGTATGTGTCAAAAAAGTATACAGTCTTCTAACTCAAAACTACTAAATTCATAATTCATTAATTCATAATACTGAAATAATACGTAAATTTTGCATGAAATTCATGCAAATAAAATAAATAGTTACACATAGAATAATTTCTTCAATTCGTTGCAATGGCAGACTTAGATACTTTAATACACAAACGCGGACAAATTAAAGCACGTTTAACGCGACTTAAGACAGCGTATCAAAATTTTCTACAAGATAATGAATTAAAGACTTTAGAGTTTGTGTTAAATAAAACGTTGCCGGCATGGCATCAATACAACGAAATAGCAAACGAAATAGAATTATTAGATCGCGATAATGTTGAATTACATAGAAAAAAAACTGAAGAATTTGAAACTGAATTTGCAAAAACGGTTACTCATATTTCGACCCTAATAAATAACGGTAACGCAGGTACTTCAAACCCGAGCAATGCATGTTGTTCAACTCAAATGCAAAATAATTTCGGTATTGAAGTAAAACTACCGGTTTTAAACTTAAACACCTTTGATGGCCAATACAGTCAGTGGGTAACTTTTTATGACACCTTTATTTCATTAATACACAACAATGAAAAACTAGACAACACTAAAAAATTCCATTATTTGAAATCATGTTTACGTGGCGAAGCAGCGAATATTATCAGTTCACTTTCACTGACATCCGATAATTATAACAACGCACTAATGTTATTAAAATTGCGATACGAAAACAAACGGTTAATAATTAAAACTCATTTAGATTCAATCTTTAATTTACCGCACGTTACAAAGGACTCCGCTTCATCAATTTGAATTTTTTTAGATACATTAAACACTCACTTAAGCGCTTTAAAAACGTTAGGTCTTCCTGTTGACGCATGGGACGCAATTTTGATTCATTTTATTAGTTCCAAACTGGACATTGCCGGGAAGAAGGAATGGGAGTCTAATAAATTTGCCGCGGAACTTCCTACATACGCAGAAATACATGACTTCTTGACAAAACGTAGCTTAGTTTTAGAATCAATTGCAACTGATACCAATTTTACAAGAAAACCATTTATTCCTAGTTCTCAAGAAATCATGTATAATCGCAAATCGGGAATATCAAATAATTTTCTAACCGCAAATACAAGTAAATGTCTAATCTGTAAGGAAACTCACGACGGCGACGTGTATCAGTGCTCTCAATTTAAAAGATTAAGTCCAGAATCACGTTATAATGAAGTTATTAAACACAAAATTTGTATTAATTGCTTAGGAAACCACCATATAAGCAAGTGTCATTCAAGTATGTTATGTCGAAGATGTAACAAAAAACATCACACGTTACTACATCGTGAATATCCTATTTCAAATCACGTAATTCCAAATACCTCCAATGTTCGCGATATAATAACTGCACATTATCAAACGCAGTAGTAAATAACCATTGAAAAATACTAAACCCAGTAGAGACTCTTCTATCAACAGCAATAATTCAAATTGAAGATCACAATCGATTCTTGCATAATTGTAGGTGCTTACTAGATGTAGGTTCTCAAAATCATTTTATTTCAGAAGCGTTATGTAACAAATTAAAACTAAAGCCTGATCAAATAAATATTCCCATTATGGGCATTAATCAAATTCAATCATCAGTAAATAAATCGGTTAATGTTCTTATAAAATCACGATGCGAAAATTATTCTGCAAATTTAAATTGTTTAGTAATAAAGGAAATAACAAGCAAACTGCCCCACAAAATATATCTCAATTTATTCATATTCCAAAAAATATTACTTTGGCCGATCCTACATTTGCCTTCCCTAATAATGTAGACATTTTAATTGGTGGACAATTATTTTGGGATTTATTAATGCTAGAAAAAATTCAACTTTCCAAAGACCAACCGATTTGGCAAAGAACAAAATTGGGTTGAGTAGTAGGTGGTACAATTCAAAATAAACTACTCCAAACACAAAACAAACTACAATGTAATTTAAACATTAAAGCATTAGACAAATCAATTAAAAAATTTTGGGAAATTGAAGAAACAAATATTAAGGTTTTATCTAAGGATGATCAAACATGCGAAGCTCATTTTATTGGCACTCACGCGAGATCTGCAGATAGTAGGTTTATAGTACGTTTACCATTAAATGATGATCCAATAAAATTAGGGGAATCTAAAGAACAGGCAGTAAATCGATTTTTATCTTTAGAAAAAAGGTTAAATAAAAACTCGCAATTACAAATAACGTACCGTAATTTCATGAAAGAATATTTAAAATTAGGACACATGGAATTATTAGATTATAACTCATTGCAAAAAGAAATGAATCCACAGTTTTTTCTACCTCATCATGCCGTAGTAAATAATAATAGTAGTACAACAAAGGTAAGAGTAGTTTTCGACGGTTCCGCAAAATCGACATCAAATGTTAGCTTAAACGATTTATTAATAGCAGGTCGTACTATTCAACAAGACCTTTGTTCAATTCTCTTAAGGTTCCGCACTCATGCAGTTGCTTTTACCGCAGATATTAAAAAATGTACAGACAGGTTCTTATTCACGAATCCGATAGAAAATTCCAAAGAATTATTTGGCGCATTGATCCACAAGAAGAATTAAAAACTTATCAATTAGCAACTGTAACTTACGGCACCGCTTCTGCTCCTTTTTTAGCTATACGTTCGCTTCATCAAATTGCCTTAGAACATAAATCAGTTTATCCTACAGCATCAAAAGTAATACTCAATGATTTTTATGTTGACGACTTGTTAACAGGAGCTAATACTGTAGACGAAGCAATTAAGTTACGGAATGAAATTCTATTGATATTATCAAAAGGTCAATTCGATTTAACAAAATTTGATTCAAACAATAATAAACTGTTAGAAGGTATATCAATATCTGAAAATACGACAATCGACTTTATAAAACATGTAGAATCTAAAACTTTAGGTTTAATACGGAACCAACGTACTGATACGTTCAAATACAAAATAACAAAAATTTCGATTTCTAATAAATTAACAAAAAGAACATTGCTCTCTCAAATATCACAAACATTCGATCCTCTAGGTTTAATAGGTCCAATTATTACGACAGCAAAATTAATTATGCAAACACTCTGGACTCTAAAATTAGAATGGGACGATCCAATACCAAATCCTCTAAAAAGTAAATGGTTTAAATTCGTAGATGTTTTACAAGCTCTTGAAACAGTTGAGATTCCGCGAAGAGTAACTTGTTTGCAACCTTTTCAATTTGAAGTGCATGGATTTGCAGATGCTTCTGAATCCTGTTACGGCGCATGTTTGTATTTACGTACAGTCAATCAAGATCAAACCATTTCTGTGAATTTATTATGTTCGAAATCGCGTATTGCACCTTTGAAAAAAATATCTTTACCACGTTTGGAACTCTGTGCAGCTCTTTTACTGGCCGAATTAGTAAATAAAGTAATTCCAGTTTTACAATTAGACATTTATAAGACATATCTTTGGACAGACTCAATGATTGTACTCGCTTGGTTAGCTGCAGAGTCATCACGATGGACTACTTTTGTAGCGAATCGAGTATCACAAATTCAAAATTTAACCACCTCTCACGAATGGCGTCACGTTCCTTCAAATTTTAACCCTTCTGATTTAATTTCACGTGGGACCACCTCACTTAAATGTATAACATCTGATTTATGGCTGCATGGTCCAAGGTTTTTATTAAATGACACACACAAGTGGCCAAGTAACTCATCGCTTAAAGACAATAATTTTGATTTGCCCGAACAAAGAAATATTAAATTTGCTACATGTACTACAACAACTACAAACAATATTTTTTTCAATTTAATACAGAAATATTCTTCATTTACAAAACTACAACGAATTATATCTTATATACTCCGATTTAAAAATAATTGTTTAAATTTGAATAAGTGTTTATTACCCTATCTAACATACAAAGAACTTAATCAATCAAAAGTATTTATTATTAAACTAATACAAGAGCAAGCATTTAAATTCGAAATTAATCATTTAAAAAATAATAAGGAACTTCCACGAAATAGTAAAATTATTTCATTAAACCAATTTATAGACACTGAAGGCATCCTTCGGGTAGGTGGAAGACTACGAAATGCAAGGTTGTCATACGATACAAAATTTCCAATTCTTTTACCTCGCAATCACCACATAACACATGTACTTGTTAAGCAAGAACATCTCCACCAATTACATTCGGGTCCACAAGCTACATTAGCCACTTTAAGGTTAAGGTATTGGCCAATCTCAGGACGAAATATTGTAAGAAAAATTATTAATAAATGTGTGACATGTTTTCGAAACAACCCTAAAATGCTCGAACAAAAAATGGGCGACTTACCAAAAGAAAGATTAGAACCAACTCGGCCTTTTCTTAATACGGGAGTTGATTACGCCGGTCCACTTAAAATTAAGGAAAGTCGCGGACGCGGAAGAAAACGTCAATTAAAGGTTTATATCGTTTTATTTGTATGCTTGGCTACAAAAGCGATCCACATAGAACTCGTGTCAGACGCAACTTCTGAATCATTTTTAAACACTCTTAAACGTTTTATTGCAAGGCGTGGAATGATTGCAAATCTATATTCGGATAACAGAACTACTTTTGTAGGAGCGTATCGTGAATTAAGGGAATTATTCAGATCAAATTCGTTTACCAATATCATAAAAAATTTAGCTGAAAAAAATATTACGTGGCATTTTATTCCACCACGAGCTCCACATTTTGGCGGACTGTGGGAAGCAGGTGTGAAAAAGGTAAAATATCACTTAAATAGATTAGAGATACATTATTGACATATGAGGAACTTTATACTCTTTTGACACAAATTGAAGCATGCATTAACTCTCGACACTTTTCCCCATATCCAACGATCCAAATTATCTCTCCGTTCTAACTCCTGCACATTTCCTCATTGGAGATTCGCTGATTATCCCAATTGAAGAAGATGTCACCAACATTTCAACCAATCGTCTTACACGTTGGCAACACATTTGCAAAATCAAACAACATTTTTGGAAGCGTTGGTCAACAGATTATTTAACGGAATTACATCCTCGAAGCAAATGGCATCGCACGGGCACTCAACCAGTAGTAGGCACAATGGTTCTTCTACGCGACGAACAACTTCCACCTAACCAATGGGCATTAGGAAGAATAGTAGAAATATATAAAGGAAATGATGACTTAGTGCGAGTAGTGTCAGTTAAAACAAATAATGGTATCTTCAAACGTGCAGTGACTAAATTGTGTTTGTTACCAATAAATTAGTGTTTTAGTGATTTGATTAAATTTTATATTTTTTGATAAACTTCATATATTTGAGAAATATAAGAATGTAACTTTTTTAATTTTCCATGCTTTGTTTGTTTAGAAATGTAATTAAGCTCACATTTTTTTATGTTTTGAAAGGCAAACCTTTCAAGATGTGGCGGCATGTCGGCGCCTTTACAGTAATTTTAAGTAGCAGGTATAAGGGTATTTAACAGCAACGACTTTCGCGCCAGCCGCTGTTCTGTGCTAACCGTTTGTACGAACTCTACTGAAGTAGTGATTTAAGATGTTAAAATTAAAATTATCATAACCGCAAGAAACAGCAGATATAGGCATACAACCATTATAAATGAATGTGAGAAAGGGAATGTTACTTAAGGTTTTGATATGATGGAACTTTAAGAAAATTTGAAAGTAACATGACAAAAAATGTTAAAATAAAATATTATACAACGAATAATAATAACAAATTGTTATGCGATTTATCTCTACGTATATTCGAGTTATGTGTAAAAATTCTCTGGTTCCACTTAAGCAATAATACAAAATTTTAATTTCAATATAGAGAAGTATGTGCAGTGCAATATCCATAATCCGAACATTCCAGTAATCCGAACTGGCCCACAGTGTAATGACCAATGGACAAAAGTACAATTTTTTTACCTTTTTTGTGAAGTTATTTGGTAAGATATATGTGTTTATAAAAGAATAATAAATGCCTAGAAAGATCGTAAATAAGTAAATATTGACACACATTCATATTTATTTATGTGACCGGCCAAAATGTGTAGTTTAATTCCAAAATATTTTTTTAAAATATGTTTTCTATATGTAAACATTTAATTTCTATGAAAAAAAAAACAAAAAACATGCACGCCAACAAGATTGATAATTTGCAAATAATCAGATTTTTAAACATTAAATAATAATAGAGCCTTGTTAATTAGAAATACAATGACAAAGGCAAAGATGTTAGAAAAAAATGTACCCCCGAATGTTTGTAAGATAGATGACAGCTACATTTTGACATAAACCGATTACAGCGCCACAGTTCACGAGATCCTGAAAGACTTATACAACCTAGTAGCTTAGCATGCCAAAGAAGGTACGTGCGGTAAAAAAAACTAGAGATAGAACAACAAATATTAACATTTATGTATTTAAATAAACTTTACATTATTTCTAGTTTTGATTTAATTACCTATATTTGATTTAAAATTAAAAAATGTCCAAGGTGTCTAATGCAAAAGAGCAAGGCTGTAAAATAAACACATTTTGTCTTCGGCTGCTTATTTTGCTACTATCCACGCCCCTCTCAGACGATTGTAGAGCTGCTGCATAAATGTTCTAATCGAATGCTACTTTTCGCTAGTATGCTTACACATATGACTTTTTAAAGAGGACATGTTAGTAGTATAGTAATCACATGTATTGCATTTAAATGGTGATTTGCCAGTGTGCTTACTCATATGGTTTTTTAAAGACAACTTGGTAATAGTACAGTAAGCACATATACTGCACTTAAATGGTTTTTCTCCAGTGTGCTTATGCATATGTGTTTTTAAATATCTCATTTGGTTACTACAGTAATCACATATATTGCATTTAAATGGTTTTTCACCAGTGTGCGTACGTTTATGTAATTTTAAATCCCATTTGGTGGTAGAGCAGTGATCACATATATTGCATTTAAATGGTTTTTCACCAGTGTGCTTACGTACATGTATTTTTAAAGCTGACTTTGTGGTACAGCCATAATCACATATATTGCATTTAAATGGCTTTTCACCAGTGTGCTTACGTATATGTATTTTTAAAGCTGCCTTTGTGTTACAGCCATGATCACATATATTGCATTTAAATGGTTTTTCACCAGTGTGCTTACGTTTATGTAATTTTAAATACCATTTGGTGGTAGAGCAGTAATCACATATATTGCATTTAAATGGCTTTTCACTAGTGTGCTTACGTATATGTATTTTTTAAGCTGACTTTGTGTTACGGCCATGATCACATATATTGCATTTAAATGGTTTTTCACCAGTGTGCTTATGTACATGTACTTCTAGAGTCGCTTTAGTGGTACAGCCATAATCACATATATTGCATTTAAATGCTTTTTCCCCAGTGTGCTTACACATATGCATTTTTAAACTCCACTTGGTGGTACAGCAATAATCACATATATTGCATTTAAATGGTTTCTCACCAGTATGCTTATACATATGACTTTTTAAATGTTGTAATCGCCTGCTACGATAATCACATATATAGCATTGAAATTGTTTTTCACCAGTGTGCTTATGCATATGTGTTTTTAAACCCCACTTGGTGGTACCGGAATAATCACATATATTGAATTTGAATGGTTTTTCACCAGTGTGTTTCAATTTTACATTTTCAAGAACCATGTGTTGAACCAAAATAGTCTTATTGTTAGTGTTGAAGTTGCAGTTGTAGCAATAATACAGTTCTGTTTTTGAAGATTCCTCAATGCATACAGGCACTTCTTCTTTATTGATTTCCAAGTAGTTATCGCTGATGATTTGCAAGTTTGAAAGTTCGACTTTAATGTTATTGCCAAGCACCTCCTCTTTAATTGCACCTTGTTGTCGCAAGTTTCTTATAGTTGTTTCAGTTTGTATACACAGCTGCTTAAATTCATATATTTCTTCAATTGCAGTCATACATCTGTTACAAGCAATTGGGTTCGGTGTGATGTTTAGATCCTGTTAGAAAGTTTATTTTAGTGGATAAAATATAATCAATTGTATTGTACTTACAATTTCTGGTAGAAGGTTCAACAATTTGAATTGTAGCATTAACTTATTATCCTTATTCAGAAAGTAATACTGCTCAGTTTCTACTATTTCTAGCAAACAAATTCGACAAGTTTTTGATTTTTCTCCACTGCTTTCGTACATTTTGCTCTGATTTATAAATTCTGATTCGATGTGTTGTGTAGTGGTGTAGTGCTGCCAATTGTCGCAATTTCCCACAGAAAAATTAAAATTTATTTTGTTGGTATACACGCAGCTACATTCATCTAGAAAACGTACAAAACTGTTTTTAAATAAAAAAAATTAGGGCGTGTACTAGTGTACACATGTAAAAAGTGAAACTTCTTTATGGCCTTATTTTTCGCAAAATGATCTACATGCAACTTTTCAGAAATTGGTTAAATAAAGTTAAATTAGATAAAGTTTAAACAAAAGGATTTTATTATCATAGACATGAATACAAATAATACAATTATTTCACTTTAACTTTTTGCTACTAAGATTATTACAGCATTTCATTAATTGTAATAGAATTATTACTATCATTGTCATCGTTATTATATATTTTTGTAATTAATGGCTTATGGTAACTGAAATATGAAATTGAATCTACAAAAATTAGTTAATTGATTTACAAAAATTAATAACATATTTCAGAATTTATACTCTATGCCAATTAATTGATGTTCATTAAATTAGCAGTCGTATTAATTAAAAATGTGACGCGTAACGAAATAAGCGACATGCTATCCCTACTGCGTTGGAGAAACTGAAAGTACTCTTCGTCTAAACCAACCGTGTTTCACTTTAACTTTTTGCTACTAAGATTATTACAGCATTTCATTAATTGAAATAGAATTATTACTATCATTGTCATCGTTCAATCAGAAATTGAGGTTAACCTTAAATATCTTAAATTTAATAATTAATGGCTTATGGTAACTGAAATATGAAATTGAATCTACAAAAATTAGTTAATTGATTTACAAAAATTAATAACATATTTCAGAATTTATACTCTATGCCAATTAATTGATGTTCATTAAATTAGCAGTCGTATTAATTAATAAATACTATTTTAATGAAATCATATACATTGACCGATAGTTACAATAATAAACTGTGGTTAACCTTAAATATCTTAAATTTAAAATTAGATAAAGTTTAAACAAAAGGATTTTATTATAATAGACATGAATACAAATAATACAATTATTTCACTTTAACTTTTGCTACTAAGGTTATTACAGCATTTCATTAATTGAAATAGAATTATTACTGTCATTGTCATCGTTCAATCAGAAACTGAGGTTAACCTTAAATATCTTAAATTTAAAATGTCATCGTTCAATCAGAATTTGAGGTTAACCTTAACAAGTATTAGAAAAATAGATATAATTACTTACTTTTGTTAAAAATCCACTGGAATTAGAATTAAAATAAAGCCTTTGATTTTGTTGATCACTTTAGTATTGATATATTATTTATCTCGTCGCTATTGCGTTTCAGAAATAAAAAAAAAAGATGGCGCGTAAAGTAAAAATGTGACGATAAAAAATGTGACGTGACGCGTAAAATGTGACGGTAAATTTTTTTCCAACGCCGATAAAGAAGTTTCACTTCAATAAAAAAAAAAGATGGCGCGTAAAGTAAAAATGTGACGATAAAAAATGTGACGTGACGCGTAAAATGTGACGGTAAATTTTTTTCCAACGCCGATAAAGAAGTTTCACTTCAAAAAGGCGCGAATTGCAGTAATATTTTAGAGAGTAAATTTTTTAAATTTAGAGGCTGTGTTTGTTAATTACTTGTTAAAACGTAATGTATTAAGAACTACGAATAAGCTGCAGTATGTTTATTATATGTAGACATATTGTGTTTTCAGTAAATATAGTTAGGTTATGGATTGTCAATGTGTAAACAACCCGTGTTGTTTTTATACAATTATACGTATTTATCCTGTATTTATCTGTTGGATAAACGTTCCAAGCTTTAGCTCAGTAATAAAAATACCCGCATATTGTTTGACTAAACGATAAAATTTTTGTTAGAATTACTCTAACCGCACTTTCGCTTATATAAAATCTAAAAGTTAGTTTTTAAATAGTTCATAAAGAATAATAATAAAGCATAATTACTTACTCCAATCAATATTTTTTACGTAGGCAACAATCAAGATCACAGCGAAACAAAAGCGTGAAGCATTAGCTAAAACAGCTAAAAAGCCAGTGAAAGATATCCTACAGATATAGTTTTAATGATCTCCTAAATATATTGTTCAATAACTCAATAATGGACTGTATTAAATTTCTATTACGGTAATAATTTATTTGTGCATTGCACATTAGACAAACTTACAAAATTGTAAAATAAATTTTCAATCAAAATGGCACACCATGTCTACTCTTATATATGTATTCACACGTGTTATCACATTGCGATTTACACTGCACCACCACTTTTCCATAATGCTCGCGCATTTCACCTATAAAATAGGATCATAGTAAACGTCACAACAAGGCGCCAGTTTAAATTCAAATATTCATTTAACAGGCGCCTTGTTGTGCATAAAGACTATTTAAATTCACTGCAGAATCGTCCTAAATGGAAAAATAGTGTTTCTAACCTACGAGAAGGTATGCTTGTCCTTCTTAAGGATGACAATTTGCCATCACTAAAATGGCCAATGGCCAGAATTGTTGAAGTAATGCCTGGAAACGACGGCAAGGTGAGGGTTGTCAAGGTAAAAACCAAAACCGGATTTTTTCTCCGATCTGTGACAAAAGTAGCTTTCTGCCAATTGATTAATTCTTGGCAACGAATACTCTTTAATTTTCTGTAGAATGTTTATTCTTAATATTTTATTATTATTAGAGCAAGTACATTTGATATCAAAATGTTAAAGACAAGTCTACTTATTTAGTTTACCATTTTATAACTCATTGTTATTTCCTTTTATTGGTGTACTTTTCTTAATAATAGTTATAGTTAATAGCCTATAATTAGTTAATTATTTCATTTGTATTAGATATTTTGTTGTTTTAGTTTAATTATGTTTAGAATTTGAGTTTCTGCCGAAACATTTTCGTCGCCCCAATTTATGTTAAATGAATATTTGAATTTAAACTGGCGCCTTGTTGTGACGTTTACTATGATCCTATTTTATAGGTGAAATGCGCGAGCATTATGGAAAAGTGGTGGTGCAGTGTAAATCGCAATGTGATAACACGTGTGAATACATATATAAGAGTAGACATGGTGTGCCATTTTGATTGAAAATTTATTTTACAATTTTGTAAGTTTGTCTAATGTGCAATGTACAAATAAATTATTACCGTAATAGAAATTTAATACAGTCCATTATTGAGTTATTGAACATATATCATTTTTATGATACCCCATATGGATATTGTTTAAATGGCCGGGACATACATCTAGGAATTGGCCAAGAAACTGACATCCTCAGGATATTGGGTGCTGTATGGGCATCATCGTTTCTTTGTGACGTCGAAGCGAACATTCTGTCCCGCGTGGGTCTCTTCTAAGGCTTATCTTTGAGTGTTTGAAAGTATTTCAAATCTTTATCTGTTTTATCAGAGTGACATCTTCTCAGATAATCCTGCAGCTTAGATCGTTTCAAGGATCATTGCAAAAAAATTTTTTTCATTAAAACGTACATAGACAATTTTGTTTGTCCGACAATGATGGAATGAAGCCAAGTTTCAAATATCAGTCATCTGTGAACAAAATTAATCTATTTAAATAAGACATAAAGTCCAGCAGCTGTATTTATTAAAAAAACAAAGTCAAATTTAAATTGTATGGTCTTAGATTTTATGACAGGAATATGCGTACAACCATTATAAATGAATGAATAGCCCAGCTAGCAAACTGCCGTCAAAATGACGTCAGAAACCAGTCATTATATGACTAGAACTGACTAGTTTAATGACCAGTTATGACGTCATTCTCTCGTCATAAAGACATACTAATGTCACAGACCAAAGACGTCATTTAGTGACGTACTTATCATGTCATAATTTGACGGGTTTTTATATAGGGTATGTATTAATAATAATACTATAAAAATTTTTTATTACAAAACATTTCTGCTATAAAATACATTACAAAAATCAACATTAAAAATAAAAATCTAGTAGACATAATAATAAAATTAAATAAACTTGAATTTTTAAAATAAACAGTCAATCAGTGGTAGTGACACAAAATAATGGTCTATTTACAATTTAACAGATAGTTTTATTCATTCGAGAGTTTTACCAGGTAAAGTATGATTCAGTGATAGAAATTACCAAGTATGGCTAAAATTAAAAAATAAGAAAACATCACATATTATTTTATACATTTTGACATCAATAAATTCGTAATTTACTTGTTTTTAATTACTTAAGTACTACATACCACATTCAAAATGGATTGTTTTTATTTCGCATAGCAACCAGTTTTCTTCATTAGGTTCGTCTCCTTGTAAAAGTGCCTTTCGATACTGTGGGAGCTCGTTTTGTATGGAGGCCAAAATATCTGCTTTTGTAAAGGAATTAACCAGGAACTGCAAACTAATCCAATTGATCCTCCACAAAGACCGTCATCTACATTAGAACTAAACTCCAGTCCAATAAATGCCATCGTGCTAAGCATAATTTGGAAAACGTTGACGAATATAACTGATATATATATAAATCAAAGTAATTGAAGTTTTAATCTAACAAAAACTTACAAAATTGGTATAGCCAACCTACAAATCTAACGTAATGATATTTACCTTCTTCATAAGAAATCCTATTATTAAATATAAAAAACTCACACAACAAAACTGAGTTACAGGGAATAAGAAATTATTGAAAAATGAATAAAAGAAAGCTAGAAAGAGAAAACCGCATTTCACCTATTTCACTAATGGTTTCATCAGTTTCATCATCTTATAACATAACCTTATAATTGTAAAATCAATAGTTAAAATTTTGCTGTTTGCGAAAATTGTGAAATCTTTAAGATAGTAAACTAAAAATAAACAAAAAGTATTATACCTCAAACTCAAACTTGTTTGTATTTCACTATAACCATCAAAGTGATGCAATTGTGGATTTGTTCCATACTGGTGATACGGTACGTTAAAAAGACGTCTGTGCCTGACCACCTTATGACGTCATTATAAAGACGTTTTTTTCTAAGACCTCTTTGGACTTTTCACGTCATATATCTTAGTATGACTAGTTATTTACGTCATAATGACGACATTCTGCCGGCTGGGAGGTTCTAGGATACTCTTCACTAGGAGGGGCAAATTAAACCACTTAAGATTTTTTATATGGCGACGTTTCGTGCAAACATGCGTGAACTTCTTCAGGCCACTGAAATATGTAAGTAAGCTACACATTTCTTATTACATAACAAATAATGCATTTTAGGTACAAACAACAAGAAACTTACACAAAAAGGTTAAAGTGGAATCGTCCTTAACTCCAAACAACATGACAGTCAAAGTTTTGACTTTTTTAGAAACATTTTAACAATTTATTCATGTTATTTATATTGTGTAATTAATTGTCATGTTGTTTGGAGTTAAGGACGAGTCCACTCTAACCTTTTTGTGTTTCTTGTTGTTTGTACCTAAAATGCATTATTTGTTATGTAATAAGAAATGTCCCAGTAAGGTGCTAATGTTTCCGAAACGTTTCATAACGTGTAATTTTTGCAACGATGATGCGATTCATGGCTTCGCATCTGTAGAGTTTCAGAGATGTTATTACTTTACATTTAAAGTGTCTTGCAGGTGACATGGAAACGTTTCTGAGTGCTGACTGCATAATATATCAGTTACGAAAATTAATGCAAGGTTGAAACAATTGTACTTGCTATTTGTGACGAGCACCCTACTTCTTTCACGTGACCATCGCGAAATAAGTCTATTTGCTGCATAGACCATACACGTGACCAAAGCCATTTCTTTCCATTTTGTTTCCAACAGGGACACAATCTTTCAAATAATGCCCGAGGTGTTTGGTATCAAATTCGCAACAACGTGTTCCTACAAAGGACAGAAGGATAATTTTAAGGTAGACGGCACTGCCGTGCTTTCTACTATAAAAGGTAAACTCGTTTGCTTTTATTTTTTCTAGAAATTCTATATTGGTTGAATTCTTTCTAGAATCAGTGCATTTTGAGGATCTTTGAAATGAGGTATTTAAAAGTGCTGTGAGCGACTGGTTTCGTGATGCTGGATTACGCTTGAAACGACATTTAAAGAAAAATGTAACTTAATGGCATTGAATTATATACATACACCTTTTTCATATTTGTTTATAGTTTTATTGGTTCCTTTTGGTACCTATTTTGTATGTGTTAAATATACATATATTAAACATTTTTATTGTGTTGATTTTTCCCCTCATGTTTCTCTATAAAAAACTAAAATAATGCAACCTATTCTAACATATCATGGTTGCAGAATTTCTACTTCTATGAAACGTTTCGTCGCTGCGGGTCTGTTGTGTAACCATGCAACGTTTCATCATTGTATAATGGCTACCCCTATGAAACGTTTCGCCGTTGCGAATCTGATGCATAGCCGCGTAATATTTCACTGTTGCGCATTGTAGGACATTTCATGGTTTCAGAAACGTATTGGATGACGTTTTAGAAACGTTTCCCGCCAAGATTTCAATGCATCGGTTACGCATCTGATGCGCAATTTTCCTTACTGGGGTGTAGCTTACTTACAATATATTTCAGTGGCCTGAAGAAGTTCACGCATGTTTGCACGAAACGTCGCCATATAAAAAATCGTAAGTGGTTTAATTTGCCCCTCCTAGTGAAGAGTATCCTAGAACATATTCATTAATTAAATTAAAAGGAGGACGTAACCTACAGTACTTGATTATAAATGAACGTGAGAAGGGGAATAAGTTATGAATGTTACTTAAGGTTTTGATATGATGGAACTTTAAGAAAATTTGAAAGTAACATGACAAAAAATGTTAGAAAAAAAAACAAATTGTTATGCGATTTATCTCTACGTATATTCGACTGTCATGTGTAAAAATTCTCTGGTTCCACTTTAGCAATAATAAAAAATTTTAATTTCAATATAGAGAAGTATGTGCAGTGCAATATCCATAATCCGAACTGGCCCACAGTGTAATGACCAATGGACAAAAGTACAATTTTTTTACCTTTTTTGTGAAATTATTTGGTAAGATATATGTATTTATAAAAGAATAATAAATGCCTAGAAAGGTCGTAAATAAGTAAATATTGACACACATACATATTTATTTGTGACCGGCCAAAATATGTAGCTTAATTCCAAAATATTTTTTTTTAATATGTTTCCTATATATAAACATTTAATTTCTATGAAAAAAAAAAAACAAAAAACATGCACGTCAACAAAAGTTTAATAATTGGAAAATAATCAGATTTTTAAACATTAAATAGTAATAGAGCCTTGTTAATTAGAAATACAATGACAAAGACAAAGATGTTAGAAAAAAATGTACCTCCGAATGTTTGTAAGATAGATGACAGCTACATTTTGACTAAACCGATTACAGCGCCACAGTTCACGAGATCGTGAAAGACTTATACAACCTAGTAGCTTAGCATGCCAAAGAAGGTACGTGTGGTAAAAAAAGCTAGAGGTAGAACAACAAATATTAACATTTATGTATTTAAATAAACTTTACATTATTTCTAGTTTTGATTTAATTACCTATATTTGATTTAAAATTAAAAAATGTCCAAGGTGTCTAATGCATACGAGCAAGGCTGTAAAATAAACACAATTTGTCTTCGGCTGCTTATTTTGCTACTACCCACGCCCCTCTCAGACGATTGTAGAGCTGCTGCATAAATGTTCTAATCGAATGCTACTTTTCGCTAGTATGCTTACACATGACTTTTTAAAGAGGACATGTTAGTAGTATAGTAATCACATGTATTGCATTTAAATTGTGATTTGCCAGTGTGCTTACTCATATGGTTTTTTAAAGACAACTTGGTAATAGTACAGTAAGCACATATACTGCACTTAAATGGTTTTTCTCCAGTGTGCTTATGCATATGTGTTTTTAAATATCTCATATGGTTACTACAGTAATCACATATATTGCATTTAAATGGTTTTTCACCAGTGTGCTTACGTTTATGTAATTTTAAATCCCATTTGGTGGTAGAGCAGTGATCACATATATTGCATTTAAATGGTTTTTCACCAGTATGCTTACGTACATGTACTTTTAGAGTCGCTTTAGTGGTACAGCCATAATCACATATATTGCATTTAAATGGCTTTTCACCAGTGTGCTTACGTATATGTATTTTTAAAGCTGATTTTGTGCTACAGCCATGATCACATATATTGCATTTAAATGGTTTTTCACCAGTGTGCTTACGTTTATGTAATTTTAAATACCATTTGGTGGTAGAGCAGTGATCACATATATTGCATTTAAATGGTTTTTCACCAGTGTGCTTACGTACATGTACTTTTAGAGTTGCTTTAGTGGTACAGCCATAATCACATATATTGCATTTAAATGGTTTTTCACCAGAATGTTTACGTACATGTATTTTTAGAAACGATTTGGTGGTACAGCGGTGATCACATATATTGCATTTAAATGGTTTTTCACCAGTGTGCTTACGTATATGTATTTTTAAATGTGATTTGGTGGTACAGCAGCGATCACATATATTGCATTTATATGGCTTATTACCAGTGTGCTTACGTATATGTATTTTTAAAGCTGACTTTGTGTTAGAGTCATGATCACATATATTGCATTTAAATGGCTTTTCACCAGTGTGCTTACGTATATGTATTTTTAAAGCTGATTTTGTGTTACAGCCATGATCACATATATTGCATTTAAATGGTTTTTCACCAGTGTGCTTACGTTTATGTAATTTTAAATACCATTTGGTGGTAGAGCAGTGATCACATATATTGCATTTAAATGGTTTTTCACCAGTGTGCTTACGTACATGTACTTTTAGAGTTGCTTTAGTGGTACAGCAATAATCACATATATCGCATTTGAATAGTTTTTCACCAGTGTGTTTCAATTTTACATTTTCAAGAACCAAGTGTTGAATCAAAATAGTCTTATTGTTAGTGTTGAAGTTGCAGTTGTAGCAATAATAAAGTTCTGTTTTTGAAGATTCCTCAATGCATACAGGCACTTCTTTATTGATTTCCAAGTAGTTATCGCTGATGATTTGCAAGTTTGGAAGTTCGACTTTAATGTTATCAGCACGCAACTCCTCTTTAATTGCACCTTGTTGTCGCGAGTTTCTTATAGTCGTTTCAGTTTGTATACACAGCTGCTTAAATTCATATATTTCTTCAATTGCAGTCATACATCTGCTACAAGCAATTGGGTTCGGTGTGATGTTTAGATCCTGTTAGAAAGTTTTTTTTAGTGGATAAAATATAATCAATTGTACTTACAATTTCTGGTAGAAGGTTCAACAATTTGAATTGTAGCATTAACTTATTATCCTTATTCAGAAAGTAATACTGCTCAGCTTCTACTATTTCTAGCAAACAAATTCGACAAGTTTTTGATTTTTCTCCACTGCTTTCGTACATTTTGCTCTGAAGACCCCATTAGTGTGACGTCAAAATTGTCTGGGAAATTTAAAATTTTGGACAACTCGCATTTTAACGTCGAGAAATTGACCCTTATCGCCACGTTGTTAAGGTTTATAATAAAAAGGTGTAAGTTTGCTTCATATTTGTGAAGTTATTAAAAGGAAATAAGTGGCAAGGGGTCTTGAAATGTTAACCACGAAGCTTCTATTTGTGTGTTAGAAAGAAATTGCAATGTAAAAAGACACACAATTCTTTTAATTTCGTATTTACGATAAGGATGCAAACCACAAAAATTCAACTTAGTTACGCCATACGTCGCTTTGTTATGATTTTGTATTTATTAATCTAATCAATTAGTATAAAACAATTAACAATGAAACGAATATTAATAAAAGGTAAAGGCTTAGGAAATACGATAATGAACAAAGGAACGAGAGCAAGTTGAGAATTAAGTAATATTGGAGGTTATGTAGTCCAGAAACTAACGCGAATACAAAATCATAACAAAGCGACGTATGGCGTAACTAAGTTGAATTTTTGTGGTTTGCATCCTTATCGTAAATACGAAATTAAAAGAATTGTGAGTCTTTTTACATTGAAATTTCTTTCTAACACACAAATAGAATCTTCGTGGTTAACATTTCAAGACCCCTTGCCACTTATTTCGTTATAATAACTCCACAAATATGAAGCAAACTTACACCTTTTTATTATAAACCTTAACAACGTGGCGTTAAGGGTCAATTTCTCGACGTCAAAATGTGAGTTGTCCAAAATCTTAAATTTTCCAGACAATTTTGACGTCATCACTAATGGGGTCTGTAACGCAGCTACATTCATCTAGAAAACTGTTTTTAAATAAAAAAAAGGCGCGAATTGCAGTAATATTTTAGAGAGTAAATTGTTTAAATTTAGAGGCTGTGTTTGTTAATTACTTGTTAAAACGTAATTTACGATTAAGCTGCAGTATGTTTATTATATGTAGACATATTTTGATTTCAGTAAATATAGTTAGGTTATGGATTGTCGATGTGTAAACAAACCAGTGGCGTGTTGTTTTTATACAATTATACGTATTTATCTGTTGGATAAACGTTCCTTTTTATATTCTTTGTTCCGTTTAACAAGTGATGCGGATTGGATGCGGTGAACGGGGGCATATTGTATTTAAACGACCAATTCAAGACTTTCGCAATCATTGCGATTCGTATTTAAATGCGAACACGCGGCCTAGGATGTATTCTACACTTTCGTATTTTTAAAATAGATTCGTATTAAAACTAGAGAAGATACATTTGGAAAAAGTGCAAGTGACTTCAGTGACATTTACCACTCTGAAGATGAAAGCTGCAATGTTTTGCGAAACGTCAGTTTCTTTGGGTTCACGAATGACAATACGGCAAAGGCCAAGTTCTACGCCATATAGTGCTTGCTTCTCTCTTCCCGAGCATAACATTGTATATTTATTTTTGTCTATTCTTCCATTTCCTTTCCATCTTAGTTCTTGTAAAGCTGCTATGTTTATATTATATCTTCTAAGTTCCATCTCAATTTTTCCCCATTGTTTTTACGTTCCACGCACTGCTTTTAATTATATTTCTTTTCTTTATATATTTCTTATTTTTAGTTTTTATTTTTATTATTTATCTTATTATTTTTGTTATTATTTTTTGTGTTTTTATCAATATTTCCCAGTTATCCTTTCTTCTATTTACACTATTTACATTTATATTCGTTTTTTCCTTCTTCATTGCTTTTGTCGCCATTATGTGAATTCCTTTTCTTCGCTTCGTTAGTTTTCTGACTCTTGCAGTTCCGTGTTTTTTTAAAATTTTTCTCTTTACTTGTTCCCTTTCCCATTCTCTGGGAATCTTTGACTAGTTGTTCTTCTTTTCTTTGTGCTCTATATCTTGGTTATTCCCATTTCTTTTATTTGTTTCCAGTTGTACTCTTCTCCGTTTATAATCATCATGTTGTCCTCTATTTCTGATTGTTTTCTTATATTCTTGCATGGTATTATATTGAAACCGCTATTTACTGTGTTTAAAATCATGTGTTTGTAAAATATATCTTATAAAGGTAATGGCTACACATCGATACCCAAAACGCATTCTTAAGTGGTTGTGGTTACCTATCCAGCTACGTAACAATTCTCTTACCTCTTTTCTTGCGTTGTTTTTGAGTAATCTTGTTCTATATATATTTGGGTTCCTTATTTCAGTTTGTTAATTGCTTTCAATATTTCCATCTTTTTTGCCATATTTTTTAGTTCTATTATAATTAGTGTAGCTTTTGTTTCTTTTTGTTGTTTTCCAACACTTCTTATCTCCATCACTTCTTTTTCTATTGCTATTGGTATATTCATTTCCCTCAGTACAGTCTTCACGTTTTCTTTTATCTGCGACTCATTTTATTTTTCTGCTTCCTCTACACCATGCATTATGTTCTTCTTCTATATTTTTTTCTAGTTCGTCCTTTTCCTGTTGCTCTAACTTGTTGGTTATCTATTTTTCTTTTCATTCGTTCCTCTTTCCGTTTATCTAATTTCTTGTTCATCTCTTCTAACATGTCCCGCATCTTCTTATTTCTTCATCGCAATCTTCTATTTTCAGTTCTGGTATCAAAATATATTTCTTCCGTTCAAAAATTGTATTAAATGCGTCTCTGTTCTTTGTTTACGTTTCGATATATGTTAGCGCCGCTTCTTCGCTTCTCTAACTCGCCTCGCACGTTCTTATTTTTAACCTATTTAACACTTATTTAACGCGTTCCTCTGGCTCTGATGGTACTCTATCAGCAGCACGAAGGTTAATAAAAATAATAATAATTAATTAAAATTATTTTAAATTTGACGATAATATTATTCACAAGTATCAGGCTTAGCGATGGGATCAAATATCTCACCTTTAGCAGCTGAAATGTTTATGAACAATTTAGGAAATACAATTTTTTTAAATTCTTCTATATTTAACAAAATTTCTTTTTGGTATAGATACGTTTTTAATGGTACCATTGACGAATTAAATAATTTTAGTAATTTTATTAATTATATCCATCCAAAAATAAAATTTACTTTAGATATTGAATCAAACAACTCTTTGTCTTATTTAGATTTAAAAATTCCGCGGTTTAACAATAAATTTAATTTTGATATTTTTCGCAAACCTTCTCATACATATTGCGTAATTCCTTTTAATTCGTGCCATTTCTTTTCTCATAAAACTGCTGCTTTTCGTTCGTACTTTCATAGACTATTTTCTATACCTTTGTCTTCTTCTAATTTTGCTAAAGAACACAAAACACAAAAATGGTTATCTTATTTAATTAATTAATGGTATTTTTCACAGAGTTCGTATAAAACATTTATTTAAAAATTTGATCAATTTTCCTACTAATAATGAAATGGTTTTTAGATCTCTTCCATACTTTGGTCACTGTTTTCAATTTTTGCAAAAACTTTTTAAAAAACAATATCAACATTTAATTTTTGACACATAAGACACTTAAATTATTTTTAGTTAATAATAAAGATTCTTTATATATTTTTTTATTTTTCCATTTTCAGTATTTTCTTTATTTAAAATAATTTTTTAGATATAGTAGACTGTATAAAATTCTCAAACACGTTTAATTGACATATTAATTTATAATTTGTTAACAATTTTATTTGGTTAGTATTCTTTGTTTATATTCCAATGTTTTAATTTTAGTTTTTAGTTATACTGACGATGCTAATTCTTATTAGCAAAACATGTCTAATTAATTTCTTAAAATAAAATTATAAAAAATACATAAAATTGTGGAAAAGACTTTAAACAATACTCCACTTTGAGTGATGAACTACTTTACCATTATTAAATAAAGTGAAATTGAAACTTAGTTTTCTTTTTAAAAACAAAATATTTCCAAAAGGAAATATAACATATATTATATATGTATATATAATTAAAAGGATATGATAAATATTCCCAATGACTAATAATGTTCACCTTATATATAAGTTATATTTCGCTTTAAAAATATGTTATTTTTAAAAACTTTATTTAGCGACGAGAATACTGCCATGTGTATTTGAGTTTCAAAAGCTAATTTCGATTTCTCGACATTTAATACTCGTAAAGATTCTATTCGAGTTGAGTTAAATCTGTCAACTATCCCGTTCGATTTTGAGTTTTCGGTACATACCCTATAGTGATGAATTTTGTGAGTTATTAGAAATTCTGTTACTAAATTATTACAGAAAGATGGGTCGTTGTATGTGATTAATTTTGAAACAAATGTTTGTGAGTTTCTATCCGATAAAAGATAAGCTTGTGCGTATTTGAAAATGCGTCGACAATTGTTGTTGAAGATAAAAAGCACGTTTGAAGTATTATTGTAAGGCGCAAGTCTTTTAATATTCGTATCAAATCAAGTTTTATAAGTTGGTCATATAATACTAAATGTAGATGCAAGCTAATGCACTTCTATTAAAAATCGTACTTTTAGAGTAATAAAGTAAGTGTTTTTTTTGTTAAAACAAAATTGAGTTTTGTTATATCCACCAGCGAATACGTAAATAAACAACATAAAATTGATCCTTCGATCCGGGATTAACAAAACTGGAAAATTTGGAAAAAAAAGACAGCTTGATAAGAAGACGTCAGGTTAGAGGCATTTTGGTCCAGACGACGCCGACGGTAGAAAAACTCCAGAAGAAGACGAAATAGAAGGCAGCACAGATTGGCCAGGAAACAGATGTTCATCGGCAGAGTTAAAGGTCAGGGTATTTGTGTTAAATTTTAAAACTAAAGTAAACGTTGCATTATGGAAAAATTATTCCTTCAGCGGGAAACGGTATTGGAAAAGCTAGACCGGTTAAATTGTTTTATAGACACATACACGGGTGATAAAAAGAATGAATTAAATGCGCGATTAATTAAAGCCGAAAATTGGTATGACGAGTTCGAGATTATTCAAGGTAAAATCGAAAACGCGGATAAGGAAGGCATTAATAAAGCCGAAAACGCGGAACAAAGAAATTTATTTGAAAATAAGTATTTTAAATTAATCGGGATCGCGAAAGCATTAATTGATTCAAAAGAAGGCATCCCATTAAATAAATTAGATTTATCATCACAAGGTTTATCGGAACCAAAAATTAAATTGCCTCAATTAACACTGCCAATTTTTTCGGGAAAAATCGAAGATTGGAATTTCTTTTTTGATGCATTCCAATCAATAGTAGGGTGTAACGGAAACATATCCGAAGGGCAAAAGTTACAATACTTGATCGGTCAATTAAGGGGGGAAGCGGCAGAAGCTTTAAAAAGTATTGAAATTTGCGCGGAAAATTACAAAATAGCCCTTGAATTATTAAAAGATCGGTACGAAAACAAGCGATTATCAGTTTTTAATCATATAAAGGCCATACTGGAAATCCCACCTATGACACGGGAAGATAGTAAAACTTTAAGAATGTTAACCGACACCTTTGTTAAAAATGTTAGATGTTTAAAAAATTTAAAAATTCCAGTGGAGCAGTGGAACGTTATTTTAACTTATATAATCGCAAATAAATTAGACCGTGTTTCAAAACGGGAATTTGAAAGTAGTCAAAAGAAAGATGAGTTTGTATCATTAAATTTGTTTATTGACTTTTTAAACGAACGTTGCAATTTGCTTGAACGATTACAAACGCAAGGTTATACGCCAAATTCTAGATACGTGGAAAAGGCGATTGTAAAACACGTATCGTGTGCGGTCACCGACGTAGGAAAATGCGGTGTTTGTAAAGGTGAGCGCCATAATCTCGAAGCGTGCGTAAAGTTTAAAAATTTGAATCCTAGAGAACGCGTGCGAACGGTACGCAATTTTAGATTGTGCTTTAAATGTTTCAAACGCCAATGTAGATCGGATAAATGCAGAAGTGCTAATTGCGATAGATGCAATGAAGCTCATAATACGTTATTGCATGTTGAAAATAAATTAAGGGAAAATGAAACGCCAGAAATTACTACTGGAATTGTAGAAACAGCGGCGGCGGCTTCGGTGTTAGAAACGAATCAGGCTAAGGTTGTTTTACTTTTTACAGCGGAGGTATTTGCGCGCGGACCTGACAATTGTCAACATAAAATAAGAGTTCTTATCGATAACGGTAGCATGACTAACTTTTGCACGGAAGAACTTTGTAAAAAGTTAAATTTGTATAAAAAGCCTCAAAGTTCGGTTATAGCAGGAATCGGTGTAAATGAGTGTAAATTATCTCATGTAACAGAATTAACCATTAAATCAAAATACGGAAATTTTGAAAAGAAATTAACATGTCGCGTTTTACCTCGTATCACAAATAAGTTGCCAGCTATTACATTTAATCCAAATTTCATAAATTTGCCGGACAAAGTTCAATTAGCGGACGAAAATTATTTTAATAGTAAAGAATGTCAGTTATTGGTAGGAGCGGAATTTTACGCAGAAATTTTGATGTCGCCATCTGAAAAAATACAAGAATCGCTGATTTTGCATAAAACGCTTTTAGGTGATGTGTTAGGAGGTGTAGTTTCTTTTAAAAAGGGGCGCAATCGAATGCCACCTTTACAAAGTTATTGCGCATTAGATGTTAATTTAAATAAATTCTGGGAGATCGAAGATATTGCCGAGCAAAATGAATTAACCGCGGAAGAAAACTATTGTGAACAATTATTTCAAAAAACTACGCGTCGCGATGATACCGGGCGATATATTGTTAGATTACCCTTTAAAGAAAATGTCGAAAGGCTAGGAATAGGTAATACGAGAGAAATTGCAACAAAACGTCTAATTCATTTAGAAAGCCGATTGGCAAAAAATAGGGAGTTACGCGATATGTATATTAAAGCTATGCAGAATTATGAACTAGAAGGTCATATGACTGAAATAAATGAAATCCCAGTTACACACTGCGTTTTGAACCATCATGCGGTACTAAAAAGTCATTCAGAAACAACAAAATGTCGCATTGTGTTTCACGCGAATGAAAAAAATAATATTAGTAATTTATCGTTGAATGATTGCGTGAGAATAGGCGCTAAAGTCCAAAGTGACATATTCGGAATACTGTTACGTTTTCGTAAACATAAATTCGTTTTAAGCGCGGACATTGAAAAGATGTATCTCCAAATCTTAGTAGATGAAATGCATAGAAACTATCAATTGGTATTGTGGCGGGACGACCCGGGAAATCAAACTAGAATCTTTCGTTTTAACAAATTGCTATTCGGTCTGTCGGCTTCGCCGTTTTTAGCAACAAGGGTGTTAAAACAGTTAGCTAGCGAAAACGAGAAGTTTTATCCGGAAACGTGTAATGCCATAAAAAACGATACATTTTTTGATGATATGATTAGCGGGCGTGATACAGAGAACGAAATTAAAAAGTTTAAGAACGAACTGGAAACGATTTTTTCTAGCGCACAATTTAAAATTAGAAAATGGCATTCAAACAGTGAGTGTATAGAAAATGAAAACGGTAAAAGTTTGACAAAAGTACTAGGGATGACGTGGAATTCGGAAAAAGATGTAATCAGTTTTCCTGTAATGTCGTTTGACACAACCCAAACAATCACGAAAAGAACTGCTTTGAAATTAATTAGCAGTGTATATGATCCGTTAGGTCTTTTAACATGTTTTACGGTAAAATTGAAATTATTTATTCAAAATTTGTGGCGCTTAAAGTTACCTTGGGATCAACCAATTCCGATCGAGCTTAATACGCAGTTTAAAAATCTAATGCGTGAATTAGAAAAATTACCCGAAATCAAAATAGAACGTAACGTAGTATATTCTAATTATAAAAACTTACAATTAATAAGATACTGTGACAGCTCTAAGGTAGCGTACGGATGTAATATTTATATAAGAACAGTTACCGAAAAAGGCGAGATTAATTGCAATTTATTATGTGCTAAAAGTCGAGTAGCGCCCGTAAATTGTATTTCGATTCCTCGTTTAGAATTATGCGGTATGCTTTTGTTAGCTAAATTATACAATAGGGTTTGCATTGATTTAAATAGAGTATTTCAAGAAGTTTATTTATTTTGTGATAGTAAGGTATGTTTAAGTTGGTTAAAGGTTGATGAAGGAAAATTAAAATGTTTTGTTGCAAATAGAATAAATAAAATAAAAACATTAACAAGTCGTAACAATTGGTTTTATGTTGAAACAAAAAAGAATTGCGCAGATGTCATAAGCAGGGGATGTAATCTTACAAATTTGATAGAACAAAAGATATGGTGGAAAGGTCATAAAAGTTTATATGATAAGGCTTTTCTAACAAACATTCAGGCTTCCGAAATTAGTTATAATCACGAAATAAAATTTGCTAATGAAGTTAAAGAAACGGTAGCGATAGTAAACACGGGGGGAGAAGGACTGTTAGATATTATTACAAAATTTTCTAGTTTAGGAAAATTAATACGGGTTGTAGCGTATTGTAGTCGTTTCATACATAACGCTAGAAAAGCTGAAAAAATTAATGGTATGCTTTCTAAAGCAGAATTAGACGAGGCATTATTGTTATTAATTAAAACCGTTCAACAAGACGCGTTACCAAACGACATTTTACACGCGAAAACAAAAAAGAATAAGTTTTTAAATTTGACCCCGTTTAAGGATAAAAAAGGCGTAATTAGAGTAGGTGGTAGGCTGCAGCAAGCGGAGCTAACGTACGATGAAACGCACGCAATATTATTGCAAAAACATCGGTTAACGGAACTGATTTGTTTCGATGAACACAAAAAAAACTTACATTGCGGCGCGCAAGCATTGCTAGCGGCAATCAGGCGTCGTTATTGGCCGGTGCGAGGGCGTAACGTTATTAAAAAAACCGTTCACAATTGCGTAGTTTGTTTTAAAGCAAAGCCGGTACCAATGTCGTATAGAATGGGCGAGTTACCCAAGACACGCGTTCTACCAGCTCCACCGTTTTATCACACGTCTTGTGATTACGCAGGACCTTTTAACTTAAAAAATACATCAGGCAGAGGTTGTCGGGTGACAAAGGCAATATGCCTTTTTGTATGTCATACTACTAAAGCTATCCATGTAGAATTAGTGGGAGAACTAAGTACGGTCAGTTTTATAACTGCGCTAAGACGTTTTATTGGTCGTCGGGGATTGCCAATTACGATTTATTCTGATAATGCAAAAAATTTCGTAGGGGCCAATCGATTTTTAAACGATTTAGTTAAGTTTATAAGTAAAGGGGAAAACGGAGAGACTATACAAAGGGCTATGCGAGAACAAGGGGTTAAGTGGAAATTTTTGCCACCGCGCGCACCGTCGTTCGGGGGGTTACACGAAGCGGGAGTAAAAAGTATAAAATATTATATAAAAAGAGTAGCTGCTCACGCCCGGTTAACGTGGGAGGAATTTTCCACTTTATTGGTGCAAATTGAAAGTATTTTAAATTCACATCCATTGTTTGCAATTAATGAATACCCTGATCAATTGACCAGTTTAACTCCAGGCCATTTTCTTGTGCACAGACCGCTAACAGCATTGATCGACGAAGATTTGGTGGACCGAAAGCCTACAACTTTAAAACTGTATCAAAAACTACAACAAATGGTTCAACATTTTTGGCAAGTTTGGAGGAAGAATTATCTTCACGAATTACAAACTAAACGAAAATGGATACAAGCCGGAAATGCCAATCAATTAAAAGTTGGTTCACTAGTAATTTTAAAAGATGATCAACTGTTACCCGGTCAATGGGGATATGCTCGAGTTGTGCAGCTTCATCCTGGTCCAGACGGTGTTATTCGAGTAGTCACAGTCAAGAACAAAATGGTATTTACAAAAGACCTACTACCAAGCTGTGTCTAGTTCCAGTATTGGAAGATGAAGAAAGTTAATTATAAAGTTCATTTTAGTTTTTACGTATAGTAGTATTAGTGTAAAGTTGATTGTAAAGTTAACCATTTTATTATTAAAATTAAGGATACGTTTTCATTGTAAGAAAAATTGATTATTTGATTTAAACTATGAATTGTTGATTATTATCGTTATTAACTGAATACTTTTAATGTTTATGTTAAAAATTAAGCTACGATTTTAACAAATATTATTAAGTTAGAATTATTCAATTTTTTTGAAAAAAATTGGGGGGAGTATGTTGAAGATAAAAAGCACGTTTGAAGTATTATTGTAAGGCGCAAGTCTTTTAATATTCGTATCAAATCAAGTTTTATAAGTTGGTCATATAATACTAAATGTAGATGCAAGCTAATGCACTTCTATTAAAAATCGTACTTTTAGAGTAATAAAGTAACTGTTTTTTTGTTAAAACAAAATTGAGTTTTGTTATATCCACCAGCGAATACGTAAATAAACAACAATTGTCAACAGGATTTTTCGATTAATAAATAATAAATCAGCGTGTATAATTTGGAATGGTTTATCCGGTGTTGGTGTCAATGATATTGGTAATTTTTGTTGATTTCTGTAATTTTTGATAAATTGCAAATTTCACAGTTATTAATGTACTTAGTTACGTCGGTTTCCATTTTGGGCCAGTAATATAAATTTTTTAATGAGTTATAGGTTTCGTTAATTCCTCGACGTTTCGTTTTTCCCGTGTGATAATATCACTAGTCTGCAAAAAAATATTTTTTATCGAGCCCTGACACTATTCCGGGTGATTCTTATGTAAAATGACGTCCTAAATCCAAATATGTCTTCCGTTTTCTTCCATCACCCATCATTTTCAAGGGAGCCCCAAATCTCTGATTTTACCACGTTTCGATAAATTAATTATAATTTATTTATCGAACGATAATAATAATTATAATAATAAATATATGGACATGAATTTAATTTAAATGGGAAAAAGAACTATTTTAGCTATAAACAGTAATAAATAAAATGATATTCATCGTAACTTGGTGCTAGCTTTCCTTTTATACCCTGAGGTACAGCTCTCTCGTTTCAAAAACCAGCAGTACTCCGCCAACATGCTTGTATTCCACTTCCCTGAAAATCTCTTCTCCAGCTTAGCGATGTCTTGATGGAACCGTTCCCTGTGTTCATCCGAGACTGCTCCTAAATTTTCAGGGAAAAAATCCAGATGCGAGTGAAGGAAGTGAACTTTAAGAGACCTGTTACATCCTATGTCCTTGTACGCTGAAAGCAGTTCCTCGACGTGAGCTACATAATCTTCACTATTGTGGTTACCCAGGAAGTTCTTACAAACGTTTTGAAATGCAAGCCAAGCTCGTTTTTCTTTTTGATTTAGGTGTTCAATAAACGTCGAATCTTGGAAGAGTTGTCTAATCTGGGGACCAACAAAAACGCCTTCTTTGATTTTAGCTTCGCTAAGACGAGGAAATTTAGTTTTCAAAAATTGAAATGCGCCACCTGTCTTGTCCACTGCTTTCACAAACTGCTTGATCAATCCAAGTTTGATGTGTAAAGGTGGTAAGTAAATATTTTCCTACGGAACCAAAGGATTGTGAGCGACATTTTTCTGATCAGGAATAAGATTTTCTCGCAGAGGCCAGTCCCGTACGATGTAATGTTTATCTCGGGCTCGGCTATCACATTCACAAAGAAAGCAGCAACATTTTGTGAATTCTGATTGCAGGCCCGTGAGTAGAGCAACAACTTTTAAGTCAGCGCAAAGTTTCCACTTATAATCATAATAACTAATTTTATCAAGGATTCTGAAGATGTTTTCGTACGTTTCCTTCATATCAACAGAGTATGCAACTGGAACTGATGGGAAGTCATTCCCATTTGCCAACAGGACAACTTTTAAGCTTGTTTTTGATGAGTCTATAAACAGTCTCCATTTGTCTGGGTCACATGGCATCTGTAGCTCTGTCATCAATAAATTTGCATTAGGGCAGAACACTAAACCTTTACCTTCTGAGAAAAGACATTTTAGGGTTGCTTGTCTGGTCCTGTAAAAAGATATTTTTACTCCCTTTTTTAAGAGATTCCACTGTTGAAGTCGCGATCCTAGGAGCTGAGATTTAGTCTTGGGTAACTGCAAATTCCTGACAAGATCATTTAATTCCGATTGAGTGAGGAGGTGAGGTTGCCGAGAAACTAAATCTGCGGAATACTCTTCATCATCATTGAACGTATCATTCGAAGCTCCAGGTTGTGGCTCAGAGTCTTTTAAATCAATTTCCGGCTCTAGAGTATAAGTGTTTGGGGGCTCTGGGATTGGCAAAGTATCGTTATGAGGAACAGGTCTTTGAGCTGACAGAATATTAGGATACTAAATTGTATGCTTACTTTTGCTCGAAAACCCGACGGTGAAAGTCATACAAAAGTAACAATCTGTAAGATGACAGCGAGATTCACGCCAAACCATGGGCACAGCAAATGGCATTGATTTACGGATACTTTTGAGCCATTTGGTCAAGCTACTGTAACAAGTCGTACAGCAAACTGATGGAGCCCAAGTCTTGTCCTGGTCGCCAACTTGACAATCAAAGTAAAATTTATAAGCTGTTTTAACAAGCGGAGAAAGGGGTTTTCGTTGCGCTTTTAAAGTTAATTCCCCGCAGACATAGCAGAAGCTATCGGGATGATTTTTTCACTCGCGTGGCATAATTAAACAGTAATTCAACGCCCGACATTAACCACAAATCACACTTAGTCACTTGAAAAAATCCGGAGTAAAAGTAGTTTTACTGTTTTGCACAAATGAACAAAAATGAACACAAAATCCATCACGTTTAAAACGTCGACAAGTTAACTCTGCAACAGCTATAGATGTACTGATCGAAGCAGTTAAGCAAACAATGTAATATACTATAAGGAGAAGAGTAATGCAAGTTCAAGCCTGTCGAAAATTCTTGTTCAAACCTGCATGTGGTATTGAGATCGCCAGCGTCGTGCAGTAAATCTTCCTAACTGTTTATTGATATTTTTTTACTGTTCTTATATATTTGTATTTTATTGTTGTTTCTATATACATTTTATAGAAAAACTTTAGCCATATACTTTGGTATAAATTTTATTACCTGCTTTGGGATGTTTAACGGCTATAAGTTAAAATTCTAAAAAAAATGCAAAAAATAAAATAAAAATGGGGTCCCCCAAAATAGGTGGGTGATGGGTAAAACGGAGCTCATTTTTGGATTCAGGAGGTCATTTTACATAAGAATCGTCAAGAATGGTATCAGGGCCGATTTTCATGCAGACTAGTGATATTCAATAAATTTTGTCTGTTCATTTTGGTCCTCTACGTCCTCTAATAATTTATTAGTGATATTGATTTTAATATTGTTAAAATTTTCTCGAATGATTTTTAGAATTTCTCTCTCCATGTTGCGTTTTTTGAAGTAAATGCTAATGTTGATATTTGGTTGAATGAGGTCTTTTAGACTTTTTAAAATTTCTTCGTCATTACATCCGAATGGTAAACTACAATAAGTACGTTTCTTTGTTTTTTCGAATAAATTCAGTTGTTTAACTATTGTTTCTGTTGAACTTCTATGGGTATCGAGTATGATTTGATTTTTCTGAAAATTTAATGGTGATTCTTTGTATCGATCAATTTCGATTTCTCCTCGAGATGTATGTATTGTTTGATTATCTTCTTCTTGTTCTGGTGATAAATTCTTCAAAATTTCGTCTAATTCCTGTAAGTCTTGTTTGGTGGGTCCATCAGCGTTTGCCACGATGGTGCCAAAATCGACGTCGTTTATATAGGTTTTTTTAGGTGGTCTTGATAACGCGTCGGCTACGTAATTTTCCTTTCCTTTCTTGTATTTAATGTCATAATTATATTCCGTTAAACTAAGCTTCCATCTCGTCAATTTTGAATTGGCCTCTTTAAGTGAGAATAACCAGGTTAGTGGTCGGTGATCCGTTTCGATTGTGAATTTATTTCCATAAAGATACGGCCTAAAATGTTTAGTAGCCCAAACTATTTGAGAGTCTTCGATCCATAAGCGACGGGGTGATCTTCTTGTGTTAGTACCGCTCCTAAAACTTCATTAGAGGCGTCTGTCGTTAGAGTAAATCTCTTATTCATGTCTGGATATTTCAAAATTGAGCTATAAGTCAACAGTCTTACATTTGTTTATAGTTTCTATAAATTTTTCGTCGATTTTTATCTGAACATTTTTCTTTAATTGTTTTGTTAAGGGACGTGTAATTTTCGAAAAATCTTTAATAAATTTACGATAATAGCCCATGAGTCCTAAAAATCTTCGGATCTCTTTTTGATTTCTCGGTATTGAGTAGTTTTGTATTGCCGAAATTTTCTTTGGATTTGGTTTGATTCCTTCATTAGTTATAACATGTCCAAGGAACTCAGTTTTTTTTTACAAAATTTGCATTTGTCTAGCTGTAGCTTTAGGTCGTGTTTTTTAACTTTTGAAATACTTTTTCAAGGGATTTCTTATGCTCTTCTAAGTTTGGTGAGAAAATAATTATATCATCTAGATCAACTAGGCAATGGGAGTTTATTAACTCATTTAGAACGTTATTCATGAGTCTTTGAAAAGTTGCGGGGGCGTTATTTAGCCTAAATGGGATTCTGTTAAATTTGAAATGACCAAATTCTGTGTTGAAAGCTGTTTTCTGTTTGGATTCGGCTTCCATTTCGATTTGATGGTATCCTGACGTCAAATGTAGTATGCTGAAATAATGGGCTCTTCCCAATTTGTTCAATATGTCCTCTATGTTTGGTAACGGGTACTTGTTATCGATTGTTTTATCATTTAGCCTTCGGTAATCTATTACCATGCGTGTTTTCTCTGTTCCTGATGCGTCTTCTTTTTTCTTTATCAAATTTACTGGGAATCTCCAAGGAGAGATACTTGGTTGGATGATGTTTTGTTGTAACATTTCGTCTATATGTTTTCTTTTGTGGTAAAAAGGGTACGATACAATCTCAAGAATATTGGATCTTCGTCCTTGGTTGTTATGCGGTGTTTTATCGTATTAGTAACGGTTAGGTCCTCTTCTGGTGTTTTGAATATGTCTAGGTAATTTCTGCATAATTTTATTATAGTTCTTCTTTCTTCTAGGTTTATATGATCCATTCTAATTAGATTACTTAGATTTTTCATCGACTCTTTTGTCGTGGAAAGCTAAAAGGTTCTACTTCCTCTGGATCAATCGTTTCTTCGTTTAATTGGTTAATTTCTATTTCTTGTTCGTTTTCAGTGGGATTTTCTAGTATAGTATTTACATTTCCATTATAAATTTTGTATAATCCTTCGTAAAATATGATTTCGTTCACTTTTTGTTCTGGGATAATAACGCCTTGATTCGGTTTACAGTAACTCAAGGTATACATTTATTTAGTTCGCGGTGTAACTTTAATTTTTGTAGGTTTATTGTAATGTAAAAGAAAATTGTTACCATCGCTACGCGTTAATAAATTGTTTTGAAGGTCAATCCCAGCAAACACAGATGGACTTAAATTACTGTTGAATTGCCATTAAATTACGGTAATTTAAGTAGTAACTTAAACAGTAAAAAGGGCGCCATTAAGCAACCACTTAAATTACCAAAAATTCATTGACTTCTAAATTACTAATAAGCTACCATTAAAATACTGTTGTTATATTACTATTGAATTACTGTTAAACTACTGTTTTGAACTACTAGCAAAACTATTAAATTATTATTAAACCACTAACACATTTAAAAAAATGATTTTTTTAGATAATTATTTGTTTCTGTAATTTTTTTATTTATTTCGTTTACAGAATTTGACGCACATGATTGATAAATTGTGGGATTTTTTTAAATCAGAATTTAATTTAAGTACTTACCTGGACCTGGGGTTTGATCCCACGAACATCAGGAAAATCCCTTGCAACCTAAACTTGTTAACCACTACTCTACCTGACCTAATACTATAAATGCTAACTACACGTTATATATGTTGAATACAAAATCGAGTAACTTATTTGTAATTTAATACTTTCAACGTGAACCATTAAATATTTTACATGACAATCAGACTGATAATGAATTAGTCCTATATGTACATTTGCATCGCTACGTATTAATTATACTCTTGTTGTTTTTGTTATTCTGTAATCAGGATAATTCATGTCTTAGTTGCTTGAAGTGGTTTACATAATCCGAATATTTTTAGATACGGCAGGTACATAATTTCATGCAATATTGATATTCTTGTATCATAAGTTATAATATTTACTTTTGTTATATATTTATATTGCGTTACTGGATCCCGCAGATTGACCAATGCTATTTGACTTTCCAATATTAGTATTTTCGTAAACTGTACGAAATCTTTTTAGTTGTCGATAATAATTGCCACCTTCCTTCTTTCTATGCATTCTTCAAGCAATTGTTTGATAGCAGACCTAACTGTTTGGCAAATATAACGACTATTTTTAAAATAATTTAGCTTAACATTTATATAGCAACTCTATTACTACTGATTATTAATTTACCTTGTATTTTAACGGACATTCAATTACCATTAAACTCCTCAATCTAATTCTGGAATTACGACTAAGTTACTGAGTAAACTATTCAAGCTACCAATCATTACATTACTCCTAAATTACTTTTGAATTGCTGGGTAGTATAATGGTAACTCAATTACCGGTAAACTACAACGTTCAATTTTTTAATTACTCTTAAGTTACTGGTTAAACTATTTTTAAGCTACCCACCATTACATTACTCCTTAATTACTATCTAATTACCGGGTAGTATAATGGTGACTCAATTACCATTAAACTACAACGTTTAATTTTTTAATTACTATTAAGTTACTAATTAAATTACTTTTATGCTACCACAATACTGAAATACTCCTAAACTACTTCGTATACTACTTTTAAACTAGTAACCATTTAAATTACTGCTAAACGTCACCTTAGACTACTCTTAAATTACGAAAAAAATTAAATTAATTATAAATTACTTTTCAATACCCAATAAACTACTAAATTAAGCTACCTTGTGTTTGCTGGGATGTTAAATTTCAATTTTTTTAAATCACGAATTCCTAATAGAGCGTCAAAGTAATCATGAAATTTTAAAACAATAAATTTTAGAGTGCCAAATGCTTTAAATTCTTCAAAGCACGGTATGCCTGCTAACGTTTTCATGGTACTAGTACCGTTTGCTGTGTTAACTTTTAAATTTATGGGTTTAGTACAATTTGGATAAAATGTTGAAGTTATTCTTGGATCAATTATATTAATTTCGCTGCCCGTATCGATAAGTATTTTTAAAGGGAGGTTTTTTAATTTTATGTATGATAAACAGGGTGTCATTTTAATTCGGTCATTAACATAGCTTCGGAAAAATGTACGTCAGATTTGGTTTCGTCCTTTTGATTATTTTGTTCGTTTAACGTTTCAGGTTGCGGTGAGGGTGATTGTAAAAATAATTCGGACATTGGTGTTGGTTTAGCAGGTTTAAATTTTGATTCGGTCTACAAACGTTTGTAAGTGGTTTGAATGTTTGATTTTGTTGAGAATAAGGTGAGCTATTTTGACTCGGGTTATTAAATTTCGGATGTAAGAAGGAAGTATTTCCAAAATTTCTAACATTAGATTGGTGCGTTTGGTGTGGCTGATTAAAATTCGTTGTATTTCTTGGAAAAGGGTTAAAAGATGGTTTCGAAAATGATTTTGTCGAACTGGGGGTTGAGGGGTAATTACAATTTCGTCCTGTGCGTTGCGCAAAATTTATTTCGTCTTGTGCATAAGTTATGGCTTGTTCTAATGTAGTAGGTTTTCTAAGTCTAATTTGCATTGCTATTTGGTAAGGTAGTGTCACTAAAAATCGATCTAACGCGTTCGCAGTTATAATTTCCTATTTGATTGGTTTATGTGTTATGTTGGATAAGTTAATTTTTGCGATTAATTTTCCTAAAGCTGTTCTTATTCTATACCCGTAATAATCTATTAAATTTTCGCCCTTTTTTATTGAAATGTTGTTAAATTCTACCGTCAATTGTTCAAAGTCTCTACTATCTGAAAAGTGGTTAATAATTGCGGTCTTTATGTCCGTCCATGTAATTAAATCATTTCGCGGTGATAAAATTTCAGACGCTTTGCCTTTAAATTTTGAAAAAATCGCTGTCCGTATTATGGTTTGTACTTCTGCGATGTTTTTGTATCTTTGATCGACATTATCGCAAGCCATGCAAAAAGCATTTATTTGTGTTTCTTTTCCCTCAAAAATCGGGATCGTATCTAATTCGATTTTAAATAATTGATAATTTACCGGTGGGTTTGTCATTTTTGACTTTATGTTCAAGGAGTTTAGTGAATTGACTAAATCTTCCAGTTTCGTTTACTTATAATTAATTTTGCACACGCAAATTCCATCAAATTGTGGAAAAATACAACAATGATATTTAAACGAGGTACCTTATGCGTTTAAATCAACAATGTGATAATTTAATTGGACTAACCTTTGTTGTTGTATTCGGGGTTGCCTTCGACCGGTCGGCGATGTACCTTTCAGTGGTCACTCGGACTGCTCCAGGTCTATGTCCTACGTCGTTGGTGGCTCTTAGGGTGTCGCGTTGCCTGCCTTCGACCGATGCTGCGATGCGCACTGGTTGGTCACTTGGATGGCTTTTTCTTTCTTGTCGTGTTCTTATTATTAACCGAAGAATTAAAATTCACCGGTTCGTTATACGCGTTTGCGATAAACTTTCAATTGTATAATTTCGGATCCGTGTTAGTAGTATCCTACCGACTGCATCAGTTATATTTCGCTTTCAAAATATGATATATTTTTAAAAACTTTATTTAGCGACGAGAATACAATGTTAACCCTAAGGCGGTTGATAACCAACTCAACTTTTATTTTCTACCTTTTTCTCTCTTACAATTCTAATGCTTACACGTCTAATAATTAATTTCTCATAGGAAAAGCTTACTTGCAAATAGCTTACTCTTATCGTCTATTAACGTTACATGATAGTTTCCGCTACTTCGTTATTAAAAAAGGGCAGACAGTTAATTAGTGTAAAGTTTAGAGGAGAAGGGAAATTATGTCGCATTCCGAGGAAGAGTGGTCAGAAGGAAAAAAAAGGCAAGCTACGATGGAGGAGGTGTTCAGGAAGAGCACCAAAGTAAGGAAATCACCGCTAGCGGAAGGAAAAGAGAGGAAAGATGGGGAGTAAATGTGTAAAGAACTGTTAAAGGAGGTAAAGAGTATAAGAGAGGGACAAATTAAGATGGCTAAGAAGTTGGAAGAGAATAATAAAGAGGTAAAGGAGATGAAAGAAGAATTAAGAAAGACAAATGAAGAATGGAAGAGGAAATTTGAAGAAATGGGTGAAAAGTATAGAAAGTTGGAGGCCAGATTGGAGAAGATAGAAAGAAGCTGGGAAAAACCGAAAAAGAAAAAAGGAGAACAAACATAATCATAAGAGGTATGGAAGTGAAAGATGGAAAGAAGGAGCAAAAGGAGCAAGTGGAAAATTGGATGAAGAAGGATTTAAATATTGAGAAAACAGTGGTAAAAACTAGAAAGCTAGCAGAGCGTGTAATGTTAGTAAGGATAGGTACATTTGAGGATAAGTTAGATGTATGGAAGCAAAAAAGAAGGTTATGAGGTACGAGAATTTGTTTAGACAATGACATGACGAGAAGGGAAATAGATATACAAAAGAAGATAAGATATGAGGCGAGTAAGATGAAGGGAGAGGGGAAAAGCATTAAAATAGGATTCTTGAAAGTGTGGGTGGAAGGTGAAGAAATATTTTGGGATGAGGAGAGGGGAAATCTAGTGAAGAAGGGAGCAAAAAACTAAGAGTTGGGGGAAGGAAGGATGGATCAAATAATGTTGGATTAGCAAGTTTTAAGGAAAAAGCGATGGAAAAGCAGAATCAAATGAAATTATTGTTTTGGAATGTGGCTGGCATAAAATATTAGATGATTTCTGGAGATACGTAGAGGACTTTGATATGAAGGAAATGTCGGAAACATGGTTGGAAGAAAAAGACTGGGAAGTATAGAAAGAAAAATTACCAGAAGCTTATAATTGGAAGGTGGAGTTTGCAACTAAAAGAGAAAGTAAAGGTAGAGCAAGGGGAGGGATACTAACGGGCATAAAAAGGAACTGGTCGGTTGAAGAAGAGGAGGGAAACGAGAAGCAAAGAAAAGGGATTGTAAAAAATTATGTGGCCAGAGAAGGAAAGGAAAAATATATAGTGTTAACAGTTTATGGGCGGGATATGAGGATGATAAGTGAACAGATTGAGAAAATGGTACAGGGGGAGGAAAAGGAAAAGATTATTATAGGGGGTGATTTTAACGCAAGAACAGGGGAAAACGGAAGAGTGATTATAGGAGGGGAAGTTAAGAGAAGAGTTAGCATGGATAAGACAGTTAATAGGAATGGGAAAATGTTAGTGGAGATGTGTGAGGAAAAAGGATGGTCAATCCTTAATGGAAATATAGAGGAGGGGGACAGATGTGACTATACTTATATGGGAGGGAGAGGGGAATTGGTGCTGAGTGAAAGGTGCCGTATAAAGAGGAAATGGAGAAACAAGTAAAGGAAATAAAGAAAGAAGGAGAAGTGTGGGAATTTCTGAACAAGGAGAAAAGAAGAGATAAGAGGAGAGGAGGTTTAACGGATATAAAGGTATACCAATATTTTTCAGAAAATTACTAAATGCAAAAGTTATTAATTAATAATGTCTTTGTGAAACACCCCAAAAAAAATTTAAGTCACAGAATGAACTTGTTTAACCAAAATCAATAATAATACACTACAAATGATTAGAAAACGTAAAGCGTGCCAACAGTCCACCATATTGACAGTTAATTTATCACGTGGCTTGGAATGGTTTTTGGCAACACTGCTTTATTCTATTTTGTTAGGAACGAGTAATACCAGAGAATATTAATTATTCTCTAATATTCTCTGGATAATATAACCTGTGATATAACTGTAATAATCTTTGGGGAACACTTAGCAAAATGTTCGAACACATGGGAGAAAAATCTACAAACATTTGTCGAATTTGTTTACTAGAAATAGTAGAAACCGAGCAGCATTACTTTCTGAATAACGACAATAAGTTAATGCTACAATTTAAATTGTTAAAGCTTCTACCTAAAATTGTAAGTATAACTGATTATATTCTATTAATTAACTCAAATTTTCTTACAGGACCTAAACATCACAACGAACCCAATTGCTTGTAACAAATGTATGATTACAATTGAAGAAATATATGAATTTAAGCAACTGTGTATACAAACTGAAACGACTATAAGAAACTCGCGACAACAAGGTGCAATTAAAGAGGAGTTGCATGACGACAACATCAAGGTTGAACTTTCAAACTTGCAAATGGTTAGCGATAAGTACTTGGAAATCAATAAAGAAGTGCCTGTATGCATTGAAGAATCTTCAGAAACAGAAATGTATTATTGCTACAACTGCAACTTTAACACTAACAAAAAGACAATTTTGATTAAACACCTGGTTCTTGAAAATGTAAAATTGCAACACAACAGTGGAAAACCATTTAAATGCAATATATGTGATCATGCCTGTAACACAAAGTCAGCTTTAAAAATACATATACGTAAGCACACTAGTGAAAAGCCATTTAAATGCAATATATGTGATTATTGCTCTACCACCAAGTGGAGTTTAAAAAGGCATATGTGTAAGCACACTGGTGAAAAACCAGTTAAATGCAATATATGTGATTATGGCTGTACCACTAAAGCGACTCTAAAAGTACATTTACGTAAGCACACTGGTGAAAAACGATTTAAATGCAATATATGTGATCACTGCTCTACCACCAAATGGGATTTAAAATTACATAAACGTAAGCACACTGGTGAAAAACCATTTAAATGCAATATATGTGATTATCGTTGCAATCAATCAGTAAATTTAAAAAGGCATATGCATAAGCACACGTGGAAAACCATTTAAATGCAATATATGTGATTATCGTAGCAGCGGATTAGAACTTTTCAAAAAGCATATGCGTTGGCACTTTGGTAAATAACGATTCGAATGCAATATATGTTATTATTACTTTGGTTAATAATTTAAACAATGCTTAAAAATACATCTTTGTAAGTAAAGTTGTAATTATTTTAGTATATTGTTATACAGCAAAATAAAAAATTCTTATTAACGTTTTAGTTTTATGGTAAAGAATGACATAGTGCAATAACATTATCTTTTTTACTACAATTTTTTATTTTTAGTTTCATTTTTTGTTACTATTTCGGTCTACTGTTCATTTATTCGCACTTTGGTCTGATGTAATTATTCTCTCACTTCTGTCACAATTCTCTTTCATTTATTTCATCGTTTTGTATAGGTTTGTTTATTGGTGGAGTGATTTTCGTAAAATTTACTTCTGTCGACAACAGTATTGCCTAAAATTCCAGTAAAGCACCTGGAATGTCAGAGAGGAATTGTGGCTCCTTGTGTTTAACGTTTTAAAATCGACTATAAAATGCATCTGACAATATCGTAGCTGTGCATTCATTAGAAGTTGCAGCTTTTCAGAGCATTTTTATCAATCTTCGTGCTGCTGATAGAGTACCATCAGAGCCAGAGGAATGCGTTGAATAAGTGTTAAATAGTTTAAAGATAAGAACGTGCGAGGCGAGTTAGAGAAGCGATGGAGCGGCTTAATCACACGCGTCCTTACTCAACCGCCTTCAAAACACGAATCTAAAAAAAATACTATAAATAAAAAGTGAATTATAAATGTTTATTTACTTTTTGGTTTAAAAATGTGTAGAGTTTCTTAGTTTTCGCTTGTGCTTGTTTTTTGTTGTTTTCTGCAAAAATCAACTGTAATGCTTTATCATTTTGGGATTGAAACTGCCTTAATATCTTACTTTCATGTTGGCATCTTTCACCGTGTTCGTCACTCACGGCTCCCATACTTGACGGAAAGGAGGTGAGTGCAAATGCAAGAAATGCGTTTTTAGTGATATTTGCTAACTTAGTTATCTGCTCTATGGTTCCTACCCAGTAAGCACACGACGTCTCAGGGACGTTCGTTTTATGTCCAAATGATGTCTTTACATCCCGGGCTTTAAAACGGACCTGTATAGGATGTCTTTAAAAGGACGTCCTCAGGATGTCAATGAAAAACGTACGATGGGATGTCCTATGCGGGAAAAAACAAATGCAAACTTAGTGCGCGTGCCCACTTTCCTTCTTGTTCTCTGGTACCTACTCAACACCCGTACGCTCCTTTGGTGTATCAATGTGGTACACTCTGTTTGCACTCTGTATCTGTTTTTGTTGGTGTTCTGGCTACTTTATATAAAGTATATAAATATTTATCTGTACTTTTTATTATCTAACGTTTTTTGGGTGTTCTAGTGCATAAACAAATTTATTTAGTAAGTTTTTGGTAGCTTGTATTTATTTATAATGTATAAAATCTTCATTTATAATTATGATTTTGAATTACTAAAAATTAACAGTTTATTAAAATTAAAAGATCACAATTATTAATAATGGTGATTTGAAACCCCATCTTGCGCGCATACCTATGCGGTGAATTGAAAATATTTATTTTATGTTTTTTCTCAAAAAATTATTTAAAAAATGTTTTCTTTGTATTAAAGGTTTAAAAGTGTGACGTTATCTCACGACTTTTATCGTCGCGATTCACAATAAGTCATCCAAAAATGTCAACATGACCGATAAGGCACAAAATCGCTAATCTAAGTAAAAAACTATAACGTTATCGCGTTCTTGGTATTCATAGTTACGATTAGTGTGCGTATTTCTCGTATTGTATTACTATTTCCACAATAATTAGTTAGGTAGTTAAAAATACGTCTAGAAAGAATTTTGTTTTTACCACATTCCTCTGATGAAATGTAAATGCGAAACGTATAAAAATTCCTAACGAATTTGCAAAACTGACGCGTTTACAAAATTTTTTTTTAAAAAACGATTTAAACAATTTTTAACCGGTTATAATCGATCTACTGTTATGATTTAATCAATAATAGAATCGTCAAAAAGATCAATCAATAATTCTACAAAAGAAGTATCACTTTATCAATTCTTTAATTTAGAAAAATGTAAATTCTGATTACATAGAAATACCAAAATAAGTTTTTTGTATTAACTTTTTTATCGACTCTACATGACGATTACCATCTCTTATGTAGTTGCATTGTTTCAGGCGCCACTTAAAAAAATCGGGAAGAAAGTATAAAAAACTCGCTAAGGAGGGCCAAAGAACGCCGGGATCGAGAAGATAAAAAAATGAAATAATCTAAATTTATTTTATTTGAATATAATTTGGATTATTATTTAAAAATATAGTTTTATGTAATAAAAATTTGTATTTTATTTGATAAAGTTATTTTTTATTAAAAATATAATATACATATATAGTACATATCCTACAGTCATCTAAAAGGGACGTCCCGTTGCGGATACGCAAGGATGTCCTATAAGGACATCGTAGGGATGCACACACTTGTGACAAAAAAACGTCCTATGAAGGTCCCTAGGACGTACACAGAACCAAAATGGGATGACTTTGGGACATTCAGTGATCTGCAAAATCATGTCCCCGGGACATCCTTGGGACATCCTTAAGTTTGTTGGGTGGTTTAGACAGGGAGACGCCAGGGTACATAATAGAGGAGGAGGGGAAGTTAGAGAAGATTAGAATAGAAACAGGGAAAAGGGCGATGGGTTATGAAGAGAAAATGAAGGAAAGGAGAGAATGTAAAATTTTGCAATGTTGTTGGAGGACAGTAAAAGATAGCAAAAACATATATGGGCAGGAAGAAAGGAAACTGTATTATCAACGAGGAGGTTTCGCAAGAGAAGAGGTGGAAAGAAGGATAGAGGAAAGGATGTTAAATACGGGGGAGATAGTAAGAAGAGATAAAGATTCGCAGGTGCAAGCAAGGGAAGGAAAGATAAGGGAAGGAAAGTAAGGTATGAGAATATAGTGTCCAGGGGGGTTCCTAAGTATCTGATGGGGAGGAGAAGCTTAGGAGAGAAACGACTTATAGCCAGGTTTAGATGCGGAAATGAGGAGAATTTAAATAAGTATTGGAAGGAGGATGTAATGAGGAGATGTAAATTATGTGGGGAGGGATGGGAGGACATAGAGCACTTGAGTGAGGAGTGTGGCGAGCTAAGGGAAGAAATGAAGGGGAGGAAGGCTTTGCTTGGAGAGGAGGGAGAAGGATTGGATTGGATAAAAGCAGTAAAAGAAAGAAGGATAAGAGGGGAGGGTTAGGTCTAAAGTATTAGAATAGTTAGATGGTGATAGAAAGATTTTAAGGGAGAAAGTTTTTTAGTTTTTAATTTCTGTACAAATTATATTATTATGTTTAAGAGAATGATGTAAAGGTAACGTAACTCATTGTAAAGCCGAATGGCTAAACAATTAACAATAACCCAGGTAACATTTCGTCACGACAATATTTCATGTTTGACGAAATCGTCACTATTTGTCTATATAAAGTTAATTTTATAAAGATTCTGTTTATTGTCTTCACTTAGTTATTATATAAATTTTAATAGACAGATTTTCACGTAAAAGTCACGACAACGTCGTCACATCATTAGATACCGTCACGAAATCTAACAAAAATCTTCGAAGATCGTGTAAAGGTTTTTTAACTATACCGTCAAGCTGCCGCTGTAAAATTGGTGACATGCATTAAGTGAAGATTTCGTTCTCTTTTCTATGGACTGTCTATGGATTTCTTAAACTAGCGATGAATGATCGTTCACGTATTCCAAAAGCCACGGACATATACGAAAACGAACTCGTGATTATTTATAATATGGTGGATGACCATGATACATTTTAACACATTTTAATTATTTTTCATGATACATTAATTTATTAGTGCTGTGATTTGGAAAAAAACGTGTTTTTTTTCCTTGAAGTGTTTAAGGTAAGCTGTTTTAATTCAATGTTATACGTAGTTATAATAATTATGTTGGAAAAAAAGTAAAGTAAATGCGTCATAACATTTTTGTCATGAGTGCATGTTAATGGTAAACTTTGTGTTATTGAGGTTAAAGGCAAGATGAATAAGATGTATACTTACTATCCTGAGTAAACTGTAAATGTCTTAAATAACAAGTTTGTCAAGTGTTAACCACACACGTTCAACAGTAATCAATTTTGTCGTTAAATGATTGATTGCGAGAATTGTACTCATGTAGTTTTTATTTTTATTAAGTCAAAAATGTTTATTCTAGTTGTCCTTAAAATGTCTAAGGTGTTAAAAAAAGCGACTATCAGAAAGAAGGCGTAATGAAATTATTAAGATTTCTTCAAGCAAATTCTACAACAGTCTTTGCCAAGCTGCCTCGAGTACTTATACATCGAGTCCTACAGATGTGCTGAATCATCATGAAATCTTGGTTGTTAATAATAATGCTAGAGAATTAGACATACCTGCTGCTAATAACACAACAGAAGGTACCGAATCCAATGATTTGAATGATATTGTGATGACAGAAGCGACAGAGAATGTAAGTAGTGCAATGAACTTAGAAAAAAATGATCAAAATAAAACCCAAACAAGTTTCAAAGAAGAGATAGCTGGTTGGGCAATTAGAAACCAGATTAAACATAACCATTTGAATGATTTACTAATAATTTTAAGGAGAAACGGACATGAATTACCCAGAGATGTTAGAACACTATTGCGTATACGCCTAAATCTGTAACAGTTGTTGATATGTCTCCGGGAAAGTTTATTCACTTCGGTCTTGCTAAAGGTTTATCTCATTGCCTAAACAATGATCCACAACTAAGAAAATTGCAACTGAATTTTAATATTGATGGGTTGCCAATTGCGAATGACAGTAATAAGTGCTTTTAGCCCATTTTGTGTCAAATATCCAACCTTCAAAGTAGCAAACCATTTCTTGTTAGTATTTATGTGGGACCTGCAGGTAAGTCAAAGGATATGAATGAGTTCATGACTCCTTTTGTAGATGAATTGCTTGATTTATTGAAAAACGATGTGCAGGTGAATGGATGCACATATAAAATTAAAATAAATGCCTTTACTTGTGATGCTCCTGCTCGGGCAGGGAAGTAATTTATCAAAAATGCTTATGGATATACTAGTTGAAGAACAAATTTACATATGAGGCAGCCGAAGGTCACCTGAAGTATGTCCTCCAGCATACATATGACATGCAAAAACATATGGTATGTAGATACATAAGTAAAAAGCTAACTAAAAAACTTCTCAATTTTCGCAAACATCTCTTTTTTGTTTTTTTCTTAAAATTTTCCACGCGTACCACATTCGTGATGGCGCGAACTTTGTGGGGTAGTAAAGCGAGGTCAAGCTCAACTACTTCCACCCTTTTTCTATTGTTGAAAAGAATCGTTTACATGTTTATCAATATTTATAATATATTATCAATTTTTCAGTTGAACGAGAAGAACAAAAAAAAGTGATATATATTTAGTTTATCTTTTAATGATTTAATACATTTATAAATTTTTCTTAAGGCATTACACTATATTATATTATTTGAGTTTATATTAATGTAATAGGTATGTGTCAATAAAGTCATTATTATTATTACTATTATTATTAAAAACAGTCACTCGCGGATCCGTAACAATCGCTGTAAGGAAAGCTGCAGATGGAGTCACTATATAATCTAGAAAGTACAACGGTAATCCCACGTTATCTTCACGATTTACTGTGACTAAATCTGTAACGTTTTTTTTAACCCAAATGAAAACGAAAACGCGACGTTTTTTTCACGACCAACCTTGACGTCCTAAGTAACTCAAATTTTAAGCGGTTTTGCAACTGCTGCAGCTACGGATTTTAAATAAAATCAAACACACGAAATTTTAAGAGAGTTAGAAAACGTCACTTCATTTGTTACGATTTCGTGAATCAATGTTACCTGGGAAATAATAATAATAATAATAATAATAATCATAGTAATAATAATAATAATAATACTTTTCTAACTGTAACGTCAAAATTGTTGATTTTAGTTTTAAGCACAGTGGATTTTAATTAAAAGCCTTATTTCTGATCCTTTTACTTTATTCTTATGAGATTGATTACAACGCTGACTGTAATACTAATACATCTTTTTTATCTATATTCTACTTCTATCTCACTTCTTACAAAAGTGACATTATACGTACATTCTAATCCTATATGTATGCAACTTTAACTACATTTATGTAACTTTAGCGTATACACAACACCCCTCCTCGCTAAAGTTTCTTAAATCTAAAGACCATCTAAACTTATCGAACAAAACAGCCGGTAAGCCGTTTGTCAAAATATCAGCTTGCTGATTACAAGATTCTATATAACTTAAACTAATACATTTTTCCTTAACTTGATCATAAACAAAATTGAATTTTAAATCTATGTGTTTAATTCTCTTATTGTTAGCAGGATTATTTATTAAAGCGATGCAACCCTGATTGTCTTCATAAACGATCAAAGGTTTGAAATTTAACCCAAAATCTTTAAATAGTTTTAATAGCCATAAGCCTTCACAGACGGCAGTACACAGTGCAACTAGTTCTGCTTCTGTGCTAGACAAACATACACAGTTTTGCTTACGTGTAGCCCATGTAACGGTATTACCAAATACTTTCAAAACAAACCCAGTCACAGACTTCCTGTCAACTAAGTCTCCTCCCCAATCTGAATCTACAAAGCATTCTAAACTAGCATAATTATTTCGATTGTATACTAATCCTACATTTTCAGTACCTCTTAAATATCTTAAAATACGTTTTAAATAATTCCACAATTCATCAGTCGCCTTATCTTGATATCTACTAAATACATTCAATGAATAGCATATGTCTGGTCTTGTACCAAGCATTAGATACATTAAGCTTCCTATCAATTCTCTGTAAGGTTTCTCGGTTAGTTTACTATTGCTACTGTTCATTTCTAACTTTAGTTTAGGATCAATAGGTATTTGTGAAGGTTTACAATTTTCCATTTGAAAACGTTTTAATACATTTTTAATATATCGTGTTTGACTTATTCTTAAAATTCCTATTTCACGTTCATATTCAATTTCCAATCCAAGAAAATTCTTAAGACATCCTTTATCTTTCATCTTAAATTTTATCATTAGTTTTTCTTTTATTGTATTAATCATTTTTAAATCTGGCCCTGATAAAATAATGTCATCAACGTAAATAAGTAAATAAATCTTTTGAATTTCATGATCTAAAATATATAAACAAAAATCATTCTCCGATCTATAAAAACCTATTTCTAATAGATACTTGTTTATTTCTTCATTCCAGCATTTAGATGATTGTTTGAGTCCATAAAGAGACTTCTTTAATTTTAACACTTTGTTTTTGTTACATTTAAATCCATTTGGCGGAAATATGAACACATTTTCATCGATTGAACTATTTAGGAACGCCGTTTTTACGTCTAATTGTTGAAAGTGATTTAAATTGGTTTCCCATTATTAATAATGATCTGATCGTTGTCATCCTAGCTACAGGTGAATATACATTCTCAAAATCTTTAAATTTTTCTTGTGCAAATCCTCTAACAACCAATCTCGCTTTATACTTGTTATTTTCATCATTTTCTAAAATTTTGTAATTAAATACCCATTTTGTATCAAGAATCTTCGTATCTTCTGGTAGTTCTACCATTTCCCATGTATCATTTTCTTCAATTGCTGCTAATTCTCTATCTATCGCTTCTAACCAATATTTCTTATCTTCCCTGCTCTCTAAATCATTAAAATCTTCTGGTACATTTTCGACAAAGCATGTTGCATGGAAAGCCGTATATAATTCAAAGTCATTATATCTTGTTGGTAATTTAATATTACGTTTAGTTCTCTTATCTTCATCTTCTGAGTCCAATTCTGTCTCATTTTCTACAGGTTTCGGCTTTTCTTTATTCTTAGTATCATTTCTTCCATTAGTGTCTTCATTATCACTTTGTTCTGATGTTTCTATGTCACTATCTATACTCATTCTTTTCTTAAAATAATATTTGCCTTCGTCAAATTCCACATCTCTAGAAGTTATTATTTTTTGTTTTTCGATGTTCCAAAGTCTATATCCTGTTGGAGCATAACCCACCATTACGCATTTTTCCGTTTTCGAATCAAATTTGTTTCTAAATTCCTTATGAATGTAACTGTACGCTGTACAACCAAATATCCTCAAATTACCTACGTTCGGTTTTGTTTTATTCCACATTTCAGCAGGTGTAGTCGCTGTTGGATTACTCAATGATCTGTTCAAAATGTAACATGCAGTTCTGATCGCTTCTCCCCATAATTCTTTAGGAACACACGAATCTTCAATCATAGCACGACTTTTTTCTACTAAACTTCTATTCATGCGCTCAGCTTTTCCATTCTGTTGTGGAGTGTATGGGACTGTGTAGTCTATAGTTATTCCTTTATTTTTACAGAACGTTACCAACTCATTTGAAACATACTCTCCTCCGTTGTCGCATCTCAATTTGGAAATGTTGTAATTAAACTTTGAATTAACCATGTTAACGTATTCTCGAAATTTTTCCGGCATCTCATTCTTTTTTTTCAATAAATAAACTACAGTAAAGCTTGAATAGTCGTCGATAAACGTTATAAAATACTTAAACCCGTCATGTGATTCTGGAGTAATCGGACCGCAAATGTCCGAATGTACTATTTCTAAAATCCTTGCACTTCTTGTACGTGTTCCAAAAGGAAAACGAGTAATTTTTCCAGCTACGCATGGTTCACAAAAATCAATCCTTTGAATTTTAATACTTTCATCAATTCCCAACACTGCTTTATTTTTAATTATTTTTTCTAAACTAGAAAACCCAATATGACCAAAACGTTTATGCCATTTCATAAATTCATTATTTTCCTTCTCGATATTTAAACATTCAGGCTCCAAAAATTCAAATCTAATCTCATATAAGTTGTTTCTTTTCCCTATTCCTATTATTCTGTTATTGTCATCAGAAAGCTTAACATTACCATTTTCAAAAATTACTTTTATATAATACTGCTCTAACCTCTAACTGATAATAATTTTTTCCTCAAATTGGGAACATAAAATACGTTCTTAATTGTACACCTTATGCGTTCTCGATTTACTCCACTAATTACTTCTATATTTCCAACCCCTGTGGCCAACAAAAAAATATTGTCTTTTGCAACTGCAATTTTAATTGGATTCTCGAAAATCACTAAGTTAGAAAAATAATTTTTTTTGTTAACCAAGTGATCAGTACAACCCGAATTGATAACAAAATTTAAATCGTTTTCTAATTCTATCTCTTTCTTAACGTTAACATCTCCCATAAAACATACGCTTTTATCTACTATTACATCATCTTTTGTTTCAACATGATTACTAAAATTATTTCTATAACTATTAAATCTATTTGTACCTCTGTGTCTACTGCTTTCTTCTCTTCCATACCTGTGTGCTTGATTGTAGTCGTAGTGGTTCTGTTTTGATGTTGACGTATGATTGTGCCCTCGATTGTACCCACGATTGAATCCACGATTATACCCATGACCTCTGCTTCTACAATCTCTCTTAAAATGCCCAATTTTGCCACATTTAAAACAACCATTCTGCACCTCAAATGCCATTGGAGTTGCAAATTCTTTTCGTCCTTCAGTCGATACTGTTCTTTTTTCATATTCAGCTAATAGTTTTGTCTTCACCATTTCAAATGTCAAGTCTGGTAAATTTTCAATTACTGTAACCATTGTTTCATACGAAGGTGGTAAACTTAATAATAATGTACAAGTTAAATCTTCATCTTTTAATTCACTGTCAGCACTTTTCAATTGTCTCACAATTTCTTCAAAATCATGTATAAATTTTTCTAATGATTCACCTTTTTTCATTTTCATCGAAAGTAATTTTTTCTTCAAGAACATTTTCCCTGGCAAACCCTTAGTTCGGTACGGTTCGGTATAGCGCCCCACTCTACGCGCAACTTTTCTGCGCACCTAGAAATGTAAATACATCAGGGGCCTTATTCTCGAGTTCATTCGACTGATGTCGCATGCGATATTCCGCCATTAACGCACGAATTGGTTGAAAATGGTATTCTTGAAATTGCGCATGAGATAATTGTCGCATGAAGCGCAACGAACGCAGTTTATCGTACGAAGCAGAAATTTCGTATGCGGTACATGCGCATTAACTTTCTTATGACAGATCATGAACTTTTAACATAAACATAACCTGGTTTTATTGCTTTCATTCTCTTTAGTTTTTCAACGGTTTTTCGTTAATTTTGTTTATTAGTTTTGTTTTTTGATTTTTATAATTATGGCTAATTATGATGAAATTGCGTTTCTTGCTGCTATCGAAGTTTTAGAAGAAGCTGAGGTGCAAGCAGAGCAACCGCAGCGTCAATTTTACCACAATAGGGATGCGTTTGCTATGAGCGATATAAGTTTTTTAAAAATGTTTAGATTTCCAAAACATGTAGTTGAGGAAATTGTAGACATGGTAGCACCGTAGGTAGGCTTTGGGCTCTTGGGTTTCGAGCGATTTGAACTACCGCAACGTACTTTAACTACAAGCTAGTAACGTATTATAAATGCATGCTTGTAATATAGGTTGCCTATATATATGCGTTTTCCTATTTAAAAAATTGGGAATTACTATAATAACGTGTATAAAATGTATTTATTTGAATTTATTTTGTCATTTTAATATAATTTAACTTCCATAATGTATTTATTTGTAATAAATAATATAATTAAAATTAAAACTTTGATATTAAAAGTATGAATATTAATACAAAAATAAGTGCAAGATAATGGGACGAAATTTGGTAAAGTAATTAAGTATAACGATTATAATCGGCGTGCAAAATTTCAACGCTGAAAAATAAGTGCAAGTATGAAAACCCCGGATCCCAAATGCTCAAGTTTCTCGATAAAAATTTTCTAAGTTCCAATGACATAATTTTTGTTTTTGAGATAAACGAACGTAATTTTACACAACCATCAAGTTTAAAAAGTAGAGCTTACATACAAAATTTCAAGCTAAAAAAACTAATAGAAGAGTCAAAATTAGCGATTTTATAGGTCGAATTTGACGAAAAAATTTCAAAGTCCAAAAAATGCAATTTATTAATTATCGTCGTTAGTTTTGAAGATAATGGGACGAAATTTGGTAAAGTAATTAAGTATAACGATTATAATCGGCGTGCAAAATTTCAACGCTGAAAAATAAGTGCAAGTATGAAAACCCCGGATCCCAAATGCTCAAGTTTCTCGATAAAAATTTTCTAAGTTCCAATGACGTAATTTTTGTTTTTGAGATAAACGAACGTAATTTTACACAACCATCAAGTTTAAAAAGTAGAGCTTACATACAAAATTTCAAGCTAAAAAAACTAATAGAAGAGTCAAAATTAGCGATTTTATAGGTCGAATTTGACGAAAAAATTTCAAAGTCCAAAAAATGCAATTTATTAATTATCGTCGTTAGTTTTGAAGATAATGGGACGAAATTTGGTAAAGTAATTAAGTATAACGATTATAATCGGCGTGCAAAATTTCAACGCTGAAAAATAAGTGCAAGTATGAAAACCCCGGATCCCAAATGCTCAAGTTTCTCGATAAAAATTTTCTAAGTTCCAATGACATAATTTTTGTTTTTGAGATAAACGAACGTAATTTTACACAATGAAGAACGTACGATTGGATGTCCTATGCGGAAAAAAACAAATGCAAGCTTAGTGCGCGTGCCCACTTTCCTTCTTGTTCTCTGGTACCTACTCAACACCCGTAGGCTCCTTTGGTATATCAATGTGGTACATTCTGTTTGCACTCTGTATCTGTCTTTGTTGGTGTT